>CM077480.1:12530715-13166587 GCA_039654755.1 Calcarius lapponicus
AAACGCTGGGGGGAGAACTAAATGCATAAATTGGCATATTTGTGCCTATTTCCATTCTTTTCATATTTCTGAATTAATTTGGTCTTCATAAAAAAATAACGGCAGCCTCAGAGGGAGCTGCAGAGCATTCCAGGCCATGGCACCGAGCAGGAGCACGCAGTGCCTGGGGCTGGAGGGCACACTGAGCCTCCCCGTGGGCAGGGACACTTCCACTGTCCCAGGCGCTCCCAGCCCTGTCCAGCCTGGCCCTGGGCACTGCCAGGGATGCAGGGGCAGCCCCAGCTGCTCTGGGCACCTGTGCCAGGGCCTGCCCACCCTGCCAATCCTGATCTCTGCCCTCAGCTGCTCTCTGGCAGGCTTTGGGCACTGCCCCTGTCCTGGCTGTGTCTCCTGAGCTCGCCATTCCGGGCACGTTGGAGGGCAGGAGCTGCTGGAGCCTGGAGCCCGGCTGGCAGCGCCTCTTCATCAGGAGGAGAGGGATGTCTCACGTCTCAGGGTACTTAACTCCAATTAACTGGTGAGCTGGAGGGAAATCCCAGCAAACACAAGGCTGTTTGGTGTCTGGAGGTCAAAGACTGCCAGCTGTCCCTGTTTGGATGCAGGGACCATCTGGGCTTCAGTGTGGTGTGGGGTTTGGGGTGGCCAGGGAAGCTCTGCCCAAAGGCTCAGCAGATCTGCGGTGCCAAAGCCTCACCTGGGGGTGCCCTGGGTGCCTGAGGGGGACACGACACCAGGGAGGAGAGCTGGACAAGGCAAGCATGGGGCTGTGGGTGATACCTGAGGGAAAGGATCACTGGCAGGAAACTGTTCACAGTAACAGCAGCAGCTCCCTGCTCAGAGATGAGGCTTTTCACCCACAGCTCAAACAGCTCCACCTGCTGCTCCCAGTCATTAGGGACATTTCACAGGAGCAGGACAATTTCACAGCCCCATGGGACAATCTGCCTGCCAGCAGAGCCCTGGTGCCCAGCCTGGCACCCCCAGAGCACTGCCAGACCCCCCTTTTGGGCTGGAGCCCTGTGAGAGCACACCTGGGCTGCTGCTGCTGCTCCTGCCTGTGCTGTTCCTCCTCCTCTCCTCCCCTCCTGTTTTCCCTTCCTCCCCTCCTGTTTTCTCTTCCTCTCCTCCTGCTTTCCCTTCCTCCTCTCCTGTTTTCCCTTCCTCCCCTCCTGTTTTCCCTTCCTCTCCCGCTCCCCGGGTCTGGCTGCACTCGATGATCCCCGAGGTGTTCCCCATGGGAGCTGTGAAGCCAGCAGTGAGTTTGGGTGGGGCAGCCAGGTGAGGCCACAGCTGCTGGGGAGGCAGAGCTGGGGACAGGGCTGGCAGCAGGGGCAGTGCCAGGCACCAGGGACTGTCACCCATGGCCCAGGAGCCAGGGCAGGTGAGCAGCCTGCCAGGGGAGCTCTCCTCTCACACCTGAGCAGGGCTGGGAGCAGAGAGCAGCACCCAGAGCACACCCAGAGCACACACAGAGCACACCCAGAGCAGCACCCAGAGCACACACAGAGCAGCACCCAGAGCACACCCAGAGCTCTCCAAGGGCTCAGGAGCTGCCAGATTCCTTCCCCTCACTGCCTGCTCCCAGCCTCTGCTGTGCTCTGTGTCCTGCAGGAGGTTTTCAGCTGTTCTGGTTAATCCTCAAACTCTCCATGTCTGCACCAAAGCCAGGCCCTGGCTGGGACTGGGACTGACAATTCTCATTCCTGCATTTTTCTATTAAATTTGCTGTCCTGTCTCACTGCTTTACCTCATATAACATTTGTGCTTTTCTTTCCCAGTGTTCTTTTAACAGCACTATTGATTCAAATGGATGCAATAAATCGTTTTCAAAGAACATGTTCCTGTTTAAGATCAAATCAGAACCCTCAGCCAAGCTAATTGTCTTAAAAGGTGCGCTGAGGATCAGCGGAGAAAAGTTTCTTTATTGGATCAGATTCTGATCACAGATTTAATGAGACTTGCATGGTATGAGACAGGACAAATCTGGCCTTTAATATTCACAGTTCTCCGATAAACCTTAGCAATTAGTTTTTAAATAGCAGTAGCAATATGCACACTATTACTTACTGTGAAAGCTTCAAACATTTAGCATAGGATGGTTTTCCTATAAAAATAACTTTTAAACTTTGATTGACAAAGACATTAATAAAATACTAAAAATATCTTCCTGCAGAGAACATAAATGTTATTTATCCCAAGCCATCCTGTGTCCAAACCACACCAAGTCCATGTGCTTCAGAGTTAGACATTTTCCATATATATTCCAAAGTTATAGACAGACTACATTGGATTGCTGGGATGACAGGGATCCAAGATGAGCCTGATATAGTAAAAAGACCAGGAGAGAGCCTGTCCTGCCTCCAACCAACAATCACACCAGGCAGCACCACTGCAGCAGGCAGGGAAAGGGACACAGTCCCAGGGAGAGAAACCATTTCCAGAGCATCCTGCTTGGCTGGGAAGTAGACCCACTCAGAGCTCAGAAAACGATGTTCTGGGCAAGAAATGCAGCCTGTAAAAGGCTCTGCAAACCCCAAAGTGCTGCAGTGTGTAATGCAGAACACCAGGACAGCTCCTCGTTTTCTCTCTGACAGTGCTCAGAGGAAAGGCTCCTAAACAGCCAACAAGGCTCAGAGAAATTGGTGTGGGGAGCATTCCTGCTGGCCACAGTGACTGAACCTGCAAAAACCTGCCAGTGCAGCCTCGGCCAGACAGCTCCAGCAGCACTCCCTTCAGTCAGCCCCTCTTCAGGCACAAACCAATGGACATTACAGCCCTGTCCCCAGAGCAGGCTGGCACTGCACTGCCCAGAGCAGCAGCCAGGCCTGGGGAGCTGGCAGGGCAGCAGGGGCAGAGCTGTGGCACCCATCCTGCTCTGTGCCAAGGTCTCACTGCCACATTTTCTGAAAAATCCTCTTTGCCCAGGATTTTCCCCTGGGAAGCTGAGAAGCCTCGGAGAAAAAGGAAAGCCATATGATCTCATTTGCTTCTCCTGTGTTTTGCAGGGAGGGTGGGATGCAGGGGGATCATTCTCCATGCCAGGCCTGCTTCACACCCACCCCAGGATGGCTGAATTCCCAAATCTCCCTTTTTTACAAATCTCTGCCTCCAGGTTCTTCTGTGCCCCTCTGTAGTGCACAGGAGCGTTTTAATGTGTGCAATCCTTAAATGTCAGTGTCGTGGCAAGCAGACGAGCCTTTTATGACAGCAATTTTTCTTTCATTTTTCCTGCTAAAACTATGCAGCAGGAATAAAAACAAGATTTAGATGGTGAAAAGTGTGGTCTGTCTCAGACACCACAATAATTCTGCCCTTAGCCACGTAAGGCTATCAGGGCACTGAGGCTCCAGCCTCCTTTCAGGGTGCTCTGGTGCAAACGGAGCCCAGGGAGCTGGAGCAGAATCCCCCTTAGAGCTGCCCAGCCCCTGTGCAGTCAGGCTTTGTTCTGGGCTCAGTTCTGGGCTGCTGGAGCTGCCCCAGCTCCCTGGGCACTGACAGACCCCAGAGCTGAGGGCCAGGGCCTGCCCAGCTGCAGCAGAGGGGAGCAAAAGCCTTTTTTATCCTGTTCCTCCTCCCACCTCGCTCCCAGAATTTGGTACGTGGCACTGGCAGAGCCTGCAGAAGGAGCCAGGGATTTAATGAGCATCTGAAAGTTAAATAATTTGTGGATGTGACTGTTCTGAAGCCTCTGTTTGCAGAGAGCCAAAAAAAGCAACGTCTCTGTATGCAGAGGAAGCTGAACCTCTCTAAACTTCCCAAAAATCTCTTCAGAAAGTCCTGGAAATGCCAATTGAGGCAGACAGGCACCAGTTTGGGAAGGCCACGGACTCAGGACCTGTTTTGTTGCAGCTGCTAAAGGATGGAGAGATCTGAAATCCACCACGAGTAGATGGAATAGATTTTCTTTGCACCCTTTTGAAAACAACTTTGCAAACATTTATCACAGTGGCATTCAGCTGAATCACAGTGAAGCCTTGAGGTGTTTCTGCTGTCAGGCTGAGGCAGCACAGAGCTCCCTTTAAAACAAAATTGTAATAGCATTAAAAGGAAAAAACACACACAAGTAGCAGGGGAAAAAAAAAGGCAACACTTGAGCAGGTTGGATGCTGGCTGAGAGATCACCTGGGCTGCTTTTCTTTTATCTGGACTGGGATGATGGCTCTGGTGGGGAACAGAGCAGCTCCCTGTGCTGAGAGAGCCCCAGCTCTGCAAACCCCAGCAGGGGAAGGCAGAGCTGCCACCATGGCAGCACCTAAACTCACCCCCCTCCTGCCAAAGCTCATCAGACGTGCCCTCAACAGCAACATCCCTTAGCAGGAAAAGAGGGAACTGCTCCTGAACCCTCAGCAACTTCTGAGACCAAGCCAGAGGCACCCCCAGGTCTGTGCCCTGCTGGCCTCAGGGACTCCCCAGCTGCTGAGCACCAGCCCAGGGCTCTGCCTGCTCCAGGGGCTGCTCTGGCCAAGGCCCAGGAGCTCAGAGGGGCTCTGGGGCTGTTTGCCATCTGCCAGAGGCTGCCCAGGCTGCCAGGGAGCTGTGCAGCCCCATGGCACGGAGCTGGCAAGGATCTGTGCAGGCTGCTGCAGCTCCCCAAAGCCCCCAGGCTGCTCCCCAGGGCTGCTCTGTGTCCCAGCCAGCTGATTCTGACCCAGATGTGCCTCCCAAAGCTGCCCTGGGCAGAGGCACCCCCAGCAGCCCCTGGCAGTGCCCCAGCCTGGGCTGGGGGCTCTGAGCAGGTCACCCCAGCACAGCTGTTTGGGCAATAAAGCACCCCCAAAGGGCTGCACAGTGCAGCTCTGCCACACAGCACTGTGTGCAACAGATCCACAAACACCCAGAAAATGCCACCTCCACGATTCCAACGAGTTTGGAATGAAAACATCAGGATCAGGGTCTGAGGCCAGGTGTCCACCCTGACTTTCCTCTCCCAGCTCTCCTGGGATTCTGGCACTCAGATCAGCTCTGCTCCAAGGCTCCCTGCCTGTTCAGCAGGGGGAATGACCCACCAATTACCCTCAGCTCTTCCACGTGCCAGAAAGAAATCTGTCATGAAATTACAGCTTCTGAGAGGAGCAGCCAGGAGCTTTGTCCATGCCCTGCATGGGGCAGAACCTGCTCACAGCCGGGCAAAGCCTCACCCCTCTGCTCTGCCTGCCCAGGAGAGCTCATGAACCACTGCAGGAGCTGCTTCAACCCCTCAGGTAATCTCTGATGGAGCTGTAATTAACAATCTGCCTGGAACTGAGCACGTCAGCATCAATCCTTCGGGCTCTGAGGGAGAACAGGACTCCTCTGGGGCCTGGTAATTCGAAGGTGGCTGATAAAAAAGAAGTCAGGAAGTTGAATAGCTGAAGTATTCAACACAGCATATTTTTAATTTCCCCTGCCTTGTTTGTGACTAAGATCTTTCCCATGCTGAGCCACGGAGCTGCAGCATTATTCACGTGCACAATTGGAACAAAGCAGCGAACAGCTCACACTAATTCCCTATAAAGCCAGAACAAATTGTGTCATTTGCAATGCAAATGTGATTTCAAGCTTCATCAACGTCTTCTTTAGGGCCTGGTGCCTCGGTGGCAGGACAGTGATGCTGCCCTGCTCCCAGACGTGTGCCCACACCCTGGCACCCCCAGCTCCTCTGCCAGGGGAGCAAACAGGAGCAAAACGAGCAGCCAAAGCCACCAGCACTGACAGAACTTTGCTCTGCTTGGAAAGGTTACCTTTCATTTTAGTGGGGTAAATTCCTGGTGCACCCAAACACTGCCAGTTCTTCTGCCTGGGCTTCAATAACTTCAGATCACAGCAGTGAACAGGGATGAAAATGGGAATTAATTTCCCCCAAAACAACCCAGACCTCTGTGAGCTTCCTTTTACTCTCAGGACCGAAAATGAAATCAGATTGTGAGATAAAACCTTGGCACCAATGGAGATGTGAGATAAGAGCTGTTGTGGTTCCTCCTGTGCATCCCTGGTGCTCCCAGCAGCACCCAGACCCTGCTCCATCCCGAGGAGGAGCAGCAGGACAGTGGAACAGCAGCTCTAGGGCAGGAGCTGTGCCCATGGCAGGGGCACCAGGACAGTCCCAGGGCAGGGGGACTCCACGGGAGGCCCTGCTGGCTGTGCAATGTTTAATGTCCAGTAATTACATTTAATGGAGGATGTGGGAGCAAACACTAATGGACACTTTGGAAACAGCATTGGAGAGATTTGAAGGCTGCTTGCAGGGGAAACTCTGCTGGTTGAGTTGGTTTGCGGATTCAGGCTGATGCAATTACACCAGAGCAGCTTTCCATGAGGGGAGCAGAGGTGTAAACTCTGTAATTGAGATATTCATGCACTTTTTAAACTTTGTTGGCATAACTGGAGAAGCTTCCCCTTGCCAGCAAACCCCAGGGGAGGCTGAGTGGGTTTGGGAGTGCCAGGCTTTGGTGGAGTGGCCACGAGGGGTCCTGCTCAGCCCAACATGTTCTGCACCTCCCTCAGCTGAATGTGACAAAATGCAAATGCAAACAGGCACACGGGCTGCTCCAGAGCTGCACACGCCAAATTTAGGGAATGCAAACACTCCTCTGATTCATCTGCCCAGGGAGTGCCAGGGCAGGGATAAACCAGAGCTGGCCCAGGCCCCAGCAGCTCGGGGTCAGCCCGAACCCTGACCATGCCCAGCCACAGCTGAACCAACCCCTGGGCACAGCCAGGCTCTGCCCTGCTGGGCTCAGCCGGACCCTCCCTGCCCTCCTGGCACCCTCTGCAGCTGCCCCGGGGCTGGCAGAGCCCCCTGGCAGCGCTGGGTGTGTGCCCGGGGCAGGCCCTGCCAGCACAGGGGGCACAGGGCCCTGCTGGCACTGCCAGGGAGGCTGAAACACTCCCAGCCAGGCACAGGGCCCTGCTGGCACTGCCAGGGATGCTGAAACACTCCCAGCCAGGCACAGGGCCCTGCTGGCACTGAAGAGAGGCTGAAACACTCCCAGCCAGGCACAGGGCCCTGCTGGCACTGCCAGGGAGGCTGAAACACTCCCAGCCAGGCACAGGGCCCTGCTGGCACTGAAGAGAGGCTGAAGCACTCCCAGCCAGGCACAGGGCCCTGCTGGCACTGCCAGGGGACCCGGGGCAGCAGGACAGGACCAGCAGCTGCCCAACAAAGCACAGGACCCTGCTGGCACTGCCAGGGAGGCTGAAACACTCCCAGCCACACACAGGGCCCTGCTGGCACTGCCAGGGAGGCTGAAACCCTCCCAGCCAGGCACAGGGCCCTGCTGGCACTGCCAGGGAGGCTGAAACACTCCCAGCCAGGCACAGGGCACTGCTGGCACTGCCAGGGAAGCTGAAGCTCTCCATGAAATGCTGGTGGCACAGCCCACCAGGAGCTCCTCTGGGAGAGCAAAATTGTGAATGGGGAAATAAAGCCCTGACAAACATCTGCCTTTTGTGCGCTGGACCTGGAGCAGCAGGGCTGGAGTTTGGCACTTTGGGAGCCGCTGTGCTCCCTTAGAGCATTCATTTCCCCAGAAAGTGGGCCCTGGCTGTTCTCTCAGGAGGAGCTGGGTGGGCTGTGGGGGACGGGGGGCACAGCCCGGTGTGGGGGTGCTGTGGGGGCTCAGCAGGCACCCCTGCTCCTGCCAGCCCTCCTGAAACCCTGGGGCAGGGCAGCAGAGCAGCTCCCTCAGCTCCTGCTCTGCCCCTCCACTCATCTCCCTGGGCTTTCCTGAGCAAAGCCGCTTGTGCAGCTGCTCAGCCTGCAGAGCACACAGGGAGCAACACAGGGGCACATCCCAGCCTGCAGAGCAGATCCCAGCCTGCAGAGCACATCCCAGCCTGCAGAGCACACAGGGAGCAGCACAGGGGCACATCCCAGCCTGCAGAGCACACAGGGAGCAACACAGGGGCACATCCCAGCCTGCAGAGCAGATCCCAGCCTGCACAGCAGATCCCAGCCTGCACAGCAGATCCCAGCCTGCACAGCAGATCCCAGCTTGCAGAGCAGATCCCAGCCTGCAGGGCAGATCCCAGCTTGCAGAGCAGATCCCAGCCTGCAGGGCAGATCCCAGCTTGCAGAGCAGATCCCAGCCTGCAGGGCAGATCCCAGCCTGCCGAGCAGATCCCAGCCTGCACAGCAGATCCCAGCCGGCACAGCAGATCCCAGCCTGCAGCCCAGGTGCAGCACAGCATCCCTGCCACAGCTCACTCTGAAGAATGGCACCACAGAACCAGCTGGGAGAAAAACAAACTCCTCTTGTCTTCTCTGAGACCCAACCTTTCCTCCTCATCTGAGAGGATCCCTTTAAACCAGCGTGAGCCCTTCCCCAGTGCGCACATGCCGTTGCTCTAAAAACTTCTATAATCGCATCCTGTGAACAAACATGAGTCATGAACCGAACTCTGAAAGCAAAACAGGCTCCAAAATGAATCTCCATAATGATCCCATTACCCTCGGTGCTGGCTGAGCTCTCCCCATAACTCACTCTGGCATTTTGCTGATGGAGATAAGGGGCACAAAGAGTCCAGTGGCCAAGCAGCCTCAGGCTGGGGGAGATTATGGAAGGAGAAAAACAAACCATTACTGAGGGTCAGCTGGAAACGATCCAGTGGCCTGCGGGCAGGGAGGTGCAGAAAGCAGGGAAAGGAATTCCTTCATCCCCTTTGTCCCCCAGAAGATGTTTGGAGCTGAAGCATCCGGCCCCGGGGCTGTGAGGGACCCAGAGCTCTGCCCTGTGGTCTGTCGGTGTGAGCCAAGGGAAGGATGGGGAGCTGCCAGGGCTGGGGCACAGCGCTGGGGGTGAGGGGTGCAAGGCTGCAGGGAGCAGGGCAGAAACCGCAGGTTCAGGAGCTGCTGCTGCAGCACTGGCTCCTGGCAGAGCTGCTCTGACAGAAAGCCAGGCTCCCATCCTTCACTCCTGACTTCTACAAATATCAGTGGGAGCACACTCCAATCCCCACCGAGTCCCATGGAGCCAGGTCACCACTTTTTTGTCAGATCATACCTAAAAGCCATTATACATATATTTATTTCCATCTGTTTTATAGCCTTCATCACCATAGTAACTTATCCTCCTGTCAGGGCTGCACTCGGGAGAGGGAAAATCCACTTTCCCTTATCAGCACTCGGGGTTACTGCACCATTTTCACAAGTGATCTCAGGAGGCCATCCTGGCCTGCCCATTCTGTGCTGCTGCTGGTGGCCCGGGGCAGGGAGAGGAGGCTCCCCCAGCAGGACACCAGGAATGAGCTGCATGGAGCACAGAAAACAGCACTGTTAATCCTTGCATTCAGCTCCATCTCAGGCCACATCAACTGCTCTGAACATGGGATTCTCTTCTGATGCTTAAACTTAAAAAAAAAAAAAAAAAAAAAAAGAGGCAAGATAGAGAATACGAGTCCAAAAGAGACTGCAGGCACCAGTTGCTGCATGTAATCACTGAAAGCTGTAGCACTGTGCATATATTTCTGATGATGTTTCAGTGTTTCATTATTAAAAATGGGCTGCAGTTGATTCATAGTTTTGCTGCAATCAGCTGAAACCCAATTCCCATCACGGCACCAACCCCTTCTGAGGCAGCCTGGGGCTGCCGGGGAGAAACACCCCTGAATTCCCAGGGCCCTGCACCTCCCCTTTGGGGGCAAACAACTCATTTCTTTGGGATTCTCTGCACAACTTCGGGGCTGGGTTTGCTCCCTGAGCAACCCTGCATCCCAGCACGTCCAGAGCTGCCCTCCTTCCCCAGAGCAGAGCAGAGCAGCCTCTGCTGGGCTCCCACAGAGCCCGGGCAAACCTCCCCTCTCCTCCTCCTCCTCCTCTCCTCTCTCCTGCCCAACCTGTTCCCACCCATCCCCATCAGGCACACCGAGGGGTAGCAGCAGGCTGGGGAACAACGTTTGTGTTTTTGCCAGACGTTCAGCAGGAGCAGCAGGAGCAATAATGGCTTGTCACTCTGCCCATCCCTCTTCCTTCCCTCCCTCCAACCTGTCACTTAGCTTTGGGATTGCCCACGCAAAGAACCAGGAAATTGCTGCCATTTCCCTGAATATCAGACAATTTATCCGTGCTTGTACCTTCGGTGGGTTCTTCCTACACAATTACAGCCCAAAGGGTGTCGGTAAAGTTGTTGAGAGTGTGGCAAGAATCCACAAGTCATTAAGCCAGTCCTGTGCTCTACCTCTAATTAGAGGCAATTTGCATCTGCTACGTGCACGCACTGGTGCCAAGAGCAGCTCAGGCTGAGGAAGAAGATGGATCTGAGCATCACTTGGGGCTCAAGGTGCAGCAGGGAGAAGAGGGGAGGGAAGGGGGTGAGCAGGGATGGGGCAGGAGGTAAACAGAGCCCCACTTCGTGTTCCTGTCCTTCTCCAGGGCTGTCAGTGAAGTCACATCTCCATTGGCAACATCACAACCGTCTCCACAGCAACAAATGGGATGCTGCAGATCGCTGAAATATCTATTTTTGAAAAGGTAGGAGGAAAACACAAATGTGGAGCATGTAGGGGTTGAACAGCCACACAAGCCTAATGACTATAATGGGAGGTGCACAAAAATACTGAGAGAGGAGCTGAGCAAAGCCACCCTCTGCAAACTCCTTCCTGCACCCCCTCAACACCTCAGGGCAAAGACAGCAGAGGTATCCCAGAGGCAGCCAGGCCCCCCTGACCCCACAGTGTCCCCAGCCCCAGCAAGGCCAGGGAGGAGCTGGGGACCCTGTGGGACCCTGTGGGACCCTGTGGGTGCCAGGGGCCAGCTGAGCCAGGACCAGCCAGGATCACACCAGGTTAAAGTGCAATCACTCCCCAGAACAGGACCTCAAAGGGATTTGCATCCGTAAAACAAACGCAAAGGGAATAAAGGGAAGGGAAATTTGCTTCCAAGTCTAATTTAGATGTAGCCAAAGGCTGTGAGCAGCACTGCCCTCAGGCTCCTTCAGCTGCTGCTGGAACTTCTAGGAAGTTTCTGCTGTGATTTGTGCCAGCCAAGGTTAAAACACGCCTGCAGGTTAGCAGCTCTTGGAAACGCTTCTGACATTTTGGACAGAACCTTAAAGAGCTCTTCAAAGGCAAGGGGGTGTGAATCCAGACTCAGCTTGACAGGCCTTGTGCCAAACCTTCCTGTGCCAGCCCTTCCTGTGCCAGCCCTTCCTGCTGGGGTCAGGGCTCTGAGCAGTGGGGCCCCATCACCTCCTCAGCAGAGTGGAGCACTCGGGAGGGAAGAAAAGAGCCCTTTGCTCACCCTGGGGACACAGCCTCAACAGGAGCTCCAGGGCCCTCGTCACTCAGGCTGTGGCAAAATGAATTATTCATTTCTGAGGCAGCTCCCTGAAAAGCCCTTCCTCAGGAGATGCAGGAGGGCTTGCCCCAAAAGGGGAGGGGGATACCTCAGAAGAGGAGGGGGATGCCCAGGAGGGGAGGTGGATGCCCCCTTTGTGAAGCATTATGAATAAATAAGAGAATATAAGAATAAATAAGAATAAATAGCCTCCCAACCTGATGTAGCTATGAAGTGGGTACATGTTGTCAGCGCAGTTCCTGCATTCCCTGGTCCTCTCCTGGAGTTGTCCTTTATCTCAAGGAGCTTCAGAAACTGGCATTTTCCTCTGCCCTTTGTACCATGGCAGAGGTTTCTTAAGTAAAAGGTCACAATTCAACACATGATTCTATAAGCTAAAATTTAAATGCTTAATTCATATTGCTAGCTTAAGCAATCCCCAAAACCTCCATTTCCTCTGCTCCTCTGAGCTCTCTGCCTTCCTGGGCTCAGAATTCCAGAATTCCGCAGCTCCAGGAGGGTTTGGTCAATGCCCTCAGGCACAGGGTGGCATTGCTGGGTCTGTGCAGGGGCAGCCTTGCACCAGTGACCCCCGTGGGTCCCTCCCAAGCAGCAGATTGGTGAATACCCAGAATCACAGAAAGTGCCCAAATAATTGGAAAATGAGAGTGTGGGGTGAGAGCAGAGGTGGACAAATGAACAGAGCTGTGGTGCCTCCAAATCCCTTCTGGCACACTCCAGCCATCACTGCTGTTCCTGCCTTTGGGAACTGCAAATTGTAATCAAATTTATGCAAAACAGAGCCCTGAGAAGATGAAAAAGCTGTGTTTAAACTTCATATAGGAAGTGCAGTGCAGTAAATATTTTTAATTGGCGCTGTGAGTTATGTTTGCTGCTGCTGTGGCTGTGCCCTGCTCGGGTTTGAGATCAGCACTTTATCACCGAGCTGCTGATGGCTCCCACTGAATGCACACTAACGAGGACCAGGATAGGAGAGCACCATAAATAGTGGAGAATAAATGGGAATACTTTTCTCTCCACAAATAATATATCTTTCTTCAAAATGAGTCTCTCTGCTCTGGCACCACAGAATTTGATTGCCTTTGGTCTGTTTGGGAGAAAACCCAACCCTCAGAAAATGCCGCTTTCTCAAAAAACTGAGAAATGGATCCATTTGTGAAAAGGGATCCCCTGGAAACATCTGAGACCCTGGGAGGACTCTCAGAGAGCTCAGGGGTTGTGCCAGGCCTGCTCTGCTGCCCAGGGTGTCTGGACACACAGCCAGGCTCCTTTCCCAGAGGGGTGCCCACACCTTGGGCACAGGGCTGGGTTTCCTCTGAGCCTTGCAGGGCTTCAGCCTCACCTCCAGCACAGCCCAAATGGCTTTTATGCCACAGCAAATATCATTTTTTTGGGATGGGAAATCAATTTCCTTCCCAAGTCCATTTTTAACCAGCAAGGCAGAACAAACCCACCTGCTGCTTCCTTCGTGCTCTCGGAGGCTTCTCTTGCTCTGCACCTTGCAAAGGCTGTGACTGAGAGATGTCCCAGGGGCTGGCACAGCCCTGCTCTGCCCTCCCAGCTGGGCCTGCACGGGGACAGGGAGAGCAGAGCCACCCCATGGCCTGACAGAGAGCCCAGCAGCATGAACCCTTCCAAACCAGGCCGTGGGCACTCCAGAGGGTGAGCTCTGCACCCAGAGCTGTGCAGAACATTCTGGAAAACTCCAGACAAAGGTGGGGCCACCCCCTCAGTCAGCCCAGGGTGCAAAGAGATTCTCCCCTCCTGACAACAGAAATTTAGAGATCTACATCCCTCCTGGAGAAATTATTTTATCTCTGATTTTTATATGGATACCAGAACATTAGCATGCACAAGTGCAATTAATATTTTCTTATTTTGCTATCTCATAAAATATAGAAATTTAAATCACCGTGGAATTAGAGGAATGAAGGGAGCATTATGTTTAAGCAGCCACATAATGTGGTTTGCATCATGTAATGGGATGTGTTTAATGCAGTTTTCCACAGCAGCCTTTCATCATTTACATTTGCCTCTGGCTGGATAAACTGAGCCATTCTGTTTGGGTTTGTTACAGCTGCAAACATATCCCAGGCAGGATCCCAGGCAGGATCCCACCTGGAACAGGGAAATTGCCAATCTGCATTTTCAGACTTCCCTTCCAGGTTTCTGCCTCTCAGCCTGCAGGTTCAGGGTTCTGTTTAGGAGTGTGGGAGAGGCCAGGCAGGACAGAGTGGGAGCTGCTGGGAGGTGTGGGCAGGAGCCTGCAGGGCTGAGCAAACCCCAGAGAGCCCCCCTGGCATGTCCAGCAGAGCAGCTCGAACTGGGGCCAGCAGGAGCTCAGCCCACGCCCAGCTCTGTTGGCTCCAAGGGGATTTGTAATTCTGCAGCCAGGGGGAGATTCTGCAGGGCAGGAATGTGCTGTGCAGTTAGGGAGCTGTCAGGGAGCTCCCCAGGGAGCTGGGGCTGGGAGCAGGGAGGCTGGGAATGCCCTGTGCCCGTTCCTGACCATGCCCAGCCCCTCCATCCCCTGGCTTGGGGCAGGGAATGCCCTGTGCCCCCTCCTGACCATCCCCAGCCCCTCCATCCCTCTGGTTTGGAGCAGGGAGGCTGGGAATGCCCTGTGCCCCCTCCTGACCATGCCCAGCCCCTCCATGCCCCTGGCTGGGGGCTGCCAGCACAGCTGCCCACATCTGGTGCCCAGCAGCTGAGGAACAGGGGCAGGAGCCTGGAGCTTCCCAGCCTCCAGAGCTGAAGGGAGGGAGGAGCTGGGATCATCCTGGAGCCCAGGGGAGCCCCATGAGGAACAGGCAGGGCCAGGGCCCTTCCCAGGGCATCACTGAGCTCCACTGGTGGGGCAGAGACGAACAAACAAACAAACAAACACAGCTTTTCCCAGCCTCCAAGTGAGGGAAATACATCTCCACATATTTCTGTGCCCAGCCTGGCCCCTCTGCTCCTCCAGGGGCTGAAGAAACAAGGGGAGCTTTGGGCCCACCTGGAACCTGTGCAGCTCCAGGTGCTCTGTGGGACCCCGAGCATCAGTGCCCAGGCACAAACCCCAGCAGGGCACAGGAGCACTGACCTGCCCACAGCCAGAAATGAAGAGAGATGCTGTGAGAAACTCTGCTTTCCAGTGTTAACATGAAGCCAAGAGCATACAGGGAGTATTAGGTTTAGTGTCCAATAAAACAAGAATAAACTTTATGGGGATTTCTTTAAAAATTACCTTTCACAGGCATTTTTATGCAGGCAGAGTTTCTGATGTACAGAGGTTCACTTAGGAGATTGCAAGTACAGAGATCCCTGATCTCTTTCATCTTTTTTCATTAAAAATCTGCGGTTGTGCAGGGTTGAAAGTTCTCCAAGATTTTATTAAATTGGGCAAAGCCAGAGGAGAAATAGCAAATAATGTTCACAAGGATAAAGTTGTGCTCTCATTATAGACTTCACACTCTCCTCTCAATGCTGGGATTTCATTCTGCCCCTCTGGCACTTTCTGGCCCCTGTTCATTTTGATGAACAACAGGTTCTTAGTCTTAATTTAAATCTAGATGCAGTGTAATCTTTGTTATGCCATATCACATACAAATCTTGTTTGGGACTTGTTTTTTTTTTTTTAATAGGCATGCCAAGGCATGGCTTTCATAAAGTTCTACCTAAAATGTTCTTTATACTTAAATAACAGAGTTACAAAGTCAGCATAACGGTAGCAAAAGAGGGTGGGGGGGGAGAGAAAAAAAAAGGAAATTAAACAGGTAATAAAAGAGATTTCCAGCTGAGATTTGGAATCCAAAGCAGTGCCAGGAAGGTGTTTCAATGGAAGGGAAGTACCCCTGCATTATACACTGCAGAGGAGAAGGCTCTGCTGTAAACCTGACAGCAGAGCTGAGGTGTGCAGGCAAACAGCCACAGGCTCTACAGAAAAGCAGCAGGGCCAGGGCAGTCTGGGGGTGGGAGAAGTGCCTGGGGAAGGCTGTGGCTGCATCCCTGAGGCACATCTGTGATGGAAGGGCATGGGGAGCTGTGGAGAAAGGCTGGAGCTCCCAGTTAGGCACCAAAACTCATGGGCAGAGACCTCAGATAGAACTAAATCTCCATCCAGGACCTTGTGGAGATGGAATCTGGGACAGGGGGATGTTCAGACCCTGGGCCAAGGGAAGAGAAGTCAAGAATGGCAGCAAGAAATGGGCAGACACAAACCTGTGCTGGTGGCCTGGTGTCCCCCTGAAGGAGGCTGCACCCAGCAGGGCAGGGGTGGCTCCTGCTCAGAACAGAGCTCCTCTCACCCCACACAACCCAGGAGATGAACCCCAGCAGGGCAGGGGTGGCTTCTGCTCAGAACAGAGCTCCTCTCACCCCACACAACCCAGGAGATGAACCCCAGCAGGGCAGGGGTGCTCCTGCTCACAGCAGAGCTCCTCTCACCCCAAACAAGCCAGGAGATGAACCCCAGCAGGGCAGGGGTGCTCCTGCTCAGAACAGAGCTCCTCTCACCCCAAACAAGCCAGGAGATGAACCCCAGCAGTGCAGGGGTGCTCCTGCTCAGAACAGAGCTCCTCTCACCCCAAACAAGCCAGGAGATGAACCCCAGCAGTGCAGGGGTGCTCCTGCTCAGAACAGAGCTCCTCTCACCCCAAACAATGCAGGAGATGAGCCCCAGCAGGGCAGGGGTGCTCCTGCTCAGAACAGAGCTCCTCTCACCCCAAACAAGCCAGGAGATGAACCCCAGCAGTGCAGGGGTGCTCCTGCTCAGAACAGAGCTCCTCTCACCCCAAACAAGCCAGGAGATGAACCCCAGCAGTGCAGGGGTGCTCCTGCTCAGAACAGAGCTCCTCTCACCCCAAACAATGCAGGAGATGAACCCCAGCAGGGCAGAGGTGCTCCTGCTCACAGCAGAGCTCCTCTCACCCCAAACAAGCCAGGAGATGAACCCCAGCAGGGCAGGGGTGCTCCTGCTCATTACAGAGCTCCTCTCACCCCAAACAACCCAGGAGATGAACCCCAGCAGGGCAGGGGTGCTCCTGCTCAGAACAGAGCTCCTCTCACCCCACACAACCCAGGAGATGAACCCCAGCAGGGCAGGGGTGCTCCTGCTCAGAACAGAGCTCCTCTCACCCCAGACAAGCCAGGAGATGAACCCCAGCAGGGCAGGGGTGCTCCTGCTCAGAACAGAGCTCCTCTCACCCCAAACAATGCAGGAGATGAACCCCAGCAGGGCAGGGCCAGCACTGCACAGGGAGAAGGAGCAGCCCAGGGGAACGCAGCCCCTCTGCAGCCCTCCTGCAGTCCCTGCACTCACCCTGAGCCCCCTCATCAGAGCTCATCAAGAAAACAGAGCTGATGAAATCAGGAGAAATATTGCCTGAATAACTCTTGAGATGGGCTCGGAGATTTCTGCAGCCTTATTAAAAATGATGGGCAAGTCCTGATCAGCTTCTAATAATATCAGGTGTAATTACCCACGTGGTTTTAGTCCTTACAAGAAACAACTTTGCAGCACTTGTAGGATTAAATATTTCATACAATGGAAGAAGAAAATGGACACTGGCACTACACAGAGCAGAATTCTCCTGGGAACAAACTTTCTTACAGAGGTTTATTAATTTTCTGCTTCCAGATGCATTGGGAGCACAGGTTTTTCTGTGGCAAGAGAATCCCCACTTCCAGCCTGGGCAGGAATCAAGATTTCCAGAGAAATGTGGAAATAATTAAAGGAGGGGGAAAAGCTACTCAAGTTTTAATTTCATGCCTAGGTTCATTCAGAGTTTAAGACGAAGGCATGAGTCACCAGTTCCTATTTTATTCAAGCCCAACCCCTGGAGAGTGTTAGCTTGCAGGGAGCTACAGCCTGTGCTGGGCAAGAACCACTCTGGGGTATTGGGGTATCCCAGTTCTGGGATGCTTGTGACACATTTTAACCACAGCTCCTGAAGTTCAGAGAGTCACCTTTCCTAAAATCCACGATTTTCTGACAAAAGCCTTGTAAATGAGGAGGAGCTTGGCTGTGTTGAAAGGCTTTGGCCAGGGACCTTGGCCTTTTCCCTGGCTGTGCCTCAGCAGCTGCGTCAGAGACGTTTCCAGAGCAGGGAGCAGGAGGAGACTCCTGCAGCCCTCACCTCTTTCCCTTTCACACACTCCTTCAAAGGTTGCTGTTAAAATGCAGTGCAGCCTGGGATCAGAAAACGGGAAAACAAAGCCAAAATCCCCACTTTTGGTACCTTTTGTACCCCAGCTGGAGCTCGTGACTGTCCTTTAAGGATGGGACACTGGTTTCACTGGTTCTAAAGCACTGACCTCAACAAACACCCCCTGATGATGGTGGTGTGAGACCTCCCCCCTCTCTGACCTCTTCAGACTCCCAGAACTGTTATTCCTTACATTTCATTGATTAAAAATTACACGTGGCACAGACTCCATGCTTGGTTTGTATCCAGCTTCCCTTCATTCTTCCACTTGACTGAGAGCCTTTAAGTTGTTTCATTCTTCAGTGCTGGACAGAGCTTTACCCTTAAACAGCAGAGTATTTTCTTCTGCTCAGCATGAAAGGATAGTTTTAGCTGATTAACTCAGACATGCTCCAGAAAGAGTTTTTAAATTCAATTTTTACATGAACATCGTGTTCACATTAGAAGCCTCCATAATGGGGGAAAAAAGGGATGATTTCTCAATAATTATTAAAAAGACCAGAATTTCAATTAAATTCCTGACCAGTAACAGGAAGGGTAAGAGAATCCAATTACAGCAACTCTTGCTTCCATCAGATGCTCCACGGGGATAAAAGTGACCACGTGTGTGAGTAGAAATTGCAATCTGAGATCCCACATTAGGATGTTGGCTCTGAACTGCAGCTTTGATTTTCTGCCACTTTCCCTGACCAGCAAGGTTCTCCCCCCTAATCACACAAAATCAGAATTTACCAACAAGGGCTCTTCAGGGTTTGGAGATACCAAGAACCCATTACAGGCATTTTGCTCTCCATCCTCTCAGTGTGCATTCCAGATCTGTGAATATGCCATCAGCTCAGCTAGATCGTGATAAGTGGCAGCAGAATTGTGCCAGCCACTCTATAAATGGAATTTTCAAGACAGGGAAAAAAAAAAAAAAAAAACATGAAATGAACCAAACCAAAACAACAACTGAGTCTGTGCTGTTTAATAGGATGACAGAGGGAGAAAGTTCTGGATTGTCAGAACTGTTGTTGTTGTGGGGAGTAAAAGGATGGCTGTGCCCATTGTTCCTCGGGCCCAAAAACAAAGGAGAAAAATAAATATTTCCCTTTTGTATCTGTCTCATTGCAGGGAAATCTCTCAGTGGCACGATTTGGGAGTGACCTGTGCATTGAAAGCTGAGCCCTTGCAGAGGGCAGCACACACAGCACAGAGCACTCCTGGCTGTGCAGTGACATTTACCCCAAAATCCCACCCAGGCAAGCAGGAAAGGCCAAACTGGGAACTTCTACAATGAAAGGGCTGAAGTTTGGGGGTTACAGCTCGAGAGGCAGCTGCAATAGGAGTTTATAGGGTTGGGTTTCTGCCCCCTCGTGCTGCCACCTATGCTCCTCCGCCTTGCTAAGGAGACACTCCAGCTCTGCCAGCACAACAGCACCTGCAAAAACCCTAAAACCCTCCAGGGCTCAAATGTCTGAGCTGGGACTCGTCACAGCCAGCTGGGCTACTCAGCTTCCTTTGCTGGAGCTCCGCACACCAAGGCCTGGGGGGAAGGCTCCCCTGGCCTGAGGATGCTGCCAGGAGCAGGGCAGGGCAGTTTGTCCCAGGCCCCCTCCCTGTGGGGCTCAGGGGACCCAGACGTCACCCCAGACCTCCCCAGGGGCAGAGGGAGCCCCCAGCACCCCCACATCACCAGGCACAGACACAGGCAGGCTGCTGCTGCTGCTCTGCAGGATCTGGGAGGCTCCACACGGGGCCAGGGCTGATCCCATTTGCTGCTGCCACTGCTCCATCCCCAGGTGCTAAAACAGCATCACTAGTAAAGCCTAAATGCTGGAACACGGAGAATATCCTTTTTCTGCAGGAAAACATAGAGGAATATGAAGGAGACAGAACTGGTTCACTCTGCAATTTCACCATGAGGAGGTTGGCTCTGTGCACCACCAGCCAGCCCTCCCTCCGAGGCTGCACCTGCAGGGGCCAGGCTGGATCTCCTCCACAGAGAAATGGACACACACCCCCGCAATGGCACCTTTGGAATGCTGCATTTCCAACATGACAAGCACTTTAATGCACCCTTTCATGGTGCATTTCCAACATGACAAACACTTTAATGCACCCTTTCTTCACAAGTCCAGCAACTTTCTGAGAATGCGGCTGCACTGAAATAATGCTGCCATTACACTCATATTTCATTTATGATGAAAGCCAAAAGAGCCACTTTTGCTCCCTGAATTCCCAGTACTTCTGTGGCTTGCTGTAAGGCAGGCCACGGTGACAGGGATCATTTCTCTGTTTCAGACAGTAACATGACCCACCAATTAAAGTCCAGCACTAAAGCTCACCCAGCCTGTGACAGCAGTGACACATCTCAGCACCCACTGCAACACAAAAGCCACCGACCGCAAAAGGACAGGGTTGTTTTTTTTAAAAATGACATATTTGTTTCTTAATAAGGACAAGGCTTTTGATATAAAAGAATATGAGAAAATTACTGATTTTGTTTGACCCCAAATGACCCCATTTAGCTGCAACAAGACCTCAGTGGGGTTTAAAGCATCAGGCAGAGCCTTTTACCTCCAGCCCAGTGGAAGTCACTGAGCACAGGCTGCACAAATAGAGATGCTCAGATGTTCCTGTCCTCACTTTAACTCAGCACATGCTGTCAGGGGGAGAACATGCTTTTGGAAATGGTGGTGGGGGGGGGGGGGGGGGGGTCCCAAGGACAAACACACTTCAAAGGAAAATATCTAGTGCCACTTTATTTTTTTTTTTAAGTATTAAAATGGATTTTTAGACAAATAATGGCACTGCACAAATACTGTCCTCATTTTCTCCTAGAGGTTCTCCCACTGATGCTGGGGCTCAGAAAATGAATAGCTGGAGAGGCGAGTCACAAATCAGCAGTGGAAGGAAAGGGAGATAGCACAAAACTATTACCTGACAGCAGATAGCTACAGAGCTCAGCATTTTTATCAGTGTTTGAGTAATGGAACTTGCAGAGCAGGAGAGCAGGGAGGGGAGCAGGTCAAGGCCAAACTCTGACCCTGAAAGGGATGCTGTGACAAACCAGGGAGCTGCCAGACCCTTCTGGGGGCCCCCAGACTCTGAGAGATGCCTGGCTGAGGCACTGCTGCTCCCAGGGTCTCATTGCACCCAGGCCTGGCCACAACCCAGGGAAACCACACCAAAACTCAAGCTGTGCTTTGGTCTGCAGAGCACAGCCCCAGGTTTAGATCTCCTCTCCAAGAACCAGCAGCACTGGGGCTTATTGAGTGTCTGGCTGGTTTTGTGCAGCACCTCAGCCCTGCCCATCAGGGCAGCAATCCCAGGCTGGCAGGGATGGGGCAGCTCCCAGGAGCCTGGGTACAATATTCTCAAAACACTGTGAGAAACAATATTTTCTGTTCTTGAACCAGATCAATGCAAGTGCTGTGATGAGAGTGCTGAATAACCTCTCACCCAGCACTAATCCCCTCCTGGGCTCTCCATCCCTAAATTGCTGTGACTGGGGAGTTTAGGATGCTTCTGAAACACTTTGATTGTCTTCAGCTTTCCATTTTCTTCCCTCATGCAGCTCTTCCCTCTTACTGAGTCAACAGAATAATGAGGATGCTGTTCTTAGGTTTAAAGCTGAGTAAGTGACATTTCTATCCATTATTTATTTGCCTGGAAACTCTCATGAATACCACCAGTGATAATCACCTAATTCCTACCAATTTATTTCTAGATCACCATCACACACCAAGTGTGCTGCAGGTAGCAGCTCAATCCAATATTTATGAAGTGGTTTTTCTGTCAATGAATGCAGAGAGCCTTAGCGTGGTCACAAGCACAGCTGCTCTTTGGTGCTGGGGACACACGGAGTAAAACACAGGTTACTCACCCTGTGCTACAGGAGTTACTGTGCACACAGGATACTCACACTGAGCTACAGGAGTTACTGTGCACACAGGTTACTCACCCTGTGCTACAGGAGTTACTCTGCACACAGGTTACTCACACCATCATACAGGAGTTACTGTGCACACAGGTTACTCACCCTGTGCTACAGGAGTTACTGTGCACACAGGTTACACTCACTGTGCTACAGGAGTTACTGTGCACACAGGTTACTCACACTGAGCTACAGGAGTTACTCTGCACACAGGTTACTCACCCTGTGCTACAGGAGTTACTCTGCACACAGGTTACTCACACTGTGGTACAGGAGTTACTCTGCACACAGGTTACTCACCCTGTGCTACAGGAGTTACTCTGCATACAGGTTACTCACACTGTGCCACAGGAGTTACTCTGCACACAGGTTACACTCACTGTGCTACAGGAGTTACTCTGCATACAGGTTACTCACCCTGTGCTACAGGAGTTACTCTGCACACAGGTTACTCACACTGTGTTACAGGAGTTACTCTGCACACAGGTTACACTCACTGTGCTACAGGAGTTACTCTGCATACAGGTTACTCACCCTGTGCTACAGGAGTTACTGTGCACATAGGTTACACTCACTGTCTACAGGAGTTACTCTGCACACAGGTTACTCACCCTGTGCTACAGGAGTTACTGTGCACACAGGTTACTCACCCTGTGCTACAGGAGTTACTCTGCACACAGGTTACTCACTCTGTGCTACAGGAGTTACTGTGCACACAGGTTACTCACCCTGTGCTACAGGAGTTACTGTGCACACAGGTTACTCACACCATCATACAGGAGTTACTGTGCACACAGATTATGTTGTACTAGACAGAGTTACTCCACACACAGGTTATGTTGTGCTGGACAGAGTTACTCCACACACAGGTTACTCACACCATCATACAGGAGTTACTCTGCACAGTGCAGTTACTGATAATGAATGAATAAAACACAACTCTGGGGAAAGTGGTGCAAAGCTGAAAGAAAAGCAGCATTTCATGAGTGCCATGACAACAAGCTATACATTTATACATTTTGCTCAAATCAAAGACAAACAATTGCATGTGACTGCAGACTGAAAACCAAATTCTGTTCCTCACCACAGCCTCTGCCAGTCCCAGGGGTCTGTATAAACCATGATTTTTTCCATATTTTAGGAATCATCAGAGATCTCCTGAAGCAGGCTGGAGGTCACAGGGCACTTCCCTGTCCTGGCTGCTGTCAGACAGAAGCCCCAAAGCCCTTTGGCTCCAGGCAGGGCCCAAGCCCAGCCCTTCCAAACCTGCCAGGTTCCTGGGGATGTTTTGACTTGCAGCCCGTGATGCCAACCTCACTCCTACTCCTCCACCATCCATCCAAAGCCCTGAATTTCACCTGCTCAATCTGCACAGCCGAAAGGATCTCATTAATACAGGTGACTGAAAGATTTCAGGGCAGCTCGTGGTTTTTAGTGTGAATTGATGAGGATTTATGAGGTTTGAGTGGCATCCAGTTTAGCTCAGGCTCAGAGGTGAGGCCAAGGCTGCTGTACCTCAGTGCCAGCAGCTCTCCCCCAGTGCCACTGCTCTGCTGTCCCAGCTCCTCCCTGAGCCAGGCCCAGGCTGCTGGGAGTTATTTTCCTCAGAATCTGACAAACTTCACTCTGACTCAGCCCGATCTCCATTCCAAAATAGGGAAGGGGAAAGCAGCCAAGCTGGGGAGAGGAGGAGGAGGAGGAAAGGGAGGAGCAGGCAACTGATCTGTTTTTAGAAAAAAGAGCAAAAGGAAGCTCAGATGTCCCTGGATCCCAAGCAGAATAGTATTCCATTGCTGATCTCTCTTCCCCATTGAATTCAGGACTCCCACGGGCCTTGGGATCAGTGGAGCAGGAAGAATGGGCACAGCACTCCCTTGGCACGGATGCAGCAGCAGTGGATAATTACACTAAAGATGTTTTTGGCACTCACCCATGAAGAGGATGATCAGAAACCCTGGCAAATGGCACAGGGAAATATCCAAGGGGGAAAGTTTCACACCAAGGGTGCCCCAGCCTGTGTCAGGATCAAATGGAAGAGACTTCGCAGTCCCTATTTGATCATTTGCTCTTTTCTCTCCCCCTCGGAGCGCATCACAAGAGTAAATCCTCCCTCCCTCAGAGCCATTTGTAGAAGAAATCCTCTGTGCCCAGCTCTGCAGCCCCTCAGCACCAAACCTGGGCTGCTGCGAGCTGCCCCTGGACCGGCTGGAACTGGGGGCTGTTAGCAAGGGAAACAACCCAGAAAATATCCATAACAGGCACAGGACCACAAGTAACACCTAGAACTGAGAACCATCCATTAGGCAGGCACGGGGCTGGCTCCCTGGAGCTCTCCTGCGCTGAGGGAAGGTCAGGAAATCCCAGCAGAGCTTTGGGTTTGGCTCTCGTGCCGTGCCCACCTCCCGCTGCCCTGTGCCTGCAGAGGTGCCAGCCAGGCCCTTCACGAGCCCTGCCAGGGCCTGAACACGATTTTCTGTCTAAATGCCAGAGCTGCTGCTGGTGTTCAGCTCCTGCTGCCCCCCTGCCGCAGCCAGGAGCTCTCAGCTGCACAGGCCGTGCAGACAGACATGCAGCAAATAAAAATGAAATGCTTCCCAAGGAGCTGGAGGTGTCCCCAGTGCTCCTGCAGCTGCCTTGATCCTACTGATGCTGGGCTAACCCCAAAATGAGCAGCACACTGCACTTCCCACCGCCCTTAAATGTAAGTAATGGGTACAATTAGTCAACCAAAGAGAAAATCCTCTGGCAGAAAGTCCATAGCAATGTAAATTTCAGTCTATTTTTTGGAAGTATTTTATTTACTTGGCACCTTTGGCTTTGTTTTTCATTCATCATAATCCTTTTATCCCCTGAAATCTATATTGATTCAATTTCAAACTCTGCTCTTAATCTCATTTAATACATGTAGACATTAGACCATTTCATATTCCAGTTGCCTGGGAAGTTGACAAAACCAGCTTTTCATAATCTCATTTTTCATTTAAATATTTTTCCAATTCTGTTTGCAGCCCCCTCACTCCTCTGGTTTTCTTTATTCTGAGCCTAAATAAATGCATATCATGACAAACACCGGTGATTACAGGGCAGCAAACTCCCAAATTCCACCTGCAAAGAGCTGATTCCCAGATTTGTGTGTCTGATTTGGGACCTCTCAGGCCTCCGCATGAGGGTACAATATTGGCACACGCTGAGGCTCCTCATTAGTGTGCCCTGCACGCCCACAAATGGCTTTTTATTTTTTACCCACAGCAACACCACTTGTGCATTCAATGCCATTAACTCCTCCTGTCGATTAGGCAAGGAATTATGTGAATGTTTTACTGAAGAATGGCAGGAAAAAATCAGAGTACGGGTATGGGGGCAAGGGAGACTGATCTGAAAAACCTGAACCCTCATTTCTCAAGCAGCTGCAATTTTCATTGATGCTTAAAGCCAACTGAAGTCAAGCATGTGAAGCAACAGCAAAATCATTTCTCTAGATATTCAAGAGATTTTCATCCCAAGGGCTGCTGAAGAGCCTTTCCAAGATACATAATGAGCGCTAAATCAATGGATCTCAAAAGAGAGAGGCTTCTGGGCTGGAATGTGATACATTTCTGGAAGAGAAACTTAGAAAGGATGGGCAGAATATGTTGTGCATTAAATTTACAATGAAATACAGCGCTGGGTCGTAGGGGTGATATCGCAGGACTTTCAAAAGGCACTTGCATTGCCACAGGAACGTGGTAAGGAGAGATAAAAATAAACCATCAGCTCTAAACAGCTGAAGAGCTCATTAGCAGAGCCCCGCATCCTCTGGCTCCTGGGGACAGCGACCCACGGGGGCACAGCCTCCAGCCCTGCTCTCCCCAGCAGAAATCCTCTCCTGGGGCACAGGGGAGAGGGAAACCTGGGCTGGAGCTGAATCCTGGGTGGAAAACTGGTAAATTAATTGACAGCAGAACAACGCTGCCACAACACCGACAGCAGGATGGCCCCTTTTCAGACAATGACATTTTTGTTACTGGATAACCCTCACATGCTTCAAAGTGGAGGTTGGCACTTGAGGGCCAAAGCAGCTCCCCTGGACACAACCAGCAAATCCCAGGCACCGTTCCCAGGGAGACCTTGGCCAAATGAACTCCCCCAGTTCATTGGGGGAATGAGAAGCTTTGTGAAGGAGCCTCCCCAGAGCAGCATGGTTCAATGGTCCATGGTGCAGTTAAAGCCACCAAGCTCTCCTCTCCCCCTGACCCTGGCAGGGCCTTCCCTGGAGAGAGGAGCTCCTGAATGCCCAGGGCTCAGTCCTGACTGAGAGAGGAGCTCCTGAATGCCCAGGGCTCAGTCCTGACTGAGAGAGGAGCTCCTGAATGCCCAGGGCTCAATCCTGACTGAGAGAGGAGCTCCTGAATGCCCAGGGCTCAATCCTGACTGAGAGAGGAGCTCCTGAATGCCCAGGGCTCAATCCTGACTGAGAGAGGAGCCCCTGAATGCCCAGGGCTCAGTCCTGACTGAGAGAGGAGCTCCTGAATGCCCAGGGCTCAATCCTGACTGAGAGAGGAGCTCCTGAATGCCCAGGGCTCAGTCCTGACTGAGAGAGGAGCTCCTGAATGCCCAGGGCTCAATCATGACTGAGAGAGGAGCTCCTGAATGCCCAGGGCTCAATCATGACTGAGAGAGGAGTTCCTGAATGCCCAGGGCTCAATCCTGACTGAGAGAGGAGCTCCTGAATGCCCAGGGCTCAATCCCCTCAGCTCCTCCATGCACCCCAGGCTCACTGAGAGCTCACACCTTCATCCCTCCACAGCAATGAAGGCAAAGCTCAAACCACTGCTGCAGCTGTATCTATAAACCCACCAAGAGAGGGGGTTAAACAGTGTATTATCAGCAAATATTCTTGTAGAGAAAGGAAAAAAAATCATGGCTAAATGTTGTAATAATTGTGGGATGCATTTTCCCTGAATAATAATGGTTATGGATCTGAACTGAGTATGGTGAGGAGCAGAAACAGCTCAGACACTTCAGGTCACAGCTTGGAGAGAAAACCTCCCCAGATCAATATCAGCAACCAGTACAACCCTTGTCAGGTTTGGATTTTGCAAAGCCACTGGTAATCAGACAGGAGTTCTTCTCATCTCAGACCCCAAAGTTCAAAGGAATATTCTAATATTGATTTGGCTCTAAACATCTCCCCTGGAACAGCAAGCCCAGCAGAAGAAAGCCTGGCACACGAAGCCGTGAAAATAAAGGAAAATCTGCAAAGAGAAAAGTTTTCATTCTTACCAAAAAGAACAGAAAAACCCGACCAACAACAACAAAAACAACCAACCCAACACCCCTCAACAAACAAACCCAACCCAGCTCAGCTGTTACGTCCCTTTCCAAATTCTCTCTACACCTCTACTTTGAAGATATTTTTTCCTTGAAAGAAATAATTTTAATGTAAAATTATTCCATAGCATTTGCAGTTGAAATCTGCCTCTGCAAGGACTACTCCATAGTTCATTTAGAAGAGAGAGAATAAAATGCAAAGGAAATGTTTATTTCTGTAACATCAAAAGTCAGCTGTAATTTAATTAGCAGCTGTGGCAGATTACAAGATTTGTGATTCCTCCAATAAAGACAGATTTTTTTAGGGGCAATTAACACAAGACCAGATGTGAAGCCTTGAAATTCAGAGAGAACAAAAGTGGGAGGTGAAGGTGACAATAAAAACGCAGGAAGTGGAAACAAACAAGGTGTTTTCTAATTTTTATCACAGTTGTCCTTGCCTGGGGGGAGACAGGTTACTGTTACAGGGAGATTAAATAACTAAAATTAGTGTGCAGAGCTTCCTCATGTGCAAAATGGAGTTCCTGTTCTCCATGCCCCTCCATTCAGAGCAAAGTTGTTTATTCATTTAAAAAAAAAATTACTTGTAGCAGTATTTTGGGGGTTCATGAACTTTTATTATTTGTGCCATTTAATAAGCACAGGGAAAGAAAAAGGTCATGTCTTGACTGGAATAGCTTGTAAGTGAATTTATCAGCAAAACACAGAAGCTGGAGATAAAGGCAATCCACATTTAGTTGCTGTATTTGATTGTTTTCCTTGTGGCTTAATAGTGTAAATTAAAAGAGAGCTTAAATGTTAGCACCACTGACAAGATGGCACATCCAAAATTATAAGGAAGCAAATAAAATGATTCATGTGGAATTTTGAAATATCTTAAAATATGTCAGCCACCAGATGTCACAAAACCTGCAGGGGATGATGCAGTGCACCAGGAGAAGGGCAAGGCTCTGGCACAGCACAGCATGGCAGGAAATTATCCTACCAGTCCCCATAAATCTGAGAGCCTGGGAAGGACAGGAATAAAACACACCAAAGACAAAACAAACTGAGATTTTCTCTGCCACTATCTACCCCAAAGGAGAAGTGAAGTGCTCAAGAGCAGCATCTTGAGCATGGCAGAAAACAAGACTGCCATAAACTAAAAGAGAGCATTAAGAAATCTCCAGAGCCAGTCTGACCCCACCTGGGTGTGACAAGGTCAGTGTTCAGCATCACCCACAAGTGCTACAGACCAGGCAGTCACCTGGAACTGCCAACAGAACGAATTCCCAAATATTGATTTTTATTCACACACAAAATGCAACAAATCCCATGTGAAAGGCACCATTCAGAGCAACTGGAAAGTACGTTCCCCACTGGCTTTGCCAAATGCATTTCCATGTACTTATGGAAACACAGGAAACGTGTATGAACTCATTTCTGTCCCAGCTTGATGCTGACAGCAAAACCCTCAGCCTAAGCAGTGATGCTCAGTAAAGAATGGACAAAACCTGACCCAATCTGCCAGAACGAAGGCAGCAAAGGGTGCAAACAAGCATTTATCCTGTGCAGGAAAGAGCCCCAGCAAATAAACTCTCTGTTAAGACCCTTGAACACTTCTAAAGACCCTGCAAGAGCATTTTTCCTCCTGGCCCTGCATTAATTCATTGGGCTGAGGGGCTGAGGAGCTCTGGCAGAGCATCACCCCCAGACCAGGGCCCCAAGCAGGGATGCAGAGCCTGGGGACAAGGGGGCAGCAGAGGGACTGCAGAATGTCAGGGGAGGGGGGGTGTGCTCAAATTAATTAACTTAATTAAACATGAGCGCTGGGAAAGGTTAATAAAGAGAAAGACAGATTTTCAACCACCTTGACCTTGAGTTGTTAATGAGGTGCAAATCCTCTCCCTAGGAACTGTGGCTGCTTGAGACAGTCTGCAAGAGAACCTGCAGAGCAGCCACAGCATCCTGTTTATCTCCTCCTGGCCATGGATACAATCAGGAAATGTGGGAAATATGGGGCTCCTAACTCGAAGCAGCTTGTGACATATAGAAGGGAAACAGGAGCGGTGTTTCAGTCAGAGCACCCACTACGTCCAAAATAACAATCCACCCTATCCACTCTGACAAAATAACACATAATAGAACTAAAACTGTGCTGACAAAAATAGTCTGTTAAGCTTCCCATTCCTCTGAGGCCTGCAGTCTATTTTTGCTGCTGAGAGCTGAAGTTACACACGCCCCACCGAAGCTCAGCCACTTGAAAGAAGCAGCCTGCAAAGCATTAATAATTCATCTGATTGAGTTTAGCTGGCACACTCAGCAACCAAACTGCACCAAACTCCTGTGAGGAAGGAGAGGAGCTGCTGCAGAAGGATATTTCCTGCTTTACAGCATGTTCCTTTTTCTCCTGTGTGTTTATTGGCCATGAAAAGCAGTTCAGGAGGAGAAGGGGCTCTTGTAGCCCAGGGTAGGAGAAGAGACATCAGAAGGGTGAAGTTCTCCATGTCAACCATGATCCACCAATCCAACTCACTTCTGATAACTCTGTGCTCTTTGACAGTCCTTTTGAGGAGTTATCCCTGGCAGGGGAAGAGCAGCAGAGAGCTCTGGTGCCATCCCTGCCCTTCCCTCAGCCCTAAAAGTGCCCAGAGCTGAGGTGCAGCTCACACCTGGAACACCCCATCATCATCCCTGTGCCACGCCAGCACACCACGAACTCAGCCCCACATTTAGGGCCATTCATTGACTTTCCAAACCTTTTCTAGAGAATGGGACTGAACTAAACCCCTGGCAGCCTCCAGCTTTGTTCACTCTATCGATTGCTCTGGAGATGAGTGGGAGCAATTATTTTGAAAAGGTTCATTCTCCAGAGTGAAGATGGAGAAAGTTAAATGCATTCCAACTGGTGGATAACAGCTGAAAGGGAGAGCAGATGCAGCTAGGACTGACTGAAACAGAAATGCACAGAGCACTGGGGTCTGCAACAGCAATTTGTGATGGCACAGAGGGGATGCTGAGCGTGCCCCAGACAGAGATTCCTCCTGAGGTGAGATGGAGAAGGCCCAGCTTTATTCCCTGACAGAGCTGTTCCCTGACACGTGGGACTGGAAGAGTTGCAGGTTTTATTTTCAGTTCCCTGGACCCCAGTCCTTGCCTGTGGCTGAGCAGAAGTGGCACTAAAGCAGCCAAGAGAGCCAGGGCAGCCCCAGCCCCACCACAGGAGAGGAACAGCAGCTTCAGGACTCGTGTGGCAAGGCAGCAAAATGATTTATTATCTGAAAGGATTTGTCCCAGTTTAGTTACAGCGTTGGGTTTTAGTGTTTTGTAACTAACACAGGCCCTGGGAGGCCCACAATTACCTTTGTATTACAGTTAAAAGTGCAGGTGTCAAAACCTGAGAAAGATGATAATCCACGGGCATTCATCATCCCAGCGCCTGGGGACACAAAGCTCTGCAAAAGTCAGGACACAATGTCTGGCAAAATATGTCCAGGAGAAAATCCAAGGGCTGAGTTCCATCAAGAAGAGCTGCAGCTCACAGAGAACTTTGTGCTTTCAGCTCTCTGCTTATGTATAATCTCATATATATATTTATATAGATAAACTAGATCTTAACAGATGGGGAAAATCCATGAATTAGGCTTCTCTGGCATTAATTTGTTGGTGATTTTTCATTTGCATGAAACCAACCTTAAGTAATTTGTGTTTATGAGAAAAAAAAAAAAACAACAAGATCTTTCACCATATTGAACTTCACCATCTCCTGGAACAGGTCATTCATTGAATCATTATTGGATTATCTTGCAGTAATTAAGTCTCTTTGGTACAGCAGTTATTCATCTGAGTAGGTCTTAAAATACCACAGCAAGAGAGCATTAGCAACCACTTTTAGAAAAGTAATTCAGCCTAAAGAAGATGGAATATCATTTGTCCTTCCCAGTGTGTTATTCTGGCCCCCAAAAGCCTCAGGTCCTGCTGGAGCAACCAGAACAGCTCAGAGACACCTGCTCACCCCATAGGAGACCTTCTCTTCTTCCAGAAAATTCAGGATTCAAGCAGGGCACTCATTTTCCTGGTTTTTACAGCTACTTGTGCCACAGCAATACAAAATGAACAGCCAGATCTGTCATCACTTTGATATCTTGTGAGCAAATAAACCACACACAGGAATTGCCCAAAGCTTCTCCAGGATGCGCACACCAAGCCATTTTTCTTAAGAAGACACCCAGTACCTTGGGACTGATTTACTCTTTTCAACTGAAAAACGTGTCCATGCAGGAAGAGAGGAATCTGATGGTTGGTCTGGGGGATTTCCAGACCTTCAGAGCTGCAAATCCCAGGGCTGCAACCATCAGGAGGGCCCAGACAAATTGCTGCGGAATGGGCTCAGTTTGTCCAGCAGCACAGGACATCTTTTGTGAGATAAAGACAAAGGCCACTAAAACCCTGAGCAGAGCCACACCATCTCTGGTGTTTTCTATCCCAGGGGCCACATCCACCTCTCTGCTGGGAGCAGCAGCCCCAGAGCCCCAGCACTGGGGGCACAGGGGCCCCACAGCCGCTGCTGGGGTTTGGGGCCCCAGGAGAGGGCTGCACCCCCAGGGTGTGAACAGCTCCTTGCTCAAAAGCAGGTCCAGAACCAGCTCCAGGGTGGCCTCCCTTGCCCTCTGCTTTCCCCTCTAATTGTTCTCCGGTTTGGGTGTCTCTGTCCCTGCTGACAGCTGCCCAGCACGAGGGGTGCTGTGGTACTATGGAAACTAACCTCATCCTTGTGATAACCAAACAGAGCACTTTTGAGGATGAGGAGTTCTGCATTTCTGTGCTTATTTCAGTTATGTTTCTTTTCTGGTCTGGCACTTCCCAGCTGAAGTTAAACCTGAAGTTATGCCCTGTGACACTGCAGAAAGTCATCAGCACACAAATCACCAGTTCAGCATTGTGCCCACCCACACAGAGCTCTGCAGGCAGGGACACGTTTTTGTTCCATTCCATGGAACACATTTTAATCACCTCAACAAGGAGAAAACATTGCCACCCTCTGCTGCACCTTGCCTGGGGAGGCCACAGCACTCAGCTCTGGGTGCACGAAAAGCCAAAGGTCCCCCACAGAAAGGACAAGATTGGGAAAATAAAGCAGCCACCAAAAAGTCAACCCAGCTTCCCCCTGCACCAGGATCTGCTCAGGCAATAAACACCAGTAAAGCAACCTGGCACACGAAGCCAGCATTACCTCTGCTGGGGTTTGCATTCATTCAGGTCTGGAGCTTTATTTTTAATTCAGTGACCTGACAGTGCTGCCCTGCCCTGTGACAGCGAGCAGGGACCTCCATGCTGAGGCTGAACAGCAGCTGTGGACAAGTGCAGGTAGTAAAAGGCAGAAAATGAAATATTGTAGTGAATAAATAGAGAATTCAAGAGAACTCAGGCTGAAGTCCCTAAGCACTGTTATTTGAAACTTGCAGTGAATGAGGGACAGAAATTTTCTGGACATTAATGTTAAAGTTTTATTGAAGTTTCTCTTCTAAGTGCAGGTGATAAAATTTGGCTCATAAACCCTCTGAGCTCAGAATATTAAAGAGACATTACATTATTTATGGCTGAAGAAGGACAAAATACCAGACCAAATTACAGAGACCCAGGCTATGCCAGCTGTTTCATGACAATTTGTATTTTCAGTCCTTAATTAAAAGAAGAAACACAAAGTCCCAAGTCACAATCATTACAAAAGTTTGAAGGAAAGAACTAAATCAAGTTTCTCATGATTCTTTATGGACTTAAGTTTCCAATCAAGTGGGCAGTTAACCATGTAAGAGCAGATCTCTTCAGAGCTTTAATTCAATGTGACTCATCTAAGTCACAACTGTCTTGGAAACTTCAGGTTCTCTTCTCAAGGGGGAAAACCCCAGGTTACACAGCAGGACCAAAGCTGAAAGTTCACACTTTGGTGCAGAAAATTGAGGACAAGGAGCAGATACAGAGAATTTGCAGGCTGTGCCATGCAGTGCACATTTGCTGCTCCTGCCAAGGGGAGGGTAACAGCAAGAAGCAGTTTTTCAAGAGAATTGGAAATTCTAATACATACAAATGTACCCTGAACTCCAGCCCCCTCAGGAAAGAGTAATCCAGGGCTGCTTCTCCATTTCAGAGGATCAAGACTTTTTATTTCACACAGTCTGGGGGTGGATCTTTCAGCCTCAGCAGATGCTCTTTCCTGAGCTGCTCCTTACAGGTGGGCAGAGCAATGGCCTGGCTCCTGCCCTCTGCCAGCCAGCCCTGAGAGTTTGAGGGGTGATCCAGGGGGGACAGTGTTTTCAGAGGCAATGGGGACATTTTGGAACACAAAGTTCTCTGCTTATGCAGGGTAGTTTAGTGCAGGTTATTGTGTATTCCCTCCAGGGCTGTGTGCAGCATAGGCAGGGGCTGAACACTGGATTTACTGACCCTAAGGCTTGTGTCACCACAGTGACAATCAGCCAGTTATTTCAAACTGGAAGAACTTCAGTTTTCAGAGGGAATTTAGGTGTGAACTCAAGTTTTTAATTACAGCTCAACTGTCCCCAGCCTGAGGAAGGAGAGTCCTCAAACACAGGCCAGGCTGAGCAAACCCAGCAGAGAAGTGACTGCAATAAATCACTGGCAATCCAAACATCTGCAAACTGCCCACTTGTCTCAGATCCTGTTTCCAACCACCCATCCATGTTCTTTGCAGCTGCCTTTCCCTGCCAGAGCCTTTATGGGCTTTAAGGCAAGGCAGGCAGCAATGCTAACAGGATTTGTGCAGCTGACACTTCCCCAGGGGTCACTGTGCCCTGGCTGAAGCACAGATTGTTCCTGCTGCAGGGTAAAGCTGCACAGAATGGTCACTGAGCAGCTGGGGCTGCAGGAAAAGATCCATTTCACTCTGGGACATTAAACCACACTTGAACTTCCAAAAACCTCATTTTTCTGGGGATCAATACGGTCAATGCAGGTGTTCAGGGGGAAAACAAACAATTTTGTTTTGGGGTGACCCCCCAGAAGCTCTGCTCTCGCTGGTGATGCTCAGCTGGAGGGGAAAGCACTGACAGAGGGCACAGCCTCACAGGTGTCACAGCCTGTCATTATCCCCTGCAGTGACTCCAGTCCTGCTGCTCTCACCTGGAGATTCAGCACGAATCTCCACCTCTGCCTCATCTGACAATTCATTTTCTGGCATATTAAACCAAGGATTATTCATGGTGCCACAGCTGTCCATGCCAGCATTTGGGATCACCTCATGTTCCCTTCAGCAGATAAATATTTTTCTATTTAAACCTAGCAACCCTGGATTTATGGGGAAAACTGTCAGCTTCTCAGTGAAGAAACTCTATCTTCTCAAACATTTGTGCAGTGTGTAGTAAAACATAACCTTGATCCATATATAAAACGTGTTTAGGTAGGAGATGAAAGGGGTGGTTTCTTGAATTAGAAATAATATCCTAGCCAGGAGTTATTCATGAAAGTGGAGTCTTAATATTTACTTAGGCTTTCAGCAGCACTGATGTGCACTAGAATTTATTAACTTTTCAAGTATTGCCCAATGTACCTGGGCACTGAGATGTTCCCCAGAAGCTCACCAGAAGTTGGGTCTATCAGGGTCTATTTTAAGCTTTCAGCTGGGCTTGATTCTGCTTCACCTGGAATCAGCCTTTACAATACTCCTTTCCAGACTCAGATCTATGGTTTGCTTGCAGACAAGGGCCCAGGAGAGGCTCTCACAGCCCTGCAAGGTCTGTGGGCAGCTCCTGACCCCCTGGCTGCTCCAGGGATGGAGCCAGGGCAGCTCAGAGCTCCCAGGGGCAATGCCAGGACCCACCGGGGCTCTCCCACAAACCCCAGGCACAGCTCAGCCCTGCCAGAGCCAGAGGAGCTGAGAAAGCACAGGGAGGGTGTGGCGAAACAGAGCTTCTGTTTCTGCCTTAGAATGCGTGGGAAGGCTCCACAGCCGTCCGGGCTCTCAAAGAACAAAGCTGGACTCTTTACTTTGCCGTCTTCCAGATGTTTATTAATTGTTATCAACAGAGTTTTCCCTCTGCCCGACCGGGGTCCGACCAGCAAGGCAGCCAAGGGCACTCTGGCCGCCCACGGGGCGGTCACGTCCCTTTATAGTACAAACTACATATACAATATTTACCTATTCTTCCCAATACCTATCACCCTTATTAACAAGTGCACCATCACCACAAACCAATCCCAAAGTGCCAGCACCACCACTGAAAATGGACAACAAGAAGAAGGAGGAAGAACCACGAGACACACCCGGTTCCCTCCATCTTGCCTCCATAACCCCCCTGTACAATCCCCTTGTTCCAAATTCTAAATCTATATATCACTTTGTGAACACACAGTATTTCTGCACTATTCAAACCCTTGTGACTCTTAGTCTTTCATACCCGAGTGGTGCATCCTTAGATGGATCGAAATCCAGCCACCAGCTGCCTCTGGCAAGATTCCATGACCGACGAGCCCCCCAAGGGTTCTCTCGGTTATTCAGATTATTCAGGACCTTGGGAGTGCGAGCTCCCACAGGAGGGAGCCAGGGCCGGTGCAGGCAGCCCCACAGGAGCACAGAGCACAGCAGAAAGCTCTGCTGGCACTTCCTCCCGCATGCCCCAAGCTGTGGGGACAGCTCCTGGCTCCAGCTGCTCTCAGCATCCAGAGCCATTCCCTGCCTTGCGCCCTGCGCAATACTCACTGCATTTTACACTGCAGTGGGGGAAGCCCTGACAAGACATAAAACTCATCAGACAACTCATGGCACGGCACTAAGAAGTTTCCTACAAGCTTTCTCTCTGCTCAGTTGGTGTGCAGAGTGTCTATTTTAATAAACGGGGTTCTGAAACCGTGTATCTGCGCATTTCCATAACAAATAAGCCAGATGTTATTTACAAACAGAAGCTGCCCATTTCTGTATGGCACCAGGCTCACGAACACGCTTGGGGAATTTGCAGGTGAATGGTGAAAGGGCAGAATGCACCAAGCACCAGAGGTGTGGGAGCCACCAGATGGGAGCAGGACCTGGCCTTGGAGGGGCCAGAGCAGAAACACCAAGTTGTGTCCCAGGGCACCAAGCTCATGGATTCCTCACTATCATGGATTCCTCACTATCCAACAGCATCTCCTCCCCATTTTCAGTCCGATAGAGCTTGTTCATTTTCAGGAGATATTTTTTCCCCAGGAGCCCCAACACTGTTGTCACAGCTCCTGGAACTTCTCTGCTGGCTCCTGGCCCAGACAAGTTGTCAGTGAGCACATGCCTTTGTTATTGCTGAGACAGGAGATTGGACAGCTCTGCTCTGAGCAAGGGCTGGCTGCTCCAAGGGCGCTCCCTGGGCTCTAAATGCTCAAATGACACCTGAACACCTCCAGAGCCCCAGGCTGAGCCTGCCACAGGGAGAGCTCCCAGGCCACAGGTCCTCCCTCATCCTTTGCAGAGTCTGTGGCACCTGGGGACTGCACACCAAGCACTGCAGAGCTGCAGAAAGGCCAGAGCACCTTCTGGAAACAGTCAGTGCTGAGCACTGAGTTAGTCTGGCTTGCTGGAGCCCAATCCCAGGGCTGGGCTCATGCCTGGTGCCCTCTCCCTGCTCTGGGCTGCTCTCAGAGCTGCCGTTTGGGTGGTGCTGTTGATTTCTGCAGCTTTTCCCCACTCAGAGCCTCTCCCTGCTGTCACTTGGCTCAGTCCCACCGAGGTGTGACACCCCAGGATGACAGATCTCATTACAACTTCTCAGATAGCCCAAGCTCTCCTCCTTGGACTCGTCTGTGCCAGAGGATTTTGCCAACCCCAAACCATATGGTTTTCCTTCTCATGCCTGGAGACCCCAGTGCTCCCCTGCTCAGAGCTCTGCAAGCAGCAGATGGGGCTGCCATGGATCCCTCCCAGCAGAACACAGCACCAGCAGCGCCCAGAGCCCAGCCAGCTCTGCCAGGGCCACCCCAGAGCCTGCTCCCACTGCCGGGAGCTCCAGAGCTCAGGGGAACTCTCCATCACCCCCAGCGTCCTGCCAGCAGCCACTTGCACTGGCACAGACCAAACTCTGAGCCCATTCCAGACATGAACTAAACACAACATCCAGTTCTGTCCAGATCAGGTGGGAGCTCCTTATGAAAATGAAATGAGGAGTTAAATTGCTGTGCCTTTACATCCTCCCTGCAAAGGCCAGGCCAGCGCTGTGAGCTCCCAGCCAGAGCCTACCTGAGGCTGGTATTTGCCTTGTTGGGAAGGGAAATCCTTGTTCTCCTCCCTGGGAGCCACCCAGGGGGACTCAGAGTCACCCCAGCACTGGCCCTGCAGAGGGGCTTAGCACAGAGCAGCACCCCAAGGTCCATCTGCTCTGAGACCCCAAGGGAACCCTTCTCTGCACAGAGAGGGGACTGGCAGCACACTGTGCTGGTGTTTGTAACACACCTTAGGCATTCCATGCCAGGGGAACCCTTCTCTGCACAGAGAGGGGACTGGCAGCACACTGTGCTGGTGTTTGTAACACACCTTAGGCATTCCATGCCAGGGGAACCCTTCTCTGCACAGAGAGGGGACTGGCAGCACACTGTGCTGGTGTTTGTAACACACCTTAGGCATTCCATGCCAAGGTCCAGCTTGCCCTGATGGCAGGGAGGGCCCTGAGTGATGGGAGCCCTGGCACAGTGACAGAACCTGCAGCAGATGGGTTGGGATGAAAACACAAATGCTGCTGGGGTGCTGCTGCTGCCCTGGAACACAGCAGGGATTCTGTGCTTGCAAATACACTCCGTGCTGAAAACAAACTTCTACTCATGTTATTGGTTTTGAGGCTTGTAAGTGGTTTTCAGCCAGAATTCTCTGTGGGAATGGTTTGATCTCTTCAGTGCTACCAATTCCCAGAATCAAGTCAGATCAAATAACACAGAGCAGCTTGCAAACAGAATATTTGTTTCTAACCCGTTTCTGAATGATTTCCACCATTACTATTGAAGGTGTGAGGATCAGACAGCCATTGTACCAAAGACTTGAGGGGCTTTCTGTAAAGCTTAGGAAGTTCTGTAAGAGCAGAACAAGAGCTTCACACTGCCAGTCAGAGCACAGGTCTGAAGTGAGCATCAGCAGGCAAGAAACATGCACCACCATCAGCAGGCCATGAACAACATGCACCACCATCAACAGGCATAAACATGCACCACCATCAACAGGCATAAACATGCACCACCATCAGCAGGAATAAACATGCACCACCATCAGCAGGCCATGAACAACATGCACCACCATCAACAGGAATAAACATGCACCACTGTCAGCAGGCCATGAACAACATGCACCACCTTTGCAGGAGGATGGGGCAGGAGCTGAGTGCTGGGCAGGCTCCCAGCCTCAGGGCTCTGTGACCTGCAGGCAGAGGTGCTGCAGGAGTTCATTGCAGCTCCACAAGTGCCAGCCCCTCAAAATGAGGAACGTTCCAGAGCATTGCCCTTCATTTCTGCCCAAAGAACCCCCCTGGAGCAATGGGCTTCCTTCAGAGCCCCTGCAGCAGCTCTGCTCTTCCCACCCTCCTGCGCAGCCCAGAGTGAGAGCAGAGCTGCAATTGCTGCAATTTCTGGGGCAGGAATCCCATCCCCAGCCCCCCCAGGACCTCCTTGAACTCAGCCTTGCGTGGCAGGGGGCAGCAGGAAGGAGAACACTGCTGGAGATGCAGCAAGCCTCTGACACATAATTCTGATTTAAAGTCACCTGCAGAACTCCTGAAGCTAAGCCAGTGCTTGGAGCCAGCATTACCCACAGCTGATGCTGCTTTCAGCAGAAACTGTATGGAAATGAAAGGAACCTGAGTGAGGGGCAGTCAAACCTGACCAAACCAGCTCCAACGTCAGCCCTTGGCTCTCATATCACAGTAACAAAGGTACAGCACAGCCCAGAGTAATGAGAGCTGGGTCAGCTTCACCTGAACTCTAACTCACCCTCTGCTTCACTGGAGGTTATTAAATGCATAAATTGGTACAAATCAAAAAGGTGCTCTTGAGAATGCTCACGTGGCTTCCCAATTTTATTAAAGTGTTTGAGGATGGGAGTTCTTAATTGTCACAAAATCCATCTTCTAAAACCAGCAAGCTCTTGTCTAGACAGATGAAAATTAATAATTCTGTAGCCAGTGCTGACAAACTGCTGCTCTCCTGCCATGGAGCAGATGCTCTCCAAACACCTTTATGTAAACATTTCTTTTAAAATCCATGGGGTACAGTCACCTCATCCTACCAGAGGGGAAAAAGGCTCAGCATCTCTTCATCATCAGGGAAATCATTTCAACAGCCCCAGAAGCACCAGACCTTGTCCTGACACTGTTCAGTGCAGCTCTAAGTCTTTACACAGTTAACTTCCCTATCAAGAAATGACAAAACGCATTAATGACTGCAATGTCTCATTAATTAGTGTAATACAGGTGAATCAGACCAGCCAGCTCAGTAGAGCTTCTGGTGCTCACAGCATGTTAATACGTTCCTAATTAAGACCATCAGCATTCCTTTTAATTAATACATTGACTTGCTTAAGATTTAATTGAAATTTTCCCAGCTCTCATTTTTCCAATTCAGAACGTGTACAACAGGAAGAATGAGGCTGTTCCCTTCATGTTTGTGGAGATAAATTCAGCATTTCAGCTCCCAGCTCATTCCACCCTGCAGGTCAGGATGGAGTGTGAGAGAACACCGGAGAACATTTGTGAATGTGCACACTCACACTCAGAGCTCTCTTTGGGCAGGACAGGAGCTGCTTCTGCTCCAGAGGTGGCACATGGACATCAGAACAGCAGAACTAAAGATTCCTGTGGCTTTGGTGCCTCTGAACCCAGAGACTGCGACCCACCAACATCCACTGAGCTTTGTCTCCAGAACTGCAGATTTGGAGAAAAACCCTCAGGGACAGGATTCCTTCGGCTCCTGCCTCACCAAGTGTAAAGTTCCAGACTGAATCAGTGAATCACTGGTTTAGATTTCTGTCTCCAAAGGCAAAATGAGAGCTATTTCCACTATATCACTGCATTTTTTAAAAACAAAGAGCACTCAGTGTATCCTCCCATCTGCTTTCTTCTGTGCTTGAATCACTTCAAACCTAACAGAGCTTCTGAACAAGTTGTGTGTTTAACAAATACCCTGAAGAGCTGTTGAATTGAGATTCACAACGTGTCAGATAGAACCTCCAGAGAATTTACCTGCAGGCAGAAGAGGGAGATGAGAAACAAAACTATTTCCATTTCCCCTTGCTAGAAATATTTCAAAACATTAGAAAATATCTGAGTGGTTTGCATATATTAAAACTGAACAGGGAAATGCCTTTTAATTGCGCAGAAACTTCAGTTTCCCAAAGTTCTGGAGCACTTTATCAACCTTTAAATCATATTCCCATTCCCACTTTAATTCCCTCTCTACAGTGCTGGTTTCCTTGAGGCTGAGCACTTAAGGAACAGGAGATTTCCAGGGAATATCAGAGAGCGCTGTCTGAGAACTTCAGGGGTTTGCAGCGAGTCCTTCCCATGGACCAAATGGAAACACAAAACCCTGAGGTCAGCCCAGGGCCCCTGTGTGTCACACAAAGTGCTGCTGGAGCACCAACACAGCATCCCCTGCCTTTCCTTCCTCTGGGGATGGAGCTCAGCACAGACCTCACCCTCGGCCATTTACTGCAGTTTGCTCAGGAACGTGGGATTCCTGCCCCAGAACTGCACTAAATCATCCTGAAAACAACAACAGGGCTGGTTCCCCCAGCAGTGAGGCAGAAGGAGGGAATTGCCCTGTGTGGGGCTGCCTGGGGCTCTACAGGCTCTGGGTCTGGATCAGAGCTGTACCCACAGTCATGTCCCAAAACAATTCTCCCTGTGCCACATCCCCAGAGAAAGGAGAGAGAAACTCTCCCCAGAGAGCAAAGGCTCTCTAGAACCTGCCCCACTTCATCTTCCAAAAACAAAACAGCAAAAATCCTTCAGCCCTCTCGTTTTTCCCAGGGGAATTCTGCAGTGATGGAGACACCCCAGGAGTGCAGCCCCTGCCAGTGTGGTGTTCCTTGAAGGGCTGGAATCCAAAGAAGAGCGTGCCTGGGAGGGAGAATGGAGGGGGAAGCGCAGAAATAGAGGCATTAAGAAGGACAAATATTCTGCTGGTAGGCAGGCTCATGATGGAAGGGGGATTATGATTAAAGAAACCTCAAGAAGGGAACTTTAAAACAAAGAGAAGAACTGCCCAAGTTACAGGACCCAAACCCAAACAGAGCTGTCCTGGCAGAGGAGGCTGCATCTCCCTGGCCCCTTACATGGCAAATCCCTGAGGAATCCCAGCCTTTGTTTGGATTTCATGTTGCCTGTCGAGGCAGCACAAGGGCTCTGCTCACGTTTCCCGTTTATCTTTGGGACTTTCATGGGGAGTTTAAGGCCTTTTTTGGGGGAGGAAGCGCAGCCTGGCTCGTGTCTCCATGGCTTTGCCAGGCAGTGGGTCTGGGCAGCACCAGCACAGGGAGCAGCAGGGCCAGGTGGGCATGTCCTGCACTGAGCAGGGCAGAAAGCATCACCCAGGGGCTGAAACCCCTCCTCTGCCATGGAATGTGGGGCTGCTGTCACTGACATATTCTATGAAAAAAAATTTTGTTAAGATCTTGTTTGAGAAGCTGAGAGGCTTCAGAAACGAAATATAAACAATAATTACTTGTTGCTGTAGCATGCAACAGGTGCATTTTTGATTCGTTTTATGTAGTTGCTTTTAATTAATGGTTAATTACAGTCTAGCTGTCTCAGACTTTCAGTTATCAAATTCTATTATCATACCATTTCTTCCCTTGCTAGCCTTCTGATGAAATCCTTTCTTCTATTCTTCTAGTATAGTTTTAGTAGATAATTTTCTTTTAATATAATATATATCATACAATAATAAATCAGCCTTCTAAAACATGGAGTCGAGATTTTCATCTCTTCCCTGGTCCTGGGACCCCTGTGAACACCACCACAGGCTGCTGCTCTCAGCTGCTGCTCCTTACCCAGCTTTGCCTCAGCTTTACCCTCAGCAGCCCCTGTGGCTTTGGGCAGACACAAAGCACTGCAAACACCACCATGAAACCACCTGAAACTGGGCACCTCAGCTGTGCTGATAAATCAGGCTGCTGCAGTAAATGCTGCTTTGAACAGAAATGTTTGATTTAACCTGGGCACCTCTGGAGGAAGCCTGTGCTCCCCTCATTACAGTCCCAGCACCAGGACAGTGTGTGGTGTGGAATCACTGGGCAGCACTAAAAATGCATCACTCCAGGTCTCCACGTGTGGATCAGCTACTTAACCAGTCACCTATTTTTAGCTCTGCCAGGCAATCAGGATGCTGTTCACAAAACACTTTACCTTAAAATAAAATTGCCTTCCTCAAATGACATTGTCAGGTTCTGTCCTTTTCACGTTTAATGTGAAACCTCAAATGAAAGATAAGGAAGTTTATTGAGAAAGGAAGGACTGTTCTTAATGGGAGAGAAAAATGAATGTATAATAGGCTAAATGTTAGTGATTAACGCAGTGAGAAGATGTTGAGATGTAAAGGACATGAGATAAGGGGGAGGAGTGAGGGAAGGAGCAGCCCTGGTTGGAAGAAGCCTTTCCATGGCCACAGCCTCAAGCCATGAGAGCCTTGGGGGGTTCAGGGTGATTTCTTCAGAGCCTGCACAGCTCCCAGGGGGCTCCTGCCCTCCAGGGACTGCCCAGAGCCTGGGGAGCCCTCCCGCCCAAAGCCCAGCTCCAACACCATTTCCTACACCAAACCATCCACGTTTTCCCTGCCAGGCTCTCACCCTGCTGGGGCCTCCCCTTCTCCCCTCCCTGCTGACCCCTCGGATCCCACACAAATGCACTTCCACTCTTTCCCAGGCCTTTTCCAAAGCACAAGCTTTTCTCCGGTTGTCCACTCTCCCTAATCCCCACAGGTCCTGGCACTTTCATCTTCTCAGGCTGAAGATGAGTGAGAATCTGAGGTGCCAAGGGATCTGCAGACAAGTCCTGCGCTGCTCTCTGCGGTGTTTATGCAAGCCCAGAGAAATGCCCTGTACAGCAGAGCCAGGCTGGGTGTGACAGAGCATCACCAAGAGAATCCCTGGGCTGCCACAGAGAGACAGAGCCTCGGAGAGCAGAGCAGGACAGACCCCAAACCACTGGAGCCCAGTGAGCAGTGATCAGGACAGACCCCAAACAGCTGGATCCATGTAATCAGTGCCTCTGAGCAGACAAACCGCAAACAGCTGGATCCCAGTGAGCAGGACAGACCCCAAACAGACCCCTGGATCCCAGGGATCAGTGCCTCTGAGCAGATAAGCAGCTGGATCCCAGGGATCAGTGTCTCTCAAGACACCAGCTGAAGAATGGAGCCCCATTTGTGTTACCAAAAGCCAGCACGGGCACCATTAACCTTGCAGAGTGACAGCACAATTCTTTGCTGTGTCACAAATCAGCCCCATCCTCAGCAGAGTTTTTGACTTTCACACAGTCCCATTTGCAGAAGGGATTCATCTTTATCTCAAACTGTAATTGAATGCCAGTAGTTACCTTGGTGACATTTAAAAATCTATCCCTGTGCTTTGTTGTCAACACTTTATAACACAATAAAGTGCCTCATGGAAAAAGTCAGAGCACAGCTTAGGGAATAGTTCCTATGACAACTCCATGAATCAGGGGGATGGCAGAGATCCCCAAATGTCAAATGGACAGCAGCACACAGGTAGAGAAGGGCCAGGCTGAGGTCGGTGCTGTTCCCAAAGCCGAATGCAGCTCCCAGCCCAGCCCCAGCCCGTTCTGTAATTAAACAAAGCCTCCCATTCTCCAGGCACTCTCATTGCCCTGCACTTGCCAAAATCCCTGATATTTACTGTGCAGTCAGTCCAACTGATTTCTGCAGTCTTTGCTGGGGCTGACCATTGCCAGTGGGGAGGAAGAGCCACACTTCTGTCAGTGCTGTTCGTTGTACTTCAGGTGTTAAACACAAGCGGGAATTGAATGATTGGTCAAAATCCAGGGTTCCCATTCTGCTATGGGATATCCCCTGGATCCTGGGACAGGGGGCACTGGGCATTCACCCCTGGCAGCTCTGGGTTCATTGGCCACCAGAGGCAGCTTTGTTTCGCTGGCACTGCCCCACAGCTCCAGCTCTCCACGAGGAGCAGGAGAGGAGCTCGCCTGAGGCTCAGGATTGCTGAGGAAAGGCCCCACTGCCCAACGCCTCCTCCTGTGTTCCTGCCTTTCCCTCTCTCCTCCTTTCAGCTTTGCTGCTCCCTCCCAGTTGCCCCAGGCAGCAGGGCTCCCCCCAGCACACAGCCCTGGGCACCTCCATCCTGCCCCTCTGGGCCCACAGCGCACAAACACCTGGCCCATGGGGCCCTGGAGAGAGAATTAATTCTGTTTTGTTGTAAAGCTAAATCTGAGCACCAGTTGATTTGGAAAAGGCTCCAGAGCAGCTGCCCATGGCCCTTCCTTCATGGCAAAGCTGTGCATGGCTTCTGTGGCTGTCCCATATTCACACCCCAGAGTCCCCAATCCATTTCCAGGAGACAAATCCAGCCTGGCATGCCCTAAAGATAAGGCTGAGCTTTTCAGCTGCTCTTGCACTACCAGCAGCAGAGTGCATCAGAAACCTAGGTTATCCATTTTATTAAAGAGCATTTTCCACTCACACAAAAGTGATGGGCCCTGCCAAGCACAGGCAGGCAGATATATGAGAAGTAAAAAGGGCAGATCTCAATCAGAACAAGCAACAAAAACTGAGGCTTTTCAGCACTTCCCAAAGATGCCAGAAGTTTTGCCGCTTTCATTGGAATTTCAAACAGAGGGAACAAAACAGAAGCAGACTGATGGTAACAACATGCCTGAGAAAGACAAACCAGGTAAACCAGCAGATTACAATCTTGCCCTTCAGTAAAGTTCTTTTCACCTTAAATCCACCCAGAGTGGAGATAATCTTGCCACTGGAGACCACAAAAGAAAAGTTATTTGCATACAGAATAGGCTCACAGAAAATTAAACTGCTGTGCAAAGCTAGAGCTTATTATGCAAGAAATGTGATAAGCTAAAACATACAAAAATCCTCCTCAAGATCTGAGCAACACGAGCTAAAAATACCTCTATTGCATGTCATTTACAAATTCAAAGAGTTGTTTAGGCTGTGTTTAGATTGTGATCAAACAACACTTGATACATATTTTTTTCCACTTATGATTAAAGATAGTGCTGGATTTTAGGTGTTCTGATTGCTTTCCTCACTTCGTTTTTAGTGCTATTTTTAATTTGCACTTGATGTTCCCTGCTGCCTTGCTGAAGGCACAGGGCAGTGCTGGGAGGTACCAAAGTCCTGCTCACCTTGTTCTGGCAGGCAGGAGGGCTGGCAGGGAGCAGCCCTGGGCAAACACTGGAGGATGAGAAATGCTCTGTGCCCCTGCCCACAGCCCTGCCCGGGCACCCCCTGCACCGCTCCCACCCTGGGACAGGCACAGAGCTCCTGGCATCCCAAACCCCAGGGACAGGCACAGAGCTCCTGTGCCAGGGCCTTGTGCACCCAAACCCCAGGGACAGGCACAGAGCTCATGTGCCAGGGCTCTCTGCATCCCAAACCCCAGGGACAGGCACAGAGCTCCTGTGCCAGGGCTCTCTGCATCCCAAACCCCAGGTGTGGGAATGCTAATTATTAGAAGCTGGAAAAGTACTGTGTTTAGCCTTCTGATCCGAGTTCTTGCACCTGCAAAAATACTGTGTCCTTGGACATCTCTAAATGTGATAACAAGGAGTCAGAGAGGCATGGGAAAGTGGAATGCAAGACTGAAAAAATGAAGAAGAGTTGATGTTTAGCCTAATGAATAGAATGCTTAGGTTACAGAATATGCATGAGCTTATTAACACTATTATAAAAGTATGTAACCTAATCAATAAATTGGAGACTAATGATCATCAACCCCTAAGATGTGCACGTCTCTCCTTCACCTCCTCAAATGGTGACCTTCCTTAAATGGAGCATTCCTTAAATGGTGTATTTCTCCTTAAATGGTGGATTTTTTTTTTCTTTTAACACCCAGGGACAGGCACAGAGCTCCTGTGCCAGGGCTTTGTGCACCCAAACCCCAGGGACAGGCACAGAGCTCCTGTGCCAGGGCTTTGTGCATCCCAAACCCCAGGCTCCAGGTGTCACACCCTGTGCTGGTGCTGTCCCTGCAGGGCCAAGCTCTGGGACAGCTCAAGGCCAGCTCAGGGCAGGTGTCCTGCGCCAGAAATGCTGTGCAGGTGCCAGGGCAGGTGAGTTAAAGTCTCATCATAACTCCTCAAACTTTTCATTCTTTCCAGCTGCAAAGAACAGAGCTCAGTGCTGTGATGAAAAATTTCTGGACATAAATTACCATCACTTTTCTGTTACGTAACATGATTTATCCAAAGCATGCACTGTGCTCATTCCAGCTTCCACCAAAGTCAATAGAACTATAAGCGTTCAGCACCTCTGAGAAACCAGGACATGCTTATTCATGGGTATAATTTATGGCACCCAAATTAGAATATTCTGTCCTTAAGTTCCCAGTGCAGAACTCCTTCCCTTCTGCATGGACATTAATGGAGCAATGCTGGGATTCACCCCCAGATCTTCAGTGGAATGCCCAGGACTGCTCACACTTTAAACAAGCCCAAAACACCTGAACTCCTGACTCTGGAGATCTCCTCTGCCCACCCACAAAGTGCCTCCAACCAATCTCCTGTACAGGAGCCCTTGCATCCATGGGGTGTCAAAAAGGAGCAACTGCCAGAGATGCTCAGGCTGTGCATGAAGAGCAGCCATCACCTGGCAAGGCCATGGGGAAAGGCAAAGCAGAAATGAGCAGGAAATGCCCTGTACTGGGCTCTGCTCATCCTCAGAGCCATTTTCCCAAGGCAGTTCCAGGCACCAGTCCCCTCCTCACGTGTCTCTTGGACAGAGCTTTCCTTCCTCCTGGGTTGTCCCTGTGGGGTGACTGCTGGCTGCTCCCTTGGTGGCACTGAAACCACCCTGGAGGTCTCTTCCAACCTACAGGATTCTGTGCAGGAGCAGATTCAAGCCTCACTCCCAGGAAGCTGTTCCTGGATCTGAGCCTAACAAAGCCAACCAAACCTTTCCCCAGTGTTCAAGTCCTTAGAGTCTGAGTGGTGCAGCCCAGTAACTCAGAACAGTATTTGTGACTTTTTTCTTAAATATGAAAACGTTAAATCCACTGAAAACCAAAATTACTGATGTTCCACAAAATTAAAGGTCTCAGCTAATACTTCAGGCACAGCTATGCCCAGAGTCCATCACACCCTGCCTAACACAACATTTCTGTTGCCTCCACTGCTGCTCACTCTGGGGCAGGCAAGGCCAGCAGAGGCTTTGAGGGGAGGACAGGTGGCTCCTGTCCCTCCCAGCTCTGTCACCCCCAGTGCAATGATCTGTTTATTGAGCCCAGCACACACGTGGGCAGTTCAACTTAAAAAAACTAATATTAGGTATCATGTGTTACAAAGTAAACTTTTCACAGGGAAGATGTTTCTATAGAAACTAATGTTTTTCTGGCAACACATTTCACATCAGGGTTGCCATGGAAACAGAACTAGAGATGTGTTCAGCAAATAAGTTGTCAGAGCTTTCCCCAGCCCCTGCACTCTGCCCTGTGAGGCTCAGGTGAGCACAGCACCCTGGGCTGCCTTGGGGCACCCGGTTTGCATGGGGCTGTGGGATCCTCCCTGCCATGGCAGAGCATCCTTGTCCCCACGCAGCCCATGGCCCCACTCTCCAGAGCAGGGAAGTGCTCAGTTCTGGATCAGGTTAGAAACCCAGCCAGGCCAGGACTGCTGAAAGGAGAGCGCCAGTGGAACAGCTTCATCTGCAGGAGAGCGGTGAAATCACCCTGCAGGGAACAGCCCTGGGCACTGGAACCTCAGAGAGACCTGGGGGTGCTGCTGGGCTGTGTCCCAGGGACCTCACCCGTGCCAGGGACAGCCCTGATCCCCCTGGCTCTGAGCTTATTTAGGCTGAAACATTCCCAAGGGTAACATCCAGACTCCCACTCACCTCCAAGGAAAGTCTGCAAAAAGATCACAGCTCTGATCTGGCATTTACATAGTAGCTGGGATTTTAATGACTATTTGTTCAGTACCTCCCCATTCATCCAGCAGCCATTTGTGCCCCTCCAGCCCTGGCACTGCTCCTGACCTTTGCTTTCCCACCCTCTCCCCTGGTTTCCCCTCGCAGCTCCCTCCAGCCTGAGCCCCCAGCCCAGCAAGCAGCAGCTGCTCACATTCACTGCCCCAGCAGGCTGCTCCCTGCCCTGCCCTGCCTTCCTCAGGAGGGACCTTTGCTCCTCCAGGCAGCTTTTGGCACCTCACTGCTGGCTGAAACACAGAAACCCAAACCCCCCATGCAGAGGTGCCACCTGAAGGGGAGACAGCTGTGACTGACTCTTCATCAGCTCCAAACCCAGCAGCACACCTGGAGTGTCCCCAGCTCTGTCCTCAGACAGAACCTGCTCCAACAGCTCAGCATTGCACATGGAGGCAAAGGAGCTGTTTGCTCGGGTGCCATTGTGCTTGGGTTCCCAGTCAAAACCAGCCTCCAACACAGAGCAGCCGTGGTGCAGAGACTGAAGGGAGTGACTGAAACTCCCTGCTGGCCCCAATGCCTTTGACTGGGGCTCAAAGGGCAGCTGCTCAGTTCCTGCTCCCAGCACTGCCTCCAGGGCTGGTTCACATTCCCAGCAGTTCCCTGTGCTCAGGGTGTTGGTTTGCAGGGCTTTGCCACCTGGGGAATTAATGCAGGGGAAATCAGTGCCAGTGCAGCACAGAGGTCCATGCAGATGGGCCTGGTGTCCCAATGGAAGGGTCACTCTTGCTCCATCCTTCACAGAGATCCACATGAAAATGCCACACTGGGCTAGGTGATAAAATCTGGGTTTTCAAGCTCATCCTCCAACCTGCGGCAGCACTGCTTGGAGTATTTTAAATTATTTCATATTTCTGTAACTATGCAGTGGAATAACACTGAATCTGACACCCTCCCTGTTTCACACTCTGCCCCCTCCTACCTGCTACGAACAGAAGGAGCAGCCACCAGCTCCTGGTGCTTCATTCCAAGGTGTTACAACGAGACAGTCCAGACTCAAATGGCTTTAAGGAATCATTTTCAGGAGCAGAGTGACAATGTCCTTGTTCCCACTAAAGGCTCAACAGAATAACCTACAACAAATAAGTCAGATTTACCTGGGATAGCCCATAACTGGAAATTTGAAGAAGCCACGTACCAGTCGTGATTACAAGGAAATAGCTGAGCTTTGAAAACACCACCAGAATTGCAAAATAGCTTTATATGGGCCTGGGCAACAATTGGAGAGTGACCTTAAAGCTCCTCTGCTGACAGATTGTGAGTTACAGTGAATTTTACTAATTCATATACACAGGTCCTGCTCACCCTGGCCTCTGCTTGCTTGCAAAGCCTTAGGCTGGAATCTGCTCAAGCCAGGAGTTGCTTGCACATGCTCAAGAAATGCTAAATATAAACTGGACAGTATGCTAAGAAATCATTTTAATGAACTTTTTAGGTCAAGGTCCAAGTCTTTGTTTGCACCTAAAAAGCACCAAGGGGACAGTGAACACCTGTTCCAGGTACAAGGCCTGGAGCACTACTGCAGCTCAAACAGCAGCTCAGAAGGGAAGTCTCACCGACCCAAAACATCCTAAACCTACAGCACTTAAGAACCAGACAGAAATAAAGACAGAAAATAAAGTCTCACTAGAATGAATTGCCTCTTCTGTCATCACATTGCCCCATAGCTCTAAATCTCTCCTTTTATCACTGTTTTAAAAGCAGATTTTCAAGGGCACTGCCTCTTGATGAAGATCATTTCCTACATCTCCTTCAAACACTTCAGATTATTTAATGAGCAATCTGCAAATCAGGAATTGCAAAGGCATCATTTACTATAATCTCTTTTCATCGAGTGGGCAGACTTTGGGTCTGCCAAGAAGAAATTAAGTACAAGACCAGAAAGGTCTCACATTCCAGTGCCATCCAACACTCCCTAGCAAGCGCAGTCATTTCATTCAGTCTAAACTGAATCCAACCCACAAAAATGCAAACCTTTGGGATTGCAACTGGGGCCTGTCTCAAAAGGAGCAATACCTGAACACTCTGCCTGGGGCAAGGATCCATCCCCACAGCGAGAGCAGAGCAGCACCACCCTGTGAAATGCACATTTCCATTTCTGGGGTCCTTAGAGCTCTCCTTAACCAGGCAACAATCAGTCCCTTGCAGAACTGTCTGAAAGCACAGAAGGTGCCCTTAGGAAGAGAATGGAGTTTGGTACTGGGTAGGGTCATTCCCCTAAGCAAAGAGAAGCAGTAATGAACACAGAAAATAAAAAATAATCCAGTCTCTGAAAGGCACAGAAACGCTTCAGAAGGGGCCCCTTTGCTGCACCTCACTGCAGCTGCTGCTCACCAGAGCCAGAAGCAATTCCTGCAACAAAATTAGCTTTTCCAAATGGCAAAAGCAGAAGGTGGCAAACTGTGACCTATTCCCAGGCTCATACATTAACAAAACCTCTTGTAAGCATTTTTAAAAAATTATTATTAGGAAAACTGTAAGCACACTGGCTGGAAAATAGTTACATTCTTAATACTGATGAAAACTACTACCCTGAAGTCCAATCACACAAACAAATAGAATAATAAAGCAGGTGACATTTCCTATTAGCAATCTCCACTGGTTATGTTTGCAACTCTTGAGAAGCAAACTAGTGAAAAGTATCAAGCCTGTTTTGCTAAGACAGTGAATAGATTGGGTGCTTGTTAAGCCCTGATTGCTCCTTAAATATTTGGCTAGACTCAAATTTCTTGAGAGAAGGAGGTTTAAAGCCTTTTCAGTCTGATCCTGTGGGACCTGAATGCAAAGCCCATCTTGTAAAATACCCTCCTGCTTGTGTGCAGTCTCACAGAATCAGCTTCATTACTGAGACTGGATGAACCCACTGGGCTCAGAATCCAAATAGGAAATGCCCATTCATACTTGCTCTGGACACCTGTCCCCTCACCTTTTATTTGTTTTGTTCCAGTACATTCCATGGCCTTGTTCCCTGCTCCTGGATGAGCCCAGTGCCCAGAGGCCTTGGGTCTCCAGATGGATTCACCCTCCCAGCCTGCAGGTGTGTGAGCACATGCACGCCCTGCACAGGTTGTGTTGCAGGAAACTGGATTTTCCCAAGCTCTGCCCCTGCCTTTTCCCAAGGTCATTTTGCCCCAGCAGGCTCAGGAGCTTTGGAAACCCCTTGGGATGGTTGATGTTCAGGATGTGAACAAAGAGGGGGAAACAAAGCACTAAAGAAAGACAAATTTACTCTCTTGCCAAGAGAAAACCAGCCAAGACCTCTTCACAAAGCCCAGCAGGCCACCCACCGTGCCACTGCACAAGGAGCTGACCTGGCACCAGCAACGTCCCCACCAACATCCCCACTTCCCCTGCAGCAGAGGGATGGGAGCTTCTGCAAGTCAGAGAGGCTCCAAAGGGTCTCAGACCCCTGAACCCAGCTCCAAGGGTGCTGTTGCCATCACATGAGCTATAAATAAATCTCAAATCACCCAAACTCCCATGTCAGTATAATTTCAAATAAGCCTGGGCAGAGAAGATCAGCCTCTCTGGGGTTGCATGCTTGGTTCTAATAGCATTGACTGCCTGGTAACAAGATGAAGAGCTCTCATAAAAAGAGACAAGCAGCAAGAAATTGTATTATGTACTAATACCCCCCCTCACTGACAGCACTTATCTGCAGGACTGCACGGGGAAAGGGAGTTAAAAGCTCTGTTATCATCAGCAGTGGCTCTGCCTCTGCACCACGGGGATTCAGGGAGGGCTGGTGCCACCCTGGAGCCAGGAGCAGCATCAGCTGCACTGGAGCCAGGTCCCAGCTGCTGTACCTGTCCCACAGGTGTGCACAGGGACAAAGCAGAGCTGTGCAAGCCCCAGGAGCAGCTCAGAGCCCAGCACTCCCCGGGCAGCAGCTGCCCCAGCTCTGTCCTTCCTCTCCGTCACTCACAGCCCTCGAAGCCTCTCTGTGCTCAGGGACCAGGGCTGGGCACAAGGAGAGAGTTGGCAGCACAGGAAACAGCAGCAGCTCAGAAGGGAATGTTAAAACCCTTACCTGCACTGGGGTGTCCTCCTCATCCCCTCCCAGACTCCGCAGCAGCTCATGAATCTGCCTCTTCTGATGGGAGGAATTGAACAGTGATGGCTGGATGTGCTCCATTGCAGAGCTCCAGGCTTGGCCTGAATTTTAAGTGTTACTGGAGTTTAAAAAAATATATAATAAAATCCAGGAAAGTGAGAGCAACACAGGGCATGGAGGAAAGCAGCCCTGGGAATGTTTGTGGGAAAGAGGAGCAGCAGGGAAGCTGGCAGAGCACAAGCCCCCACACACGAATATTGTTTTCAGCTGTTCAGCAACGAGGGTTAAATAGCCCTGCACAGCTACAGGTGTGACCAAAAATGCAGCAGTAAAATGCTGATTTTTAAAGAGAAATCAACATACTCTTCTGAAAAACAAAACAACATTAAGCCCTTTTTTAATGGGAATATCTTTAACTAGCCCCCAAAACACTCTGAGGACTGTTGAGCCAGCGCGTGGCACAGCCCTGCTGCTGGGAGTCCATGGAGCAACATCCTGCTCTCTCCCAGAATTTGGTTCTTAAGGTTGCCTTAAAGGTCTAAAGAGAAATCTAGGAGGCTGCTATTACAAAAATGCCTTTTCAAAGTTCTGCTTCCATCAGCTGAGTGTGCTTTGGGTTTGGGGTGCCCTGGATGCTCTCACAGGCACATCCCTGCCATGGGCACAGGGCTGCACCTCTGCATCCACGGGGATGGGCTGGCCGCCAGCAGAGCAGCAGGAGAACATTTCTGGTCCTTCTTCTCCCACAAATCCCCATCTGAGGAGCAGTTAAACTGCGGCTCTCACCACTAACCCTCCTGACTTCCTTAAACAAGAAGATATGTAGTAAACAAGGAAGAGAGAAGAAAGAAACCAGTGAAGTTTTACAGTTCAGAAAGCATAATTAAAATAAAGCAACCCCTTTCTAGAAACACTAGATACACATGCAGCCCTTTTGTATAATCTGTTGTTTGACAGCGTTCTCAAACTAAGTAAGACCACTAAAAGCAACACTAAAATTAAAGAGCAAATATATGGGACTGAAGGAGATTTCATGACAACACCAGGGAAGAAAAACTAAAGATGTTGGTCAGAATGACAGGGTTTTGTTTAAGAACATGTACTGCTTTGTAGCTGGGAGAAGAAAAATTGATTTTCCAGACATTGCTATAAAACATGCCAAGAACCAAGAACAAACCAAAGAAAACACCAGCTGCAGCTGGATAATAAAACATCCCAAATCTTCCACGTATGCCCATGTACGGCAGGAAGGAATCACCCTGCACTTCACTTTGCTCCCTCTGTCACAGGGCAAAGGACAAGAAATATGAACAGAAAGCAGAATTAATCCCAGAACCCCTGGGCATGGGGAGTTATCATCAGGGAGGAGCCTGGGATCAACATCCCTGCCCTGTTCAGTCCTGGGCAGTGACCCCTGTGAGCCCTGCAGGGATGGTGGATGGATGGATGGATGGATGGATGGATGGATGGATGGATGGATGGATGGATGATGGATGGATGGATGGATGGATGGATGGATGGATGGATGGATGATGGATGGATGGATGGATGGATGGATGGATGGATGGATGGATGGATGGATGATGGATGGATGGATGGATGGATGATGGATGATGGATGGATGGATGGATGGATGGATGAATGGATGATGGATGGATGGATGGATGGATGGATGATGGATGGATGGATGGATGGATGGATGGATGGATGATAGATGGATGGATGATGGATGGATGGATGGATGGATGGATGGATGATGGATGGATGGATGGATGGATGGATGGATGGATGGATGATGGATGGATGGATGGATGGATGGATGGATGATGGATGGATGGATGGATGGATGGATGATGGATGGATGGATGGATGGATGATGGATGATGGATGGATGGATGGATGGATGGATGGATGGATGGATGGATGGATGAATGGATGATGGATGGATGGATGGATGGATGGATGATGGATGGATGGATGGATGGATGGATGGATGATAGATGGATGGATGATGGATGGATGGATGGATGGATGGATGGATGGATGATGGATGGATGGATGGATGGATGGATGGATGATGGATGGATGGATGGATGGATGGATGGATGGATGGATGGATGATGGATGGATGGATGGATGGATGGATGGATGGATGGATGGATAGATGGATGGATGGATGGATAAAGGATGGATAAAGGATGGATGGATGGACAAGAGGGGAAGGAAAACTCCTCCAGGATGGAAACCCATGGCCAGGCTGGTTTTGGGACCCCAGGTGAGCTGAGAGGTTGGAACATTTCCCAGGTGTGTGTACACAGCCGTGCCTCACACACCCCTCACAGAGGCCCAGTGCAGTGCAGGGTTGTTGTTGTACACCTACTGATGCTGACAGGCTATAAATAGGATAAAACAGAATTGGCTGAAAGGTTTCTGGAAACCCACTCAAAAACCTGAACCACATTTGCTTTATTTTCAGTTTGCATCCCTAAATAAACAGAGACTCAGGGAATGTGCGTAATCTGCAGAGGTGCCTCCATCAGCCTCCTTCATTTGCATCTTCTCCTTTCAACTCCTGACGTACATCTTTATCCAGAGAAAGAATCAGTGTTACTTTCATTCTCCTTAAGCCCATTTTTGTACTTTTCCGTGACAAATTATTCTTTTAATTTGGAGTCCGGGAAAGAGACTGAAAAGCTTTTTTTTTCTGAAAGCTGAAACCTCATTGTCAAAGTAAAATTAAATCATCCAGTCCCACAGATCTGGAGTTTTTTGTAAGTATAAACCTCTAAAGAAGTAGTGGTGGAGCTGTACAGAGGCAGTGCAGCAGGCAGTGATGGTAACCTGACTGCCAGTGACAGAAGCAAGCAGAGATAATTTAGCACACGTCTCTCTTTATTCTTGCTCTTTGAAAAGGCCTGGTCTCTATAGCAGCACCACTGTGGATAAATATTGCCTTTGTTTCCTTTCCTTCTGGGGGTAAATTTACTTTTTCCTCTTCAGATAGCAGCTCTCATCCTAGACTCTGCCTCTCCTGAGGGCCTGATTCACCCTGGAGTGTGAATATCTCACAAGAAGTTTGGACAGGAAAATATTGGAGTGAGAAAAATTAAAGCAAACCTAAATCTGTTATTATTGTTATGGTTGTCTTGAACCAGAAAGTGTTACAGGCACAAGAAAACCAAAATCTATGGGTCAGTAGGACCAGAATCAGCCCCAGCTCTTCTGAGCTTGGGCAGAATGTGTCCAGCATTCATCCTTCCAGGTGTGTTTGTGACTCACCTGCCCTAGCCCTGAGCTGGAAGGCAGCACTTGGCAGGATCTGGGCTCTGTGACATTGCACAGCACAGCAGGAGCTGCTCCTGCCCCCAGAAATCCGCTTTTCTAGGGCAGCATCTCAGGCTGATGGCTGGGACTGGAGAGTCTGGGACCCCAGAGGAGCAGAGATCCAGGGACTCTTCCCTCAGGAGCAGCAGCTGAGCCCAGGGGCAGCACTCGGTGCTGGGAAGCTGCTGAGGACCATGGAATTGTGCTGAGCCCACCTCTCCTGGGCAGCGGGACCAGGGACGGCCTGGGGCTGCCTGGCCATGGTTTGCTCAGCTCCAGACTCTGGCTGGTGTCTCCTGTCTCCTCCTGGCTCCATGGATCATCCCTCTGGCATCCTGCCACCTTTCTCATCCCTGGTTATCGTTTCAGCTTGATGGAAAACCTGTTCTGAGTCACGGCAGGGAGGAACTGTATCATTCCAGAGGTGTCATTTATACCTGCCAGCCTCGGGGCTCAGGGTGCTCTGGGAAAGGGACAAACAAATCTGCCCTGCTGGAAACTTCAGCTGGGCCAGGATGTCTTCATTTTACTGTGTAAAACATGTAAACAGTGAGGAGATCCTACTCAAGGGGAGAGCAGGTAACTGGCATGGATGTGATGGGTCTGTTGGAATAAACTTTATTTACTGGAAGGGATTTTCAGGGGGGATTAGGAGTTGGTTAAAAATGCAATAAACTGTGCTCAGGGCAGCACTCTGGGAGGCTGGGCTAGAGGAGAGCAATAAGGACTCAGCCAGGAGCTCTCACAGGGAGTACAACACATGTACAACACATCTTCCTCTGGAGCAGGAGCCAGAGCTCTCCAGGCAGCCCTGAGAAAACTGGGAAGCTTTTCCTGCCCAAAATAGCAAGAATTAGCATTTGTGGTAGAATGCTGCAAGATTTTAGCATCCCTGGAGGGCTCATCCCAAAGCCTGGGAGCAACAGAGCAGGTGGGAATGGCTGTGGGATGGACAAGTGGGAATGGACAGTGGGAAGGGACAATGGGAATGGTTCTGGGATGGACACTGGGAATGGACAGTGGGAATGGACACTGGGAATGGACACTGGGAATGGTTGTGGGATGGACAATTGGGAATGGACAGTGGGAAGGGACAATGGGAATGGTTCTGGGATGGACACTGGGAATGGACAGTGGGAATGGACACTGGGAATGGACAGTGGGAATGGTTCTGGGATGGACAAGTGGGAATGGACAGTGGGAATGGACACTGGGAATGGACACTGGGAATGGTTGTGGGATGGACAAGTGGGAATGGACACTGGGAATGGTTGTGGGATGGACAAGTGGGAATGGACAGTGGGAAGGGACACTGGGAATGGTTCTGGGATGGACACTGGGAATGGACAGTGGGAATGGACAGTGGGAATGGACACTGGGAATGGTTGTGGGATGGACAAGTGGGAATGGACAGTGGGAAGGGACACTGGGAATGGTTCTGGGATGGACAAGGAAGGAATTCTGCTCCTCCAGAGAGGGCTGGGCAGGCCCCAGTGTCTGCATGGGAGCTGCAGCTCCCCATGCAGACAAAGCCATCGCATCAGCTCTTGAGGAATAACTGTGGCTCACAGCAGGACACAGAAGCATTTTCCAGGAATTAGAAAAGTTATCCATTGACTCAGAACGAAGTCATACTCTGAGTGCAGCAAATAATTACTCCTGCCCACAACGCAGCATCGGGGAAGATTTTAACAAGTCATTATGTGGTGGCTTTCAGAGGGAGCTAATTGGATGTCTGCAGGTCAGTGCCTGAGTACTGCTGCTTCCAGCAAGAGAGGAAAAGACCAACAGTAATGTCTGTAATTAAAATGGAATCGGTGTGTGCTCAGCCCCCTCCCGAGAGAGCCAGCCCAGCCCAGCCCAGGGTGTGCAACTGCTCCTCTGCACCTCTGCAACCTCTGCAACTGCTCCTCTGCACCTCTGCAACCTCTGCAACTGCTCCTCTGCAACTGCTCCTCTGCACCTCTGCAACCTCTGCAACCTCTGCAACTGCACCTCTGCAACCTCTGCAACTGCTCCTCTGCAACTGCACCTCTGCAACCTCTGCAACCTCTGCAACTGCTCCTCTGCACCTCTGCAACCTCTGCAACTGCTCCTCTGCACCTCTGCAACCTCTGCAACCTCTGCAACTGCACCTCTGCAACCTCTGCAACTGCTCCTCTGCAACTCTTCCTCTGCACCTCTGCAACCTCTGCAACTGCTCCTCTGCAATTGCTCCTCTGCAACTCTTCCTCTACACCTCTGCAACCTCTGCAATTGCTCCTCTGCAATTGCTCCTCTGCAACTGCTCCTCTGCAACCTCTGCAACTGCTCCTCTGCACCTCTGCAACCTCTGCAACTGCTCCTCTGCAACTCTTCCTCTGCACCTATGCAACCTCTGCAATTGCTCCTCTGCAATTGCTCCTTTGCAACCTCTGCAACCTCTGCAACTGCTCCTCTGCAACATCTGCAACTGCTCCTCTGCAACAGGACCTGCAAGCCAAGCCCAGGGCAGGGTGTCAGTGTCTGCTGCAGCTCAGCCTGGCTCAGAACTGCGAGCAGAACAGCTCTGTCCCTGTCTGTGTCCCTGTCCCTGTCTGTGTCCCTGTCCCTGTCCGTGTCCCTGTCCCATGCCAGGGCAGAGCACTCTGGGCAGGAGGGGAAGGGGATCTCTGCTGGACCCCCCTGTGACCTTGTTCTTGTGTTCTCCCTGGCAGGTGAGTTTACCAGAATGCCAGAGATGAGAAATACCAGCCCCAAGGCTCCCTTTGCTGGGACAATCAGCTGCAGCCTCGCCTGCAGTGTATCTCAGAAGCAGTAAGAGCCTCTCCCTCTGCTGCTTGTCCTGCAGAGCTGTGCCAGCCCGTGGAATTCTTACAGAAATGCCAGTGCAGCCTGAGCTGATTTATTCCATTTCCTCTTGCTTCTGTCAGGAGTGGTGGAGAGTTGGACAATGCTCCAATTTTCTAAGGTACCGGCGGCTGGAAAACCATAAACCAGGAGGAATGAGACTGAAAAACAAACTCAGGCAGAATTCAGCACCAAACACCTCACAGCATATCCACAAAAACAACTGCCTGAATTAATTATTAAAGTAATTGTGTACGTTCTCCACTACAGAGTGCAGAACTACCTGAGTGACTCCCAGATGTCCCCACAGTGCAGTTGGTGCTGCTCTGCACGCCCTGGCCGTGGCACTCCCCAGCACAGGACAGCTCCATCCCTTACCAAGAGACAGGAGATGGGATCTCTGCCCCACACTCTGTGCTGCTGCTCCAGTGCCCATTTCCCAATTAAACCGCTCCAGTTTATCTTCCAGTCTGACAGAAAAAAGAGCAGCAGCCAAGAACTCATTAATATCTTTCTATCAGAGCACTGCTAAGCTAAGATTTGATCAGCAAAGCAATCAGACCTTGTTATAGCCATGACATGGCATTGCAGAGATCATTTAAAGACTGAAAATATGGAGATTTTCCTTCAATTTGTATAAAATCAAATGAATCTTTACCTTTTGCTGTCCTAGCATGCCTGCAGATGCAGAGGAGCAGAGTGACCTCAGAGTGTGTTTGTTCCTGCAGAGGAACCATCCATTTGTGAGTTATTTCAAGAGATTTGTCAAGACAGTGCTGGTTTATCTATTTTATGAGAGAAACAACAAATGCTAGCATTGTTCTTTAGTTCCCAGCAGCCATGAGATCCATCAGAGAACTCAGTTGTACAGTGCACCCCCCCAGCTCCCCTCCTTAGCCAGATTAAACACAGAAGTGGCAAAAAGTGCAGATTTATTGGGCTCATGCTGGAAAATTACTCTTCTTTATTTGTTTGGTGGCAGCTTCAGGAGCCACAGCAGCAGAGCCCATCGCTGCTGCACGAGGACAAACAATCCACAGTGCTAATTAAACCTCAATTTGCTCAGAACCTGAGCCAAAAAAGATGCCAAATTAAAAGAACTGTGATCATCTGCGAACTTCCCTTCTGTCCATGCTGTGCCAACAGAGCAGGGAAAGCTCTGGTGCCACGGGACCAAGGGAGCAGGAGGGACAGAGGAGCCTCAGGTGTGTCTGAGCCCTGCCCAGGATGGAGCTGGGACCCCCCAGCAGCTCCCACGGACTCCAGGGCACTTCTGGCAGGAATCCCAAAGCTGCCATGCCCGAGTTCCAAGGGGCTGCCAGGAGGGCCCAATCAAACAGGAAATGCCAAAAGTATTGTTTGTTTTTAGATAAATCCATCGGCTCCAGAAGTGCAGTAAATGTGAATGGCTAACCCACAGTAAGCTGCCAGTGTATAACCTGATCTTAGTCTTATTATTTCTACAAGAATTATTCTCAGAGCAAGATTTCATAAACTTAATAAGAAGGGAAAGAATCTTATTAAGCAGAAAGCTGGACTACATTTTGTGGTGATTTTGCTGTAAGCAAGTCCTAGAGCTGAGCAGTAATTAGGTATAATAACTGCACTGTGCAAGTCTTACTTCTTGTGTGAGTGGTTCCATGTCTGAGTTATAAGAATCACACATAAATTTAACTTTGAATTTGTTTATATTGATTTTATCACATGCTAGGAAAGCTAAACCTCTCCATGATATATCTTACCTGGCCTTTACTGCATTTTCCTTTATCAGCTGTTAAGAGTTTCAGCAGTTATTGAATCATAATAAGGTGAAAATAGTAGTCTAGATTTAGCAAAAGAGATGTTAAGGTTCACCATGTGGAAGATTTATTTACTGTTTTAGAAAGAAAGCAGTATTATGGAGCTATATACTTCCCAAAAAAAAGAGTTACCCACTGGGAAATGTTAGAAGTGGGATCAAAAGCATTTCTTTCAGAGCTGCGTACAGCTAAAAATTAATGAGTTCCTGTACTATTTGTGCTCCCAGGTTTATCTGAGATAAACACACTACAAGTTCATGTGTGTGGGACTTTCACGGAGCTGCACCTCTCTCACAAAGAAAGAATTGAAGAGATCAGAAGGAAACTCCATCAAGGTCCCTTCAGCAAAGCACAGAGCTGGGAATTGCTGTGTTTGCTGTGCCCAGGTACAGAGCTGGGAATTGCTGTGTGTTTGCTGTGCCCAGGCACAGAGCTGGGAATTCCTGTGTGTTTGCTGTGCCCAGCCTCAGATTGGTCACAGAGCAGGGAATTCCTGTGTGTTTGCTGTGCCCAGGCACAGAGCTGGGAATTGCTGTGTTTGCTGTGCCCAGGCACAGAGCTGGGAATTCCTGTGTGTTTGCTGTGCCCAGGCACAGAACTGGGAATTGCTGTGTGTTTGCTGTGCCCAGGTACAGAGCTGGGAATTGCTGTGTGTTTGTTGTGCCCCGGTACAGAGCTGGGAATTGCTGTGTGTTTGCTGTGCCCAGGTACAGAGCTGGGAATTCCCGTGTGTTTGCTGTGCCCAGGAACAGAGCTGGGAATTGCTGTGTTTGCTGTGCCCAGGTACAGAGCTGGGAATTCCTGTGTGTTTGCTGTGCCCAGGCACAGAGCTGGGAATTGCTGTGTTTGCTGTGCCCAGGTACAGAGCTGGGAATTCCTGTGTGTTTGCTGTGCCCAGACACAGAGTTGGGAATTGCTGTGTTTGCTGTGCCCAGGCACAGAGCTGGGAATTGCTGTGTTTGCTGTGCCCAGGTACAGAGCTGGGAATTCCTGTGTGTTTGCTGTGCCCAGGTACAGAGCTGGGAATTCCTGTGTGTTTGCTGTGCCCAGGCACGGAGCTGGGAATTGCTGTGTTTGCTGTGCCCAGGCACAGAGCTGGGAATTCCTGTGTGTTTGCTGTGCCCAGGCACAGAGCTGGGAATTCCTGTGTTTGCTGTGCCCAGGCACAGAGCTGGGAATTCCTGTGTTTGCTGTGCCCAGGTACAGAGCTGGGAATTGCTGTGTGTTTGCTGTGCCCAGGTACAGAGCTGGGAATTCCTGTGTTTGCTGTGCCCAGGTACAGAGCTGGGAATTCCTGTGTGTTTGCTGTGCCCAGGTACAGAGCTGGGAATTCCTGTGTTTGCTGTGCCCAGGCACAGAGCTGGGAATTGCTGTGTGTTTGCTGTGCCCAGGCACAGAGCTGGGAATTCCTGTGTGTTTGCTGTGCCCAGGAACAGAGCTGGGAATTGCTGTGTGTTTGCTGTGCCCAGGTACAGAGCTGGGAATTTCTGTGTTTGCTGTGCCCAGGTACAGAGCTGGGAATTTCTGTGTGTTTGCTGTGCCCAGCCTCAGATTGGTCACAGAGCTGGGAATTCCTGTGTGTTTGCTGTGCCCAGGCACAGAGCTGGGAATTGCTGTGTGTTTGCTGTGCCCAGGAACAGAGCTGGGAATTGCTGTGTTTGCTGTGCCCAGGTACAGAGCTGGGAATTGCTGTGTGTTTGCTGTGCCCAGGAACAGAGCTGGGAATTGCTGTGTTTGCTGTGCCCAGGCACAGAGTTGGGAATTGCTGTGTGTTTGCTGTGCCCAGGCACAGAGCTGGGAATTTCTGTGTGTTTGCTGTGCCCAGGCACAGAGCTGGGAATTCCTGTGTGTTTGCTGTGCCCAGCCCCAGCAGAGCCCAGAGCAGGGAATTGCTGTGCCAGCAGCCCCAGAGCCCTGCCTGGGCTGTGGGACTGTGGTTCCAGCTCTGGCTGCTCCACTCTGAGCTCTCCACACCTCCCACCCAGCCCGAGAGCTCTCCTGGGCCCGTTCCACCAGTGCCTCTCCAGAGGGATCCCTTTCCAAAGGGAAGCTCTCCAGCAGTGACACGTGCCTTCTTTGCTGTTGGGAATGTTCTGCTTTGCAGACACAACAATGAGAGAGGGAAATCAGCCCAGGCTGAGCAGGAATTTCCCCAGACCTCTCTGTCCCACCTCCCCATGTCCCATCCACTGCCTTACTTGCAGAAATACTGAGATAAAATCATTTCCATTCTACTGCATCCCCCCAGCTTTTAGTAACAGCAATTACAGGAGTCATGCACAATGGCTTTTGCCTAATAAATTTTTTCCTTTATACTGTCAAAATCGTTTTAAAAGCTCAACACAATATATATTTTTGTATGAATCAAAAGTATTATGACTAAGATAATTATTTCCCATCCACTGAATATATCACCAGTATTAAAAACTGACTGAGCTAGAAAAAGAGATGTAATGGAAGTTGATCTCCTCTTATGTATATTTCTGAGCAGAAATAAATGACTGGAAATTGTGTGCCAGCTGACATTTGGCACTTTGAGTGATCTATCAGCAGGGAGTCAATAGATCTAGTTTGGATTTAAGGACCCTCTTGCCCCTGGAGTGTTTCAGAGGTTCTGTTCAGGTTCTAACCTGGGCAGAGGCAGTAATGCAATATTTAGGAGCAGTATTTAGGAGCAGTATTTAGGAGCATTACCCATTCTCACTCACAAAGCTGAGCAACACTGCTGCTGAAGCACATGCTTGGGAAGGCATTTCTCAGATCCTTGCAAGGCTCTTTCAGTGCAGTAATCTGAAAAAAAACCATGATATGTTTTTGGAGGCCTGCCAGAGTAGTGATAAATAATCCACTGGTCCTGATAGTTTCAATACAGCAGTTCCCTGAAGCTCACTTCAGCCCGAGAACCTCCCTCTCCTGTAAACATTTTCCACTGCTCTCACTGATACACAATATAAATTAGTTATTTAAACACACTCGAAGTTCTGCATTTTACCAAGTATTTTGGAATAGAAACATTTTTGAAGCTGGTTCCTGGTTCAGAGCTGCAGTTACAATCCCATTCCTCGGCTGCAAAGGAATCCAAAGGGACAAGAATCCCCTGCAGACAGAAATTCTCCTGTTCATCCCTTGCTGGGCAGTTCTCACACACTCGGAGCAGGCAGGAGCTGTGCTAAGCACACGCACACAGGCATGCAGAGGTGCCTCTCCTCACTCACAGGGTCTCCCAGGGTTTTCCATGCTGGATGCAGCCTGGACTGGAGCAGAGGCTGCTCAGCCAAGCACCTGAGACACCCCTGAGGAGGAGAAGCTGCAGCTGAAACCACCCGGGGAGGCTGGCTGAGCTCATCCACACCTCTCCACTTCTCCAAATTAAAGGGTTTTCTGCCCAGTTGAGCACCTGACTTCTGCCTGGTTTCCAGTTCGTTTCCCAGGTTCCTGGCGGAGCTGGAGCTGATGCTGATCCCGGTGTCACAGCCCGCTCAGGCACTCTGCAGCAGGGACCGGCACTCCCCATCCAGCCAGGAGGATCCAGACACTTCCCCGAGGATCTGCAGGGGAGGATGGGGGAGGCTGGCAGCACGAGGCACTGGAGTAGAATCTCAAGGGTTTGTAAATTAATTTTAGCCTCACCGGGCACCTTGCAAACACAAACACAACATCCCAGAGCTGTGCTTGGAGGAGGGATGTGTTACTCCTCTCTCCCCCAGTGCCACTAACACGACACAGACGTGCAGGAGCTCCTCGGGAGCTCTCCTGGATGATTTGCAGCAAGGACAGGCAGAAGCAGAATGGGAGAAGAGCCTGGTGCTGCCTGTGCACAAACACAAAGCTCCCAGCAAGCTGTACAAGCAATCAGGCTGAAGGAAAGCTTCTCTGCCAATAGAAACGCCCAAGGAGCTGTTAAATGATGAAAGGTGACAGTAAGATATCTCAGTGTAAGCCCCTCTCTGCTGCAGACCTTCTGTGATCCAGTCCAGGGGGGTGCAGGTGGGATCCTGCTGACCAGAAGTGAACATCAGTGCCAGAATTCTGTAAAATGCCCTCACAGGGACCTGACCAGAAGTGAACATCAGTGCCAGAATTCTGTAAAATGCCCTCACAGGGACCTGACCAGAAGTGAACATCAGTGCCAGAATTCTGTAAAATGCCCTCACAGGGAACTGAGCCCGAGTCACCCATTGAGACAGACACAGATTATTCATGGTGGGCACCCCCAGTTCCTCCAAAGCACCTCAGCTGGCAATAGAGGGGCCATAAGGGGATTAAATTCGTGTTTACCTCAAGCAGGGCTCTATCCATAGGAAGGTGCACTGCAGAGGCACTGCACTGAGAGTAATGGAGCTGTTCATGAGAACAGACAAGAGAAGCAAGCAACAAAAGTGCCTGCATGGGCCATAAATCAGCAAGGAAATGTGTCAGCATGCAGTGACAGGAGGATTGGTCCCACTTGCAGGAAATCTGCTCCCCTTGAGGGGCCAGAGCTGCCCTCAGTGCAGTCTCCCTGCTCTCAGGGGATGGCAGAATATTGCAAAGAGCAGTTACCCCCCAGCCAAAATCCTCCAGGCTGGCACAGCCCTCTTGGAAAGGCCTGGGGAGCCCCCAGAGCCATCTCTTCTCCAGGCTGCACAAGTGTCCCAGCAGAGCAGGTACTCCCTGCACTGACCATCCTGGGGGCCCTCTTTGAACACACTCCAGCCTGGGGATTCTTTCTGCCCTGAGTGCCCAAAATGAATGCAGTTCTTCAGCAGAAAGGAATTCAGCTCCTGATTTGTCTGGGAGGTGAGAGGTGAAAGGGGCTGTGAAGCTGAAATTCCCTGTTTTGCTGGCAGCACTGATCCTGAGAGTGGAATCCACCTGAGTGCAGAATGATGCTGGAATTATCTTAAAAAGCCAAAGAAACTGATAGAACAAGATTTCAATGTCAGCAATCAAAGGAACAGAAGGAAAAGCAGCCACAGGCTATAAAAGTAATGAAAGTGGGATTAAATTTTTTCTCTGCAGCACTGCCAGTTCCTCAAGGAGCACGAAGTAGTTGATTGACTCTTGGAATCCTTGGCCAGTCCTCCACGAACAGCTGATCACTGCAGAAAAACTGCTGGGGCACTCCTGGTCACCCTCAGGGGCAGGAGCCACCTCTGGTTCCCCCAGGAACTCTGTGCTCATGAAGGATGTGGGGAGACAGGCCTGAAGAGGGAAGATTTAATATTGCCATTTGCCAGGGCAGGTTTAATGTTGGCCCCAGTCGGTGAGCTCAGAGCCACTCCTCACACTGGTGCCCACAACGTCCTTGGCCTCACCTGAACCTGCCAAGCCAGAGTCCAGAGGAGGGGCGAGTCCTACCGGGGGTACCAAGCAGGTTGCAGGACATTCATATCAACCCTGACCACCATAATGACCATTTTCAGTCATTATTGCTCAAAACTGGAGTTGAGAGCTGCTTACTTGCAGTGGAGAGTTCCACTCTGTCTGTCTCCTGATGGAAATGGGATCCTGATGCAAACAGCTCAGTCGGGGATGATTTACTGGAGAGCAGAAAGACTCTGCATTCATCATTTGGGGTGCCAGTGAGCTGTCCTTTCGTGCCTCCTCCTTTAGGATTGCTGGAACTCCATGGGCAAGCAGAGCTCACAGAAATCAGGGCTGGCAAGTGAAGGTTGCTGGAAATCTCCCCTGCCCCAGGCATGGTCACAGCCAGTCCTGAGAGCTCTTTACCCAATCTTTTCTTTGAATCTCCACTGAGCAGATTTACAGCCTCCTGAGATTCCAGCTACTCTCCATCTACTCACAGGGCAATCGTTTATCTGGTTTGTTTGTTTTGTTCCCCCGATATCTAAAGTAATCTCCCTAATTGCACTTCAGCAAATTGCTTTCTGTCCCACCATTTGTGGTCAGAGGACAAGCGTTTACTGTCATCTTTGCAAATGTGTTTATACATTTGAAGACAGTTGCTGAGTCCTTACATTGTGTTTTCTTTTCCAGCTCAAATAACGAATTCCAGCCTCGCACACAGCTTACATTGCCGAGCCTCTCGCCGTTGTGGTTGCTGCTCTCCTCCTTGCTTTGCCTAAATCTGACAGGGTGAGTGACACGCCTGGGACCGGCCGGAGCGCCCCAGCCGAGCCTGGCCAGCGCTGCAGCAGCAGAGATGCTGCCCTCGGATATCCCGGGCTGCTGCTCCTGCTCTGGGCGCTGCAGGAGCAGAGATGCTGCCCTCGGATATCCCGGGCTGCTGCTCCTGCTCTGGGCGCTGCAGCAGCAGAGATGCTGCCCTCGGATGTGTCCGGGCTGCTGCTCCTGCTCTGGGCGCTGCAGGAGCAGAGATGCTGCCCTCGGATATCCCGGGCTGCTGCTCCTGCTCTGGGCGCTGCAGCAGCAGAGATGCTGCCCTCGGATATCCCGGACTGCTGCTCCTGCTCGGAGCGCTGGGAGGAGCAGGAGCGGCTGCTCTGCAGCACTGCCGGGCCACAGGCTCCAGTCTGGGCTACAGACTCCAGTCTGAGTCTCTCTGCAGCGTGTGTCCCTCACGGTGCTCATGTAACGTGTGATATTCCTCCTCTGAGGCAAACCACATCATTTTTGTCTCCTACAGATTCACTGTGCTGAGTTCCGACAGGCTCTGCAGTACCTCGGGGTCATTTGGAATCTCGGGCTGGCACTCCGTGCTGGAACCACTGCACATGTTCTAGAAATGCCCTCCATCCTGGCGCCCAAGTTATTACAGCAAGCACTGACCAGAACTGTTCCCAGATTACTCCCCGGGAGACCCTACTTAGTATGTCCTTCCTCTTCAGCAGCAAAGCCTTTTAAAATGCAGGCTTTTGTTAGCAAGGCATTCCAGACTCCTGTACAAAAGCCAAAACTCTCGTACCTGTCACTGTGGCCAGTAACACCAATCACCTCCCTGCTGAAGGCTGAGAGCCTGCTCAGAAACCTTTCCAAAATCAAACAAAAATCCTGTGCAGTATGAGGGAAAAGCAGCCCGAGCTGCCAGCCCTCTACACAACTGCTGTTCAACAGCTCCGGCTGAGGAATACCAGCACGACTGTTCCTGCGTGCCCACACAATCCCGAACCACAGCCCCATCCGCTTTAGGGGGGAAAAAGAGGTGTTTGGCTAAAATTACCATAGTATAGATTTTTCATTTGTATTACCATAGCAACAAAGGACTTGGCTTGAAAGGAGACCCCGCAGCGCTCCGGGTGCAGGGCACGATGCCCGCAGGAGCAGACAGCCCCTGTCCCTTTGCGGTGACTGTCCCCATCCCGCACGGAGGTGCGGGACAGCGCCTGCGGGACATTCTCTCCAGGAGCGGTGCCTGGGCAGGGAAGGGAAATCAGAGCGCAGAGGGGTGATGGTCTCTGCACTCACGGGGGAACAGCAGCGCACGGGATGGGAGCGTTCACTCGAGTCTGTGACAGAGCTTGAGCTGCTGCTGGCTCCTGAACCCTGGCTCCGAGATTCAACTCGCTGCTTTCAAATGGAGATTGCATCCGCACTGAGCAACTTCCACCCAGATGTCAAACAAATGTCACTAAAAAGTAGAGCGAGGCAGTATTCTCCGAGTCTGTGACAATGCCCCAGGGTCTGATTGATCTGCGAGGGCGCCCCGGGAACAGAGCACGGGCTTGGCTCTGCTGGAACCTCTAAGCACATCGGGGGCACAGACGGGATGGGATCTGCGCTCATAATCCCACTTCTGCGAGCAGCGACCGCCCGGTGCGCACGGCAGGGGCAGAGAGGCGGGAGCTGCGGGCGGACGGGGCAGCCCGGGATGCCACCCGGGCACGGGGCAGGGCTGCGGGAGCTGCGGGCGGCCCGGGATGCCACCTGGGCACGGGGCAGGGCTGCGGGAGCTGCGGGCGGCCCGGGATGCCACCCGGGCACGGGGCAGGGCTGCGGGCAGGGCTGCGGGAGCTGCGGGCGGACAGGGCAGCCCGGGATGCCCCCCGTGCGCGGGGCAGGGCTGCGGGCGGCCCCGGCCCGGCTGCGCTCCTCCTCGGCTCCGGGAGCTCCTCCTCCTCCTGCTGCCGCTGCCGCCGCCGTTCTCGTCCGGCGCGGGCGGTGCGGGCAGGGCTGCCCGGGCGCCGTTCCGGTGCCGGTGCCGGTGCCGCACCATGCGCGGGGCCGCGGCTCGCCCGGAGCGCTCCCGTCCCGCCCGCGGCCCCGGCGGGGGCGCAGCGCGGTAGCGCCCGGTGAGCCCCAGCCGCGGGCTCCGCGCTCGCCGCCGCCGCCCGGGCAACTCGCGGGCGAGTTCGGGCAACTTGCCCGGCCCCGGGGGAGCCGCGGGGGCAGCGCCCGGCCGGGGGAGGCCGGAGCCGCCGAGCCCCCGGAGCGGGCGGGGCGCCGCGGCCGCGGCAACAGGTTCTGTCCGTCCGCAGGGATGGAGGGCGGCGAGCGGCCGGCAGCCCCCGCCGGAGCCGGGCCGCCCGCGGCGGGAGGGGCTCGGCCGCTCCCCGGCTCCGCTCGGCTCGTTCGTGCCCTGGCCCGGCCCCGGCGCGGAGGAGGCTGACGGGCTCCGGGCTCATCCCGCCGCTCCTGCTGCCGCGGCTCCGATCCCCGGGGGCTCACAGCGCACCATGGAGGCTCGCGGGTCCCGCTGCTGCCGCCTTGCCTAACCTGAAGGTCCTTTACCGCTTTCATTTTTAAATAATTAAGGGGTGTCTTTTATGTTGGTGTATTTACTGACTTCTGCTCGTCGGTGACTGACAGACACATCAAGTGAACTGTTCTTGACGGGCAATGTCTTTCCGGTAGATTTTTTTTTCATTGGGAAAGACCTGGGGAGGGGTCGAGGACGGGACGAGCATGAAAGAACTCTTCTATGACTACGTATCTTAATTTCGGTAGCAAAATATTTATCCGTACAAGTAAATGTCAAATCCTTTACTTTTTAAAATTATGTTTAAGGGATTGCTATGAATGCGACTTGCTAAAATTTGTTGACATAAATATGTTTCACAGCAGGAGAGTAACTGCGGTTATTAATCCTGATGTATTTCAGAACATTCTCCTGGGGATATAAATTACCTGCAAAGTTATTTCACTTTTGATTATTATCAGTAGTATAAGGCTCAGCTTTATTAAACCAAGCAGTGAGTAGCATATTTGACATAATTCTCTTTGTAGGTTGTCAGAAGATGCCACACCTGTCCAGCTCAAGGAGAGCAAGACAGAGAATATTTTTTTCAGCTTATCTGCTTTTCAGGAGAGTTTTATTTCATATTATACATTGACCTTTCTAAGTTTTACTTTGATTTGGCTGGAAGTGCAGTTTTGCAAGCAGAGTTGAAGTTTGAGGTCTGTTCTCAGGCTGTAGAGAGCTGCAGGAGTGTGGCAGGAGGTGCCTGGCAGGGAGGCACAGCACAGAAATCCTGTGCCAGGGGAGAGCTGAGCGTGGCACTGCTTGGAAATGCTGCCTGCTTCACTAAGGAAGGACTAAAGGAGATGGGATCATTTCATTGTTCCTTATGGAATTCTTTCCAAAAAATTCACTATATCCATATTCAACTTGCACTGAAATCTGAAACTTTTTTTTTTATGTCTTTTAGAACTTAATTTACAAATGGTAAAAAGCAACAGAGATGAGTTGCAGGCACTGGAATTGATAGAAGAGACATGGGGGGAGTTCTGCATCTTCTTTGCAGGCTTCTTATCATCCAGGCACAACTTTGAATTGTCTGTGCCGTGGAGCAAGAGCAGGACTCCTTGCAGGAGCTCTGATTACATCAGAGATGCACTGCAGAATTCAAAATACTGCAGCGGACACTGGGGAGGGGGGGAACAACACTTGCAGTGGAATTTTGTCATGTTTCTCATGAGTTCTATTTCCTTCTCTCAGAAGGGCATCTTTAATAATTCTTTTCCCATTGCCTCGGAGTCTGGCATCCTTCCTGAATTTTGGCTGCAAGTAAGGGCAGCACGGATTTCTAATTTGATTTCTTCACCAGGCATAATGGATATCATCTTGTGCAGGACAGATTTTTGAAAATGTGTCCTCTCTTACTTGCCATGCACAATCCACCCCTCGGAGTCACCCAGAGCCCCTGCCCTGGGCCAGTTATTCCGTGTCACTGCAGGTTCTAAAAGCCAGAGCAATTCCCAGGGTGGATGAGGCAGGAGGGGACAGTTCTTGCCCCAGTAAGTTTACAGAGCATGAGAGCAGCGATGCTCAGAGAGAAGGGATTTGCCCAGGAGGAGGGCACGCTGTCAGCAGGGCAGCCAGGAGGCTGAGCTGGGTTCAGTGAGTGCCAGGCATCCCAAGGGCAGAATGCTGCTCAGAGCTCAGGCCAGGAGGGCTTTTACCACTGGCCTGACTTAGCCAGAGCGCAGCAGAGGATTTCAGTCACAGAGAGCCCTAAAGTTCACCTTGTTTGGCTGCTGGGGAGGCTGGGGCTCTGGGCTGATGTGTTTGTGTGACCTTGCATTGCTGTGTGCTGTCTTCACTCCTGAAGGCATTTCTTACCAGCTGTCCCCAGTGTCATCAGGCTGCAATGGACGAATAAAGCAGCTTGCTTGGGCTTTAGGCTCAACAGCAAGGAGCCCTTCCATTAATTAGATCTCTCTCCTCCTAAAGCAATGCTGACCATCATTCTGTTGAGGCACCCTCAGAAGGAAAAGAAGAAACACCCAGAGAAATGCATTGGTTTATTTTTTCTCCTTTCTCCCTTCCTTCAAGTCAGGCCACGTTTATTATTGTCCTTTATCTCTTCCTACTCTTCCCCTGTAGATATGATGCTGCGTGTATCTGAGGCAGAGAACATGAAAATAACCCATGTGGAGCAGCAGATCCTACGTGGGATTTGTAGGCTTGCCAGCTCCGCTTATGGCAAACCAAGGAGCAGCCCTTTCTAAGTGCAGCCACTCAGTGTGGCACACAGGGGATTCATTTGTCCAATTTGTTGCCTCACACAGGTCGAGGAGCTGGCAGTGAAGAAAGAAATCCCCTTCTCTTTGCTCTGCTCTTTCACAGTTGCTGCCTCAGGGTTACAGCGTGTGTCTGACACACGCAGAACATTTACATTTCCCTCTCTCCGTTTCTTCCCATTGTGTCAACTGTGGATATGCTGGGAGATCAAACCAGTGACAGGGATGAGCTGCCTCCTCATTTTTCCTGGCTGAGATTCAGAGGATAAGTTGTTGCTAACCAACATCATCTGGTATTACAGAAGGGAAAGTGGTTAACAGCTCCCACTTATCCATATCTTATATCAGTCATAATCTTCATTCTGTTTGGACCAGCCCTGCTTTAGACAAGGCTGAGGCAGAAGGGAAAAGGCATTTTTAAATAAAACAGCAGTTGGTCTGGGAGATGAAGCCCAACACAAACATCCATCAGGCAGCCCTGGTTTCCATATCAAACCATGGCTTGCACTCCAGTGGCATTTCTTCTGCTGATCCATGGCAGGGGTGGGACAAGATGAGCTTTAAGGTCCCTTCCAACCCAAACCATTCTGTGATTCTGGATGAGGAGTCAGGAAATAGCTCTCCACCCAAAGCTGACCTGTAAGTGTGCACAGAGCTGCTCTGCTCAGCCCAAACCCCCGGGAAGTTCAGGAGCAGGACTGAGAGAGTTTTTAATTGAAGCACTGTAAGTGCCCTTGCAGCAAGGAGAGCTCTTAAACTGATGTGCAGCTGTGCTTTGAGTCCCTTGCTGTTGTGTAATCATGGGTTTTTCTTCTTTAATAGGTATGTGCCACTCCTGGCGTGGTTTATAAACCCAGCTTCTGAAAAGGAGGTTCTGTGGCTCAGCAAGTGGCCCTAGCAGGGGTTGTGTCCCTGGGGTGCCCGTCCAAGGTAGGTAAGTGCAGCCAGGACAAGAACAAAACTCTACTGAAGCCAATCAACTGGAATATTTATTCCTTTCCTGTGAACCCAGGGCTAGAAAGCCAAAATACTGGTGCATATTTAATGTCTCTATATTGTACAGTCTCCTTAATAAATAAATACTCTTATCCAGTGAAACTCAGGGACTCCATGCACTAAGCTGAGGCTGAGTGTGCAGATGAAAGGCCTTGGGGCAGTGCTGCACAGCCTCCCGTGGAGGAGCAGATTCCAGGCTGACTCCTGAAGGGCAGTGGCTTAGGGAGGCCAGAAGTTTGAACATTTCCAGCTGCTGTGTTTGATACCCAGTTGAATTCTGTTCTCTTCACTCCCTGGACTTTACGCCAGTGTTGCATGAGCTGAATTTGAACAGGATTTTCCAAGCTGTCATTAGAAATGTTTGGGCTCTTACAATCAGAGGTAAAGGCAGCTTGGCTCAGTGTACTGCAAGGACAAAGCCCTGTTACTGCATGTAGGGTGTCAGTGATAACTGAAACAACAAGGTCTGTATGGAAATCCTGTGTTTCTGTGCAATCTTTTGTAAATGAGGCCATAAAAAGGGAGTTGCCATGTCATTAATTGTGTATAAACTCTGTACAAATGTTTATGTGATCACCAATACGAGTGAGCTTTTTTCCCCCAAGTTGTTTCCAGATGGCCTTTTAGAAATTAGTTTTGTACTAACTGGTTTTTAGAAGTGTGTATTTATTGAATTACAACATAATTGACTTCTGATTCTTTCTATATATTTCATTGGTGCTAAAATGCTCAAAAGTTTTATGAGTAATACTTTAAAAAGTTATACGATTTCATTTTCTTGACACACTTGAATTCTGTGTGCTCACAGATTAGTGTCACTAATGTGATACTGTCATCATTTTTATACCTCCACTCTGAACCAGAAACATCCTGCCACATGAAGGAATTATTCCTTGTATCCCTCTTTACCTACTGGGAACTGAGGGCTCTGTATCTGGGACAGGAGAAGCCTCCAGTGTGATGAACATGCCAGGCAGAGCTCCTGAACCAGGCACGGCCCCTGGCATGGGTCAGTGCTGCCCAGCTGGACAAACCCAGCCTGCCCAGGAAGGCCTGACCACGCTCAGCCACTGCTGTTTCCTTTCCAATTGCTCTCATCACCCATAAATGCTTTTGGGCTCCAAGCACTACACTTGTTCAAGACCTGAAAGCAGCCTGCCACTTCCTCACCCTGTGCCTGTTTTCTGTTCCAGAAGACACTTGCAGGAGCAGCGAAGGGATGCAAAGTTGTCTTCCAAGATGACTCTTATGCCTGGAGAGAATTCCGACTATGACTATAGCGCCCTGAGCTGTACTTCAGATGCTTCCTTCAACCACACGTTCTTTCCAGAATCTGAAACCCTCAAGGGAGTGTTTTACCAAAGAGCCAGGCTAATCCACCCTCAGGAGGATCTCCTCAAAGGCTTCCACCCCGACGACCGCAAGCGTCACATCATCATCAATGTGGGGGGCATCAAGTACCTGCTCCCCTGGACCACGCTGGACGAGTTCCCCCTGACGCGTCTGGGACAGCTCAAGTTCTGCACTAATTTTGACGACATTCTGAACATCTGTGACGATTACGATGTGACGTGCAATGAGTTCTTCTTCGACCGCAACCCGGGGGCGTTCAGGACGATCCTGACCTTCCTGCGGGTCGGCAAGCTCCGGCTCCTGCGGGAGATGTGCGCGCTGTCCTTCCAGGAGGAGCTGCTCTACTGGGGCATTGAGGAAGACAACTTGGACTGGTGTTGTAAAAGGAGATACCTGCAAAAAATGGAGGAGCTCACAGAGATTAGTGAACGGGAGGATGACCTCCTAGAAAATGAAACAACAGGTGAAACAGTAGAGGAGACAAAAATTGGTTTGTGCATGAAAAAGTTGCAAGACATGGTGGAAAGGCCCCAGTCTGGCCTTCCTGGAAAGGTGTTTGCGTGTTTGTCTGTTTTGTTTGTAACTATTACAGCAGTGAACTTATCCATCAGCACCATGCCTGACCTGAGGGAGGAGGAGGAAAAGGTAAGTTACCTTTCAGGATGCCAAGTGGTATGTGCTGGGAAGAGCAGAGCAAGTACAAGGTCTGAGGTTATTGACTTCAATGGGGATTTTGCAGCTGTCTTTAGAGGGGGGGAAATATTGTGAAGGATATTTGAAATGTCACATTACTCTTCAGTTACTTGTAAAAGAATTAACCATAGCCAGTTTTATGTCCAAAGAAAATTCTCTTAGCACTCTTCTGTATATTACCTTGTTAGAGTTCGTATTTGCTACTTAGAAAGCCTGAAATTCCCGAGCAGTATCTTCTGTGGAAAAAGCAGAGCCTTTCTAAGTTTTGCATTTAGCATATTCCAAGCTGCCAACGTGTTTCCCCATAGCAACAGCTTCAATTCCTTTAATATTTTGGCTTTAAAAAAACCAACACAGAAGCCTCTCCTCCTGTCACCGCACCGACTAAAACAGTCATTACCCGGAGCCGATTACAAACTCCTCCTCTTTCCCACAGGGTGAGTGTTCCCAGATGTGCTACAATATTTTCATTGTGGAGTCCGTGTGTGTGGCATGGTTCTCCCTGGAGTTCCTGCTCCGATTCATCCAGGCCCGGAGCAAGTTCGCGTTCCTGCGGCGGCCGCTGACGCTGATAGACATAATCGCCATCCTGCCCTACTACATCACCCTGCTGGTGGACACGGGCTCCGAGGGCTCCAAGAAGCCCAGCTCGGGCAACATCTACCTGGACAAGGTGGGGCTGGTGCTGCGGATCCTGCGGGCGCTGCGCATCCTGTACGTGATGCGGCTGGCGCGGCACTCGCTGGGCCTGCAGACGCTGGGGCTGACGGCGCGGCGCTGCACGCGCGAGTTCGGGCTCCTGCTGCTCTTCCTGTGCGTGGCCATCGCGCTCTTCGCGCCCCTGCTCTACGTCATCGAGAACGAGATGGCCGACTCGCAGGAGTTCACCAGCATCCCCGCCTGCTACTGGTGGGCCGTCATCACCATGACCACCGTGGGCTACGGGGACATGGTGCCCAGGAGCATCCCTGGGCAGGTGGTGGCCCTGAGCAGCATCCTCAGCGGCATCCTCCTCATGGCCTTCCCGGTCACCTCCATCTTCCACACCTTCTCGCGCTCCTACCTGGAGCTGAAGCAGGAGCAGGAAAGGATCATGTACAGGAGAGCACAGTTCTTACTGAAGGCCAAGTCTCAGATGAGCAACGAGTCACAAGGCAGCGAGGTTTTGTTCACCACTCTCTCTTCCGAGACTAGGGACAATGAGTGAAATTTACGTTCCTGTTTCTCTTGCTGTCGTTGTATCAGATTCCATCTTTTAATTCGCCCTGGAAGCACCTTACAAAGGTAATCCTCATATTAAAACGAAGAGAAGGGGCTCTAGCTGGGACCTGATGTGGTTTAAGAAGTCTGTTATTATGCTGTTCTTTCCCCCCCATATAATGTATAGGGCAGAACTTTCACTGAGATCATGCAGTGGGATTTAAGGAATTGAAACTTCTCTGGCAACAACAAAAAAAAAAAAAACAACATATAATTATGCACTTGACAGGCTGTTTTGCCATTTGTAATACATTTTTCCAACCGAACCACAATGTACATAATCATTAAACAGGCAACCATTTTTCTCGTTCCTCTTGTATATAAATAATGTAAATACATCAGGATTAATGGCTAAATTGTCTCCCAGTAACACGCCTTAGAGGGTAATGGAAATAACCACAGATGTTTGTCCCATTGTGCTTTTAAAAAACGTCACGTAAGGTTCGTCACTCAGCACAGAACCAGCTCTTTCTCTGCAAGTCAGCCCTAACCACAGCAGAACAGAAGAATCGAGCTGTTTATAGCCTAACCTTGCTAAAGATGTAAATGCTCAGAGCTCACCAGCTTCAAAATTTAATTGATGTTACAGCATTGATCCGATGCCATCGAATGCAACATTCCAAGGAACAAAGCCTTGGAGTTTTGTAGCACTTAATGCTATTATAAGAGGTGACTAGCTGCAAACCCAGTGAAATATGCATGAGGAGATGCCAGCCTTCCCCACCATCTGTTCCCAGCTTCACTCTCCCTCAGCTCTGCCAAGGAACTGGGAGAGGGCAGCCTCCAGGGACCCCAGCACTGCTGGGCAAACTGGGGCCACCCTTCCCACGAGCTGTCGCTCCGTGGCAGGAGCAGGAGCTCTGTGCCCGTGGGAAGCTGCCAGCGAGGGAAGCAGAAAATCTGACTGGAGTCGTGGAGGGGCTCTCAGAGAGCTCTGTGCTTCCATCAGCACAGGACTCACCTCAGCTCTGCCATCAGTGCGCACCTGCTGGTAATGGGGAAGGTTTTAAACAGGACAGGAAAAGCAATGAACACCTAAAGCACAAGCAGGTATTGTTCATCTTGGTCCAGGCTCTGTGCCTAGCACACGGACACCTGGGTTTGGCAGAGGTTTCTGTGCATGTTCTTGACACACTCCCTTTATTTTAGAGGGACTGACCCTGACTTGCAGAACAGCTCAGGAGAAAAACTCCAGAACTTCAAAAATAATTAAATCCCCTTGTTTGGTTTCATGTGTGCTTAGAGGTAAAGAAAAGCTGATTTAAAGATTTGCACCTATTTCCCACTCTTTTTCAGTAAAATCACTTACTAGCAGTTAAGAGCTTGGGGAATTTAGAAGTCCCCATCACACTGACCAGTGCTTCTTTGTCTTAATTTTCAGAAATACTATTTCTTATTGGCATTTCTGGAGCAGGTTGCATGAAATGTCAGAATGCGTAATGGTTTATGGTTTAAATGAAGGCCAAGGACACAACATTGCCCTTCCAAAAAAAGTAAAATCAGTTTCTCAGTCTGTACCTACAGCACACTGATTTTCTGTTCAAATGTCTTTAAAATACAATTTGAAGCTCTTCTGATCTGCTTGTTCCTGAAGGAAAATTCTAAAACTTTTTTAAATGCACTTTACAAATAATTAGGGCTCTAGCATTCTCCAGAATGTGGTAAGGAAATGTGCCTATGGAACATTACTGCAGAGTGCTAAAATATCCAGTCTAAACTCTTGGCAATTAACTCTGTGCCAAAGCTGCAAATGAACCAGCTTTTCACTCTTGTTCTTCATCTTTAATTAGAGTTGGACAAAAAACAGGAACATCGTGACAAAAAATTCTTCTCCCCATTTTTTTGAAATTTCAGAACTGTTTGATCATCTGGAGCATTGGCTCCAGCACAAGTGCTATGCATCTTCTACCTTTGTGTCAGCGTTCGTTATAAAAAGAACTGGTAATTAGATTAGTCCTGTGAGCAACAGTTGCTTATCTAAGAATGTGTTTGACAGGCTGAGCCATAAATAAGGAGCTGTACGTGAATATAGGGAGAAATCAAGACTTACCAAATAAAACCTGAGCTCATTTCCATGTTCTGCTAGCTAATAAATGCTGTAGGGCCATCCATTTTCTCACTGTCTTTACATTAGTGCTCATTTATTTCATGTATCACTTAATTTTTTTATCCCACAACCAGAGCTTGATTCTGAAGCCCTTGTCCAATAAAAATAAAATAAAAACATCACCCTGGAGTTGGGTGTTGGTTGAGCAGAGCTGTGAAAGCGCCCTGCCTGTTGCAGGCTGTGCCGAGGCAGGGGCAGGATGTGCCACCCTGGGTGCAGCTGTGCAGGGCAGCCGGTGCCTGTGGCCAGCTCAGGGTGTGAGACTGAGTGGCTGTGACCCCCCTGGTGTGTTTTACAGGGGAGCTCCTGTTGTGGTGCTTGTGCTGAATGAATCCAGCTCGGAGGCCCCAGAGCACAGGCTCAGGGTGGGCGCAGGCTCAGGGTGAGCCCCAGCTGTGCTCCGGCTTTCCTGGGGCTCTCGGGATCATGCCTCTCTGCACTCTGTTATCTGGGTTTTTAGTCAAATCCCTGAGAATGATGGCCTGGCTCAGAGCTGTGTTTGCTGGGACACAGCTGAGGGCTGTCGCTCCTGTTTGGCTTTTCCCAGTGCGTGCAGCCACCGGGACAGCTCCAGTGCAGGCACTGGTGCTTTGATGAAGCCAGAGGGGCAGAGCCTGTCTGCAGCAGCAGCAGCAGGGGCTGGCACTGCTCTGGGTCCTGCTCTGGGGGCTCTGGGCAGCTGGAATCCCCCAGCAGGAGCTGCACTCCTTGGATTAATGAAGCGATGGGCTCTCCCTGCCTGCCCCGTGCTCCCTCAGGGACAGAGGGGTGCAGGGTGGGTGGCACAGGGACTGGGGCTGGGCACAGCTCGGCTCTCAGCAGGGCCAGAAAGCAGCAGCAAAGGAAATTATCCCCCTGCAGGAAAATCCAGGTATGAGATTGTATAGGGACCCCTCTTCCTTGCATGCTGTTCCAAGAATCACAGTCACAGCTCTTTGGGATAAGATTTTAAAACACTTTAACAAAGAATCTGTCAGATTCAGAAGAGAACAAAAAGGATCCATAAAAACTGAGAACGAAAAGTACCTGTTGAAAGCAGAATTTCCAGGTAAGGTGGTGCATTAAATTACTTTCCCCAAAGTCCTGCCCTTTCCAGCTTCCTCCTGCCTCTAACCAACTCAAGCCCCTTGGTGGGTGCAGCACAGGAGTGAAGGCAGAGCCACGTGGCTGCTCTAAGAGCACAGCAGAGAAGGTGCTCAAAGGAAGGTGCTGAAGGAGCTGAAACCATTCCTGTTGTGCTCATATTCACTTCAGCTCACGGTCCTCCGAAGTTCCCTGCAGGGAATATTTAGAGCTCGTCTCCCTGTGACCCTTCACAATGTTCCCAGTGTCATTCAGTACCCCAGAGCTCACAGTCAGAGGCTTCAGCAATGTCTAATTAAACAAAAACCTCCTGCAGGGCTGAGTCACGGGCTCCCACATGGTCAGAGGCACGTCTGGTAGGAAACCTGGTGTGCTCCACACATCCCTGACTCGTGTGGGAAGGGTTTCACCGGGGGTTCAGCCTGGTGCAAAAGCAACATTGATTGCTGCAAAATTTCTTTGGGCTTTGTAAGGGGCCAAAAAACTGGAGTAGATCATTTAAGTGAATTGACTAATTCTAAGTGAATTGAATTCTAGAGTGAATTGACTGTTTAATAACTAGAATTTAAATTAGAAGAATTAGAAATGAAACAATAAAAGAAGTGTCAAAGGTGACTTTGAAGACTATGACATCAATCCCTGCTCACACCAGTTGGTGCCATCACCCCTGCCCTGAGCAGCTGACTCTGGCTGAGGTGTCACAGATGTCACCATTTTCACAGTCACTACTCACCATTTACTACCAGGAGTTGGTACAATACTGCATGGCCCATTGTTTCAGTGTTAATAGTTCTGTTGGCTACCTCATGCAAGATTTGACAGTGGATTTAATATCTATTTATCCAAAAGATGACAGTGGTAGCAAAACACAGGGAGGAAAAGATCCCAAGTCCCACGAGCTGGTGGATCTGGAGCATCTCACACACACGGTGCAGCCCACAGAATCCCAAAAGATCTGAAGGCATGGAACAAGAGTCATTCATCTTTTCAGCAGATGAATGTCACCCATGAACAAAAATGCACCTCAGAAGTTCTCTTGTTACAGCAGAAATTGCAAACCCCTGGATTTACCCACTCACACCCTCCGTGCATCTCAACCATCCCATTCCAGCATCCCTCACCATCTCAGCCCTCCTGACAGTAAAGGGCAGAGCCAAAGCAAGGAGAAGGCCAGGTTGGATGGCAAAAGTGTTCCCTGGATGGAAGCAGCTTGTGTGAGACCTCAGGACAGGACTCCTCTGTCAGTCACCCTGCAGAACCATACCCCACTAATAAAGATGCTCTTCTACACCACCAATAAAGCCAAGGAGAATTTTGTGTGCTGCCACCCTGAAGGTGTTCAGAGTTTGGCCTATTAATTTTTAACAATAAAACTAGTCCTCCCTCCCTTTTTGTCATTGTTTTTCTTTGTCATTTCCCAGTGTCTCACGTCTCTGAAATGCTCCCTAGAAATCCCACACGAGATGAGGAGTGTTGTTAGCCATGAGCCTGCCAGGAGCATGGTGAGGGAAGTGCAGGATCAGGATATCAGGGGACCCTCTGCCCTCTTCTGCAGGGCTTTTACTTTTTCTTTGCCTGCAGGAACTAATCCAGAAGCAAATGTCACTTGAACAGAAATTAAGTTCTGCCATAACTGGAACCACAGCAGGCCAATTAGGGTAATTAGAGCATATTTGCTACACTTTATAAATATTCATTCATTGTCCCTGTAGCCCTTGTGACAGGAGCTGGAGCCTCGTGCAGCACCAGAGGCAGGCAGGGCACAGAAACCTGTGTAACTCTGTCAGGCTGAGGTCTCAGCTCCTCCTTTGTCAGATCCCCTCATTAATGACAGCAGCTTTGTAGCCATCCTTAATTATGGTGATAGTTTAACTCCTACATTCAGTGTGGGTCCAGAAAAACTGGGCTGTAAACCACAATAATTAGCCTGCTCGAGGGACTGACCTGGAATATAAGAAATTCCCAGCCATCATCTGCAGATTGAGATTTTTAAAAAAACTTTACAGCTCATTTGACAGCTCTCAGTCATGCAAGTGAAGTGGTCAGCAAGATCATAATGTTTATCTTTTTGTTAAAGATAACAATATCATTTTAACAGTGCCCACCTCAGGAACAAGAGGCACCAGCATAAATTTCTATAGCTAATTCTATAGAGAAATGAAGTTTTGACACAGAATTGCTGAATGATAAATTGAAGTGCTGCTCTCACTCTCATTAGTGATGCTCCTCATGTCACAAAGCAGCTGAGAGGAATCGTCCGTGACTCTCACAGGGCTGGCAGCTCCCAGGTCAGCCAAGGAAAAGATGACTCAGTTTCTTTCACTCATAAAGAAAGGCACATTTTGGGAAATCAATAAATATTATCCTCATGCAAACCAAACCCAACAGCACAATTGCAGGTGACTTTAATTTTGGAGAGGAATATTCCTGGGGACAACATCCGTGGGTGAAGTTAAGGCTGCAAAGCATCTCATGGCACAGTGAGGGGAGGCTTCCAGAAGCCCTGAAATTGGTTGGAGGAAACTTTCCCTCGAGAGGCACCTGGGAAAGCCCCAGGTGCATTCTGTCCCTGCTGCCCCCTCGCCCTGCAGGGACAGCAGAGCCCCAGCACAGCTGCACTGCTGCAGGCCCTGCACAGCACCGTGAGCATTCCAGAGGAATTCCCCCAGGGAAAGGGGCTCAGGCCTTGGCAGGGGCTGCCCAGGGAGGGTTGCAGTGCCCATCCCTGCAGGTGTCCCAGGAAGGGCTGGAGGTGGCACTGGGCTGGGGACAGGGTGGGCACAGCTGGGACTGGATGTGCCTTGGAGGGATTTTCCAACCTCAGTGACTCTGGGATGCTGGGATGCTGGGATGCTGAGATCCTGGGATCCTGGGGTTTTGGGATTCTGGGGTGCTGGGATTCTGGGATTCTGCGGTTTTGGGATTCTGGGATTCTGGGATGAGGTACAGTCACATTTTTGCACGTTCCTGACAGGCAAAGCCAAAGGACAAGTGTTCCCTGTAAACGCAGCTCTGGCTATTTTCTGTGTTGGGTATATTTATATTTATCACTAGGAGAGGGACAGTGCCCCAAATGCCCCCCTGGCCCCAGAGGTGGCTCCGTGCTGCTGGAAGAGCCAAGAATCGCTGGGAACCAGCCCAAATCCGGGCTGTGAGTGGGTGTTTGGGGAACGGGACGGGCTGTCATCCTTGCAGGAACATCCAAGGATCCTACATTGCCATCTACGGGCCGCTCCCGGCAAACTCCTGTCCCAAAGCTCCCGCCTGCACCGGCCCACTCGGAAACGGTGGAGAAAATATTTGGGGAAGTTCTTTTTAAAATCCAGAGGAAAACATTCAATCCGCTGCACTGCAGCCCTGGCCTCTCCTTTCCAGAGCGGGCTGGGGGATCTGCAAGGAAACGAGGATGAAGATACCATCACCATCACTTCTGCAAGGGGGAAACTCCTGGAAATAGTTATGCAGCATTTATCTGGTTGCAATAATGACAAGTGATACTTTTCAAAGGCTAACACAACCTTACCTTACTAAAATTAAGATTTTCCAGGTCACGTGGGGAATGTAAACACCTCCATCACTCGTACAAGAGCAGCCTGGTAAGTAAAGTTTTGGTTTTATTTATAAAAGAAGTGACAGAATCTACTTCAAGTGATTAAAAAAAAGATAGTCATCTAATTGAAGATGACAAGGCAGCTATAGAGAGTTTTAATGAGTTCCAATCCCTGTCACACCTGCTACCTCCCACTACTCCAGTAGTGAAGTGAAACAGAGCAGAGTTTCTGTGTGTTTGAAATGACAACATGCAAGTCCTGGAAATGACTTCAGTAAATTCTGCCTAAAACATGTCTGTCCCCCATGTGGAATACACCTCTGCCTCTGCACATACATATTTTCCATATAAATACATATATAAAAGGGCAACTTTAAACGCTTCAATTTTTTTTTATAATTTCAGACCCTTACATAGTGAAGTTAGAAGTGTGCTTCACAAAATGAGAACTTTTCAGCAGGCCCTGGAGCAATAGGACAAGGGGAATTGATTTAAACTAAGAAGGGTAGATTCAGACTAACTATAAGGAAGATTTTATGAATGTGAGGGTGGGCAGGCCCTGGCACAGGTGCCCAGAGAAGCTGCGGCTGCCCCTGGATCCCTGAAGTGTCCGGGGCCAGGCTGGACAGGGCTTGGAGCAGCCTGGCATGGTGGGTGGAAGGTGGGCTGGGATGGGATGAGCTTTAACCACCCAAACTGTGCTTCCACAACTCCTTCCCCTGCTCCTGAGCAGGGAAATGCCCATTTGCCTGTGAGACTTAATTTCCCAGACGGCTTGCTAAGGAGCCATTTTAAATTCGGAGAGAACCTTTCCTCCGAGCAGGGATTCGGTCTCCTAGCAACAGCAGGAACACCTTGAGAGCCGAACTGCATCTCCCTCTCCCAGCAGGAGCATCCCTGTGCTGCTCCTCGCCCGGGAGCCCAGCGAGGGGCCGGGGCACCCTGTGGGCCAGCAGCACCCCCTGAGGGTGCCAGGGGCAGTGCAGGGCCTGGGGCTGTGCCCAGAGCTGTCACAGCCTGCTGCCCGTGCCTGCAGCTCTGCCCTGACCCCAGCGGATACCTCCATTGTCATCATCCCTGATACCTCCATTGTCATCATCCCTGATACCTTCATTGTCATCGTCCCTGATACCTTCATTGTCATCGTCCCTGATACCTCCATTGTCATCATCCCTGATACCTTCATTGTCATCGTCCCTGATACCTTCATTGTCATCGTCCCTGATACCTTCATTGTCATCGTCCCTGATACCTCCATTGTCATCATCCCTGATACCTCCATTGTCATCATCCCTGATACCTCCATTGTCATCATCCCTGATACCTTCATTGGCATCATCCCTGATACCTTCATTGTCATCATCCCTGATACCTCCATTGCCATCATCCCTAATGCACACCAGGAACAGCTCCTTCTCTGGCTGGAAAACTTGTACCACAGCAGGACTAGACTGAATTTGCAGCAGCTTGCCTTTCTGCTGAGGTTCACGTGACAGCCATCGTTTCGGAGGGCAGCTATTTTTTGTTCTTAGCAGGAGTAGGAAATAGCAGAATTGCAGGTACTTTGCAATGAAAAGAACAAGAGGACAAAGCAGCACCATCACACAGATGCATTTCCGCTGGCTCTGAATCAATTACATGGAATATATTGTAAAGACAAGATCAAACGAGCACAGTCAAGGCTAAAAGCCTGCAGAATGGGCAAACAGAGGTGACTTTTCTTTTCCTGTGGTGAGAGCAGAGTGTCTCAGTTGCTTTGCTGCTGTCAGGGGAGCACAGAGGGTGCAGCTTGGTCAATGCTCCCATCAGAGCAGGAGCAAAGCCCCACTGCCTTGCTCAAGTCCCACAGTCCATGAATTTGAGCTATTACAGCTTTTAGAACATCTTTATTAAATTGGTTCCTTGGAACCTGCTCACTGGAGTAAGATTTCAACATAACACACACAGAGCAGAGACTGGGGGGAAAGTGATGTGCACCAGAGGAGTGCAGAATAAAACTTTACAAGCACTGCATTTCTTCTCTTTTTCCTTATCCTGCTTTTCTCTGCTTCTTTTCCTGCCCTGTACCTATTTCCCCACCGAGATGTTGAAGCTGCAGTGAGGTAGAGCAGCAGGGCTGCTGTATTTAACCAAGCAACACAAACCACAAAAGGTTAATGCCACAAACCAATTTGTGGGTGCGTTTTCCTGATGTTTACATTGCTCCAAATATTGCTACCCTAATCCACGTTAATATTCATCTCCATTTAATTTTCTTTCCCTGGTGTTTTTTTCAAAAGCCCTGCACAATGATGGATTTGTATCAGGGACCTCAGCTCTTGCTAAGCTTGAATTGCATCTCTCAAGCTCGGGAGTGCTGTGGTTTATGGTCTTGCAGTGCCACCTAGCACACAGCCCTCACATTATTCTTTCTGTAGTTTCACAAAGGGCAGCTCAAAGCTTTCACATTAAAAAAAAAGATAAACTTATGCTTGGAGTGTTTTAAGGACCTAATGCAAAGCTTTGTTTTGAACAGTGAAGTTTTTATTAGGAAATGCAACCCCAAGACATCGAGGGCGAAGGCCAAGCTCTTGTCCTGACCTCCTCCCTCCTGCCAACAGAGCCCAGCCACGCTCAGAGCCCCCTGGCCAAAGCAGCTTCTCTCCATCCAGTGTCAGCACACCCCAAACTTTCCACAGGGCTTTGGCAGCAATACAAACCATAAAGTTTTAGTGCTTCTCAGAATTTCTAAGGAGAGCTTCTCCCAGTGAACAGAGACACCACTACACGTTTGGAATTGAAGAATTAAAGCAAGTCAAAACAAAAGATAAACCAGCAATAATAAGAGTGGTTTGGGCTTAGTTATGATTTTGTGATCCTCGATTGTTCAGCCTATCTTCAAAGAGTCCAGCACTGCATTTACAGGAGAACACATGGGCAAAACAATCTTGGAACAAGGGAACAGACTTCACACACAATTTCTACGGACTCAGATTTAGAATCACAGAGTTTTTCCCTTTTCCCCAAATCCTTGGGTTGGAATGACTGAAAGGAATGCCTTTGTGAGGGCAGAGGGATGTGTGACACAGCACCCACCATGGGAATTACAGAATCACTGCTCCTGCTGCCTTTTACATTCCAGTCTCTTCTTGACATCACAGTGAAGAGAAATCACAGTCAAGACAGAAAAATTTAAACCCAAGTCAGGCATTTCAACAAGTCCTCCTGGTTTCTACTTCCCAAGAGAGGAAACCCCAGAATCCAGCCACAACCAGTGACTGAGTTGTGCCTCCACAGCCACACTCTTGGGCACACACCACAAACACTGAAGTTTACTTTAAGTCCTGGCCTTTCACGTTTTCATTGTTCTCTAAAGAGCAAGATCTGACTCTCTGTTTGCAAATTCACAGCTATTCCTACACAAGGCTAGAACCATGGCATGTTATAATGCAGCTGGGAGTGTGGCTGTTCTCAAAATTATTTTACCAAAATACACATTTTCAGCTACTAATTATAATGGCACTGTTCCTTTCTTTCCCCAAGTACAATGTGAAGATTAGTCATGACAGGTGTTTCTTTCCTCCTCAGAAAGTAAAGAAATCCATACCTTAATTAATATAAGGAGATAATTGCTATGCTGAGGTGATGAGGCCTCAGGCAGCTCTGTTGAGAAGCTATTTATTTCTCCTTCTTCTCATTCAGTTAAGTACAGACACTCCCCAGATGTGCAGAGCTCTTCATGCCAGCCAGCAAATCCAACTGGGGAGGTGCCACTGCCACAGCAACAGGGAGAAAACTCAGGAAACAGCTCTTTGTCCTTGCAGCAGGGAGGATAAATACCTAATTTTGCCCTCTCTCACCTCCTCATTACCTCTCAATCTCTGAAATCTTCTAAGCACTGATAAAAGCATTTTCTGTCTGTTCTACCAACTTTCCAGGGTCAAACTTATGTCTTATTAACAGTTAACCTCAGTTTCTCTATTCCAGCTGGAGAATCACTGCTTTGCCATCCCACAGAGGAAGATGGATGGCTCTGGAAGTTCTTTAACACCCTGGTGCTGTTCCAGTCCATAAATACACATGGCTCCTACACAGAACTGAAAGGTGTTGACCACCATGGTCTCATTAGTGCTGTCCTGGCAATTCCGTGTCACAGATTAATAGTGCTACAGACCAGCTAGAGATTAGCAGTAATTATTTTTTATTCATTTCATGCACTGTTTCAATTTGTTAAGCACTTCAGAGACTGAGTAATAACATGATGCCTGTGTTTTGTCGTTTTCCAGGTTACAACTGCTAATTAGTATATTCTCAATCATCACGTGCACAAGTCAGTAGTTATGCCAAGTTTTTACTATTAAATCATAACCAAGGAATTCTTTCCACATAACCAACATTTCTTTCCACTTTCATGGACAGATTTACATTTTTATAAAAATAATCAGACAGCTACAAAAATAAGCATTTTTCTTAGGAAAAAAAAGGTAACATAAAAAAGCAGTATGGTATTTCTGTCTGGTTTTCCCACGTGATATAGCCATTATGCAGAGGAGATGGAAACCTATAGAACTTACTCTGAAAATATGTGGTTTTTTCACCATTTAAAATTCTAGTACTGAGGAAACGTTGAGTCAATTTTAGTGGCCCAAGCCATGAGCCCCCCTTTGATATCCTTAGCTAACAGAGAACCAAATTCTTCGGCAGGTAACTCCTGCAGAACTTTTACAGCTTTCTGGGAATCATTCCCTAACTTGCACACAACATATACAGGGAGAGGGGTTCGGCCATCAGTCCTCTGCTTTTCTTCGCAAATCCTTTTCTGTAAGCGCCGCAGCGAGTCCGGGTCGCGGTCCTGCAGGCTGCGGAGCGGGACGTGCAGGGCGTGCGGCAGGCGGCAGATCTCCGCCTCCACCGGCGGCCGCACGTCCAGCAGCACGTGCGGGACCCGCGCGTCCAGCAGCGCCTTGTACTGCTGCACCGAGACCCTGTCGGCGCCGGGCAGCAGCTGCAGCGCCCGGCACTTGTCCGTGGCCGAGGAGCCGCAGAACGCCTCGTAGTCCTGCAGGCAGGTGACGCTGGGGCTGTCCCCGCACACGGCGCAGTCCGCTCTCCTCGGCCGCAGCTTGATCTTGCGGAACCTGCCCTCGAGGGCGTCGAACATCAGCATGTAGCCGCTGAATGAGGAGCCCATGCCCGAGGCGATCTTCAGCACCTCCAGCGCCTGCAAGCAGCCGACGATGCCGGTGACCGCGCCGAGCACGCCGCCGTCGGCGCAGTTGGTGACGGTGTCGGGCGGCGGCGGCCGCGGGAACAGGCAGCGGTAGCAGGGCCCGCCGCGGTGGTTGTACACGGCCAGCTGCCCCTCGAGGCGCAGGGCGCTGCCGGACACCAGCGGCCTGCCGGCCAGCACGCAGGCATCGCTCACCAGGTAGCGGGTGGGCGCGTTGTCGGAGCAGTCGGCCACGATGTCGTACTGGCGCACGAGGCGCAGCGCGGAGCGCGGCCGCAGCGCCCCGCGGTACGGCACGTACTGCACGGCCGAGTTCAGCCGCCGCAGCGCCGCGGCCGCCGAGCGCGCCTTGGGCCGCCCGCGCCGCGCCTCGCCGTGCAGCACCTGCCGCTGCAGGTTGCTCGTCTCCACCACGTCGTGATCCACCAGCCCCAGGCGGCCCACGCCGGCCGCCGCCAGGTACTGCGCCAGCGGGCAGCCCAGCCCGCCGCAGCCCACCACGAGCACGGAGCTCCGCGCCAGGCGCAGCTGCCCCCGCACGCCCAGCTCGGGCAGCACCAGCTGCCGGCTGTACCGCAGGATCTCGGCCGCGCTCAGCGCCGACCGCGCCGGCAGCGGCGGCAGCTCCGCGGGGAAGCCGAGGGATCCCTCCTCCTCCTCGTCGTCATCGTCTTCGCCCTCCTCGTCGGCATCCCCCGAGTCCCCCCGCGCCAGCTCGGCCGCCAGGCGCTCCCGCAGCCCGCGGGCTCCGTCCTCGTCCTCGGCATCCCCCGCGTCCCCCCGCGCCGGCTCGGCCGCCGAGGGCTGCCGCGCCCCGCAGGCCGCCTCGTCCCGCTCCCGCTCTCCGTCCTCCTCCTGCTCGGCCGCGTCCCCCCGCGCCAGCTCGGCCGCCAGCCGCTCGCGCAGCCCGCGCAGCTCGCGCTCCCGCCGGCGGATCTCGGCCCGCAGCCGCGCCGCCGCTGCCCCCGCCATGGCCGCCGACGCCGCCGCCGCCGCCGGCCCCGCCGCTTCCGGCGCGGCGCCGCGTCACTGCCGCCATGGCGGCGCGGGGCCCCGGCCGCGTCTCCGTGCTGCTGCCCACCTACAACGAGCGCGACAACCTGCCCCTCGTCGTGTGGCTGCTGGCGCGCACCTTCAGCGACAGGTACCGGCCACACCGCCGGGGCTCGCAGCGGCGTTCGGGCGGGGCCAGCGGTGCCAGCGGTGTCTGCGGGGCTGGCAGTGCCCGGCCGTGGAGTGACCCGGGGCGCACGGGTGGGGAGGGAGTGACCTCCGTGCGCACACGGCTGTCCCTGACCCGCAGCGAGTCACCCGTCACTGGGCTGGAAATCCCTCCCAGAACATCCCGTCCAAGCCGTGTCCATCCCCACCCTGTCCCGGGCAACGAGGGCCACCTCCAGCCCTTCCCGGGACCCCTCCAGCCCGTCCTGGGACCCCTCCAGCCCTCTCTGGGACCTCTCAGCCCTTCCCGGGACTCCTCCAGCCCTCTCTGGGACCCCTCCAGCCCGTCCTGGGACCCCTCCAGGGATGGGCACTCCAAACCTCCCTGGGCAGCCTGCCTGCTCATTGGGAAATAATTTTCTTTTCAGTGGGATCGACTTCGAAATTATCATCATAGATGATGGAAGCCCAGATGGGACACAGGAAGTTGCTCAGCAGCTGGAAAAAATATACGGATCAGATAAAATAGTGAGTTGTGTATTTGGTAATTTTTTTCTATTTTTTTTATTGGAAAGTACTGTAAGTCCTTGAGAACTTGGATGGATTCCCTGGATTCTGCCCTTTCTTCCCCTCCTTGAGTTGTTGTACGCCACTTTAGACAAGCGTAAGCTCAGGACAGTTCATTCTGACCAAATATGCAAGATCATGAATTGTTTGCAAAGCGTTGTCAGTGCTTGGTGCACTGCTGTGTGCTCCTGAGCAATGACTGTGAGTGTTGCTGTACTTAGTGCAGGCCTGAGGGAAAGATGGGGTTTGGATAAGACTTAATTTCATTTTAATTGACTACAGGAGTAAGGAAATTGGAAAGATGAAAGCTGGGCTGGGCTTATGATTTATTTTTAATCTGTCTCATTGCATTCCTCAAGAACAGGAATTTTTTATTAATTTTTTTATCTCTGTAATATATTACTGCATAACCCTCAGTTATATACAAGATGCTGTCATTTACTTAGCGGCAGTCAGGTACTTTTCCAATCTGTTACTGCATAAATGCCAAGTTGTTTAAAGTATTTTTGGACTAAGTTGCATTTATGAAGATTGTTTTAAGAAAAAATATATAGGAAATTTCAGAGTCTTTTTTAAAACTGTATGTCAAGTCATTTATGGGATTTTTATATCTCCTGTAGCTTCTGCGACCCAGAGCAAAGAAGTTGGGCCTGGGTAAGTCCTTATTAACTCTGATTAGTAAAAGCAAATAAAAGAATCTGCTGTATGCTTTGATTGATTCGGTGTATAAAGGTCCAGAAAAAATCACAGTAAAGCCCAAAAGCAGAAACACATTTTCATCAAATTGTTTATAACAAACAAGCTTTAAAAATGCACATAAAAATCCCAGTGTGTTTCTAAAGCAGAACCTCAGACCAAGTCCTCGGTGCTGCCCTGACCCACTGAGCCCAGGATGGGCGGTGAAGGATTGGTGATGATTTGGAGCCCAGTCCATTTCCTGAGGCTCCTGAGTGCAAGTGGTGCTTTGGAAATGACATTTCAAGTAGTGGCCCATGTTCAGGTGAAGTTTCTCTGTGCATTTCTGTGTTGGAAGAGTGAGGGCAGTGTTTCTGTTTCCATCAGGCACTGCTTACATTCATGGGATGAAGTTTGCCACTGGGGATTTCATCGTTATCATGGATGCTGACCTCTCCCACCATGTAAGGCTGCATGTCATCTACTCTGGTACACTCTGCTGGAATTCACTTTTCAGTGCTTGCTGTTATTTTACCCCTGTCCTTTTTTCTGATCTGTCTTTCTTTCATTTCAGCCAAAATTCATTCCAGAGTTTATCAGGTAGGTGCCAATTATAGTATGAAAGTTGATCTTTTTAAATTATTTATGAGGCACTTTATGGAATTCTGTGCCATAGTGGGTAAAAGATAATGATTAGATTCCCTGAAGTAGCTCTTCATAAGAGAACAATTAACAGATGTTTGAATAATGCTCATAACCACCCTAACTATTGCTTTCCTCTCCTCTTATTTGTTCAGAAGTTTGTAAAATACAGATTTTGTACTGAAAGAGTGATTGTTCTTACTTTGAAATTTGAACTTTGAAACATTCCTCCAGTTTTTCTGATAAAACCAATTGTTTATAGAAAGCAGAAAGAAGGCAATTTTGATATTGTATCTGGAACAAGATACAAAGGAAACGGAGGAGTGTATGGCTGGGATTTGAAAAGAAAGTTAATCAGGTTAGTACTTTTCAGGTTTTCTCAAAGAAATTTGTTTCTTGTAAATAAAAATTGCAAGTACTCCATCCCTGTAAGCTGAACTCCTCAGTCCCCAGAAGTGCTGTCCCTGCTGAGCACTGCAGTCACACTGAATACCAGGAGCACCCACCCCTGGCAGTTCTTTGGTTCAGATCCACCAGGAAGGGCTGGAATGACACGGGTGGGCTGGGAAAAGGGGTTGGAACAGTGGCCTCAGGCTGGGACAGACATCCAGTTCATCCAGGGAACAAGCTGAGGCTGAGCCCTGGCAGGTGTGAGGGACACCCTCACCTGCCCAGCTGGAATGCTCCTGTCCCTCCCGGACAACAGGCAGATGTTCATGTTGATTTATTTACCCTGCAAAGAATCTGGAGCGCAAGCTGTGTTGCAGTCTGATCTGGAGATGGATTTGGATTGTGCCTGGTTTTTCATGGCTGGAGTAAGTGCCCATCTTCTTGTACTAAACAACTCTGACATTGATGTTTTCTTTCACAGTCGTGGAGCCAATTTTCTGACTCAGGTCTTGCTGAGACCAGGGGCATCAGATCTGACAGGGAGTTTCAGGTAGGGTCTGGTTTGCAATTCCTAAAGTTTATTGGAAATTAAGAAACTGCCTGCCAAGGAACTGGAGTAAGGACAGATGTTCTTTACTGTGGACTGTGAAATCTGTTTGGAAAGGGTGGAAGGAACAGTGGATTAGATTGCAAGAACTGCTGCTCCCATGACCTCGTTAGGCAGTTTATAAATAGTAATGAGCTGAGTGATTGCAGTTCAGATTCCTACACTCTGTCTGGATTTCTGCATTACAGAAACTGGGCTTCAGGCTTTATTTCCTTTGGAATTGTTTACAGGTTGTACAGGAAAGAAGTCTTACAGAAGCTGATGGAGAAGTGTGTTTCTAAGGGCTATGTGTTCCAGATGGAGATGATTGTCCGGGCTCGGCAGCTGGGATTCACTGTTGGAGAGGTATGGGGCAAGCTGGGATGGGCACACTGTGCTTTCCTTCCAGGGGACACACGTTGCTGACTTCTGGGTCCTTCCAAGAAGCAGCCAAGATTTTAAATTTATACAAAGAAATTACATGTGTAGAGTTCTGTTTTTCCCGCTTTGTCAGGTGATTGCCAGACCTGAAGTGCAGTTATTTATCCCCCTCTTCCTGCTGCCATTCCTGCAGCAGCACACAATTTTACAAGGTTCCTCAAAGCAGGGAAAGAAGTCGAAATATACCACAAAGCTGCTCTGAGCCTTTTCTTCCCTGCTTCCTATTGTACAGACATCTCTACTCAAGTCTTTACAAATCATTTCGTTTTTCCAGCAGCCTGATTCTATTTCAGATTTGTTCTCTGTCAACTATTGCCTTGTTATTTTCCAACTTTTCAGCTCTCACAACTTTCTGCTTCTAAACTCCTTGAATGTGCTGTCTACAGTCAATGAAAAAACTCCATGCAATTGTTAGATTCTCCATCTCCAGCAGTCTGCTGCCTTTTTTATTTCATTGAATTGCTCTTGCTGCATCTTTCAAGATGCTTCACTGGGAATCTCTTTGCAGGAGAATCTCAGAGCCAGTTCTTCATCCTCGTTTCCAGGAGGAAATTAATTGTCAGAGAATTGTGGTGCTCACTCTAAACTTCACGTGTGGCATTTCTCCATTGACACAGGGCAGAGCATTTCCTCACAACAAGGCAGCTCCTTTCTCCCACCTTTTTGCTTGTGGAACAGCATCCCAGGGAAAAAATATTTCTCCAGCAGAGTTGAGAACTGAGATTGAGCTGTGCCAGTTTAAAAGGAATAAATGGCTGATGAGAACTCACACAGGCTTTACCTGGAGAGTTGCATGCACATCTCTCCTGTTCTGCTGTACTTCACCAGGTGTGCAGTGTCCTCCAGCACGTGGAATAGAGCCTGTGAGACCAATGAGGGAACCTCTTGTGCAAGGAAGGCAGAAGCCCAGAAACAGCTCAGTGCTCAATTCCTGTGCTGAAGGGTAACACTGGAGTGTCCTCATTAGATGAGATATTAACTATTGTTCACTTGTGCCATCCTGCCCTGGCTCCATACTCAGTGACTTCTGCCCATTTCCTGCAGATCAGCTGTGTGGAGTTGCCAGCATTGTCACTGGGATCATCAAGGTGACACTGCTAAGACAGCAGAGTCATTGCTGAGTCTCTCTGCCTGCCTTTCTGGGCTTCTTCCATCTTCCTGTCCTGGGCTCTTTCCTGTCTTGGCCTGACCTGCTGGAATTGTTAGAGACCCTCTGGCACACGTGCAGAGGGCTGGGGATTGGTGTGTTCCTCTTGCCAGATGATTTCTGGTTGACACTGCCAGCAAAACACCAAGGCAATTTTTTAGTGCCTATTACAACTGCAATTCTTTGTTTTAGTTCCTGAAGTATTTCAATTTTGCAGACAAACATTATGGAAATGGTTGAATATTCTAACACAGGGTTGGCAGAATGTCCTGTCACGTGTCCCTTGTGTGTGCTCAGAGGAGTGAAAGCAGAATGTTCCCAACATCTCATGAGCAGTGAGTTCATCTGGACAGTGTCACTTTGTGAAGGAGACCAAAATTAATGTGTCAAATACCCATAAATGCTGCAGATAATCTATAAAATGGCCAAAGACTGATGAAAACAGATCTTGTACGATAGGCACTGTCATGTTCTGAAGTCATCTCACAGCCAGGGTGAGGTTGAGCAGTTCTGTGCTGGGGGCAGATCTGTGCTTCCTGAGGCTCTGACTCAAAGGCTCTGAGTTTGGATGACAAGGAAATGCTGCAGGCTTTGTGAGCTGTTAGTTTGCTCTGCCTGGGTGGATCATCCAGCCATGAGTAATGTCTTTGGATCAGCTTGAAAGGTGATAAACCAAGTCATTCCACACTCCCCAGCTGTGGGGCACCACTGCAGGCCCCGGTGAGAGCTGCCACAAAGGAGCCAGCCTGGTGCTTGCCTCCTCCCCATGCCTGAACAAGCTCCAGCTCAAAGGGCCTTCTTTTGTTTCCAGAATTCTTGATGGTTTCAGTTTTGAACCTCAAAACCAATTTTGCTTGTTTCAGCAGGTTCCCATCTCCTTTGTGGACCGTGTCTATGGAGAATCCAAACTGGGAGGCAACGAAATTGTCTCCTTCCTAAAGGGGCTCTTGACCTTGTTTGCTACAACCTGAGAGTTCATCCTAAAGTGATTTTGCTAGATAAACATTTTCTGATATCTGTGTAGATTTAAACATAGAATGGCAGAACCTTGATCATTTGTGTGGTGACCAGGAGACCTGCTATGACCTAACAATTAAACACCATCAACAATAAATCAAACATTCTGCAGCCCAGAATGCTCCTTCTGACAGAAATGGACTGTATGGTAAACTAAAAATTAATAAAGGCTAATGCTTTTCTATTTTTGTAAGAACAATTATCTTAATAAAGAACACAAAGCTAAATGATCTTTTGCATTTGGAAATGAATCATTATTCAGCAGAAGCTAAGGATAATTTTGAAATAAAGATGAGCAAGGACAAAAACCCCCTGGAATGTGTCCTGTCTTTGTTCTGTGGTTTGTAGATATTAATTTAAATAGATACTAATTAGTGTCCTTTCTTTTCCTCAGCACATGTACACATTGTCATGAAGCAGCTCCAAAGAACTGCTCATGGCTGGGGCAGTTAAGGAGGAAAGCAGAGTTCAGTGGTTTGTGCCTAGATTGGGAAGAAGGAATATTCTTTGGATAGGAAAGGGAGCCATATGTGTGGAATAATTTTGTATTCTGTGTGTTTGTCCAGAAGCAGATGAGTCCCTTTCCTTCTTTAGAAACTAAACCCATTTAGAGTCTGTGAAGTGGGACCTCACCAGGTTTAGGGGAAAAGACCCCATTCACTCAGGGAAGATACTGCAGATTTTTTCCTTATGTCAAGTTCCAGTTTGCAAAGTGAAGTCTGTATTTGCTCCAGATCCTGAGAAAGGACGTGCAAACAGAGCAATGCAAGTTTTTGTTTCATGCCTGATAGACAGAGCCAGAACTCAGAAATTATGAAGCACTTGCAATCAGATGTGCAGCTGGGAGGAGGATGAGATTATTCCGATAATGGCTTTATATATCTATATTAAAAATATCAAAATATAGAAAATATAGATATATATAGGTTCTTTTTTGGTTTTTTGTGGATACCTGCAGAGTTTGTGGACACCTGGGTCAGAAAATTAATGGTGTGACAGATGAAGCAACAAGTATCTTAAAAATGCTGCCTATTTTGCTCATGTTTGTCTGCATTTTTTTAACAGACTAGATGAAATTGTTCATGTAAGAAAAAATTCAGAAAGTCTGTAGATAAATGATGAATTTATATTTCACAGTCATCACATTGATAAAAATAATGCAACAAACCTGGAATAAAGGTTATTTTCTAGTGGACAGCCTTGGAGCTAGTCCTCTGTTCTCTAGTGGGGCTGTACAGATTCTGATCATTTCTCCTTTGCTGACTGTCCAAAGCAAATGCTACAGATGGAATTTGCTTTAAAATAATAAAAGATGCAGATTTTGAATCCACATGTAAATGGATCACAGTGACTGAACTGTACATTTTGTGACATTTGCCGGTACTTTTTCAGAAAATTATATACAATTTCATTTGCTGCAGACTAATCAGAGCAATAATATACACAGAAATACATCTCTGGATTTAAGGGTCAGTGAAATCTACAGTAAAAAGGTTTTATCTATTTATATCTCATTTGGAGATTTCACAAGAAAAACCCATTATTTTAAGTTAAAAATAGTTACAAAATTTTTAATGACCAAATAATGAGGGTTTAGATTTTTTTTTAATTTACATAATGCTGATCATTTGCTGGAATGCAAATTAAGCCTCAAGAAGTTCATCTTTTCCTCATTTTTATGTAGGGGTATATAACTGAAGTCCAGTGTATGAATTATTCATCACCTGACTGCTTTGAATTAGGGTTCAGCTTTTAGAAGGTCCATGGCTACTTTTTTAATTATGAAAAGTACCTGGTAAAATTCCTTCATTTATTGATGAGATCACGTTTGGAGGAAGGTGCTTTCACATACCAGTCAGGGTCACAGTACAGGAGTATTTTGTGTGCTGCAGTGTGTGAAAGTTTGAAATGTGACAGGGCAGTCAGGTTTCAGTAAATAGGTGACATTTCTCACTATGCTTAAAGGTGATGGATTTATCAGGAAAAAAAGTGCTATAAAGGAACAAACCCAAGAGCTCCATGGCATCAGGACAGGAGCAGACACAATAGTGCCTGAAATTAGAAAAACTGGTCTCAGTCTGCACCCACCTGCTTCAGGAAGCCACTTTGAAGGAAGCAATCCATGGATCCCATGGGCACAGGAAGCATTAGGAACATCCAAGCCTTCCTGCCTTAGTGGGATCTACAAACACACACAGTTCACCACACACACACCCTGGAAACCATTTGGCTTTTCCTAGCAAAAGAAAGTCGTGTGATCTTGCTGTTCTCAAAAGGTTAGTAACAGACTATAGTGGAACAGCACTTCTAGAATCTTTGAGGATCAGGTGCTTGGAACTCCATATAATGTCTTAAATATTCATGCACTAGGGATTTATATAGTGGCATTTTAATTCTCAGTTCCTTAATATCATTGCAATACTCTCCTTGCCTTGTTTTGGCCACCACAACACACTGACTTGACATTTACTGAGAATTTTTCATGTTATGTCCTTGGCTTTACAGTTCCACATAAATCAGCTTTTCTTAATTACATCCATATTCATTTCCTAGGAAGGCACAAATACTCTGCTAATGCACTTTCTCTATTATACTTTCTCAGGAATCTGTGTCTGCAAGCACTCAATCATCTGGCAGGAGCAGGAGCTTTAATTGCTTCCTGGCTCCCATCAGTTCAGAGCAGGGCTGGAGCATGTTGAATGCAGGGGAGAAGGGAACTCACGTTTGGCACTGTGATTTCCCTGTCCCTGAGCAGGTTTGGGGGGTCAGGCACAAGGCCCAGCAGTTCAGTCCCCCTGGCCCAGGATGGTGCTGAAGCTGGGACATCCATCAGACCCCAAGGCCTGGCTTATCTGTGTTCTGGGATGTGAATCCAGAGTCAGTCCCAGACGCCTAGCTGCTCTCTTTGGTGAGAATTTGTCTGCTCTGAGGTTCAGGGGTTCACCTTCACTTCTGCTTTGGGTTTTGACAAAATCTGAGACCTTAACCTCAGCCTGCAATAAAGATTAACCTCGCTGCCAATATAAACACTGTAACCAAATAGATTTTCCAGTGGACTATGTAGAAATCCAACTGCAAGGCTCCACAACCTTCTGCATATCAACAGTAAAAAATAATGATGACTAATCAATAATATTTATTTGAGGGCCTGTCGGGATCCCAAGTACAAGCCTGGATTGCAATCTTGGCAGAAATGAATTCAGTGACAGATTGCCTGCTGAGTTCAGTGCAGGGATGACTTCAGCGACACATTTCAGTGGCTGGCATTCCAGAGCTGAGGCCAGTGCAGATCCCAGGATCAGCAGGAGCAGGGGCTGTGCAGGGGCCAGGACTGCTTATCAACCCCTTCCTTGCTTTGGAACATGTTTATTAGCTCCCCTGTGCCATGCTGCAGGAGACATGGGCAAAGAGAAAAACTAGTGCCAAGCACAGCAACCTTGAGCATCATCTCCTCCTCTGCTCCTGCCACATTTTACCCTCTCTCCCTAGGCATTGTGGCAATAAAAAACTTTCTTGTAGACTGGTTGTTACTGTTCAGGGGGAAATATATTGGAACCAGAGAGAGAAAAACGAATTGCACCTTTTAATCCAAAACTAGGTCTGAAAACTGAGCCATTGAGAGGGATTTCAACAAAGCAGAGAGCATAAAGTGGGAAGTTGTCCCTGAATTGACTGCTCAACAGAAACTGGCACCAATGCTGGCAGGTGTCTGAGCAGGACAGGAACTGAGTGGCTCAGTGGGTCTTAAAGATCATTGTGAGATCAGTGGTCCTAATGCCGATTAACTTACTTGTATTTATTATATAATTAATTATGTTGTGTGTAAAACCATCAATAGTTGTCTTAATTATTTTGTACTTGAATAAAACCCAAGCATGACACTGCTCCTGAACTAGTACTAGGATGAATCTGGGCACAGCTTTGACCTGAAGCAGCAGCACAACGCATGTGCAATTAAACCTATTCAGCTTGGGAGTGCTAATTGTCTCCCCTCTGGTGTGAAGTGCTTAATCTTTTACAAGGCAGTGATTTTACTGATTTTTCCAGTGGCTGTATTGTGAGAAACAATACCCACTTCTGCAATAGAAAAAATAGATTAAGACTATTAGCATCAACTTCTGTTTCATTTTGTTCACTCTGTACACATAGGAGAAAAATGATATCAAGACTCCTTTTCTCCTTCTTCCCCACTGCTCAAATTTTAGCTTTACCATCAATCTCTTCACAAAAACTTTGTAAATTCTCATCTTTCTCCCCCAGCTCTCTGTTGACAGCTGTCACGCTGCAAACCACCACGAACCCTCCTGAGCTGAATGAGAACAAGATCTTGTCCATCATTCAGGACTGCTTTCACACCCCTCTCATCCTTCCCCCATTTTTCCCGGCCCTGGCATTGCAGATTTTACCCCGAGGCAGGCAGTGGCTCCCTTCTGCTCCAGCTTCTGCTGCCACGTCTCCCCTCCCTCCTGTTCTCTCCCCTGCCCTCAAAACCTCTGCCTGCACCACCCCTCTTGTGCACTGAGTGTTTCTGCCTCCTGCCACTCTCCTTTCTATCTGGGTCTAATTTCACCCCCTCCTATGCCAAATTCCAGTTTCTAAACTCTTCTCAAATGGTTTTCCATACTGCAATCATGGACTGAGTACCAACATCATGGCTGGGAGTGTTCCCAGCTGGAAACTCCCTGACATTGCTGCTCTAGGAGAACCCTCCACTCACTTCTATCTCCATCCCAGCTTTACCTTGTCCTCTGATAAGTATATACAGCAAAATACAAATTTACTCAGATACCTTCACTTGCTCCCAGAATTCAGGACAGAGAATGATGCCCAACAGCCTGTTCAGTTCTCCTCTCTGGATTCCAAGTCTCTGTGTTTGAACTGTTGTGTCCTTTGCACAGATCTTCATGCTGTGTTCACTCCCTTAAATACCTCTCAAATATCATTTCTATCTCCAGCTGCATTATCATGTCCCACTACCCTCAGTTCCTCCAACCTTCAGACACTTCTGCTTACTCAAATCCAGCCCTCAGAGTAGGTCTGTGGGTGGTTCTTCTGGAGCCGTTGCATTTTTTGTATTAAGTGATGGCTAAAAAGTGGTCAGTGGCAAGGCACAAAGAAAACAGTGCTGAAATAGGAAGGTGCTCAGGTTTGGGGCTGTGTATTTTAGGCAGGAGCAGACTGGCTCAAGCAGCCATGAAGTTAACTGAGAGATTCTGAATATGGTCCTGACTTAGCCATCATTTTGAAATGTTTCCCAACATGCTTCAATAACATGCTTCAGTAATTGTGCCATCAGAGGAAAAATATCTACTCTTGGAAGGCAAAATTATGTTGTTATAGGAAAACCAAACCAGCTCTCTTTGCTTTCCTTCCTTGAGACAGATTCCACACGTGTCTCGGGGAGCTCTCAAAGTACCTCAGTTCTAGGGGCTCTAACACCAAGGCACCAGCTTTGGTTTTAAAGTTATGTGTATTTCCTGGTTTTTTAATTTACATTCCCATGTAAAAAGATTTTGTGACCTCCTGACCCTTGTGACCACTGCTATGAAGATGCCATGGGTGCACCCAGTGAAACCCAGGTGTGACTTGCAGTGCCAAGCAGGGGATTTCCATGTCCCACTGAGCCAGGAAGTCCCAAAGCAGCCTCAGAGACACAATAAAATGTCACTAAATTCTTCTTAAACACTACTTCAGTGAATTGTGATAAACAGCATGTACAGATTATCAGGACACCAGGCACCTGAAAATGCAGGAGATCCTTAAGTTAAATGAAGTCTAAAGAATTGGTGACAACTTTTCTCTGCTTCTATACTTCAGGCAAGGAATCAAATTTCCTTTCTAGCATTGTGAGGCTGAACTCCAGTGTGTCACTGAAGCAGAAAGGGTGTGAACACTGACGATGGAGGGAATTACACTTTACTTCCTCCTCCAAGTGCTTGTGTCTTTCTGAAGTAGCAAAAGCCTTTCATCCCTGCCACTCCTAGAGAGCTTTTTAGAATTCATCCTCGTTTGTTGAAGAGATCTTGAGCAGTGTCATGAGCCACAAGGAAGGATTGCATGTGGGGTCTTGTCCCGATCCAATGTTCCTGCTGCAAAATGGGATGTCCAGTGGCTCTGGTGTGTGTGAGCACATGTGCACAGGGCTCACCAGAAAGATCACAGCCCCGCCTTTGGGCGCTGTTCTCACGGTGTTAACCCAAAATGGGAAGGCACGTGGAGGGATTCCTGTGCAGGGCCAGGAATTGGACTCAATGGTCCTGGTGGGCGCCTTCCAGCTCAGCACGTTCTGTGGTTCTGTGACAAACTTGAATTTCAGAGCGTGGCAGTGCATAAATCACACAGCTCCTGTCTGGCCTCACAGGATTCCCCGATCAATGCCACTGTCCCAGCCCATGGCAAGCAGGGCACGGCGTCCCAGCGAGGCTCCCACACGGCCATCGCCTCACACGACGCCTCCTCCCCTCCCTGGGCCCGCCCAGCCCTGGCCAAGCTGCGATGGGCACAAGCTCAGAGCCAGAGCCAGTCCAGCTGGGAGGACTCGATGGCTCAGCCGGTGCCACCTCCCTGCTCCAGCAGCGCCAGCCCAGAGCACATGGCACAGGAGCGTGGCCAGACTGTTCTGGAATGACACCCCACAGCCGCTCTGGGCTCTGCTCAGGGCTGGCACTGCCCAGGGCAGCAGCTCTGCCTCCTGTGCAGGGCCGTGGCTGGGATCAGTCCGTGCCCGTGGCTCTGGGGCCGTCGCTGGTCTGGAGCAGAGCCTGGGCCTGCCCTGACCTCCTGCACACCGGGACAGCCAGGGACAGCCAGGGCGGAGGCCCCTCTCACTGGGGCTCCTCTCCAGCCTGAGCAGCCCCAGCTCCCTCAGCCCCTCCTGAGCACCGAGATGCTCCAGGCCCTTCAGCATCCTCGCGACCTCCGACGGACGGGCACGGCAGGCCCGGGCCGCCTCGAGGCCGGCTGGAAGGCCCGTGGGGCCGGGGTGGCAGGGCAGAGCGGGCCGGGCCGAGCGGGGCGGGGCGGGGCTGGGCTGCCCCGGGGCCCGCGGGGGCGGCTCGGGCCCGGCCCGGGCGCTGCCCTGAGGCGCCGCCGCCGCCGCACGAGGCCCGCGCGCGCTCCCGGGGCCGCCCCGCGGTCACGTGCGCGCCCCCCGCGGTCACGTGCCCCGCCCCGCTCGCGCCCCCGCCCCGGCGGCGGCGGCCCCTGAGGACGGGATGTAGTCCCGGCCGGGGGCGCGGCGGAGGGATCCCCGCGCCGGACCCAGCCGCAGGGCGCGGCGCCTCCTAGCGGGACCGGGGTAGATCCCGCCGCCGCCGCCGCCGCCGCCACCGCCATGGCCGCGGCCGCCCCGGTGCGCCCCGCGGGGGCCCCCCCGCGGCGGGGCCGTGTCACCGCCCGGTGCCGCGGGCGCGGCGGGGCCGGTCCCGCGGGGACCCCCGGGGCTCTCCCGCCCCCCCGGGGCGCGGCCCCCTCCCCTCCCGCCGGACAATGAGTCCCGTATGCTAATGAGGGTCTGGCGTCACTTCCGCTCTTTCTCGGCCGCCATCTTGGCCCGGGCAGGCTCTGGGCAGCGGGACCCGGCTGTATTGTCTGAGGGGCCCGGGCGCTGCCCCCGCCCGCGCCCCCGCCCCGGGCACCCGGCCCAGTGACCGCCGCCCCCGCCCCCGGGGCCGCTCCGCACCGCCCGCCCCGCACACTGCACCCCCCCCCCGTCATTTCCCCCTTTGTCTCCCCCGCGCCGCCGGCGGCTCCGCTCCGCTCCGCCCGCCCCGGGACCGGGCGGCGCTGGGGAGGGTCCGGCGGCCCCCCCCCGCCCCAGCCCGCCCTCGCTGCGAGGAGAGCCCGGTCAGGTAGGTGCGAGCGCGGGTCCGCGGTGCGACCCGGGCGGGGACAGCGCCCGACCGCCCCCTCCCTCCCCCGGGCATCCCGCGCCGTGCCCGCCGCCCTGCCCGCCGCACCGGGCGTGCGGAGCTGGCAGCGGCCCCTCCCCGCCCGCACACATGTTGAGGAGCCCCGGCGGCTGCGGGGACCGCGGCGCTGCTCCCTCCCCGCCGCCGGCCCCGGCCGCCTCCCTTCCCCACACGGACGTGTCCCGGCAGCCCGAGGGAACGGGACCGCTTGCTGCCGCCGCGTCCGGCATCCCGGTGTGCAGCTGCACCGGGCCCCGCCGGCGGAGTTGGTGCTGGAGCGGCGCCGGGGATGCGATGAATGGGAGCAGCCGAGGGGTCCCTGCCCGCGGGAAAAGGCGGGATCCGCCGCTGCCATCCCGAGCCGCAGCCGCGGGATGGAGCGCCGTTGCCTCACCCATCCCTGCCGCGGGCTGCAGTTACCGACCCCCGGTGCTGAGACAAAGGCGGGGGACACCAAACCCGGAGCCTGGCAGCCGCGCCGGACGGATACCCCCGTGCCACGCACCCCCTTTCCCCGGCGGCTGCAGCCCGGGCGGGGGTTCCCAGACAAGTGGCAGTGCGTGCGCGGTGCCGGGGGCTCGGCGCACCCCCGGTGCCTCCGGGCAGCGGCCGCGGGCGTGACACCCCCGGCCCCCCCGAATCCGCCGCAGCCCGGCCGGGGCGCTGCGCGGCGGCAGCCGGCAGGGGGCGCCCTGCGCGCCGGGCACCGCTGCGGCGGGGGGCGGGGGACGGAGCGGGCACCGGGCGGCTCGGCCCAGCCTCTGGGCTCGGGGCTCCTGTCACCGCCCGGCTCCCGGGCTCCTGTCACCGCCCGGCGGGGCTCCGGGCTCCTGTCACCGCCCGGCCCGGCTCCGGGCTCTTGTCACCGCCCGGCTCCCGGGCTCCTGTCACCGCCCGGCCCGGCTCCCGGGCTCTGGACTCCGGGCTCCTGTCACCGCCCGGCCCAGCTCCCGGGCTCCGGGCTCCTGTCACCGCCCGGCCCGGGCTCTGGGCTCCGGGCTCCTGTCACCGCCCGGCCCAGCTCCCGGGCCCGCCGGCTTTCCCGACTCCAGGCACGGGGCTGCAGCCGCCGGTGTGGGGCGAGCCCCGAGAGGCTTTGTCTGGGACCGCAGGGCAGAGCCCCCGGAACTGGGCGCTGCCAGGTGTTGATGGCTGTTGCGTGTATTTAGGCTGTTTGGTAGGTCAAAGAGGTTTGCGTTCCTTAGTAGAGAAAGCCCCCTTTTTCCTAAGTTGTGGGGTTTGTTTCCCTAGCTGTGTTTCTATTTATTTTTGCTGCTATTTTCTATTTCTGTTTGGAGGTGTGAGGTAACGGAGGCAGAGGATTCCCGCCTGTCAGGGTAGCATGGACCGACCTTAGCTGGCTGCTGTGCAGCTCAGCCTTGTGTGCCTCAGCAGTGCTCTCTCCTGCAGGGTTTCCTACTTGGAAAACTTTCACTTCAGGACTCTGCGAACTCATAATCACAAGTTGTCATCCTTCTAGGTGAGAAAGATGGATCAGTCTGCTTAAGAAACAGAAAAGCCTTTTTTTCTGCTTTTAATAACCAAACCAAAGCTTGGTTCCTTTGCAGATGTGCAGTTGCAGATGTTGGGCAGTAATTTGATATCAGTAGATGAACATCTACTATGGTATGTGCTGAAATCTTAAAGGAGACAACAGAAGAGAATTGTTAAGAGAATTACACCAGATGCTGATGAGTTGTAACATAATGGTTACCTTTTCTGAAGATTATTACAGCAAATATTTCCACCTTCAGTCTAACTAGAGATGTCCTTTTTGACACACAACAAATAACTTGCTCTCCAAAACTGACACTAAGCTAGATGGTTTTGCACTGGTTTTGGTGGTTAGCTGCCCTTTGCTCAAGATAGCATTATTTCTTAGCTAGCATTCAAGAATGACTTTTTGGTATGAGATGCTCCTAGGGGGCATCTCTGAGATCATTGAAAACTGATACCGTTTTAGTGCCCCATTGCTAAAAGTAATTTTTTTTGTTTTGAATTGAAGGGCTGCTCCATCAGGTTTGCAGAAGGCATCTCTTTAGGTTACCACTATTTCTGCTTCAGGGTGTGTTGTCATGAAGAGCCCGTAGTGCACTTGCGTTAGGCTGAGGGAGGTAGCTGCTGCTGGATGTGCAGGGGAGGGTGAAAGGTGACTCCGTTGCCTGCAGGTGAGGCAGACCTAGTGTCACAGTTGGCAATGAAAAGTCTTTGCAGGAGAGGAAGACTGAAGAGGAACTTCTGAATGTTTTGGAAAGTTGATGCCTGCAGCGTTCAGCATCAGCTGCACGCCAGGAAGGTGTGTGTGCTCCTCAGGCTGAGGGCAGGAACGTGATGGGTTTTCTGTGGGTGCAGGGCAGGAGTTGCCAGTGGTCAGCAGTGCTCCCTGCCACTGACCCAGTGGTCCCTGGTATTGCCACCATTTGTGGGTTAAGTGTGAACTCTCACTTGTTGGTGCTGCCCAAGTCCCTGTGCTGTTCTGAGCACTGAGAGCTGGAGGGAAAGGCAGGACACTGCTCTGGGGCAGGTGGGTTGTGCTGCTCACACACTGCAGGGTGAATAACAGCTGATTATTCCCAGCTCGGCTTTGCCACTCTGTCATAACATAAATACTGAAAGTAAACACTGAAGTTTGCAGTAGAATTCCTGGAATACGGAAATGTATCAGAATCTTATCAGTAGTCATAACTGATATGGTCCAAATGTGTATTTTATAGCTTGTTATTAAGATGGCAGCTGATTTGATTGATGCAAAGAAAGAAATTGAAACGTGATTTTGAGGAAGCAAAGATGGTGCTCCTGGGTTAATGTGTTAGTTGTGAGGTAGCTGCAAGAAGCGTTTAGCAGCTTCATAGGAAGTGTGTTGGGGAGGCTTTTGTGGGGTTTTATTTTCAGAAAGGGAAAGTCATCTTTGCTCCACTACTTGAAGTGTTTAAGGGAGACAAAATTCTGCCTGGGAATGAACAAAGCCGTATCAGATCTGAGGAGGACTAGTTTAAAGACTGTAGGAGAGGTGCCAGGAGAGGCAGGGAACGGCTCTGGGGCTGCAGCTGCTCAGTGTGTTCTTTCACAGGTGCCATTGGAGCTGCTCTACCTGCATGGGCAAAATTGCCAAATTTTTAAAAGTCATTAGTGCAGCTGAGTTTGTATATTAATAATGCCACATGTAGTGGGATTAGTTTCTTTAAGATGCATGCACCATGCTTGCTCAAAAAGGCAACAGCTGACTATGCTGGCCTGTATCTAAACAAGCATCACATGATTTTTTTGTTATATTGAGTCAAGAGCTGCTCTGTGCCCAGATTCACATATATATATATATATAGGGTATGGTTCCTATGAACATAATTGTAACAGGATAATTTTTAATGTGGAGATAGTTCTGCTCATATAAATAAATCTGTTGCTAGTGGTGTTTCTTGATAGTGTAAGAGATGGAGATGACAATGAAAGGTGCTGCTCTGATTCTCTGCATTGGGAAAAAAGGAACCCTTGTTGATGTTAATTTAGTTTTACTAAAAAGAAATCCTACACCTTCAGTATATGTGGGAGGTTTACTTTGCCTCACCTGACACATTTGGGAAGAATGCCCTTGCTCTCCAAGGCAGGATGGCCAAATTGGCCTGTTCCTTTGGGGCTTCCAGGAAGAACTGAAGTCTGGTTTGAAAATCAGATGGGTGTTCCAGGTTTGAATAAGGCTTTCGGGAGGGTGTAACTCCTGTTTGTCTACCTGAGGGCCATGTGCCTCCAGGCAAGAACTGCATTGTTCAGAGCTTCACTGCAGCTCTGGTGTCAGAAGGCAAACTGGAGCTTGTATTTAGTGTCTCTGATTTCTCTGTAGTGCTCTTGAATGTGAATGAGGGTTGATGGTTTGGAGTAAGAATGGAGTAAATACCATTTTTTCTGCAGTGAGTCACTTTCAGTTACCGTTATTTATATCCTTACTGGTTTTTGTTTGGTTTTTTTTAAGGCGTCATTAAAGATTATTTAGATGCAAACTGACAGTGGCTGTTGAGTCCAAGGCCTCTGTAGTTGACCTTGTGGACACATCACACCTGCAGATGTATGCAGATCACTTGGCAAAAATCTTTCATTTAATATCTACTTCTCAAGTTGTATCTGAAACACTTTACAATAAACAAAAATAAAGCAAGTGTGTGAGCAGCTGTTCCCTGAGGGAGCACTCCCACTCCTCCAGTGCTGCAGGTGGAGGAAAGGGCCTGCTCTCAAGGCTGCCTTCACTTTTGGCTGTTTCTTCCCTGCCCCAGCTCCTTTCCCAGGTCTCAGCCAATGCTTTCTTTCACCCCGTTCTCCCTCCGTGTGCATTGATTTCTGATGGGACTCTGGGTCTCACAGCTTGCGCTCATGCTGCAGCTGGGCCAAGGAAGCTGTTGGTGATGCAGCTTCATAGCAGCAGCAGTAAGGGGACAAAATGGCTCTGGAAGTCTAAGTGGGCAAGATCGTGGTCTTAAACTGCTTCTTTCACCTAAATAGTCAAACTCAAGTTTGTGATCTTCTTTTTTGTTTTGTTTCCCATTGCTGTTGCTATGAAGGCCTTTGCCTGTCGAAGGTTCCTGAGGCAGATGGAGGACAGCAGTAGCTGAGGTGGACTAACGCTGGAATGTAGGCAGGGACTGGAGCCCTTGGGAGCTGTGCTTAGGCAGAAAGGGAGAGGTAAGAAATGTGCAGTGTAAGACTGAGCTGAAGCTCTTGTTTACAGCCTTTCCTCGTGTTGTAATGGCAGCGTTTGTGCCTCGCGTGTGTGAAGTGTAAGGCAAGGGAAAACAAGCAGCACCAGCCTCCTTCAGTGCCTATTTTTACCCTTGGAAAACTCAGATGCAGCCAGTTGGCGAGATCCCTCCAGTATCTGCTGGATCTGCTGTCTGAGACAGCGTGCATTGGCGGGGCTTTGGATGAGCTGGGGAAAGTATTCCTGTGCTCTTTTGTGTGCCTGTGGCTGCTGAGGGCACAGCAGGGCTGCTCTGCGCTCTGGGTGTGAATACCTGAGGGTGTGTGAGTGTGTCTGTGTTTGTATCTGTGTGTGAGTGTGTCTCTGTGTGTGTATCTGTGCCTGTGTGTGAGTGTGTGTGTGTGTGTGATTGTATGTGTGTATCTGTGTTTGAGTGTGTCTGTCTGTGTATCTGTGTCTGTGTGTGAGTGTGTGTATCTGTGTGGGTGTGTCTGTCTGTGTATATCTGTGTTTGAGTGTGTCTGTGTATCTGTGTCCGTGTGTGTGTATTTGTGCCTGTGTGTGAGTGTGTCTGTGTGTGTGTGTCTGTCTGTCTGTCTGTCTGTGTATATCTGTGTTTGAGTGTGTCTGTCTGTGTATATCTGTGTTTGAGTGTGTCTGTGTATCTGTGTCCGTGTGTGTGTATCTGTGCCTGTGTGTGAGTGTGTCTGTGTGTGTCTGTCTGTCTGTGTATATCTGTGTTTGAGTGTGTCTGTCTGTGTATCTGTGTGTGTGTGTGTGTGTCTGTCTGTGTATATCTGTGTTTGAGTGTGTCTGTGTGTGTATATGTGTCTGTGTGTGTGTGTGTCTGTCTGTGTATATCTGTGTTTAAGTGTGTCTGTGTATCTGTGTCTGTGTGTGTATCTGTGTCTGTGTGCAAGTGTGTGTGTATCTGTGTCTGTGTGCAAGTGTGTGTGTATCTGTGTCTGTGTGCAAGTGTGTGTGTATCTGTGTCTGTGTGCAAGTGTGTGTGTATCTGTGTCTGTGTGCAAGTGTGTGTGTATCTGTGTCTGTGTGCGAGTGTGTCTGTGTGTGTGTGTATATGTCTGTCTGTCTGTGTATATCTGTGTTTAAGTGTGTGTGTGTATCTGTGTCCGTGTGTGTGTATCTGTGTCTGTGTGAGTGTGTCTGTGTGTGTCTGTCTGTCTGTGTATATCTGTGTTTGAGTGTATCTGTGTCCCTGTGCTTGTATCTGTGTCTGTGTGTAAGTGTGTGTGTATCTGTGTCTGTGTGTGTGGGAGCTGCCAGGGCAGGGCTGGAGCTGCTTCCTGCTGCCCCGGGGCTTGGCCGGAGCCCAGCACTGCTGTTTGGGTGAGGGAAGGAGCTGCTCTGCCCCAAACCACTCCTCTGGCTGTATCAGGGCTCTGCTCTGGCTGTTGACACAGTGCTGATGTCAGGAAACATGACACAGAGGGCAGGGGACCATTTTCACTTGCAGTCTAATCTGGCTGCAGTTTCCCAGTCAGTGTAATCCAGTCATAAATTACGTGTATATTGATTATTTGCTTTGTTCTTGCACGTTTTACAGCAACTACTGTGCTGCTTTGTTTAATTACACAAATGTTTTTGTAAGCTTTGGATTGAAAATTTAAAGATGATTCTTGATTTAATTTAAATGGTAACTGCTCATTCATTGATCATGCTTCTATTTCTAAATTATTTTTATTCTGGGATTCTTTATGCTTAGCTACAATCTAGATGAGGATTATTTTGGAATTGTAGAGCATATTCATGCAGCCGTTTTTCCTGATCACTGAGGTGTGGATATCATGGTGTAAGCAAATAATATCCTTTGTGCTTCAATGATCTCCAGTCTGGATTTCAAATTTCTGCAAGATGTGCAGGCTTTATTGCATTTCACACCAAAATCTTTTAGAAATAGCCCTGAACAAGCCCGGCTCTCACACTGAGGATGTGTATTGAATATTGATTTAACTGCCCATGTTGTGTGCATATAAACATTTATCTGTGGAGGTCTTGAGCAGTCACAAAAGATATTCTCTAAGATGGCAGGAGGTGTGCCAACATAATTCTGGAGCTATGAGTGTCTAATTCAGAATTTCTTGTGCCCTAGAGAATGAACACGATTTCAAAGTGCTTTTCAGAATGCAACAGAGGTTGCCAGAGTTGATGTGGCCTTTATCATGTGTGCTCAGAAAACATTCAACTACAGCTACCAGCATTCTTTAACATACCTCAGCCTACATCATCAAAATCAGAAAATCCACCATTTGTTCCCAGCAGAGCCTAGGGAAGCAGATTGTTCATCAGAACAGAAATAAGGAGTTGTGGTTCCCAGAGCAATCAAAGTATGACCATTTTGTGTTTCAGATTGAGGCATAGAGATGCCACAGTGCCCAGGACTCCTCCTGCTGAACAGAAGTTGATGAGGAAACAGTTAATTCCTGCTCAGTTTTGCAGTGAGTGTCCACACCCACCAGATGGAGCTTCGGGCTCCAGTGGAAAATTCCAGAAATTGAGCAAGAATGAGAAGTGTGTGAATGACTTAGGAGATCCCTGTCTGCAGGACTGCAAAAGGTGGTTTTATAGCCTTTAAATAAAAACTGAATGGAGACTGAGGCATACCAGCCTTACTGATTCCTTTCACTACAACTGCCTTCCGTAGATCTTCCTTGGATAGGAAGTTGGGAGTTCTTAATGCAAGAGTCAAGCTGAGGCTAGGCAGCAAGCCCAAACAAAAAGGTATAAACCAGAGTTTCATAAGCCTTTGCTGAAAATTGCCTGTAACCACTGAAACAGGATGTTAAAAGTTTTTAGTCTCAGAATTTTCTCCCAAGGATAAGGTGGGGTTTTCTTTAGTAGCACATTTTAGATGGACTTCTCTCCTGAGGCCATGTTTGTGTAGGATGCCCTGAGAAGTAGTGTGAAATGGTCCTTTTGTTTTGACACACAACTTGAAACTGGTTTTGGAAGTTGCTGATCTAGTCTCTGAAGTGGTTTTTAATATTTTTAAATCCTTGGCTTTTTGACAGAGGGGCTATTAACAAACTGCCTGTGTGCCTGTGAGGGAGAGCTGGAGTGTGTCCTGTGGCTCAGGTCTTACAGTGCTTTGTCCAGGTAGCAGCTTGCAGCTGGGGCTTTCCCTCAGTGTGATAAGCTCAGCTTTAGAACTGGGGTTTTCAGGGGGTGTCATTTAGGGTTTGTGTTGATTCCTCTTTCATGTGCCCAGTCTTGTTTGGGTTACGGATCCAAGCAGGAGGGCTGGGGCTCACTCCCAGCAGGTGCTGGCTCTGCACCCCAAATCCCTGAGCTGTGAGCAGCTGGAGCCCACCCTGCTCCTGGGCTGCAGGTGGCCCAGGGGCCGGGCTGAGGAGGGCTCTCAGCTGGAAGTGTCGCTGTTCCAGAACAGCCTCCCTCGGGATTACAGCGCATTGCAAAGGAGCCCTCAGTTGTCTGGCATTTCAGATGTGCTGCTGAACTGCAAATCTCATTACCCTCACAGGAGTGTGGGTGCACAGCCCTCACAAAACTAGGCCAGAAATGCTTAAATAAGGAGGAAAGAGAAGAGTCCTGGGGAAGAAAGTGAAAATGCTCAATGTCAGCCAGTGAGAGGTGTGTTGGAAGAGGCTCTTCAATCACTCTCTCTGTACAGGGAACAGAGAGAGTTAATTGCAACTCTTACTTTCAGGAGGGCACTCAGTAGTTTCTGTTCTCCCAAATTCTCTCTTCTCTCTGATGCTTCTCTTCCTTTTTTCTGATAGGTTTTTTTCTGATACTTCTATTCCACTTGCTCACTCTTCCTTGAGATAACCCTTGTGCTTCCCGGCTATCACTGTTCCTTGCTCGGCTGTCCTGGAATTGTCAGGTCTCAGGGACAGGCCATCGCTGTCCTCATGTGAATATAGAATATTCTACACCATCACACCACAGAGCATCATTTAACCTGCATACACAGAGAGGCAGCTTTTCTGTTGCTGTGGGAACCACAGGTTCATTTTCTTGCATATTTTCCCTGTATTTTAAGAGATTTCACTCAGTGTTGCACTACCAGCTTTCTCTGCAAATCTGCTTCATGGCTAGCTTTTAGAGCAGGCTATGAAAGGCAGTTTGCTGGGCAAATTGTTAAAAGTTACCTTGTTTCAAAAGCAGCTGGAGTAGGGAAATAAAACACACAGTATCAAGAAACCAAGTTTTGTTTCATCTTGGCTGGGAAGACAGAGCTGCTGCCAGCTCTGATGTATGATTCTGTCTTGGGCTGTTAGGTATAAACCAGTAACTTCTTTAGCTTGAAATACTGGCAAAATACTGGCTAAAATCAAAGAAATTTGGATGACATAACATAAGAAGCATGCCAGATGCTTGGGGATCCTTGTCAGCAGCACAGCACAGGGAAATGATCCTCAGTGTTTGGGAGACCCAGCATGGGATGAAGTACTTCCCTGAGCTCAGCCTGATGCAGTAATTGCCACTGATCTGCTCTCGAGGCTGATGGGTCCTCACCCAGAAGTGTGTTTGCTGCAGGGAGGACTCCCTGGGAGAGAGTTCATTTGGACTTGCTGGACACACGGGGACATTAAGTCTGCCTTGTGGTCAGAAAATGATCCAGTGTGAAACAAAATAACCCATCTTTGCGTGGCTGAGGATATGGGTGATGCTCTTGTTAAATAAAGCACATGCAATATTCCAATATTCAGGTTTGCTGCCATGTGAAGTATTTTTAAAATGTTGTCTTTTTTAATTTCTTAAAATGTTGTACTGTCTTGTCTTGGAAATGTGCTTGCCAAAGAAAAGCACTCTGTACTCGAGGCTGTTCTGTCTGAGTAATCAAGAGATTAAAATCTAACAATTTATATTGCCTTATACCCTGGCAGAGTAATTATTAATGACTCAACAAGTTTTGCTTTTATAAACTTTAGATTTGGTAGTTTCAGATTTTATGGTTCTAACGTTACCTGTTGTGTTTCCAGTACGTGCAAGACTGACTCTCTATCTGTGCCTGATGTCAGTTGAAGAGGGATCAGTCTTCCCACAAAGTGTGATCCTTTACATGCCATTTCCCCAAACTCCCCATCCTCTGCCAGTTTTAATCTGAGTGCTTACCAGAGGAATGTGTGTCCCCAGGGCTGAAGGCCACGTCACCTCTTTGATGTCCCATTGTCATGTAAGGTGGAACCTGTTTGTAGGATAACTCCCAGGAGGTGTCCGATGGTGGTGGCAGTGTCCCTGAGGTGCCAGCTGCAGCTGTGCTGTGGTGCTGCTGGCTCGGGTGAGGTGCTCACGGGGAAGAGCCATGGCACTGCGGAGGGGGATGGAGTGTGAGGAGGAGCGTTCCCAGCCTCTGCACTGCTGGGTTTCTCACCTGGTACCTGAGCCCTGCAGAGTCCCCCAGCAGAATCGGCTGTTGGAGCACAAACCTGCTCAGACCTGCTGCAGCACAGCTGCCCTGCAGCCCCAGCCGAGGCAGGGGCTGCGGTTTGTACCTGTCAATGTGACACTGCCCTTATCACAGCTCTTATCTCTTGTCTCTGCTCTCTGTTTTGTCCAGCAGGATATGAGCCTTCCTCTGTGCCCGGGCCTTGGGCTCCCCCAGGGGGTGTAACAGAGCCCTGAGGGGGCGTTCTGCAAGGAGAATTGGCTTTGGAGGCTTGTGCTTGAAACTTGTCCAATGAGTCTGAGACGCCCAAGCACCATTCATTTTGGAGGTAAATGCCTCATCGGAAGTACTGCAGAGATGGGGAGGAGTAAAGATTTTCATTTGCCAAGTATGGGCAAAAAAAAGGATAGTTTTGACTGTTCACTTCTGAGGTTTGGACATTTTGAACTTAAAGGAACACCAGCTTGGATTCTAGAAAAATCGAGAGGTTGGGGGGCTTTGGGTTCAATCACTGTCAGCTTCACTGCAGATTCATTGGTTTCCTGGTTTAAAATTCCCCCTCTTCTGTCGGTTTAAAACCATCAGAGGTGAAAGTGAAAGCTAGTTTAGACAGCAAGATAGATGATTCTGGAATGCTAGACAAACTGGGGGAAACACTCTGACTTGGGATAGGAAAGTTCAAAGATCTGCAATTTAAGTTGGATGTCCCTTTAAGTTATTCCTTGGAATATGACATTACTTATTTCAATCTCAAGTGAAATGTTTAATTTTGGAAATTCAGCTGAAATGCTCTTTATTAAGGTATTTTCTATCATTTGTCTATAAATTGATCAGTCAAAGTGAGCTGTATAAAGGGAGGGGAGGGGAGAATCCTGTGAAAAGATAAAATCAAAGGGGGAAAAGCCCCCAACAGCAAACCAAACAGAAACAAATGAAAGAAAATATAACAATGACAGATTGAAATGTTGCTGCTTGCCTTGGGTGGGGGAGGGAAAATCATTTGCATGATGTGTTCCATGTTATTGTTATTGAAATTGAACCAGGTTACTGATAAAATTGTAATGATAATGTACATTTACAAAGTTAATGAGTTAAGTTTGCTCTAGTAAACAGCAGTAATGTCCTGGCACCCGGCCCACAGAAAACTGAAACTGTGGTACTGATTTGCAGTGTCTGGGTTGTGCTGAGGGTGCTGATCCTGGGTTCCCGCTGCCTTTTGATTTTAATGCCAACTGTTACTGAGAAATATTTAATACCCAAACCCAGGCTGTCTGGTAGAGAGCTACCCACCCTTTTAATGAAGTAATTTTTAGCATAATCTGAATTTTATGTACTAATGTGTTACCACACTGCATGAATTTTTTTTTATTATGGTGTTTGACTCTGCTGCAGCCCTTCCCGTTTAGCATTATTATGGATATTAAGAAATTCGGGGTTGAATTATTGGAATGAAAGCCATGGGATCATGATACAGACCTAACAAAGGCAATAGACCAGACTAGAGGGTTAAAGTGTGTGGGGTGGGATGTATTGTAGGGGAAAGGAACAGCTTTTAGAATAAGGGTTTGAAACATTGCTTTTTCTGTAGGAAAAAGATGGAGTATTGCATGCTGGGAACAAGTGCTTTCCATAAGGTAGCTAAATTTTAAAAGTACATTTGTTTCATTTTGTTTTAGGCTTTGCTTAAGTATTGTAATCTAGTAATTTTGTCCTTTCTGCAGTTTTCATTTTGATTAGACCTCTGCAAATCTTTCTTCAAAACTTAACAAAAACCCAACCAAAGAACTCAAACCTGGCCTACAACTGCAGTTTTCTTTTTCTGAAACATTGCTCAGTGTGTACAGAAAAAATATTTAAAGGTTATCAATCATGATATAAATTCTTCCATGATTTCAAAATTGCAGGTACTAACACTTTTACATTTGAAAATGTGAATGTGTTGGGTGACTGCAGAGAAATTGCCAAAAGTAAATACAGTTTGTTAAATGTAGTCTCCATTGACACATCTCCAGAAACAAAATGCCCCAAGCCTCAAAACACCAGCCCCAAGAAGCCCCACCCCTCAGGAATGCTGTCAGCAGAAACTCCAAGTAAATAGTCTCATTTTTTTCCCTTTGTTCCTGTGAATAGCAAGACATAACACACTTGGAGGAAGTCTGGGTAGATGAGTCAGGACTTATTTCATTAACTGCAGTTAAATGTTTTGGCCAGGTTTCCCCAGGAAACAAAGCTTACACAATTTTTCAGATTGTGGCTTGTCTCCTAATCCCCCTTCCCTCCTCCCAGCCAAGAGAACCATTTTCACCCAAATTGGGTGGAGATGGAGGTTTGGAAAGAAAAATGAGCACCTTTAAGTTGGATTAAATGCATCTCTCCAGGAAGAGAGGGGACTGGTTTGAAGGTCCCCAAGTACCCTTCACTCCTCTGTCCACCCACAGCCTGTTCCTCAGCAGGAGCAGCAAAGCCAAGGGGCTGCCAGAGGCTCTGGGGGAGGAGGAGCTGCAGGGAGGGGACAGAAATGCCAATGCTCAGCCAGGGCTCCTGGGGTCACTGCCCTGTGCTGCTGAGGTGGCCCTGGAGCTGGCCCGGCCCGGCCTGACCCAGGGCCTGGCCTGGCCCAGCTCGGAGCGAGCCCAGGCTCAGGAGGGAAGAGGAGGAGCAGGGCATTGCCTGAGTGTGAAGTGTGGAGCTCCAGGTGAGCTGTTGTGCCTGACTGAGTGCATGTTCAGAGTGCATTATTCCATGGATACGATATTATTGCAGGTACAGCAGCAGCTCATGATGCCCCGTAAAGCTTTTCTTTCCCAGAAAGAAAAGCAGGCTCGTGCCAGGGAAAGGGATATGTTAAAAAAGAGGAGGAGGCGACAAGACTATCTCAAAAGAAGCGTGGAGCCGCAGAAAAATACAGAAACAATAAAATGGCACAGGGATGATGAGAAGAGGAGAGAAAATGAGCAAGTTAAGGACAAAGATATCAAGAAGCGGTGGAGACAGGATGAGAGAGAACGACGAAAGAATGTGGACGCTATGAATTGGCACAGGGAAGAGGAGAAATGGGAAAATGAGCGAGGTAAGGACCACGGAGGCCAAGAACCAGCAAAGAAAGGAGAGGGGGAAGGAGCACAGAAAGGCTGGACCTTGTGAAGCAGCAGAGCATGATGAGGGGGAGAGGGGAAAACAGAGTAAGAGCAGTTGTGTTTTATAAGCATGCACAGAAATAACAGCAAATAGTATCTTTTAGTTCAAAATGGATTAAAAAGCTGCTTTAATGAACTAGAGCTCTTACACTGCTGATTATTTTAGTAAGACAAGATTGAGCTGAGTCACGATGGGACAGAACAGGCTGGGTTTGCACCTTCCTTATACAAATGTCTGTTTTGCACACTTGTTCACACCTAATGCTTTGTTCAACAGGGTAGTTGGTAATTATGGTTGTCAGATCACCAAAAAGTTCGTGTTTTCCTCAGTTTTCATAATAGGAATAAATGAGAACATTAGGAAGGGAAGGGTGAACCTTGTGTGCTCATAAGAGAAGGTAAAACTGATGCTATATTTCATTCTTTTTAATCATGTACAAGAGGGTTGTAATTGCATCTGCAGTTTTATCCTGAGGTCACTTATTTAGTGAAAGTTGAATGGGAGTGTAAATTTCATGGAATGCTTTTAAGAAACATCCAGCTCAAGAGATAAAAAGAAGAAATTAGAAGACATTAAGAAGAAATTCTTCCCTAGGAGCCCCTGACAGAGGTATCCCAGGGAAGCTGTGGCTGCCCCATCCCTGGAAGTGTCCAGGGCCGGGTTGGATGGGGCTTGGAGCTACCTGGGATAGTGGAAGGTGTCCCTACCCATGGCACAGGGAAACTGGATGAGCTTTAATGTCCCTTCCCACCCAGGCCATCCCATGATGATCCTATGAAACAATTACCTTAGTGCAGGAGGGTAGTAGCTGGAGTGGCCTCTGTGAAGAGCCCTGGCCAACTCGTACAGGTGTGGGGTGCCTGAACAAGATAAAAGGCACTGGGCACTAGGGGGTTTGTTTACAGCTTTTGGGGATTCCATAATAGGTTTTCACTTGCCATTTTCCAGTGATGCTGTCCCCAGAGCCTGCTGTGGGCAGACTCCTGCTCAGTGCAGTGCTCAGCGTCCCCCTATGTTCTGTGCCTGCTGCTCATGGGGAGCCTTCCCTGGCAGTGGGCAGGACATGGTTGCATTTCCAGTTAAGCATAAATACAATTAAACCTAGAGTAGATATGCTGCAAAATGAGTGGTGCTGTCATAGTTCCTTTACACAGCACCATCTTCCTCTAGATGATTTCTTTAGGTCTTTATTTCTGGCTGAAAACCATTGTTTTACTCTCAGCCTGAGACAGTAGAAATCCATTGTGCTTGGTTGTTCTGTACCAAAGCTGAGACATCAACCAAGTGCAGTGCTGGGGCTGAGATCAGAGGGAGGGCTCTGTGCACTGGTGCAGGAATGCAGTAAAGAAAACATTCGCTGTTGCAAATGTGAAGTGAGAACTTAGAGTGTGGTGCTTCTAAGTTAGGTATCTTCTGCTCTTTCATAGCTTGTCTTTTCTGCTTCCATTTGGCTACTGAGTTGTTCTAGGAGTCAGTACCTGGCTGTGGACAGGACCTTTATGCTGGGAACTGCCCAGACAGAGCAAAGGAAGGTTCCACATACTGCTCACAGTCACTGTGCTTCCTTTGCCATTCCCTTGTGGCTGGTGCAGCCAGTTTGTGTACACACACACTGGACATGAGGGAGAGCTTTGGCATATGCCTTCTGAGGATCCTACCTGGGTATTTCTAGGCAAGGTGTTGCTGGGGTTGGTTTTAAGCAGTCATTTATTAATTCCACCCAGCACTTCAGTGTAGATTGATGTGGTCAGAGATGCTCCAGGTGTCTTCCCTTAAACATCAGCTTTTGGTCAGATAAAGGATGCCTCATTTCCAGAGCAGCATTAATGGCTAGATGATGATTTGAGAGGCTGCTTAATCCCAACTGCTTTTATGTCCCCATCCAAGGAGCTGCCAGCAGAGTGATGTTTACATTACAGCTGGAGTTACTTGCTGTAAATAGAAATGGATGGAGATGCTAAAAGCTTTTGTTGTAGTCACAGCCTGTAATAATATCAGACTGTATCTGGCTCTCCACTCACTAAGATTAAATAGTCAGACATTTCCTAAATAAAATTAACTGTGTGTGCCTAAGGATGAGGGGTTTTGTTACAATGAGGTGAATTGGATTCAGCTGTCCAGCAGAACTTGCAAAGTAAGTTTGATGTAAGAAGCTGAAGTTTGAAAGGTCAGGTTTCAGGTGTGAAGATCTAACTCTGTCCTCTGCTATGGTGGGTGGTGATAGGATGTTCCAGGGAATTTCATCTCTTTAAAATTTGACTGAGGCAGGCAAAGGGCAGAGGCAAGAAAATGCTGCAGATAGACCAGAGATGATGTTTTCAGGCAGTTGCAAATAATTTGCTTTCTTAGAGTTTCTGTATATCATGGTACCTGTGGCCTGTTCAGCTGTATTAGATACAGGATTAAGGGAAAGCATTTGATGCCTTTGCTGAAGAAATTCAGTGGCATTTTTGAAATTAGCTGTTAGATACCAAGCAGTATTTTGAGACTCGTGGCTGACTCAGGTGTACAAGTGATCAGTGCCTACAGACAAGCTCTGCACAGGCTCTGGCTGTGTCATGAGACAAAAAATGCTTTTCTTTGCAAGCACAGGGCTTCACTCTTCAGGTAGGGACTTGGGATTCAAAGAAGGCAGCCCAGATTGGCAGGAGCTTTAACATGCACTGTGTTCATGCACTGCTCTTTCTGCAGTTCATATTAATCATCAGGAATAACATTTCTGATTATCTCCTGGGATTTGAAATTCACTTGAAAATATTAATTCAAATCCTGACCATACTTGACTGAGCTGCTTCACTGATTTTTTTTCTGAGAAATGGGATCATGCAGTGACTGGAGGTATTTCTGAAGCACTGAAATCACTCTTCATGTCTTTAAAAGGGACCTGGCTTGCTCTAGGTTGTATTAGGCATTGTTTTTACAGTACAGATGAAGATGGATAGAGCATAGGAGAAGAGCAGTTCATGAGTTGGCTTCCCTTTCAGCTGGGCAGCCCCAGCCAGGCCCAGTGGAACTGTGGGCACTGATGGGAGGGAGGCTGACAGTTCCCAGGGACATGGAGAGGTTTAAGCCATCTCTTGTACTTTTCCCAGTGGTTTCTCTCTCTGGAGGGATCTGACCGAGCTTTCAGGTCCCTTCTTCCTAGGAGAGTGTTTGCTAAACAGCTTCAGCCAGTTAAAGCTCTGACTGCAGTGGAGGGAGGAAACAGAATTAATTTCTTTCCCTACCTACAGCAGAATACAAGAAGCATCTTTATCACTGAAATCTCTTGCAAGACTGACAAAAACCTTGAAGCTCAGCTTGCCAGTTTTCAGATCAGTTAGGATACATTGCACAGGAGAGAATTGAGTTCTGAGTACTTCAGTGTAGGGGTTGGTAAAGACAGACACTCTAAAGAAATGAAAGTTATTTCCAGAGGCAGCCCATTGCTCCTGCAGTAGCCGTTCCATCAGTGTGCTGCCCTCTCAGCAGTGCCCTGTGCAGCCTCATGGGCAGCCTCAGCAAGGAACAGGCCAGAGAACGTAACAGTGTGTTAGGGAATGGTACAGCTCTGGTGCCAGTTCTGTGGGGAAATGAGGCAGACAATTACTGATAATGAAAAGTGCAGCATTATCAGACAAAACACATTTGACTTAAACCTTTTCTCTTACTCTTCTTTTCCAATAGAAACTATGTTCCAACTTCCTGTCAACAACCTTGGCAGTTTAAGAAAGGCCCGGAAAACTGTGAAAAAAATACTTAGTGACATTGGTTTGGAGTACTGTAAAGAACATATAGAAGTAAGTATGGCACCTCCAAGGGTTAGAGCTAAAATGCTGCAGAGTTAGGGGGACAGGGAGGTATTTGTGTATGCTGTGATTTTTGTTTAGACCTGTTTAAGTTCCACACAAAGTAGGAGTTCATTAGAAACTTGAGATATAATGTATCTGTAAACACTTCTGGAAACATTAATGGCTACTGAAATCCAGGAATGCTGGAAGAACCAGGACAAGCGTGGGATGTTGGGGCAGAAATGGGTCTGAGGTTTTCAGGAAGTGTTTGTGCTGCAGCAGGTCCTGAAGTTAGAGAATCACCTCTGCGCCTGCCTCGGGCTGACTTCATGACAAAGGTGAAATGCCAAAGAAATGCTTCATAAGATAATTTTTAAAATAAGAATTAGGAGTCTTGGACATCACACATGTCCATCTTTAAAAGCTTCCTGTGTGAAATTAATTAAAAGCCAAATAAAACCAATCAGACAAAATAAATACCACACCACCACCCTCAGAAAAAGCAGCCAAAAAACCCCAAACCCACACATCAGTTTGGGAACACTTCTCCAGGATTGCTTTTGGAATGAGATGAGTTTGTAACTACAGTGTGAGCTGGTCAGGAGGATGAGTGGTGAAGATGTTCTGCAGGTGTTTTGTGATATGGAGAATGTTCAGAGCTTTCCCCCTCCCAGGAAGTGCTCTCCACACTCCCCCCCTGCCCTGAGTGATGGTCTCTGCCTTGGCCAGCAGCACCTGGGAGGGTGCAGGGGTGCTCAGGGGTTGCTTAAGGGAGCCCTTGGGCCTTGCTTCTGACTCTCTGTCCTCTCTTCCCATCTTCCCTTCTCCAGGATTTTAAGCAGTTTGAACCTAATGACTTTTATTTGAAAAACACTACATGGGAGGATGTGGGACTGTGGGACCCATCGCTTACAAAAAACCAGGTTGGTAAGATCTTGACTTGACACAGAGGCTGAAGTGGGTCATGCTGGAGGCATTTACCAGACATGCCAAGAGCTTTTCCTGCAGCTTTCCTCACTGATTTTCAGGTGTTGGCAGCTCAAGGGGCAGCAAAAAGCTATGTGCTTTTTTTCTTACTTTTGTTAAGTTGTTCCTGGTGTGTGTCTCAGGAGCCTGGGTGGCCAGTGCTGCAGAGCTGGTGGGACCTTGCTCAAGTCAAACAGCTGCACCTTAGGAGCCCATGCCCACCTGTTCCCAAGCCTAGCACAATTTCACCAGCCCTCTGGCCCAAGGATCAACAACTTTATACAATTGGCAATGAGTCTTTCACCTTTCCTTAGATGTTTTATTCCTGGTTTCCATCCCTTCCAAAGCAGTTTCCCTGGATACTGCTGCTTAGTGCACGGTCACTGTCAGTGCAGCTCTGGGTCCCACAGGCTGTGTCCCACATCTGCTTTGGGCATTTCTAGTTCTGCTCAACAGCTCAGTGGCACTGCAAGTCCTGCTGTTGAGATGTTTCTGAGCCAGTAATAAAATAATTTTGAATTGAGCCAACACTGGAGGGAGGAAATGATGCTGTTGGTTCAAGCAAGTGATGTGGCTGCAGCATCCTCTGCTGGGGCTGCAGGACAGAGTCCCCCTGGCAGTGACAGGTCAGAAACCTCTCTACAAAGGAATCCCTGTGTGGGCACTCAGAGCTCAGGTACTGCTCTCAGAGGAAACTGGGACCCATCCTATGATGGATTCCTACTGTTAATCTGAAAATTACCATTTAGTACTGTCTTGTAATAGGTAACCCAGGATAAAAATTGTAATTTAAGAGGAGACAGCTCTTTGTTGGTTGGTTTGTTGGGGCCAGTCTCCACCAGGTGTGTGAGGCTTCAGCAGGTGGCCAGAGCAGATATTCCAGCTTCCTTCTACTGAGGGACAGTGCAGCTCTCCAGCTCCCTCACCTGTGACCTGCGTGTAGCTCGGTACACAGGACTTGGTGTGGCACTCAGGAGGAATCTCTGTAACTCTGAACTCCGGTGTTACCCCACCTGAAGTGCAGGCTGCTTGTGGCTGTCCCTAAGGCCGGTGGCACTCCAGACTGTGCTCCAGCAGTTTACAAGAGCTGCATTGGCACTGTGTTAAATGGGATAAAAGCAGGCAAACTACAAGGGTGGAATTCGTGAATTTTTGGTTCCTCATTTGAGATTGGTTTAAAAATCACGTTTGTTCTTTGATCACCAAGGAAGAGGCTTGGTGGCTTTAAGGGCTTGTGTAGCCTGTTTCTTGGTAAACTTACATCCTTCTGTTCACCAAAAAAAACCCGTTTGGAATTCCATCTTTGCTATTAAAGTGTGTAATGGATAAAGACACTGAAACAGCTGAAGTTATAGATCCATATTACATCTATCAAGTTTGGCAGATTCAGGAGGGCAGTATCTCATCTGGATACAGTCTGATTTCCTCAAACAGTCCTGCTTGGCATTCCCCCAGAAAGGAGCTCACAGGGACCTTTTCTTGCAGCTCAGCTGCAGGGAGGAGGCTGTTTGTGACCAATAGGGAAAGACACTTCTGACTCACCTGCCAAGGTCATGGTTAAGCCCCTGAGGGACCCCTTGGCACTCAGCACATCATGTGTGTGTTCATGTGAGCAGCTTTTTAGGGGCTGATCTGCAGGCCAGAAACAGGGAGAGAAGTGAATTGAAGGTTTGAGACAGTTACAGGGGGCTCGTGAGTATTGTTTAGAAGGGTTGTGTAGAGAATACCATGGGTGTTATTTTGCTGAGAAGTGCAGTTGAATATTTAGTCTGTGCTCTGTTCTCTGTTCAAGGACTATCGGACAAAGCCCTTTTGCTGCAGTGCATGTCCCTTCTCCTCGAAGTTCTTTTCAGCCTACAAAAGCCACTTCCGGAATGTTCACAGCGAAGACTTTGAGAACAGGATCCTGCTCAACTGCCCCTACTGTACCTTCAACGCGGACAAAAAGACTTTGGAAACGCACATTAAAATATTCCATGCTCCCAACGCCAGTACACCGAGTGGAGGCATCAGCACTTTCAAAGATAAAAAACAAACACGAGAGCCTTAAACCCAAGCAGGCTGACAGTGTGGAACAAGCTGTTTATTACTGTAAGAAGTGCACTTACCGTGACCCGCTCTACGAAATCGTTCGAAAGCACATTTACAGGGAACATTTTCAGCACGTTGCTGCTCCTTACGTAGCCAAGGGAGGCGAAAAGTCCCTCAATGGGGCGGTTCCATTGAGCTCCGGTGCCCGAGAGGAGGGGGGTATCCACTGCAAACGATGCCTTTTCATGCCGAAATCCTACGAAGCTTTAGTCCAGCACGTGATCGAAGACCACGAACGGATCGGGTACCAGGTCACGGCAATGATAGGTCACACCAACGTAGTGGTTCCCAGATCCAAACCTTTGATGCTAATAGCTCCCAAACCCCAGGACAAAAAGCCTATGGGACTCCCTCAGAGGATGGGTGCCCTCTCTGCTGGCAGCGTCCGCTCGCTCTCGTCACAGCAGATGATGAACAGACTCACTATACCAAAGCCCACGTTAAATTCTGCAGGAGTCAATATGATGTCAAACGTTCACCTACAGCAGAACAATTACGGGGTTAAATCAGTACCCCCCAGTTACGTTGGTCAGCCAGGGGGGAGGCTCAGCCTCAGTGGCAATGCACCTGTTTCTCTTTCCCAACAATCACAAAGCATGAAACAGTTTTCAGCGAGTGGCAATGGAAGGCCTTACACTCTGGGAGGGGAGCAGAGGTCCCAGGCCTCAGCCAGGTACTCGCTGCAGTCTGCCAACTCCTCCTCGCTGTCGTCGGCACAGCTCAAACAGGCGTCGCTCTCGCAGTCCCAGGGATCCAGAGCTCTGGGTCAGTCTGGCTCCAAATCCCCCGTGGCTGCTACAGGTCCTTCGGCTGTCAACACCTCGTCCACGCAGAAGTGGAAAATCTGTACAATCTGCAATGAGCTGTTCCCCGAAAACGTGTACAGCGTCCACTTTGAGAAGGAGCACAAGGCCGAGAAGGTGCCTGCGGTGGCCAACTACATCATGAAAATCCACAACTTCACGAGCAAATGTCTCTACTGTAACCGCTACCTGCCCACGGACACGCTGCTCAATCACATGCTGATCCACGGGCTGTCCTGCCCCTACTGCCGCTCCACCCTTCAACGACGTGGAGAAGATGGCTGCGCACATGCGCATGGTGCACGTGGACGAGGAGATGGGACCTAAAACTGACTCCACCCTCACCTTTGATTTGACATTGCAGCAGGGCAGCCACACGAACATACACCTCCTTGTCACCACCTACAACCTGCGGGATGCTCCTGCCGAATCCGTAGCTTACCACGCTCAGAACACCCCCCCGGTCCCCCCAAAACCGCAGCCCAAAATCCAGGAGAAATCTGACGTACCCGTCAAGAGTTCTCCACAAGCAGCAGTGCCCTACAAAAAAGATGTGGGGAAAACTCTGTGTCCTCTGTGCTTTTCGATCCTAAAAGGCCCCATCTCCGACGCACTGGCACATCACCTCCGGGAGAGGCACCAGGTGATTCAGACGGTTCACCCCGTGGAGAAGAAGCTGACCTACAAGTGCATCCACTGCCTGGGCGTGTACACGAGCAACATGACGGCCTCCACCATAACGCTGCACCTGGTGCACTGCAGGGGCGTGGGCAAGACCCAGAATGGGCAGGACAAAGGGACGTCGTCCCGGCTGGGCCAGTCCCCGGCGGCCGCGCCGCTGAAACGCGCCTACGAGCACATGGAGTTCCCCCTGATGAAGAAGAGGAAGATGGACGACGATGACTCCCCCTCTGCCTTTGAGGAGAAGCCTGAAGAACCTGTAGTTCTAGCACTGGACCCCAAGGGTCACGAAGATGATTCGTACGAAGCCAGGAAAACGTTTCTTACAAAATATTTCAATAAGCAGCCCTACCCCACTCGGAGAGAGATCGAAAAGCTGGCGGCCAGTTTGTGGCTCTGGAAATCTGACATCGCATCTCACTTCAGCAACAAAAGGAAGAAATGTGTTAGGGATTGTGAAAAATACAAACCTGGGGTGCTGCTGGGCTTCAACATGAAAGAGCTGAACAAAGTCAAACACGAGATGGATTTTGATGCTGAATGGCTGTTTGAAAACCATGACGAGAAGAATTCCAGGGTCAATGTCAGTAAGACTGTTGATAAAAAAATCAACTTAGAAAAAGACAATGACAGTTCCTCAGACAGCTACGAAAACCTAGAGGAGGAATACAGCGAGAGCCGCAGTCCCTTTGGCCAGCATGTCTCTGACATGGGTGGGAAACCCTCAACAGACAGCACAGTGCAGGACCCCCAGGACAGCTTAGCCAAGGAAATCATGGAGGAAAACACACTACAGTCTCCAGAGAAGGCTGAGCAAAAACAAGAGGAAAGCTCTAAATACGAAGAGATAATTGCTGCTGAAGAGCCACCAAAACTGGTGGGTGACGTTTCAGATAGTGAAGGTGATCAGGATGAGCAGGATGATGCAGTGGAATGGAAGGATGGAGCTTCCCAGTCTGAAAGCGGGCCTGGCTCCCAGCAGGTTTCAGATTTTGAAGATAACGCATTGGAGGTAAAACCAGAAGTGTGGACAGATGAATCTTCCCAAAGCGAAGATGCCGGGAGCAGTAAACCTGCCGTGGAGGCCAAGGGGGGTGGATCTGAAAGCGATGAAGAACAGTCAAAGTGGAAGAATCGTTCCTATGGAAAAGTAGAAGGGTTTTGGTCTAAGGACCAGTCGCAATGGAAAAACGCCTCCGAGCTGGAGGAGAGCCTGGCCAGCGAGCAGATGGAGTGGCAGAGCAGCACAATGGACAGCGAGGACGGCGAGGGCTTCGGGGCCGTGGGGGCCGAGCCCATGCACGGCAGCCTGCCCGGGGTGGAGCTCAGCAGCCAGCAGGCGTGAGCGGCCCTGGCCCTGGCACTGCCCGGGCACTGCTGCCCTGCCAGCTGCTCCTGCTGCCCGGGGCTGCCCGGGCTCCTGTACAGATCTGCTGGCCCAGGGGCTGGGAGCTCCTGCTGGCATGAGCACAGTAACTTAATGTGAAAGTGGATACGCTGGTGGCTCCAGAATGCACACAGAGAAAAGCAGAGGATTATTTTATCTGCATTTCCAACCCTCCGTTCACCTTGTCCATGTTGAGTTGTGTCTTTCTAAGAGGCCCCTCTCCGGTAGCGCCGTGCCAGCGACCCGGTGCCCTGTATAGCAGACTCTGGGGAAATGGAGTTTTCATGTATCATTCTGAATAGTTGAAATGTATATTTGTACAGTCTTTTAGACCTATTCAAGTGAAGCTTATGGAACTGTTCTTGTGTACCCATCATAGATCTGTTTCTCTTTTTTAGTGTTGCCCTGCTGTGTAATAAATGCTGTATCTAGTTTCCCTAGCAAAGCTTGAGACTGCTCTAGTATGAATTTTGACAGACTTAGTTTTTGCACATAACCTTGTACAATCTCCAACCAGAGGCCAGCAACATAAAAATATATCTGGGCTCTGTTGTATTATAGAATTTTCTTGTTCTGAATATCCTTGACATGACAACTGATGACAAACATATTTCAGAGCCATTTTCTGAAATCTTTTAAGCTAAAAAAGAAAAATCACATGCAAGAAACAAGTTTGCAGCTACTAATTTTGACACCTTTTAGATCTGTATAAAAGTGTATTGTGTTGAAGCAGCACACTGAGACAAAGTGCTGGGTTTGGATATTTAGTTTTATCTTTAGTTAACACCAACAAGGTGTTGTATTCATTTATACCATCTAATATATGACACACTGTTGTAGTATGTATAATTTTGTGATCTTTATTTCCCTTTGTATTCTTCATTTAAGCATCTAAATAAATTGCTGTATTGTGCTTAATGTAAATATTTGCTTTATTACATGCAAGTGCTCCATTCCTGGTTGGTAAATCCAAACTCACTATATTCATTCCTCCTTTTTTGCCTCTGTTTTTCCAAGTGCTCCCCAGCCCTGCTGGGGCCTCTCTGTTTAGTACTTACTGAATACTTACCTCCTTCAAGGTTATTGAGAATCTGCAGAGTAACTTGGGCTGAAATGTGTTGTTCCTGTTCAGTGCTGTAGAGCACAGTTATAAATAGCATTGTACTGGTTTGCTTGTTCTGCATCCTGGGGAAAGGAGGTCTGAATTCCTCGATGAATGGAGATCTGGTTTCACCTGGAAAATCCTCCCTGAGTGTGCAGAGCACTGGGCCTGGGGGCCAGGAGGGCAGTGCTTTGGAATACTGACCCTTCCCATGGGGAGCACAAGCCTGGGCCAGCCTGGAAGGTAAAGTAAATTGAACATCAGAAAAACTGGAACTGAGTTTGTTCAAAGCTGTGCTTGGTTTGGCCAGGCCAGGCCTGCAGTGTGGCCTCTGGGCAGGGACCTGAGGAGGGGATTCACTGAGGAGACTCTGCTGTGATAAGAAAAAAAGCTCTGTGCAGTGGGGAAGTGCAGCAGCCTTTATCTGTTTAGCAATGACACAAACAATTTGGTATTCTTTTATCAATGTGCATCACATTTGTCTCAGTAGCTGGTACGGTAATGTTAATATTAGCAAACTCCATAGTTAAAAATCAGATTTCACTGTTCTGAACTCCTGGGTGTAGTCAGTGAAGAGTAAGACTGAAGTATGAACTCCTTAGTAGTGTTTCATTTGCCAGAAAATTCCAGGAAATACTGTTTTATACAGTGATTAAATTAAAGGTCTTGTATGCAACCATTCTCTTACCAGGATATCAAGAAGGATGGAGGGTGGTTATTTAAAGTCTTGGCATAAACTTTCTAGTATTTCAAACCAGTTACTCTTCAAATCTGGCTTTGAGGCTGTTCACTGATTCCTCTCCAGATTTGAGGCTAACCACACTTTTGAGGAAGTCAGAAAGGGGAAGAAAATAGTTCAGTAAAACTGGAGGGACCTTAACCCTATGTGTGTAATTTAGGATGCGGTACCACGAGCTGGATGGGCTGGAAGTTACCCCCATTTCTCAGCCCCTCTGCAGTCCTGGCAGATCCCCAGCCCCATCCCAGGCTCGCAGGGAGCAGCTCCAGCCCTGTGCTGGCCCTGGGCCTTCGGGAGCCTCCCGGGCTCGGTGCTGTGGCTGCCGGCTCGGGCAGAGCCGAGGTGCTGGAGCCCTGTTCTGCACAGGCTGCCCTGAGCTGCCGTGCTCCTGCACGGGCTCTTTCCTGAGCAGGGATTTCCTGGCAGGCAGGGACACACGGACAGCTTTGTGAGCTCCAGCTCTGTCCCTCAATCACAGCCCAAAGCCGCCCTTCCCCTCAGCACGTCCTGCGGGGCCGTGGCTGGATCCTTCTCCTCCTCTGGGGTTGCTGCTCAATCAAACCATTTCTGATGTCAGCTGTGCAGTGAAGGTTCATTGCTCCAGCTCTGACCCTCGCTGAAATCAGCTCCAGTGCCATCTGCTGCTGCTGTCCCTCTGTCCCGCACTGACAGCTCCCCAGCAGCGACTCACCAGTCAGCACTTGGATCTTTGACACGCATTTTCATGGCAAACCTGAATATTCACCCGGTATTTTTATAGGAAAATTCTGTCATTCTTGCCACTAAGAAATTAGCAGGTTTCAGATACTCACTAGTACAGTTACAGGAAAGTTGCCCATTATGTAGAACACATTTCATGCACAGCTGTGGTAGGAAAACAAATTAATTTCCATTTTAGTCAGAACCAGAAGATTTCAGGAATATGTCATGTGCTTTGTCTCTCCAGTTTTGTTAATAAAGAAGCTGATATTTGCATAAGCAGGTTGGTATAACTAGGAGTATTTTGTTCCTTTTATAACTGATTTGTCTCTCTGTAACCCCAGCTCGTTTGTGATGATCCATTACAAGCACCTGCATTGCAGGGGCAGAGGCAGCCACTCGCTCTTGTCTCTATTGCTTTATATTTTAATTTGACTTTATCTTTCATCATCAGTCCCACTAATAAATATGAAAAGGTTGTGTTCATTTATTTCTGCATCAGAAGAGCTTTGGTCTCCATGGTTACAGCCATGCAGCTTTACTTTCACCATAAGCTTGGTGCTTTTTTCCCTTTACAGACTTTGCAGTGGGTTCTCCATCTTGAGCTTTTCCACATGCATTTTTCAAACAAGCATTTTTTTCCATTTCTCCATATTGTACTTGATGCAAAGCCAACCATCTAAAAGGTACATCCCCTCCTCTCTTCCCTATTGAAAGAACTAAGGGAGTTTGGTGTTTCTGGGCCTGTTTTGAATTAAAACCTTTAAAATGCTACAGGTGCAGGGATGGGCTGTGCTGCTGGTGGTCCTGGCTACGTCACACCTACACTGCAAAATGGAACCTGCAAAGGCCCAGAACAGCTGCACGGAAAGTTTATTTCTATCATGCAGGTTGTATCACACAACAGCTTGTAAAACACTGCTCCTGGTGCAGAGTGGGCTGGAGGCTTCAGCCAGCTGGTGTTTATGGCATTTTAAAATTCTGCCATTGACTTCAAATTTCTGCAAAATCAGAGCGTTAGTGGAGCTGGCAGAGTTGGCTCAGGACTGGCAGGTTTGCACTAGAGCACTCTCCAACCCCCTGATCATTTCAAATAATAAACATGAAGGTTAAAAAAGGGATGTTTTGGACATTGTCTTCACTGATTTTGGAAGCTCAACCAAGTACAGACTCCTGGGATCAAATCTTGGAATAAATCTTCCCTCTCCACAGAGCTACAACAGGGTCAGAAATCTGTGCTTCCCCTTCGAGCTGCCAGCCAAAGACCTGAGATGTGACAGTCAGGGTGCCCTGAAGGATGAACCCTTCAGAATAAACTTGGGCACCTTTCCTAGGAGCCTCTTGGTTATCAAGAATGACTTACTTTGACTTTTGGTACCTGCACAGTCCCAGGAGAAAGCCTTCAGCAGGGGAGGCTCTGCAGGTCAGAGGGGCGAGGTGCAGGCAGGGCATGGCTCTGAAACAGAAACAGGGCAGAAATTCAGCTTCTTGCTCAAGAACAGGAAATAATACTTGAGGGAATTGTCTGCTGAAACAGACAAGGGGGGTGGAATCATCGTCTCAGAACTGAAGTTGCTCTCCAATAATAATAACTGACTTTGTAAGCAGTGCTGAAAATGTGAAGTTGTTTACTCTCACACCTGATTCTACAGACTTTGAAATCATCTTAGCTGGGTTAATATTGAACAGATAAAAATAGAGTAGAACACGGGGGAAATTAGTTTTAAAGCACAGAGAAATGCAAATGAATTAGTACCACTTGAAAATACTGACTACAGAAGAAATACAGAGAGGGATTTGGGTTTGCTTCTGGGGTTTTTAAGAATTCAAATAATTGATTAATCCCGAATTGAGGAGATAAGTAATTTCTTTCTGTAGTGCAGCAATCCAAACCTCTAGCTAAAATCCCAGTCTCAATGGAAAAGGAGCCTGTCTTTCCCCTGAGGTTGATGCTCTCCAGGCTCTAAACTTCACCTATTTCCAGAGGCCAGTTTGCTATTTAGATTAAACCCTCCCTGTGTTTCATCACCTCCTTCCCATGGGCACAACTTTCAATGTAACACAAATCCAAGTTTTCCTTCTCTGACTCTCAGCCTTCACAAGCACTGGTAAGACAAGCTGGGAGATCTGAACTGACCATGGAAGTGCTGCTAGTCATGACCTGCACCCCTGTGCAACAGAAAGGACAAAAAGCCTGAAGCAAAAAGCTGTGAGAATATCCAGCTGTAATAATTCATGGTGGGATATGAACACTGTCACTGTCTTCCCCAAAATAAAAGTAGAGAGAAGGAAAAGTTACAGACCACTCCAGTTTTCCAATTAAAATAATCTGTCCCTCATTTCTGGGGCAGCACTGCCAGTGGTCACATTGGGCTGTGAATGACAGTAATTAAGGGTAACGAGCTGGGTGCCAATCTGTTTGCAGAAAGCTCTGGCCAGAGCAAGCCAGCTTCACTGTGGGCACAGCCTCTCCCACCAGCCTTAAAAGCAGCCTCTGGCTTTCCCACAGCTCCTGAAACCTCTGTCCCACTCTGCTTTGTGACCAGTTACTTGAGAGAGTGAGAGCACTGACTATCCAAAACTCCTCCAGAAAGGTGCTGCCACAGTTGCAATGAGAGTTTAGTATTGTTTTCGATCCCTGTGATAGTAAATCTGATGCTTTGATGTCTAATACCTCACCCTTTCTCTAACATTGCAGCTCTTTTGACTCACACCTTCCCCTCTGACCTGCAGGTACCACATTCTCTGTACCCCTTGCCATGGGGCATTTTTGGGGTGACTCCCAGAACTGTGCCATAACCACTTCCAACACCTCTCCTCCTTTGCCTGCATCCCCCAAACTCAGGGAGGAGCTCCTGTTACCAGCCAGAGTTAAAGGAACCACTTCGTTCTTATCTGAGGTCCAGCTGCTGAATCACTGGCAAACGAGAGGCAAAGCTCCCAGTCCACACAAGGTTTTCCAAAGAGGGCCCAGGAAAGCTTTTCCACAGTGGGACAGATGTCCCCCAGGGCAGGAGGAATCTCTGTGCTGTGCACAGCTCACAGGCTGAGATGAAATAATTCCTTTGTGGTCAGGCTGCTGGGAAACTCAAAGGAGAAGTGAGGTGGTTGCCTGCTAAGCAGGAGGGGGGTGTGGGGAAGAGGGGGAAAATGCCTTGAAATTCCAAAGGCTCTTGAAGTGATCAAAAGAGAAAGGTTTAAGTAGGAGCAAAGAGCTTTTTGCCTCCAGATCACTGGATTCCTCTGTGTCCCCAGATCATAAAGGCAGATCTCTCTTGATCTGCCCCTGTATTAACTCAAAGATCCAGCAATGAGGGAATAAGCTGAGAAAATAAAGATTAAAGGAATTACAGAGGAATTTAGCGTTTGGAAGGCAGTGTAGCATGTTCAGATGAGGCCCGATCAAATAATAGTAACGAAAGGATTAAAACATTTACCAGAGCTTTTGAAAAATCAAGCACACACCACTCTGCACTTGCAGGCAAATAAAAGCACTGGCATGTAGAATCATGCCTGGAAGATTAAAACTTCTGGTGGCACCTTTAGAGACTTCAGTCAGCTGCATTTTAACAGGCAGGTTATCCAGGGAGACAAATTGTGCGACACAGTGTGAAGGCACTAAAAGCACCCTGGAGAAATGCAGCTGGAAGCCCCCAGGCCCCAGATGGCAGAGCAAACACAAGGAGCAGAAAGAAAATGACCCATTTAAGGGCAGGGTGGTCACTGACAACTGCAGCCCAGCATCAGAACAGCAAAGCTGGGTCTAAAGCTGGTCAGACCCAGGTGGAAATTCTCTTCAGGATAGGAGTACTTTCTGTCCTAAGGCAAACACAGCAATGTCAAACCACTCCAGTTTTCAGAGCACAAGCCTTGGAGCCCAATTTTTGCTTTCCTCTCACACTACATATCCTGCACCCAGCATTCCTTGGATTCCATTCTCCATATGGAGCACATTTACTATCACAGACAGGTAAAGGAATCAAACTACTGCTCTGTAAGCCCAAAATGACTGAATAAGGAGCACAAGTTGCAGGATTTTCTTCCTGGAGAAACAGAAAAGTCCTTTCCTTCCTGTTGTTCTAAACACTTCCGTGAAAGCACTTTGGAGCAAAGTCAATCCCATGCAAGCTCCAGAAAGCATCACATAGATCTTGTTGACTGAAACTGGTCATAAATGACAACTTTTCACTTACAACGTATAATTTCCTCAAGGCAAGGATAAATCAGGCTTCCCTTGTGAAGCACAATACCCTGACAATACAAAAAATGTGCCAGAGTTATTTGTATTTCATAAATAATAATGAGATACATGAAGTCAGGAGAATTTAGAAAAAACACAGGAGAAAAAACCAACAACCATGTCCCACTTTTCCTCCCTCAGTCTCTTCAGATCTGCTCAACAGCTGCAATAATGATCTGCACAGATCAATAATCTTGCAGAAGCCTTGGCTGCTTGGTCAGAGATGGATGCACACAGGGGTGCGGGATGCAGCAGAGGTGGGACAGCTCCCAGGAGCCCAGCACCAGGTGAGTTCTGAGTGCCCAGTCCCAGCCGTGGTGTTGGGTCTGCTGCACACCAGGTGGTGGATGCAGCTCCTCACTGAGAGAATCATTTCCCCAGGATGCTGTTGCCAGGAGGAGCAAGAGAAGGTCTGGATGTGTTTTGTTGCCATTTGTGGCTGGTGTGACAATCTGTGTCTGAGAGGCTTCCTCGGGCAGCCAGCCCTGCCTGTGGCATGCCCAGACTCCCAACTGCCTCATGCTCAGCCTCAGGAAAGCCAAGAGGGAGCTGGAGTGAAACAAGGAATGAGACAAACCAAAATAAATAAAAACCAACACTGAGCATCTCAGCCTTCAGGAGCGGCACAGGAGAGACCTTCACAGACCCCTCTAGCACAAATACTCTCATTTTATCAGTAAGGTAACTCCGTGCATTCTTTGCCCTGGCTTTTCCTGCCAGCTCTGCTCTCAGGTTCCCAGGTCCCTGCCCAGTGGGACAATCTAGGGAAGTGCCGAGGACAGGCAGGGCCAGAGAGGGACTATTGCAGCCAGCTGGTGAAAAAAAAATAAATAAACCAACAAACACTAACAAAACCTTTGGGACCAGATGATGCATTTGGGGTTGCTAAAGCTGCTGGTTCCCAGCACTGTGAGACTGCTGTCAATCAGCTGAAATGCCAGGGCAATCAGAGCAGGCTCTTGCTGGCTGGAAAAAGCCAAATGTCATGTTCAGCTTCCAGAGGGCTGAGGAGGAAGAGCTACAGGATGTTCAGCCTAACCTCAGTCCCCAAAACACATGGAGCAAAACCTTGTGGAACCCATTGCCAGCACTCCAAAGGAGAGGGGATGATCAGGAAGGGTCAGCACAGCTCTGCTGAGGGTGAGCAGTGCTCGGGGTCCCGAACTCCCAGCTGGCAAGGAGGCAGCTCTGGGGCAGGGCTGGTGCCCCCAGCGAGCAGCAGCAGCCTCGGGCAGGGGAGAGGCGGCCCAGCCGGGCTGGACACACAGCAGAGGCTGAGCCAGCTGCTCCCTCAGCCTCAGGAACAGAGGGAATGGCCATGGAAAGCACCTTGGACACTCCAGCAGATCCTGCAAGTGCGGCAAAACTGCAAGTGCCAGATTTAGCCTGGCAAAATACTCAATATTCTCATGCTCATTGGGAAGGCATTCAGACAAACAGACTGACCCACCCTCAAGTCACAGGAGATGGAAAATCGCTCTCATTTTCCAAGAGTAATACAGCAGGAAATAAAGATCAGTGAGGGCTGGCTTGTATGTCAGCTCTAGTGAGCAGCTGGGATGCTGTTCTGTGGTGGTACAGCAGAAATTTGCCCACAAATACAAGAATAGCCAGCATGGCTTCACTGTCCAACAAAGCTGAGGAACTTGTTTCCAGCTGAGACCAACAGCTGATGCTCAGAGTATAAAACAGGACAAGTATGCAGCATTCCTGCCTGAAATACTGCCCTAACCTATAGGGATTTGCAGCATAAGTGTTCCTTGAAATAGAAAAATAGCTTTGCTCAACAACTTTGATGATTTTTAACATATATAAATCTTCTTTCAGTTACAACTGCAACAGTGAAGGGGCCACTTCTACACTTTGCAGGCGCATCATGGAACACATTTGAATATGTGACTTTTAGCAACCTGACAAGAGCACAGCCACAGTGCTTAGGTGGGAGGAGAACACCCCAGTCCCTCCCCTGATACAAGCCTCTGTTTCTTTCTTTTGTAAAAAGAAATAATGTTTTCTCTCATGGGCTGGAAATTAGAACGATTTTGCAGTCCCACCAAGTCCTGCTGGAGAAGGTGCTCAGGAAAAGAAGGAGCTCAGCAGGAAGGCTGGGGGCTCTGCGTGGGTTACCCGGACTTTCCTGGAAGGGACCCTGGCAGGGAACAGCTCTCCTGCAGTTGTGCCAGCGGGCACAGCAGGGCACAGCCGGGCTGGGGGTCTTTGGGGGCCCCAAACCCGGCCCGACCCCGCCAGCCCGGCCGGGGCAGCGAGGGAGGGAGGGAGCCCCGGGTCAGCCCGGGCCGGCTGCACTCGGACACACGGACACAGGGACACAGGGACACACGGACACGCGGACACGCGGACACGCGGACACGCGGACACACGGACACACGGACACACGGACACACGGACAGACACACACACGTCCTGGCAGAGCACTGGGCAGTCGCTGCAGTGCGGTGTGCCCGGGCGGGCATAGCCTGCAGGGAGACGCCAGCCCGCCCCAGGGTGAGATCCGCCCCAGCGCAGCGGAGCCGCGGCGCTCCGCGCTCAGCGCCCGGCCGGGGCAGACGAGCCTCGCTCGCCCCGGGCTGCTCCTTCCCCGCACACCGACACACGGACTCTGCGACAAACGAGCGCGACCGGAGCCCGAAAATATCCGCACTGACTATAAATATATTATGAAAGAGCTTTAAACTCTGCCCTGAGGCAGTTCCCCATTGGCTGCCAGTGATGTCACCCAGCCCCGGAGCCCAGCGAGGGCCGCGCTGGGGAGGCTCCGCTCGACGCCGGCAGCGGGAGCGCGCACCGCGGGGCCGAGCACGGCGCGACCGCGGGGGAAACCGGGGCGGAACCAGGGTGTAAGCAGAGTGCAACGGCGGTGTAACCGCGGTGTAACCGCACCGTGTAACCGCGGTGTAACCACACCGTGTAACCAGAGTGCAACCGCGGTGTAACCGCGGTGTAACCCCACCGTGGAACCATGGTGTAACCAGGGTGTAAGCAGAGTGCAACGGCGGTGTAACCGCGGTGTAACCGCACCGTGGAACCATGGTGTAACCAGGGTGTAAGCAGAGTGCAACGGCGGTGTAACCACGGTGTAACCTCACCGTGTAACCATGGTGTAAACCAGGGTGTAACCAGAGTGCAACCGCGGTGTAACCGCGGTGTAACCGCACCATGTAACCAGAGTGCAACCACGGTGTAACCGCGGTGTAACCTCACCGTGTAGCCCCACGCTCACTGCCCCATAACCACACCACAGACCCGCACATTCCCCCCGGAGCCGCTGTGCCCCCAGGCCGTGCTGTGCTCACAGCCCCAGCCCAAGGCCAGCGCTTTACTTGGAGAGAAGCCTTCCTAAAGGGTACAGCTAATCAACGCTTGGGTACTAAAGACACACTTGGGCACATTCAGAGCAAGTCCTTTGGTCTCTCCCAGCAGCTGTGACCTTACATTTCTACTCGAAGGCGGGCCAAGTACTCTGCCCTTCCCTTTCCCCATAGGTAGCTGGCCTCCAGCCCTGTTTGAGTAAACTGCTATGGAAGTGAGGAACATTTTGCACAAACCCTAACAATACCACTGTCCCAGGCTGCTCCAAGCCCTGTCCGACCTGGCCTTGGACACTTCCAGGGGCAGCCACAGCCGCTCTGGGCAACCTGTGCCAGGCATCCGCACGCTCACAGCAAAGACTTTCTTCCCAGCATCCCATCTGACATTGCTCTCCAGCCATTGCCCCATGTCCTGTCACTCCAGGCCCTTTTAAACAGTCCCTTTCCATATTTCTTGTTGGTGCCTTCAGGTGAAGGCTGCATATTGTTATCCACTGTTGTTCCTTCTGCCTTTCTTTGCAGTTTCATGTTAAAGACAAATGTGCTAAAATCAGTCATAGGAAAAAGCCCCCACAAGCTCAGTGTCTAAAAAACTCCCGCTTTCCTCGATTACTCCTAAAGGACCTCTTGACCGCTGAACCCAGCACATACCATGGGTTATTCCGAGTGGAACAAGTCCATTAGCTTGTAAACACTCCTGGAAACCGGGAGGCAGCGCCAGCCGCTCCCGGCTCCGGCTCCGGCAGCGCCGCACTCGCCATCTGCTCGGCTGCGTCTGTAGCGCAGCACAAAATGGGACTGCCGAGTAAAGACTGCTCAGAAGCGCCAGAGGAAAACCCGACCTCGCCGAGCCATAAACTCGGGCTCATTGGGATTTTCCTTCCAGGCGCACAGCCCTCGCTCTCTCACCGCTCAGCGCACCTGAGGAAAACGGGCTGCGCGGCGCTGCTGCCGGGCCATGGCCACGCTGGGAACGGGCAGAAGCGGCCGGAGCCCGGCCCTGAGCGCGGGCAGCGAGGGACCCGGCGGGGCCGGGCGGCGGGCGGAGCGCGGGGAGGCGCGGGGAGGCGCGGGGGATGCTCCGGGGTGCTCCGGGAGGCGCGGGGATGCTCAGACATGCGGAGGGAGGCGCGGTGAGCCCGGGGATGCTCAGAGATGCTCTGGTGAGCGCGGGGATGCTCAGGGATCTGCAGGGATGCGCGGAGATGCTCAGGAATGCTCAGGGATGAGGGGGTGAGCGCAGGGATGCTCAGGAATGCTCAGGGATGCGCGGGGATGCTCAGGGATGCTCAGACATGCGCAGGGATGCGCGGGTGAGCTCAGGAATGCGCGGGGAGGAGCGGGGAAGCGGAGGGAGGCGCAGGTGAGCGCGGGGATGCTCAGGGATGCTCAGGGATGCTCAGGGATGCGGAGAGATGCTCAGAGATGCTCAGACATGCGGAGGGAGGCGCGGGTGAGCGCGGGGATGCTCAGGGATCTGCAGGGATGCGCGGAGATGCTCAGGAATGCTCAGGGATGCGCGGGGATGCTCAGGGATGCTCAGACATGCGGAGGGATGCGCGGGTGAGCTCAGGAATGCGCAGGGAGGAGCGGGGGATGCGGAGGGAGGCGCAGGTGAGCCCGGGGATGCTCAGGGATGAGGGGGTGAGCGCAGGGATGCTCAGGAATGCTCAGGGATGCTCAGGGATGCGCGGGGATTCTCAGGCATGCGGAGGGAACACCACGACATCAGCCCAGGGTGCCCAAAGCCACGGGAGCAGTGATGGAATGTGCTCCATTTTGGGAAACAGGCATGGGTTAAAGTAATTCTTTTCAAAAATAAGATTTTACAGTACAAACTCCTTCTCACTCCCTGGGAAACTAAGGAAGATCAATTCTTTGCCCCAAAAGTCACACACAGCTGGAAAAAAGGGCTTTAGCAGGACATACTCGTGCCACGAACACCTGAGCACAAGGCATTCTTTAGACTGAAAACTCCTTCACCTGGTCCCAGACCCTTCATCCTTCACACCCACACCCTTTTACTGCCAGTCCAGCTCTGTCCTCTGCACAAAGGAGCCCAGGTGTTCCTTGAATCCACTTTGCCTTTCCAACACTTCACTCATTCCCCTGTTAATGAAACCCATATGGCTGGGTATTACTGCACTCCCTGTCTTCCTCAAGGCCCTTTTCCAGAGACTTGAATTCACTTTATGACTAGCTTTCCCTGTACTACAAAAAGTTGCAGAGTTTTTACGAGCACCTTTCATGATTCTGAAGGCTACTATAAAATGGCTTATTTACTTGAGCCCGTTTGGACACAGGGAACCAAAGATGAGTGTCTCCTATTTTCAAAAGCATCTTTGTCCAAGATCACCCCTTTTACAGCTTTCCACTTAAGAGCCACTTCAAGAATTAATGTGGCAGACTGCATATATTAAACTGGAAGCTCAGAGACAGAACAGCTTGCATGAAGACAGCTGCAGTGATTTTCAACCCCAATTGAATCCTGAGTATAAATTATGAACTTGCTTTTATAAAGTAAAGTGTTTGTAAACAGATAATAATTTTATAGGTTTTTTTTTCCTGTGGAGAAATAAAAATAGGAACAGAATAAAGAGAGATTTTTGCTTTTGTCACCCTGAGACCACAATTTCCACAGACATTCCTCTGATGGGACACCGTTCCAAGAGTATCTATTACATGGTTACACCAGTGAGGAGAGGAGCATAACGTGCTTGGAGTCAATAATCCACAGAAATATGGCAAAACAAAGTTCCCAAAGCTCACCACAACTATGGCTGGCAAGGAAAGAAATTCTCAGTGGACTAAAATCCATTTGCAATGTTTAACCCTATAACATCATCTAATCTGCAGGATGTTTCCGCATCTCAGCTGGAATAGAATGTGTGGCCGGTAGAGCACAGACTGAGAAAAACAGTATAACCAAAGAAACCCTGAAACAGGAAACAGAGTCAGCCTTCCCTGGTAAGGCAATTCTAATATTTGGGAAATGTGGTTGTTTTCTCTTAACAGCAGATGTATGAGTGGCACACCTGTAACAAAGTTCCAGCCCAGGTTTGTGAAGAGGAGCCCTGACCCATAAGTGTTTCACACCCGCTGTGTTGTAACACTGAGCACATCCAGCCCTGTCTGACGGTGTCAATGTGGCACTGAGCCTGCACTGCAGGCAGAAATGCAAATACAGACAGCAAAGCTGCTGCAGCTGCAGCCACCCCCCTGCCCCAGCAGCCAGGCCTGCAGAGCTGCAGTGGAACATGCAAACACTTCCACTGGTGTGAGCAGCAACTCTGCTGCAGTGGAACATGCAAACACTTCCACTGGTGTGAGCAGCAACTCTGCTGCAGTGGAACATGCAAACACTTCCATCAGTGTGTGAGCAGCAGCTCTGCTGCAGGAACTCACAAACACTTCCACTGGTGTGAGCAGCAGCTCTGCTGCAGTGGAACATGCAAACACTTCCATCAGTGTGTGAGCAGCAGCTCTGCTCCTGCATTCCTGACAGGAGCAGCGCAGGGACTGGGGTGAGGAGACAATTCCTGCCAGTGATATTCCTGGCACCAGCAATACCTGCTCTGTAATTCACTTTAACTCTGCGCAGGGCAGTGTTATGTAAAACGCTGCCCAAGGAAGATTTTCCCTGCTTTTCAAGAGCAAGCATCAGAGCCAACACCCGTGTGCTGCAGAGAGCATTTCAAGCTGAACTAACCAATAGTCCCTGGCACTGACACGGGGGAGGAGCTCCGGTTCCTATTTTCTGGCACAGATCAGCCCGGCTTACAGAAAGGCAGCATTTTACAAATCTTTACATACGTAGCCAGAAGCTTTTGTCAGTGAGATCCATTTATAGCTTAAAAACAATTCCTGTGACAGAAAAGAGACGAGAGCACTAATGAAGGTGCCTCTCTTACAAATCAAGTTTTTTCTAGTTGTTTTTGTTCATTCATTTGATCTCAGTACTGGAATTTGGTAACAAGAATTGGCTCCGTATCTTTCAAAACATAAAGGGCCTAATCCCTCCCATTAGAGAACAGGAAGTCAGAAGCCAATCTTAGCACTGACTAAAAAAAGGAATCTGGATTGTTATTTTAACTTCTTTGTTGCACATAAATGAGACCATTTTTTCCCTGGTGCCGTAGCAGCATGATGGCTCAATTAAAGGCTGATTGTCCCCAACAAGTGGCACCTGTTTACACGGGAGCTTTGCCCCAGGTGCTGTCTCTGGAGCAGTGTTGGCTCTGCAGGGTCCCCTGTGTAACTCCTGTGCTGCACTAACCCTGATGGTTGTGCCTGTGCTGTCCTGCCTGGCAGGGTGACAGGGTGACAAGGACACATCTGCTGCAAAGCCTTTTTGCACTGCTGGGAGTGCAGTCCAACACAATCCGCTCAGCTGGGACAGGCAGCACTTTTGCATTTTGACTTGTGTTCTTGTCCATTGAAAACTGCAATCTGTCACTGTCCCAGCACTGTGACAGCTGCAATCGCTGCTGGGCCTTCTGCATCCTCCCCCTTGAATGTTCCCACCTTAAACTGTTTTCTTTCTCAATGCACAGCCAAGAAGGGCTCTCAAACCAGTTAATGCATCAGTCACAATGGAATTGGATGAACTTCAAGCAGGCAAAATAAACTGAACACCCCCCTAAAGTTCTTATCATTACATATTTAAGCACATGCTAGATTTTTTGTTCTCCCCATTACTAAAAAAAAGGCCTGTAGTACTCAGCACTTGAAAATTAATGAGTTTAAAATATGAACATAGTACACCCCCAGTTTTGAAATATTCTGCTCTATTTTCCCTCCTCTCATCTTTCCCATCTGGTATAGTTTAGTATTAATTTAACAAATATTTTTCTTCAAGACTGTCAGAAAAATCTCATAGCACTTTGAAAACACCAAATATTATCTTGTGAGGTAAATTAGGACACAAAAAGTAGTGTGACATACATGTGATCACACATTGTCAGTGGCAAAGAATAACAGAAATTGCAATATGTGCTGCTCTGGAGTCCTCAAGAAGAGAAACTGCTAATGTACAGCAAAGAGTGAGGCTGACACCTCCCTCGAGTTCCATTTGAAGGAAGATCTGCAAAAGTTAAAAAGTGCAAAGTCTCCACACAGGAGAGAGTTCTTACTCCAATGATTTATTTCTGATAAGACACAGCTGTCTGTCCTCTGCATGGAGCAGAACCTGAACTCCTGAGCTTTGTTGTGCCCAGCAGTGTGGGATGCCACCAGCACTGCGGAGCCCTGCAGAGCACAGGTCTCTTCCCCAGGTGCTCCAGTCAGACCCATCAACAGCTCCTGCTCCTTGCTGGGCTCAGCTGAACCAACAGAGGAGCACACAGAATGTTCCATAGCCCACTCTCAATTTCCCTCTTCCATTTCTGAGAATCAGCTCCAGGCGTCAGGAAAAAGCAGCAGCCAGCACCTCAGCCAGGACCAGAGGGCAAACCTCAGAGGAACAGCTGCTGGTCTACAGATTACAATATTTGTATGGAAAAAAGGACAGCAAAATGCCTCTAGAACACTTATCGAATAAATGTGCAATTTTTCTTCATACCAACAGCATGAGATTTTTTTTTGAGGTTATGTTTTATAAGTCTGCAATTATACAAGGGTTAAAAAATACTCTTTAAATAAATATTTGACAAGATTCCCAGCCAATGCCATTGAAAGAAAATTTCCAGCTTTAAGAACACAACAGCCATTACAAGCTGAAAACAGCAAGAGTTATTAATGTCCAGCTTTCTTCCATCAGAAGGTACAAGTGGTTTCTTTAAACTCCACATGCTGAAGTTCTCTAAAACAGATTTACTGTCCTTTCCCTAAGACTGCTGCACCCCATTCAGCCAGGGCACAAATAACAGCTTGGAAGAGAAATGCCTGAAATTACAGTTTCTGCCATGTGAAGTTCAAGCTTTACAGCAGAAAAGCTTTTCTGCCACAGAGCTGCAAACTTCCCAAGAGAAGGCTCCTTCCCCTGTTCTGCTCCCTCTGGAGGTGTTTTATTCTCACAACCCAGCAGCCTTACCCAGCTATGTTTGTAATTTATATTTAGTACAAGGTCCTTTCTGTTCAGCCTACCTTGGATGTTCCAAACACAGAGTAAATCCTGATAAATCACTTTTCTCCTACAGATTAGAGCCCTTTCTCTTTTCTTCACCAGTGTCTTCATTCCAAGGTGCCTGCCAGCATGAGTACACCATTATGCAAAATTTCAGTATTTTTCTTAAAAAAAACAAAAATGAAAGCACTGTGCTTGTCAAAGCCCAACTCAAGGAAGTTTTGTGTTTCCAGCCTGGCCTTCGTGTTCTTACTGGTGTCCCAGTTACACAACAGTGTTTGTATGGGCAGCCCAGCCCTGCAGAACCTCCAGCTTGGATCCTTTTTCCAGATGGGGTATTTGCTGCAGGTTTAACAACTTTGGAAAGTTTTAGGGAATAAAACCAAATCAATTCAGATAATGAAATTAAGGGAAAGTACGTGTTGTTTAGCTTTTTTGGAAAGCCCTGATGCCTTCATAAGCTACAGCAGGGATTTTAAATTGGCAGAAAACTACCCTCATCTGGGACATATTTTCCCATTTCCAGGAAAATATGACCGAATCTGGCCAAGTTACAATTCTTTACTGAATTCTTTACTCTATATAAACTGTGTTTTCCTGAAGATTCACTGGAGTCCTACAGCTGAGGATGAAATCAGTGTGCACCATCCCCTGTGCATGCCACACTGAACAATCATTCTTGTCCTGGCAGCCCCTCTTTGCCCTGGACCTGCAGGAGCTGAAGAGGATTCTGAACAGGATTCTGAACAGGATTTTTCTGCAGCTGAAGCTCCCCAAGCTTGCCCTGGCACCTGGCAGAGCTGTGAATTTGTGCAGCTGTGCCCGTGCTCAGTGGCACCTGTGAGGAATGGAAGGGCTGAGGTCCTGGAGCTAGGAGAAATTCTTCTTTACCCACACAGAAAAGAGTGAGGATCTTTTACCTAGAATGGAGAGAACCTGGCACTGGGCTAATAGTGCAGGGAATTTTTGGGGCATTTTCAGGTATTTTGTCTAGAATCTCAAATAAAGCATGAATGACTGCTGTGGAACATGCAAACACTTCCATCAGTGCGTAAGCAGCAGCTTTAATCCAGGGATCAAGCTTTATAAACTCCAAGACTACTTGTACATTTTACTGATTTACTTGTACATTTTACATTTTACTCCAACGGGTACTTGTACGTTTTTACTTCCTAAAAATAACCCAAAGACACAAATGAGTCTCATTTTGTGAAAAATGTGACTCATTTGTGTCTTTGCTTATTTTAAGTAGTTGTGTTTTTAACAACTGACTATAAACAGAACAACATAATATATAATTACTCCTAGTAAGATTTTACGGCATTTTTATTACCAGAAGGAGTGGATCAATGCAGATCAAGTGCTTTTTCAGTGCTCCAAGTGTTCTGCAGTAGCAGAGCAAACAGCTGCGCCAAGGTGTTTTAGGGGTGTGTTAGAGGTGTTTTAGGGGGGTTTAGGCATATTAAGAGGTGTTTTAGGGGTGTTTTTGGGGTGTTTTAGGGGTGTTTTAGGGGGGTTTAGGGGTATTTAAGAGGTGTTTTTGGGGTGTTTTAGGGGGGTTTAGGGGTATTTAAGAGGTGTTTTACGGGGGTTTGCGGGGTGTTTGCAGGCTCCGAGGTGTTTGCAGGGCTGTGACGGGGTGTTTGCAGGGCTGCTTTAGGGCTGCTTTAGGGCTGTTTTAGGGTTTTTTGGAGGCTCCGCGCTGTTTGCAGGGCTGGGTCGGTGTGTTTTAGGGCTGTTTAGGGCTGTTTCAGGGCTGTTTCGGGGTTTTTTCAGGGCTTTTTGCGGGTTCCTTTGGGCTTTGCTCCGGGCCCGGCCCGCCCGCTCCCCTCGGCCCTGAGGCGGCCCCGCGCGCGCCCCGGCGCCCCCTGGCGGAGGCGGCCCCGCAGCGCCGCCCGCGGCCGAGATGGCGCCTGAGGGCCCCGAGCCCGGCCTGGGCCCAGAGCGAGGCCTGGCCACGCCGGGGACAGAGCGAGGGGACGGAGCGAGGGGACAGAGCGAGGGGACAGAGCGAGGGGACAGAGCGAGGGGACACCGCCACAGAGCCCGTCCCAGCCCTGTCCAGGGACACTCCCATCAGGCACAGCCTTGTCCTGCGGCACAGGCGCGAGAGCTTCCGCTGGGCAGAGCCTTGTACCGCACGGAGCGCATCGGAGCGCGGCTTCACCTGCTACAGCTGCTAATGAAACAACCTGCGTCCAACTGCTGCACGAAATTAAACGTCCGAATGGACGGCAGAAGCCGTACACTAGCGGAAATTGCTATTCCCAGCTGAAAATGTGAATAACACAACAGTAAGGCAACTCTCTGTGAAAAGGAGCCGAAATTCCCATTTCTAAGGTGCAGAACCAAAGAGACACTCAGGAAGACACAGCCACAAAAGCTGTGATCAATTCTCAAGCAGGAAAACACCCAAATTCCACGGCTGCTTGGAGCAGGCTACCGTGATGTGCGAGGATCGAGAGAGGTCAGCAGTAAACCAGGTGTTTAATTTCAGCTGAAGAGTCTGAAGGGAACAGAATGACTTCCAAGGAGCAAAGAACATAAATTATTTCTGTATTTCTCACCAGAACTAACAGGCACTCACTCGCTGTACAGCACTGTACTAGAAAGCTGTTTGCGTCTTCTTTATTTCTTATTTAACACCAGTACAAGTGGTGCTTGACTAAACCAATAGACTCCAGCTGACATGAACTAATACTTGAATGAAACTTGTTCCCTACTAAGTAGTTCACTTTGCAACATCATCTTAATCAAGCTTGAAAATTCATTATTCATTTTTTGCAAATGTAAACAGCATTAATGGGATTTGTGTCTTGCCCACTGCAGATGTGTAGTTGACAGAAGTAAGACAAACACTGCCAGTGGTTTAACCACATGAAAATGATGTGGGTATCCTGGACCCACATTGTGTCATCACCTTGAAAACGCCGAACACAAAACCAAAACAAAGATCCCAAGATGTGGGTATGTGTAAGTGGTCTGATTATTGCAAATTATTGACAAACACATGAAAAGATGATGTTAAGGAAGAGGCATGGGAAAAAAAATTCTGAATAAAAAAAGCTGAACAATTTTCCATTTTTTTCCTTGGAGACAGAAATAAATCGCATCAACATTTTACTGTCAAAATGAAAGAAGGGGGTGAGGGGAAGCTATTTAAAAGGTTGGTTTAGAAACATCTTTCATCATGACAAGAGAAAATTTTAAATAAACTGCCCCAAAAGAACATTACCAACTTTACATCACCACCAGGCTCAGGTGGGATATCAGCTTCCTGCGGGTCACAAAGGGAGCACTCTTGGGTGCTCTCACTTGGGGGTTTGGAGCCTTCCTCTCTCTTTTGGTGGTCTCAGCCTACAGAGGGCAACTTCGCTTTTGGGAAGCGTCTCAGCCTACAGAGGGCGACTTCAAAACCTCGGTCTCTGCCCTCGGGGGTCCCTGTTCCTTACCGGCGGAGCGCGGCAGCTGCAGGGGAGCCGGCTGCACCCCGGATCCTTCAGCTGCGCCCCCGATCCTCCAGCTTCACCCCCGATCCTCCAGCTGCACCCCGGATCCTCCAGCTGCACCCCCGATCCTCCAGCTGCATCCCCGATCCTCCAGCTGCACCCCGGATCCTCCAGCTGCACCCCCGATCCTCCAGCTGCACCCCCGATCCTCCAGCTGCACCCCGGATCCTCCAGCTGCACCCCCGATCCTCCAGCTGCACCCCGGATCCTCCAGCTGCATCCCGGATCCTCCAGCTGCACCCCCGATCCTCCAGCTGCACCCCGGATCCTCCAGCTGCATCCCCGATCCTCCAGCTGCATCCCGGATCCTCCAGCTGCACCCCCGATCCTCCAGCTGCACCCCGGATCTTCCAGCTGCGCCCCCGATCCTCCAGCTGCATCCCGGATCCTCCAGCTGCACCCCCGATCCTCCAGCTGCATCCCCGATCCTCCAGCTGCATCCCGGATCCTCCAGCTGCACCCCCGATCCTCCAGCTGCGCCCCCGATCCTCCAGCTGCACCCCGAATCCTCCAGCTGCACCCCCGATCCTCCAGCTGCGCCCCCGATCCTCCAGCTGCACCCCCGATCCTCCAGCTGCGCCCCCGATCCTCCAGCTGCACCCCGGATCCTCCAGCTGCACATCAGTCACATCGGCACTGCAGCCCCGCCTCGCACACCGCGGGCTTCATTCCTACAAACCAATAACCAGCAGCAGGCAATTGTAATTACAATTAACAACAAAAAAGCCTCTAAACAAACAAAAGCATGCAAATACTTACCCGGCAGCACTCAGCTTTAGCCAGCGCCGCACCCAGCCGCGGCAGTCCCGCAGACCCGTCGCTGCTCATCCCGAGTGAACCCGGGCGCTCACGGAGCCCCCGCGGCTGCAGCCCCTCGGTCCCGTCCCACCGGGACCCCCGGCCGCACCTGCAGCCCCCCGGCCGTGCCCCCGGTAGGACCGGCTCGGGAGGCAGCGCCCGCTCCGCGCCCCCTCCTCTGCACCCACCTCCTCCGGGGCCAGGGCTGCTCCGGCCGCGCACCCCGAGCGCTGCCGGTGCCTCCAGTCCATCCCGAGGGCTCCCGGTCCATCCCGAGCGCTCCCGGTGCCTCCAGTCCATCCCGAGCGCCCCCGGTCCATCCCGAGCGCTGCCGGTGCCTCCCGAGGGCTCCCGGTCCATCCCGAGCGCTGCCGGTGCCTCCAGTCCATCCCGAAGGCTCCCGGTCCATCCCAAGCGCTCCCGGTCCATTCCGAACGCCCCCAGTGCCTCCCAAGCGCCCCCGGTCCATCCCGAGGGCTCCCGGTGCCTCCAGTCCATCCCGAGGGCTTCCGGTGCCTCCAGTCCATCCCGAGGGCTCCCGGTCCATTCCGAACGCCCCCAGTGCCTCCCAAGCGCCCCCGGTCCATCCCGAGGGCTCTCGGTGCCTCCAGTCCATCCCGAGGGCTCCCGGTCCATCCCAAGCGCTCCCGGTCCATCCCGAGCGCTGCCGGTGCCGCCCGAGGGCTCCCGGTCCATCCCGAGCGCCCCCAGTGCCTCCCAAGCGCCCCCGGTCCATCCCGAGCGCCCCCAGTGCCTCCCAAGCGCCCCCGGTCCATCCCGAGCGCCCCCAGTGCCTCCCAAGCGCCCCCGGTCCATCCCGAGCGCCCCCAGTGCCGCCCGAGGGCTCCCGGTCCATCCCGAGCGCCCCCAGTGCCTCCCAGGCGCTCCCGGTCCATCCCGAGCGCCCCCGGTGCGCCCCGGGCCCGGCTGAGCTCCGTGCGCCGAGCGCGGCACCCGGCGGAGCGGGCGGGAGCGGCTGCGGGAGCGGGGCGGGCTCGGCTCCGGGTTTAGTCACCGGGAAATTAAAGGGCTGCAGAGGAGAATGTAGCCCCAAGGTGCTCGGAATTTCTCCGTCCCCGTTTCTGGGTATGGAAAGGATTTGAGGTCAGAGACGTGCCCAGCTCACAGCCAGGTGCTGTCCTTGCCCCCTTCCTTTCTACACTATAGAGATCCAGGTACTGAGCACCTGAAGCATCTCAATGTTTAATAAAACTCAAATGGCTTTTTGTTGCGAGTAGTTTTTTAAGTTTTAGCTCACTTATAAACTCATGAGTGTGCAAAAATATATCTACTTTTCTCATTTTGTTGCGCAGGACAGAACGTATGAATAGCAGACTAAGTAACAAGGTTTTCATAAGATTTAAGCAATTAGGTTTGTAAATTTCAGAAATACAACACCAAGCATTTTATGTAATGACATGCAGCATTCATAAAGTCAGAGAAATCTATGTTTCTATATTCAACTCATTCTCCTCAGCTTTTTCAGAATTTCAAATCATTTGTGCCCTCCAACAGAAAAGAGAATCTCACATTAAAAAAAAAAATAAATTATTGGGTACACAATATCCAGAAGAATAGCCAAGAAACAAAAGGAAACAAAAGCAAGAAGTCTTGAGAAATTCCAGTGTCTCACAAGAAGAATACTCTTCTCATGCCTAGAATTTACTGCTACAGCTATGAGGGTCTAAAGGACCAGGCTTGCAGTTAGAGACAGGATCTTTTCTTTGACCAGCTCATACAGCTTCATGGAGCAGACAGACTTGTGGCCATTGCAGAATTATGTATTCCTTTCTGCAGTGTTTGGGACTCTCACCTCCTTTATTAATTAATCTCCTATTTGCTTCCTGCTCTTTATTTTTTCTCCATTTTCTCTTGCAGCTGTAGATATCAGGCCACTTCCAGCCCTGATTTAGATGCACACCAGCTTTGTGTGTTGTAAGCACACCAACCAAATGCCATTTATAAAAGTACAACCCCTGCATTGGGTGGTGTCCCTTCCTTCTCTGGCTCCTTCCACATCAGCTGCTGCTCTCTGTTCCTCAGCTCTGAGCGCTGCCATTCCACTGCTGATTACAAAGAAGCCTTTATCAGTACCTGGGCACTGCCAGGTGCTCACGAGAGCACTCTGGAGCTCACTGCACCTCCCAGGACAAGAACCACGTTCTGATGTGGGGACAGTAAATACACTCTTATACACCTCCTTGTAACAGCCCAGAGCCTGAAACACTGATGAAATGCAAGGTATTTCCTTATGCTATCAGGTAATAAAATAGTATTCAATAGAAAGGAATGTTAATTGGAAAGAGAGGAAATGATATCTTGTTAGCAAACCTTCTGAACTGGGTATAAGAACTGCTGGTTTAATAGCACAGCACTTCTTTAATCGCTTTGTGCTTCATGGCCCTAAAGCACTTTTAAATCAAGCACACGACACCAAGTCCCCAGAGACAGATTTATCTCCTGTGTGAGAGGAAAAGTACACAAGTGATCTGTCAGAGCTGCACAAGGAGTCTGAATTCCTACATCTTGGCTGCAGTCTCGCCTCCCCAAGGACCAGCTGTGCCATTTATTGCATACTTCTACAGCATCCAAGAATATTGTTACCATCCAACACATCTTCCCTCATGTGAGCATTGGAAGCCATTTATGAAGCTACCTTAAAGGTGATTTTTCCTCTCTAGCATTACCAAGTGCAACTACACCTCAGTATCTGAGTGTGACACTTGCATTGCAAGGAACACAGAAGACTTTTGGAAAGTCTGTAGAATGCCACAGGTAGTTTGAGGATAACAAAAAAACTTCAAAGGAGTGTTTAGCACTAGTCTAAATCGTTCTCCTGTTGGTATACTAGGGAGAGTAGGACTTCCACTTGATTACTTATGAAAATACTGTATCTGTAAGCATACATGAATTTTGAATTTCATAAAATAACCCAAGTCCTAATGCCTTAAGAGCTCATCACCTTGAGAAAAGTGAAATGCTCCTGGGTTTAAAGGACAGATGCAATTAACAGCTGCATTCCTTCCTCAAGGAGGCAGCAGTAGGGAAAGTTAGTCTTCCTTGAAATAAGTTTCTGTTTTAAGAAAACTGCTGTGGGTGAGTGCTCTGCAGAAGCAGCATTGCTGACCTGTGTGAGTGCACTGAGCCTCTCTCCCTGGCAGTCCCAGCTCAGCTGCTGTGCACAGCCAGCCCCACCAGGCTCACCCCATCCTCTGACAGCCATTCCCAAGGACAGGTCCTCAGCCTTTGCTCTGCTGCCTCAGTGGGTAAGCCCAGGGCCCTGCTGAGCCAGGGACACGGCCGAGGATGCACTGCAGAGCTCACACCATGCCAGGAATGCCACTCTGCTTCCAGCATTCCTTCCAAGTGTCCTGTGCAGAGAGAGCAGAACTCCCCCAGCTCCCAGCCCCTCATGCTCCAGGGCCCAGGGCAGCAGCCTGGATCCTCTGGGCTGCACTCTGAGTCAGTGCTGATCCAGCCCTGCTGTCCCTGCCCAGGGCTCTGTCTGCAGGGATGGAGAGCCCTGAGCACACAAACCAAGCAGTCCCACAGACACGAGGGAGGTGCAGGGCAGAACTCTGTGCTCAGCCCCAAGGCAGCAGGAACAAGAGGCACAGGCAGAGGGCTGAGCACAGCCCCAGCTCCTCCCTGGGTAAATGTTTACAAGGGCTGCCAAGGCAGGAGGTGGGAGGAAACAGTTGTAAGAGCAATGGCTTTTAGTTCAAGCTGTCCCACGACACTTCTAGAGATACTCACAGCAGCAGAGACAGCGTCCCCAGCAGCAGCAGCACCTGACCAGGTGACAGCAGGAGGGACCCGGAGCTGTCCCAGGAGCAGCCCTCAAGGAAGGGTCCCTGCTGCAGGAGCAAGCACAGCACAGACAGCAGCAGCACCGAGGGACACACGGCTGGGACTGCCCAGGGGAGGGACAGGGACACGTGGAAAACACTGCCAGGAAAACACTGCCTGCTCCCCCGGCCACCAGAGAAATATTAAGCCCAGCTATTGTCACACTTGAGAAAAAGGATACATTCTTCCTCATTTTATCTGACAAAGTAATTGAGAAAAAACATTTCATTTCTATATCCATTTATTATTTTGGTCTGTAAAAATATAAGACTAATATACAACTACATCTAGCTTGATTTTTGTAAAATCAATCTTCATTTGGTGAGATACCAATGTACATTATACATTAAAGTTGTAAGAAAAATACTGATATTTGACATTTTAAACAAGTTCATTCATGTAAAAATCACATTGCAAGTAAAATTTAATTAGAAAATACATAATATTCACAAAAATACACATGTTAAAGACAGCTTGTGAGAACATTGTCCTAAATTTAATTCAGGTGTGGAAAAAAAACATATGATTCACAGTTAGGCTTGACTTCTCCAGTACCACAACAGAACTTTAAAGTAAATGCATCTTAATTCTATTAAGAGTTTGTTCTTCCTATTAAGGTGCACTTGGATCTCCCAACCACCAGGGAGGAATCACTTGTCCCCCTCTGTGCATGTACACAACAAATAACACTAGCAAAGGAATTTTAGTTTTTCATTCCATTCTGAAATAATTTGGGTATTTCATAAATTAATTTATACAATCTGGATTGAAAATACAATTTACACAGGATACCTAATACACAGATTACATCAATAGCAGCGTAGTATTGTCAATCATGCGCAGCATCCTCACTATCGCTTCTGGAATTCTTTCTCCTTTCTTAGCTATAGATAAAATCTATATAAAACAGTCAAGCCTGTAATATTGTCTTCCAGGGAGAAAACAGTATAGATGTTAAAAATTTAGGAGGTAGTGAATGAAAGGCTAACAATATCAGCATATTTTAAAAAACCCTATACTGAAGCCCAGTATCATTTATATATAAAATTAAATTTAGCCACTCAATCAACCATTGATCATCCCGAAGTAGCAATTTAAAAATCTTTTGTAATTAACAGTGTATGTATTAGTAAGATATGGAAGAACTTTAGAAACTTTATGGTAACTGCAGTGTTAAGCAATTACATGCTGTGCAGTCTGTCATTGTAACTGTAAATACACATTCTTCAGTTTTACTCTTTTTTATCAAGTCCCAAATGCTTAGTTTTACTACATGTCACCAAATTTCTGTGAAACAGAACATGATCTATGTCAAAAAGAACATTATCTCACGTTTAGATTACTCAGTTTGCAGGAAAGGTCCTAGGAGATGAAGTCTCATGCAGTTTAGAGTAGGACCTCAGTTAAATTTCTACAAGTCCTTAATACTGGCATCAATATTATTCAAACTACCCACACACATGCCTCGGGGCTGGCACCTGCCCAGGCTCCTGGCCAGACTCAGCCCTCCCAGGCAACTCCATCCTTCCAGCTGTGATCTGAGCTTCAAAATCCTCACGGGCCACATCAGCTCCAGAGTGGATTTGCATGGAATGAAAACGTCACACCTGCATTAAGTGCACTACCAGTTCATTCTCTGTACCTCTGGACCTCTCTTCCCATCCAAGTGCCTTTATTCCTTTGATTATTCACAATACATTCAAGTAAACCAAAGGCACAGAAGTGCAAACTAGCAGAATAATGAGTCTCACCCTCCACTGGTGATTTCATACATGAAGGAAAGTCTTTTGACAAAGGAAAATAAAGATATTTTCAAAGTAAACAATCTTCCATAAAGAAAGGAAGTGTAGAGCAGCACTGAGAGAAAACATGCACAGGTAAAGTCTCCATGTTGCAGAATGAGCATTTCTTTTTCTCACTTCACACTAAGGAGATGTAGTTACTTCATTTTCAATAATTATTAGCAAAACAAGTGAAACACTTGAAAGATCTTGCTCTTGTAAAAGATTCCAGGGCTCTCCACACACACTAAGAAAGCATAAATAAGTGTAACAAGAGCCCCTCACCTGTATTTGCAGAGCACCACTGCCTGCTGTACCTATTCTCCATAAACCCTAAGGGGGATGAATGCCTCTCTTGGCATCTTGGACTCCAACGGCATTGGAGGTTTGAGAAAACTGCTCATCAGATACTAATTCCCAATGTGCACTTTGTAACATCAAACAGCAGGGATTTGTTTCTGCAGCAGTGTTTGCATCATCACAAAAACCTGAAACAAACACAGGTTTAGCCTCTGACAGTCTGTGATGACTTTTACGGATGCCCTAACATTAAACTTACAGTTGAGTTGGTCTCCTGTTAGTAAAGTTACCAGAGGTAGATCTTCCTCAAATAGACTGAGGGGAAAAAAAGAAAGGGGTCAGTCTCCCTTCCCACTCATCACATCTTCCCAGAGGGTGGAACACACTCCCAAGCACCTGACTGCTGCTCTGGGGAGCACAGGACAGAACTGGCAGCACCTTGCTCCTCCTGACAGAGGCCTTGGCATCTCTGGGGAGATCCTTCTGCCCAGTCCTATTGGTCCCAGCTCGTTTTCCTGCCACAGCTTCTGTGCCCAGAGGAGGGTCAGGATGGGAACCAAGGGCCAAAGGGGTAAAGCAGGAAATACAAGAAGGGGGAGGATAAAAACAATGCTGGAAGCCTCCCCTGCAGCTGTCCCAGTGAGTGCAGTGGTTACACACACACCTTTGCCCTTGCAGCATCGGGACTTGTCATCAGTGTTTTCACACAGAGCAACAGCGTAATATCCACAACACCCAGCCAGGGGCACACAACAACCTGCACTCAAAGAGCAGTTCCTCGTAATGAATAAGTTAATATCACATGGCTCAAACAAGGTGTAGTAAAGCCTCATTCTGATTTAAAACTTTTTTAATCAAGGAATTTAACAAGACTGTTCTAACTTGTTCAGGTTTGAAGAAATTCACTTGTATATATATAATCCAGACTCATTCCAACAAACCTCTGCTAGTAGAAATCATTACAGTTTCTACTAGGACTGCAAGTGTAACAGAGTTTACCTTATGCTATTTCCATAGCATTAAGTTTACATTTGATTTGTTTGTAATTTACTGGGATTAATAAAAAAATCCAATGATATCCTTAAATGTTGCAAACTAGAATGAGAATAGGTCTTTGATGCATTAGTGTTAAGACTTTCACATCTGAATTTCAAAATCAGAGTCATTAAAAGCAAGCCTGGCCATTAAAACCAGTAATGGTGCCTGACTAACACGCCTGTGGTTGCACATTCACTCACAAAGGAACAGTGACCTCCAAAGCCCCACTGCCCACAGAGCCCTGCTGTCCCTGTGTCAGCCAGGGCCAGACCAGTCACCCACCTCTTCCCAGCCCACCTCTGGCCCTCTCCAGTTCCCTCTTGCCCAGAGCCCACACAAAGCTCTGCCAGGGGAGCAGCAGCCAGGACAGGAGCGATGCAGCTCCATCACACGTAAACAGCCCTTCAGAGGAAGGTGAAACCACAGCCCATGAGACAGTCAGCTACACGTGTAAGGAAGTCTACTTCTATAGAACCAGTAGTATACAGCATAAAAAAATAATAAAAATCAAGTACCTTTAAAAGAAAGCTCACAGCCATCTCTTAGCTATCCTTCATTTTCAATTTAAATTTTCCTCATTCAATTTCAGCTATTTATCAATTATTGTCCAGCTATGTGAATTATTTACATTGAAGTGCAGAATTAATGAAGTTAGTCAACTTATGTAATTTTGAATTTCTTGATTTTACTATTTTCCTTCCTTTTGATCTAACTGCAGTGCTTGGTAGATGGAGAGGTATAAAGTGTGTTACATATTAAGCCCAATTAAAACATGTATGGCATCCTTACTTATACAAAGTACACCGATGTCATTTCATAGTGTTATTATAGTTCCATCTTCTTCTAAGGACTTACGTCCTGGCTCTGGGGCTTCATGCTCCATGCTAATGCTGCCCGTTGAGTGATTCAAGTTCATCTCACTGGAAGGAAGGAATCCATTTTGTGTGGACTCGTGGAGGAGTTCAATTTGTGATAAGGATTCTATGCTTTCGCTGGCAGGCGTAGCTTTTGGGATTTGCTGTGGCTCACCACTGTCTTCAATAATAATGTCCTCCTCATCGCTCTCCTCTTCTCCTTGCAGCAGATTCCCCAGAATGTTTGGAGTGCTGCTGGGAAGGCTGGACTCGGTGGACTGGCCGGAGCTGCCCGAAGTCCGACTGTTCCTCACCACGTTGTTCCTCTGGTTGGCGGGTCTGACCGTGATGATCAGGTTGCGGCTGTTGGCAATCATCATGTCTGTAACTTGATCGAGGCTTTTTCCCGACACCTCTATGCCATTCACCTCCAGCACCTCATCATTGACAGCCAGCAGCCCCGTGCTCTGAGCCAGCCCCCCGGGGACCAGCCTGGATATGAAAATGCCCGGCACCTTCTCCAGCCCGTGCGGGGTGACCCTGACGCTGGAGCCGTCGCGGATGTAGAAGCCCAGCGGTTTGTCGGTGCCGTACTTGTAGAGCCGCACCCTGCGGTGGGTCTCGGGCAGAATATCCACGTCTATGATGGAGGACACGGGCCTGAAGTCCTGGGGCATGCTAATGACAATGTGGGGCTTCTTCTTGTGGTTGTCCGGACGCAGCACGTTGGATAAGACGTTCTTCTTCCTCGTCATGGTATCCGTCCCGAAGGCACTGTAGTCTGCATCCTCTGTAAGACAGAGCACACGGGGATTAGAGCCTACAGCCAGGTCACTGCTCCCGTGTGTTAGCTCAGCAGAGGCAAACAGCTCATCTACAAGGTGTTAGCCTTACTATCATAGAAGAATTCCTCTCTGCTCGTGAAACAAAAGCTTTAATGTTATGAAACACAAAGTTTGGAATACTTTTGGTTTTCTACTACCGAAGGAAAAGAGTGCGCAAAAGAAATTAAAACCAGTTAGCAGCAGCAGACACAAAGAGCTACAGCTGCCTGAGAAAGGGTAGAATGGAAAGAGTGAGTGCATTCCTAGAAACATTTTAATTTTATTCAGAGTAATTCCACTTGCTAGTTTTCTCTCCTCAGGTTTCAGATCATTGGAAAAGAAAGAATGAAAAAGGGAAAGCAGCCAGCGTGCCTATTATTGCCTAGTTACTGGGAGCCAGCCAAGTGACCTGGATTCAAACTCCAGAAAGCTTATTCCATTCTGCACTCTTCCCTGCCCCCACGCCATGTAGGTAAAATGGCTGTGGAGCAGAAACAAAGAGACCTCGCACACAAATACTTCAAGCAAAACAGCAAGCAATGCTGTAACTGCCACAACTTGATACAGGAATAGGCAAATGGCTTAGAGCTTAAAAACATCCAAAAGAAAACATATTAGTCCCACAACTACTTGTAAGGGACAAGAAAACGTGTTCTGCGGAAGCAACACTTATTTCTGAAATGTTTATTTACCAAAGGTTCCATTTTTCTTTTTAATTTGCAATAACTCACCAAAAAGAATCAACCTAAACACATTCAGATCTGAGTTTCCTCTGATTTACACTCGTAAATTGAGTGTAATCACTCAGACTACACATATCTTTGTTCTGCAGGGGAAAAGCCCCAATAATCATGCAGAACTGGACTGCACTAACCCCAGGACCCAGAGAAGTTGGGATTTCTTTGTATTATCCCATTCAGATGCCATTGGTACAGCCAAGAAAGTGGAAGAATGGCTATACATTTCAATCTGTGGACTGGGCTGACTGTGGCAATGCTGCCCTGGTGGCATTTCAGGACAGCTGTCAGCTGCTGAGGAAATCAATGAGTGCATTTGCTTCTGAGGCTGAGACAGACACACATGAACCAGTGAGATTTGGACTCCTCAGATGCTTCAAGCAAAATAGACCAGAGAAAGTACTCCTAGAGCAACAGGCTAACACTACTGCAGCATGTAACACCAACTCCCTCCTTCCCTTCCCAGCCTTTAGGGCTGCTGAAAACAAGAATAGTGCTTTGGCTGCTCTAGGAAGGCAGCCTTGGACCTGGTACTCTAAAAGATAAAGGACAAGAAGAAAAGAAACAAATTTAAATTAGACCACAAAAAAAAAAAAAAAACCAAAAAAACTCAAAGGGATTTATTGTCAACTCCTGGCTTGTGTGTACACAATAGTTCATCAACACGTTTTAGAAAAATGTGTCCTCATGATGGCCTCATTTACATTTCTTTTTTATTTCCTTCGTTTAAAAAAAATAATTACACCATAAGGAAGGCAAAGCTCTTGCTTAGCTGTTTGCTAAACACAGAGCATCTTTTGCACTGATGTTTATAGACAAAGATGTTCAACAATTTAACTCACATGACCAGGAGTTATTTCTGAAGATACCTAATTCACACAGCCTTACTATAGCCTGAAGTCACTTCTGTAGCGATTTCAGTTACTTTGTAATTTAAGGTTTAATTAATAAAACATTAGATCTTAACATCAAGAACAAAGGCTTTAGAAATGGCCTAAAATTTGATCTTCACATGTCTAAGAGTGTTAGGTCAGCTGTGTTGAAGAGCTGGTGCATTAAAAAACAATCTCCTCAGCCAAAGCATTTTAACAGGTGAGCAGTGTCTGAAGTGAAACACCTACAGAAATGCAAACTCAGCCTTTTCTCTGTAGAAGGCCCTTTGGAATGTCTGACTGACTAAGATCAGCTGGTTAAACTCCTGTACTCCATCCACGGCTGACAACATGCTGACTTTTCAGACAACATGGAACAATTCTTTTCATGTTTGCTAAAAATTTATGATCAAAGGGAAAAGTGAGGGCAAAACTTCTCTTATCTCCACTGACAACCCATCCAACCAGTTTCCAGTTAGACATCTGGTGTTTCATTGAAAGGATTTTTGCAATTCAACGAGGTGCAATAACTTCTCTTTTTTTATTTAGAACTACAATTGTTTACAAAACAACCTGGAAAGGACAATTGTGAAATCAGCTCCTAGACAGGTCTTGCTTTAAATACAAGACACCACTTGCACTCACTCCCCCTGAAGTGCAAGTTGCTGATGGCAGCTCCAGGACACAGGTCCCAGCAGACTGGTGCCACTCAAGCACTCGGCTCCTGCTGCTCTTACTACAACTGCTGGTTTAGAAAAGGACAAGAGAAAACAGGACAGCAAAGCTTTGTCAGGACTGATTCTGTCACGAGTGTTCTCCCATGTCATTGCAACATTTAAAGGTGCTCAACTGATGGGGTTTTCCCCTTAAATTCAAAGTGCACAAAGTCAGAGAATCAGACAGACTGTGGTATTTTACCTATTCTGTCATAGCAAATGTGTAAAGCATTCAATGATCCCAGCTTGCCACAGTGGCTATCAGGCTTCTTCACCTTCATGGCAGGACACACACCCTGCAGGAAGTCTGGCATGAGCTAGATATACAAACAAATTTATTACATCCAAATAGATCTATCATGTCCTGTAAATGATCAAAGACAGTTTGTGCTCTTTACTCGAGTTAGATTTAGAACTGCTCCCAACTTCCTTCACAGAAACCACCGCCCAGCCTGCCTTCCACAACTATCAGCTGGTAACTTCTGTCCAAATCAAATTTTTCCAGTTAGCAGAGAAGCACAAAGATCAGCTGCAACAGGACTGGCTTTGAAAGAAATATTATGTAAATCTCTGTATGCAAATAACAGATTCCAAAGGACTTTTTAAACAAAAACTAAGAGCAGAAAAACATTTCTTGGAAAAGAGAGGAACTTTAAAAAGTCTCTTTCAGAAGACAAATCAGAAGTCTTAAATTGAGCTGGTGGTTTTGTTTTTAGTAACTTTCTTAAGTTACAGGACACATGGCTGAAGTAAAAGCATCCCAAAACTGCAAGCCAGATGTCAAAACATTTAAGAAACTCTGACAAACCAGAGGGAAAGTTTTTTTTTTCATTATAACTGCTCTTGATAGTTAAATAATTCAGAACTAGCATGAATCTTAAGATAAACAGTTAAGGTTAGAGAATTTGTGAGGAAAAAGTAGTGGAAGGTTGATAAATTCATCTCCCCCAAATCTCAGCAGAACAGCACACTCTGGGTAACCTCTCTTCCACTGCTAAACAAGTTTTCTAAAGCAATACTCTCAAGTACAAAGGCATCTTTGTTCTGGCACCTCACTAATCAGTTTAAAGCCCCGGCAAAAATATTTTGGCCTAAAGCCAAAGGACAAGGTGTTAACTACAGATAGTGTGAAGGAGAACGTCCACACAGGGCAGGAAGGACTTCTCCCCCCAGCAGTTTCAAGCTCAAGGTGGCACCAATCTGTACAGACTTATTACATGAAATTGAAAACAAAAGCCCACAAATGCCAAATCTGGTTTCAATTTAATGTTATTGAAGACAGATTTTTGAAATATTTTCCTGACCCGTTTGCAAATCAATGTAGAGTTACCCGTTAAGAATTAAATTTTCAAAGTGCCCAAGTAGTTAATGTATTTGAACTAGATGCAATTTAGCATTTTTTAAATATGACCCAACAAATCTTCTCCTATTTAGTCACTAAATATAACAAAATATGGTTTTAGGAAACCAAGCTTTGTTTTTAGGAAGAGGCCTCAGAATAGCTAAGCTAGTCCACAAAGAGCTGTTTAAAAAGCCAACTGCTCTTACTTCTCAGCAAGTAAAGCTTCTCAGTGACAAAGCATCTCTCAAGAGGCACAAGTGGATTAACCAAAGAATCCACTTCTCACTAAATACAGCCACATCCATGCAGAACTAGCAGGAGTTGGATATTGTAATTTAGAATCCTTCGAGGGGCAGTTAAGGACATTATAATGAAATGTATCTTCTGTTATCTCTGCTGTTCTCGTATTTACAATGCAAAGCTCCCCACATCAAGCTGCTCTTCAGCCTATGCAGACTGTTCCCCTCCATTTTCCCTTCAGAAGGGTTTTTCTCACAGACAGAGTGACTCCCATGCATCTGGATTTAATCACAATACATCAGTTTAACCTTTAAATACCAGATGTCAACAGTACCTGTTAATCTGTTAAACTGCAGAATGAAATTCCAGAGAGGAATGTTTTCTGCGAGCTGACAGCCAATCCCGACTTGTGCAACATCAAGCCCCAGTTTGGATTTTAGCACTGGAGCAGTTTATAAAGTATTTTAAAGGAATTTTGTGAAATACAATTAGAGGAACCTAAGAGGAATAATTTGTGATTTCATTAGAGGATCTCTAGGTTTTTTACCACATCAGCCAAGCCACATAAATGTTCCGGACAAACAAAGCTTTCAGAAATGAGAAGTCAAAATCAAACAGGAGAGAGTTGTTACTCTGGCATAACACTTCCCAAATTCTGGAGTCCCATTATCACAACCATTGCTTATTAGAAGAAGCAAAACCATCTTGCAGCTCTCATTTCAACCCCTCAAGGTGTTCCTCGGATGCAATATACTAAGAAGTACTGGAATTAGATACACATCACATTGCAACAAAGAAGTTAATACTATTTACATTAGATTTCACTACGGTCTGCTCATACCTCAAGTTGGCTTTGCACAAATTACTTTAAGCTTCTAAATAGTTAAGACAGTATGATAAAAATGTCATACATTATACAGAATCAAAACACTTTCTCTCTTTCCCCACAGTGGCTTTTTTTCAAAGATCTTAAATTCCCAACTACTACTGCTGGAAATACAAAAGAAGTCCAAGTTCCATTACAAAACCCACAAAAAGTTTTCAGCTGATTTAAGAGAATGCATGAAAGCCACAAGTAGCCTTGCAGGTGGAAAAGTAACTTGTGGCCCTTATACTTCCAAACCAGCCCAGATGAAAGCAGCCCCATCAATAGCAGGTACTTGCTAAGATATTTCTTTTCCATTCCAGAGGCAGAGCCAGTAAGGTTGCTGCAATCTGTGAATTAAGGACCCTTAAATCACACTGCACAAAATATGAACCATCCCTAACTCCACCAATCCAGCCTTGGTCACAGGCAAACCATCACAAATAAAATACAGAATAAAGTTGTTTCTGTATTTTCCGTCCAACAAACATCTACTCTACATGCAAAGATGTCAGTGACGGCAAAGCCTCGGTATCACCACAGATGTGATCAGTGTGATCACAACGAATTCCCAGCAAAGTGCAGTGGGGACTGTGCTGCCAGCCTGGGCTCTTTGTTCCCTGAAACACCAGAAGCAGAAGGCTCTTGTGTCCAAGGGAAGGCACTGACACCTGGTACTTCCTACACAGCTTTTCCTACTTGCCAATTCTTGTTCTGATAAACTAAAATGGAATCATCATCTTCTACTTTTGTGCTTTATATCAACACCTGGCACCAGAGTAGTAACAAATAACCTACCTGGATCAAATCAAGGTAAAGGATTGTAGGAAACTAAAGATGCATGATAAATGCAACACCAGGAACAGGCAACGTTAGATCTGTCACAGTAGGAACAATCTAAAACCATATGGTGTTAAAATATAAACTCAATAATCCCAGTCTGACAAAGTGGCTTATCCCTTCCTGTCATATGGCTACTGTAGGGGATTAGATGGAATCATAGGCCTTGTCTCCCTCCAGGTTCTGCTAAAGAAAATGCTTCATGCCTTCGGCACTTCAGCACTGAGAACACCGCCCTTACCAGTCTGTACTATCAACACAAACGTTTTGCCAGCACTCAGCAGCTGCCAAGCAGCCACACTGGTTATGAATATTGGGTCTGTGTCAGGCTCTTGTGGAGTTGTTCACTTTTTGGAGTGGGAGTTGATAGAAGGTTCTGATGCCCAAGCATTTTCTAAGGAAAAGATGCCTGTCTTCACAACAATCAGAACACCACTGCATGAACAAATACAAACTTCTAATTGGATTTTTTTTCCCTTCATGAACAAAAGCAGACAGTAGGAACACCCAACCAGAGCAGACACAGTACTTTTAAAGGCAAACCATCAAAGCAAGCAGCCCTCACTCCTGAGGTTTGCTAACTGATATAAGCTTGTCAACTGAAAACTTCAAGATGTTTTATTAGAAAAATGTGATAAGAGTAGCATATTACAAAGTTAGTCTTCAATTTATATTTTAATACTGCATTTAATACTTCACGTAATAACATTTTTAATATTACTTTCCATCTTGTAATGGTCTATCTTCTTGTCTGATCAAGATTGGAATTTTAAGTGAAAAGTACCCAACATACAGAACAGAAAAGCTTAGAGGTTAAAATTCTATTTTCATTTGCTTACATAAAACCAGAAAGAAGCATTTGCTAGCGATTTAACTTGACTTTAACTCAACTAAATTAAGCAAAACATCACGAAGTATAAATAGGTTGCCTGAGGAAGCTCTTGCAAGAGAGACAAGTTGTGAATACCTTTCATGACTCATAATTATTACGGAATTTGACATGAAGAAATAGGACTGAAGGGTTTTTCCTCCATACATCACACTGCAACTGGATGAACAGATGATTCACATTCTTCAAGTGTTCTTACCTTTTCTTTGAATGAAGATCCTGAGGAGAGGATTGGCTGTAGAAACTGCTTTGTGGTAATTGTCATCATTATTGATAGGCAGCAGGTCTCCGTGAATGTCCGTGTATCCCACCAGAACATCGACATTTGGGATCTTGTGCACGTGCTGCAGTAATCCATAGAACTCCTCAAACTTTCCAGGTTTGGATCTCTCCAGAGAAAATCGTCGAAATTCTGCCCCAAACTACAACAAAATATACCTTACATCATTCATATGGAAGCAACAATTATTTTACGTTAAACCAGAAACGTTATGGAATTAAAAGTGCACTAAAAACTACAACAAACAATTTTGACATGGTATAAAACAGTCAGTGAAAACAGTTGGTTTTTTTCCCCAAAGCAATAACTAGTTTTGTACGTGGTCAAACGTGTACCTTTGAGCTTGCCAAGGCTGTTTCATTGCTCCATTTAACGGGAGCACTCAGGTGACAAAGTGGTGCAGGGATTGCTGCAGGTTCTCACAGGCTCATGGAGCAAGCACGCTGGGCAAGGGACAGAGCAGAGGCAGCACTGCTGTGGCACTCAAAGCAAGGCTGTGATTAACAGCCTGTGGTATGTGCCTACCTGGAATTCGGTTCCGAGAACTCCCAGTGCCCTTGAGAACAGTGAGCAGAGATTGTTACACAACCGTGGGTCACCCACGCAAGGCTGAGCAGCCTTCACACCCCCGGCTCTTTGGGCAGGAAGTGGAAATGCCCCTTGGCTGTGAAGACCACATGAACTGCTGCTGCTTTTCAGTACAACCCGCGTGCAGCCCAGCTCTGGGGAGCTGATCCCAGCTCCACCCTGCTCCTGCCTAAAGAGAGGTAACAGGGGCAACAGCCACTGCCTTTCAGAGCATTCAGAAGATTCCTGTGCATGAGCAAGGCTCAAGTCTTGATCGCAACAGTCTTTTAAATCAAAGTTCTATCCAGGATATAGAACCTGGATTTTCCAAATCTGGTAAGGTTCAGAAAATCTGGAAAAAAAATTAGTCACTGACACTACTTTAAGGGGTAGCAGTTGCTTGTAGTCAACATAATCATTCAACAAAAAACCCAGCTCACAAATCCACTCAAGCTCAGTCTCCTACATCATCTCTAAAGCAAACACTTATTAAAACACGTTGCTTATTAAGGCAATAATACAGTGGGGGCAGGCAGAGACTCAACTGGGTGCCAAGAAAAGGATGAGCATTTGATGTAGACTAGACAAATTGTGATTTTTACCACACATAGCTAGTAAAATGTTGGTGTTCTGCCTAATAAGGGCAGGACCCAACGCAAACAGAATATTGGATAAAAATTACTCTAAATTCTCTGTATCAGGCACATACACAACATACCAGAGACGTCAAAAGGAAATCAGAGATAGCAGCAGCCAGGTTACAAAAACCAGAACAGCTGTATACGAATTAAAAGGATAAGCAGCTAAAAAACTCAGTTGGCTTTTTTTTTTTGTGTGAATTCTATTGCTGACCTACAGTGAAAATAAAGACTTTAAATAATTTCTTTAGCAAGTTTAGTTTTAAGTAGAGCAGAAGCACACTGGAACAAAATGCTCCGAGTGCACATTTGAGCCTCAGTATCACATACTTTGGTGTATCTTACACACAGGAGATGCGGAGGTGCACTTCACCTCACACCTGATTACAATCTTTTGGAGAATAAAAGCCTTGGAGCTCTCATACAAACAAAGCACTGAAAATCAGGAGACAAGGACCTCGTTGTTAGCACGTTAACACCACGCTAACTCAAAACAGGCTACACCTTCAACATCCCACCTTCCTCCAAAAGCTTCAAATAAAGGAATTATCTGGGAACACTCCTGCTCTAAAAAACCCGCAATTACCCTACCATTGACTAATGAGGCAGAAGGGATGATTCGAACCTGCTTACAAACAAAAGCCCAGCCCACGGGAGGAACTCCCAGCACGTCAGAGGCAGCTCAGCTCAATGGTGACATCAGCACAGGACTTCGTCCTGCCCCAGCTCCTTCCCAGCTGCGAGGTGTGAGCCCCGCAGGAACTGCCCATGCACGGCGGCCATCGAAACTGTTCGGCTTTCAAGGATTACACAGCTTAAACATCATTCTGTAATAAAAGCTTTAAAAAGCCAACAACCTCACCCCTCAGGTTGGAATAAATGTTGAATCTTACCACAGCAAGCAAAGGGCCAGATTTTCAAACGTGTGGTTTTTATTTTTACCGTGTTATTTTATATATACTTGGTGAAAATACCAAAATACTCCTAACCCACTCATATGTCCTAACACAGTTTGCTCAACACTATTAGAAAGCAGGTAAAAGACAAGTCCAACTGTGCAATTCCATCATTTGAATCCCTGAAATGTCTACATTTTCTATCAGATGCTGCCCTCCATCCCATGAAACAGACCTGCACTTGACGCTCCGCAGGAGTAACTTAAGCAGAGAAGGCTCCTTGCCACCTGAGCTCCTGACGAGCCCGGGCTGCTCCCCTGGAACTCCCCCGGGAGAAGTCAGGGGAGCCACGGCAGCACACCAGGAAGGCACCCGGGATGCTCACTTAACACTCATTTATGGGTCGCCTTTTTAAAGTCCTCTGAAACACAGCACAGAGCTGCTCTGTGCAAGTCTCCATCGCTGACAGAACATGAGCTGCAGTGGCCTTCTCTGGCTTATCAGTTATTAAGATTTTACTCAGAAAAAATGTTATTCCAAGTCATGAAAAAGGGGGGAAAACTGAATTTTAATATATAGAGAACTAGAAGCTTATTTTGGGGTTTCCATACCACCAGCAGGAACTCCAATCTGGGGTATAAAGTTTTATTTTCCATTACAAAAAAATGGGCTGACTGGAATTCAAGTACTATGGGGAATCTCCAGGGCAAGCTCAGAGCAGTTACCCAAACTGAATAAACTAAACTAACAAAAGAATTGTGCTCATGTAACTGCAACCACAGTTGGGCTGTGCTGGCCCAGCCTTGTCAGCTGAGGCACAATTATTGATTTGGAACATCTAAATAAAGAGCTGTACATCATGGAGCAGCCTTCAAAGCCCAGGCCACTCCACAGGAATGGCTCCCTCCACCTCCCACACAGGCATTTCTTCTTTCTCTCCAGAACTGCTCATTTTCATAGAAGGAAGATGACTCCTCTGCGATATTCAATTGAGGTGCTGTTAAATAATGCACTAGCAACAAGCAGTTCTAGGAATGCCTTGAATCCTGCTCCATAATAGGCACTTGAGGGACAATCCCTATTCATTAGGGCTCCATTTCTCTGTACAGACACCAGGAACACATCACACGGCTGGTTCCCTAGACAGATTTTAAACCAAGGAAAACACACAGCGTGAAAACAGTAAACCCAGAGTTCTGGGCTGAGAAAACAAGCGATTTGGGATACTGATCATTCTCAACCTTACAAGAGCATAAATGAAGGACTTCACCATCACAGTACTAACTTAACTGGTGTTTGAAATAACAGCTACCAGATACTCCTGTGCTTGCTGCTTTAGGCCACAGGGAAATGGAACACTTTAAAGAAATCTTCCTCATTCAGGCTGTAGAGACCAACATCACACTCTCCAGACGTTCCAGCACCATGATGCTTTATCCTTAAACATCCACACAGCTCAAGTCCTGACTGCTTCACCTGCAGTTACTGCTGCAGTAACACCTCCTAGCAGGAAAGGACAGAAGACAGGCTGATCCCCACTTCAAAAACAACCCAAGAAAGCCACGTGTCCACCAATGGAAAACACATTCCCATGTGGATGCACTTACAAGCCACCTAGGCAATGAAAAAAGGGTTTTACCTCAACATTCCTTTAATAGTGACACTCCATCTCATACTGTACATCCAGCAGTTTTACAGTTGGAAAATATTACAAATATAAAGCAGAACAAAAAAAAAATAATTTCTCTCAGAATATCTAAGTTTTATCAGAAAAACTTTGCCTAACCATCAAATAAAAATCAAAACGTAGAAGAGACATGGACAGACGCATGGGAGAATTTACAGAGCTGGGCAAAACTGTGAGCACCTGACACGGGTGATCTCTGCGGGAACACACAGGTACACACTCCTGCAACACTGCCAGGGTAAAAGTCTCTCGGGGCCTCTAAGAGAAGGCAAACTCCACTTTCGGATAAGCTAGCCAGGGCTCACCTCTACCTCTACTGTGATCCTACGCTGTACTGCACGAAAAGCTACAGAAAGACATAATCATCAGGGGAAAAAGGTAACTACAGAAACAGTCACTAACAAACGCACTCACTGCAATTCGGACAAAGAGAGGGTCTTGATGCTTGCAAATTATCCCGGAACTTTTAGGGCTGGAAGGGGCCTCTGGAGATCATGTAGTCCACCCCTCAAGTATGCCTCTAAACACCTCTGTTGGCCCAGCGATCCCACACTTTCCCCACAGCACCTATTTATCTGTACGTCTTTAAGTCCGCCTAGGAACTCGGGGGCCAACTCCGCTTACCCGTTTTCTTTTAAACCACTTCAAAACCATTGGTATTTTTCCCCGCAGACAGCGCACCCAGTAAGCGACCCCACCACCTCCGGCGGCCGCGGCCCCGGGGCCAGGTGGGGAGGGAGCGCCGGGGCCCGCCCGCCCGAGCCCGGTGGCCTGCGGAGCGCTCAGGCCCCGGCGGGCCGTGCCCCGGCGGCCCCTCGGGCAGGTGAGTCAGCAGCTGACGCCGTCCCTGTCCCCGTCCTGTCCCCGCAGCGACACCGCGGCCCGACGGCCCCGCAGGGCCGGCCCGCTCCTTCCCCCGCGCCCGCGGCCCTCAGGCGGCGGCGGCGGCTCCCACCTTGCTCTTCACCTCCATGGTGCCCAGGCCGCGGCTGCCCGCGGCCCCGCGCTGAGCCCGGTTCATGCCTCGCGCGGTCGCTGCGTCCGCTGCTCTGGCTCCTGTGTCCGCCGGAGCGCTGCGGGACGGGCAGCGGCGCGGCCCAGCCAAGAGCCCCGGCACCCGCGGCCGCTCCGCCGCCTCCGCCCTCAGCGCGGCCGGGCCGGGGCGGGGCCGCGCGGCTCCGGCACCTGCCGGGGACCGGGGCGGGGCCCTGGCGCGCCTGCGCCGCCTCCGCGGGGCCGCGCACGGGCGGGGCCGCGCACCTGCGCCCGCAGCGCAAGATGGAGGCGGCGGCGCGGGAGCGGTGCGGCGGCGGGGCGGGCTCTGCGCTCCCGTCCCGCTGCACGTGCGGGCCCTGCCTCCGCAGCCGGTGTCCCGCACGGGGCTGGAGCGCGGATCGGCTCCCGCTGCCTCCTCAGGCACCTCCCGCCCCGGGGAGCCGCCATCCCGCGGCTCCGCATCCTCCTGCGGCCCTCAGGAGCCTCCATGCCGAGCTCCGGGTCCTCCACAGCCCTGAGGAGCCAGTGCTAACCCTCCCACAGCACTGAGGAGCCAGCCCTAACCCTTACCCGAACTCTAATCCTCCCACAGCCCCGAGCAGCCGCCATCCCCCGGCCCTGCGCCCCTCACAGCGCCGCAGCCCCCGGGTCAGGCTGCCCTGGAGGCTCCGACCCCTCAGACATCAAGCTTGGGGATGGACTGAGCCATCTCCGGACAAAGATCCCCTCAGACATCGAGCTTGGGGATGGACTGAGCCATCTCCGGACAAAGATCCCCTCAGACATCGAGCTTGGGGATGGACTGAGCCATCTCCGGACAAAGATCCCCTCAAACATCGAGCCTGGGGATGGACTGAGCCATCTCCGGACAAAGATCCCCTCAAACATCGAGCTTGGGGATGGACTGAGCCATCTCCGGACAAAGATCCCTTCCAGCCCGGCGATTCTGTGGTCCGGGGGTCTCGGGGTCCCACGGATGTGACACACAAACCACACCGGTGTTAGATGATGTTTGCACATTGCATAAATAAACCTTGGTCAGGCCAAAAGTTTGAAGTCTCCCTCTGGGGATGTGGTTCTGTGTCCACCTGTAAAGGTGTTAATGGAGCTTGTTTTCATTTTAGTCGCAAATAAGATTGCGGGATCTGGTAACATCAGAGCTAACCTTCCTTATTGTACTGATTCTGAGACAGATCAATTTCATTTAAAGGCCAGTTAAGCTACCCTGATAAAAGTACAAACCCCAGAGATTGTAAACTGTCTGAAAATAAAAGACTTGTCACGTGTATGGACAAGAAGAAAGCATGTACATTAATCTCATGTCAACAGACCTTTGAATTACAAGTCTCTCCATTATCCATAAATCTGGTAGAGGAGAACGCAGTGTGAGGTTTCATCATGTGGATCTGTGCGGGTGGCGGTGATGGGAGCTCAAACAATGCCTTGCACCTGAGGCACGCCGCGGGTGTCTACTCAGCTCTCAAGTCTCACTTGGTAATCAGTAATTAAATAAAAAGCATCCAGTGCTGAATCACTTCTAAGTCGGTGCTGATTTTTGTACAGTTGATCTTCCTCCCATCACGCCAAAGGCAAAGGAATTGCAGCTCTCACTCGAGCCAAGACAAGCTGTAATTAGCACAGAGGATATTGTTAATAGTTAAGTATAGTTTGTTGCCAGACGGTGTCTAGGCTGATTCAAGTCTTCTTGTCCTTTATCCAGCATGTTTTGGTTTTACATTGCAGAAGGATGCATGGAGAATTCAGCCTGTAAATTCAGACAGAATCTGTGATCCTGGTGCAGTAGAAGGAGATTACAGCTATGAGAGCAAGACCAGGATAAAACCTCTTATTCTGTCACTTTGTAATTATAACATTGAAACGAGTTTGGACTGCTTTCCATATCTGTCTTCTACAGCTCTGTTTAATCAGCTGAGCATGGAGAAGAGTACAAGAGACATGGGAACAGTCATTTCTCTGGGGCTTTAAAGCTGTTGGGTTGGCTCTTTTCTCCTGGAGAAAGGGAGGAAAAACCTCCTGAAGGTGATTTCTGCTTGGAGCTGCTGTGCAGTTAATTTTACTGCTATAGATTTATGAGGTATCGCCTAAGATAATTTGTTTTCTATTGTGCATTCCTAGCATGGTTGGAGTGCCAGGCAGTGGGTGTGGGAGCGAGCCTGAGGAGTCAGGGCAAATTCATTTCAAGTCACTGGAACCAACCTAATAAAATGTATTAATCACTGGCTGGCTTTCATCACAAGGAGCTGACGTATGAGGAAGGAATGTGATAAACAATTTGATCTCAGATAAAGGTGGGGAGGGAGGCAGGCTCTTTGTGCCTGCTGTAAGGTAAGCTTATAGAGCTATTTTAGTCACAAGTTCTGTACAACCTGTGATTCAGACCTGATCAAGCTATTCATGGCACGTTCTGTTTCTGTGAAGTTGAAAGACAGGTTGGGTTTCCTGATCTCTGAGCAGCTGGGGGAGCTTTTTTGAGAGGCCTTTTTTTTTTCCTATGTTTGTTTTGGTGTAGAAATTCCATCACTTAGGTCCACCGTGCAGTATAGTGAGATTGTGCCATGATGTTGCTTTCCTATCCCAGATTTCCCACATTTTAATTGTTGTATTCCATACAGCCCTGCTGGGAGTTCACAGAGTACTTCCAAGAATAAAGCACAGAAAATTTCTGTCAGCATAGGCTGACTGTTATTGATGATCCACCTAATCTTTTATTGCATAGTTCAGAGCTTACGCTGACTTCATATTTAACATAAAGTAGTCTTTATTTACACTGTCAGTGCCAGCTCAGAGGAGTGATTGTTAGGTGTACTAGATTGTAATCTGATCTTGTCTTGGAGTTGATGAGAGACTGGCAGGTTTTTTTGATGGGGAGAGAAAACTAAAAGGGAAAAAGAGAAGCTTTATTTTTAAAATGATAATAAGGTCCTGCTTTCTTTAAAGAATAAATTCTGTACTTACAAGCTTTGATACCTTCTGCAATTTTGATACCTTAATCTTGTGTCCCAGTTACATTTCCCTACAAAGAAGCATTTCCAACAGCAGTGTACACTCTTGGATACTCCATTTTCAGAATATTAGGGACCAGTGTGACCTCAAATTGCTTTTGCCCTTCCCTTGACAAGTGAGGGATGCAGACAAACCAGTGCTGCCATGAAGGCATCTGATGTTCACAAATGCACAGCTATTGTAGAGCACGGCTTCCAGGTGTCCTTGAATCCAGGGAAATACACTGAATTCCTTTCTGCTGATCGGGCTGATCCTGAGGCACAGGGGTGAGCTCACCAATGCTGCCTCAGAGAGGAAGAATCTGAGAAGGGGAGCTTGTTACAATTGATCTCCATGGAACCCCCTCCATACCAACAGCTCCACACAAACACAGGAGCAAGGCTCAGCAAGGAAACCCCAGGGCATGGCAACGCAGCTAATTTATAATAACAGGAGTATTTAAATAGCACTCGTGTAATAAAAATTTTATTGCTTACCCTGAAATTGTGACAGCTATAGGATTTTAATTTTGGGGTGGGTTTTTTTGTTTATTTGTTTGTTTGAGTTTTTAAAATGTTATTTTACTGAGGGGGAAACAATAGTTGGGCTAGTAATGAGTTTTTGTGTTCTGTTTCTGCCTTTGCTTTCTTCTTCCCTGTCAGGAACACTAGCAGCATTTTTTTCTTCCCCACTCCTCCTCCAGGAACCTTTAGTTGTTACTTTGATGCAATATTTACTTACCTGTCCGTGACAAAATGAATTGATTGTTTTTTAAAGCTCATATATGAGATCTTTTCCAATAAAATATTTACAGTTTCCTGGGGTTGGGGGGTTTTCTTTCATTTTGTACTTTTATTTTGTCTGCCTTTATGGGAAAGGTTGTCTTCATACCATGCTGCCTGTGAAAGAAACATTTGTTTCAGGTGTGTTATAAATCCAGTTATAAACTAGGTCCAGCAATAAACTTGTGAGGTTTTCTGAAAATACTTTCCTAGCAACTCAAAAGCAGATACTGATACATTAATTTAAATTCTCTGAGGTTTCTAACTAAAATAATGAAAAGCTTTTAAAGCTTTTTCTTCCCCTTCATCTAGTAATCCATTTGTGTCCAATGACTCTGAATTCCTTTGGAATTCCCCCTTGTTTAAACGGGGCAGTTGTGAGTCCAGCTGACACCTCACACTTGCACTGGTGTGGGGTTTAATGATTGAATTCTCCTGCCCAAAGAGCTCAGAGGAGCCACGCTGGTGCTGAGCTGTCCGGATTCCATGGGTGACACTTCAGGGCTTCTTTACACAAAAGAATTTGTGAACATTTCTTCTTTGGTTTTCCACTACTCACTGAGTATTCCTGGTCCAGAATTTTGCTGGGGGCGGGGAAAGTGCAAATCAAAGGAAAATTGTTGCAAAATTTACTTTAATCTTTGTTTGGTACAGATTGGGGTTTAAATTTTGTCATATTCTTAGATAAAAAGCTCTGCTTAATAAGCCTTGTGGAATAAAGCCTTTGCTGTTAAGCTTATCTAGAAAACATGTTATGGCTATTTGTGAAGAAAGCTCTGCCCTCTGCTAGTGAGTGTCACCCAGTAAATGTGACAAAAGTGACACTTTAGTGCCAGCACTGAATAAGGAGCACTTGTACCTTTTGCCACAAAGGAACATTTGTACATGAATGGTGGTTGATAGACCTCAGAATTAAAGTGAGGCGGCCTCTGTGGACTCCCCAGTTCTATGAGCAGCAGCTCCTGTTCCTCAGTGCCTGGTGTGGCAGCTGGAGTGGCCTGGGCTGTGAGGTGTCCCCTGTCCCCAACGTGTGCTGCGTGAGCACGGGGTGTTACTTTGGCCTCCCTTTGCGAGTTTGGACTGCTCCCGTGCCTCACTGAGACAATGAATGCATTTTGCCAATGGTTCCTGCATATATAGTGATAGCAAAAATAATGGTGGCTTTTGTGAAGTAACGAACCATTGCTTGTTGAGGTTGCATTATTATCGGACGGCACACGAGTCAGGCAGGAGCGCTCACACAGGAGCTGGCAGCTTGAGATGGGGATCGGACACTTGGGAAGGGAATCGCTGCGGGCTGGCCGTGTCCATGGCGCGGGGTCGCCGCTGTCGCGATTGTCGCCGCTGTCGCGATTGTCGCCGCCGTCCGCCCCGCGGGTGCAGCGGGAGGCGCCGCCGCCAGAGGGCGCCGTGCCCGCGCTGTCCCGGTCACCCGGGGCTGCTGCGACCGGAGCGACGTCCGTTAATTACCCCATTAATTACACCGCTAATTAATCACACCGTTAATTAATTACAGCGGCGGCCTCGGCTGCACCAGACTGCCCAGGACATTAACCGCTCCCACAGCCTTACCTGGGTTTGTAATGGCTGTGTCACATTACTGTCACCGTGCTTTAAAATGTCACTCACAAAATCACAGAATGCTCGGGCTGGAAGGGACCTTAAAGCTCATCCCATTCCACCCCCTGCCACGGACAACTTCTGCTACCCCAGGCTGCTCCAAGCCTCATCCAAGCTGGCCTGGGACACTTGCAGGGATGGGACGATGTTCCCAGGGATGGTGCACATCCATTTAATTTCTTTGATTTGTCAGAGACTTCTTGTTGTAATCATAAAATGAAGTTATCAACACTTTAGAAAAATATAAAACAATTATAAGGAACAATTTTTTTTAGGGAAATATGAAACTTTTATTGTAATTAGATGATCAGATTAATTTAGGCTTTTTTGTCTCAGTGTTTTCTGTGCCCATACACAAACAAGCCAACCCCCTGTGAGACCCCAGAGAGAAAACAGTCAGGTGTGTGCACATTAATGCAACAGAACTACCCCTGTTTGTTAACCAGATAGTGCTGGGGTGGTGGTCGTAAGTAAAACTACAAAAGTACAAGCCAAGGAGACTTGAAAAGTAATTCAAATTTTCCATGCATGTCACATTTGGAAATATTGAATCCTGTGAGTTCAGCCACTGTCCCAGTTGTGTTGAGGTTTTAGAAGATACTCTTTGCTTCTGTTGGCAGGTCTCGTAGCTTCCCTCCTGAGCTATAATACCAGGAACTAAAAACTCCAGCACGGATAGATGCACAAAGAGGGAAAAAGAATCATGTGCTTGGAGCTGGGGATGTGTATTTACAGTTCCACCTCACAATAACCCCCCTCAGGGGCTCAGAGCAAATGCTCTGTGCAGGGATGGTTTGCTGGAACATGCTCTGCAGTTTGTTGTGTTACAGCAATGAAAGTGCCCAGTCAATATATCCATGGGCTGAGAGAGAACCCACTTCTGTGCCGATCACTCCACATTATGAAAATGTAAGTAACATTCTAAAATTAAAAAAATACAAACTAGAAAGGGGTAGGGTGGAGCCACAGGCAAATGTTGGTGTACATATTGCTTGCATTAGGAGCAGCAAGAATTATTGTCTCTGCAAGTCAGCCTGGTGCAAAGGATCACAGCAACGGGCCCAGCTACTGAGTTTTAGCTCTTGCTTTTATAAACAGAGCTCTGGTTTACAGCAGCCTTTCTAAAAGTCAGTTTAGTCTGGATCTTCTTGAGAAGGCTGGGCTGGTCTGCTGGTTGGCTGCCTGTAATCCGGTCCCTTTAGAAAACAAACAAAACCAACTTTATTCAGGATTTAAACAATAAAGTTATGATTAATCTGATTATGCCAGAGCACTGGTGATGCTGAAGCACTGAATGTCTAATGTTGTTGCAGCCACGGTGAGTGCTTTGTTATAAAATGATCTTTGTGTGTCGTTGGCTTACAGTGATGGGTGTTGGGTGGCTGAATTTGGGAAGGGTTTTTGTCAAGCACGCTGAGATCTTTGAGGAAACATACTGGCATTTTTTTTGTCCCTTTAGGTCTGAGACACATCAAGTGTGTTTTATTTTTTCACTGTAAATATTATGATGGTGCCAGCAATGCAGTATTTACTGCTTTTCATATGCGTGAGAATACTAAACATATGTATTTCTAAAGGAAATTCCAGAAGAATGTGAAACTAGCTTGTAGCAATAATTTGTAGGTTTGTGTCCATTGTTTTCAGGAATATGTAAATTGTTACATTATAGAACTCACTTTGAACCCTGCTGCATAATTAGCTGCACTAAACATCAGTATTCAATTTGGGAAATCTGTAGCCAAGTGTTTTATTAGAGTTTCGTGGAAAAGGAGAATGTGAACAAAACCATAGAGCAAATGATCTGAAATGCAGTTAAAAATAATGAAAACCAAGCACCAGTCACATAAACACACCAGATGAAGACACAGCAAATGAAGATCATAAAAAGTAAACTGGAATAAAAACACATAAAGCCATTCCTCAGCTGAAGTAAGCGGGGACATCTGCACCAGGAGTGAGGGAACCGTGGTCATTGGTGTTTGCTGAGAGGCTGCTCTGTGGATTTTGTTAAGAGGCTCATGGTTAGGAGGAAATGACATTCACAGCAATGGCTTTTTGGGCAACTGGCTGCGCAGGGCTCCTGCAGAGATTTGGTGTAGTGACAAATGTCCTCCTACAAATCCAGCTGATTTCAGCTTGTCCCAGCGTGCTCCACCCTGCAGCGGGGCCAGCCCTGGGGACAGGGCCCTGCTGCAGTGCCAGCAGTGTTCCAGCCCTGTCCTGGGCTGCAGAGCTGCGGTGGCACCATGGCTGCCCGAGGCTGGGCACCCGGGCACTGCTGCCTGCCTCGGCAGCCTGGCACACCACGGAGCACCAGGACAGCTGCGGGGGCCTCTGCTGGGGAGGATTCTTCAGGCACTCGGTGGGTGTGATCAGAACCCCCCAAATGCCAGGAAAATCAAGCCCAGAGTTAGAGTCACAATGACTGTACTGTCATGTGCTCACCTGTACAGATCCATGGATTTGCATCTCCTTGTTCTGTGCTCCAGGTGCCCCAGCTGTGACACCCGCAGTGTTCCATCACTGCCCTTTGCAGGGCTCCCAGCCCCAAGCATTTTGAAGACCTGGTGTGAAACCCACTTTTGCTTGCATCTCAGCACAGTTCTTTCTGACACAAATAAAACCCAGGGTGCTCGAATCATTGGCTCGGGCAATTCCATCTGCCCATCTGGTTTTGCTCTCACTTTCATGTGTGCCAGTTCCCTCATGCCTCTCCTCACAAGCGTGTTCAACTGTGCAAGAGATCTTCCTCTGCCTCCTTCCAGATTTCCCCTTAAACATGTGCACAGGAAAATACAAATCCCGACCAACTGCATAAAGAACTGGGAAGGGAAGCAGTAACCCTGCCCTGAGAGGGTCTTGTATGGGATCTCTGGTCAGCTGGAGCTTTGGGAGCTTCACTTTGTGTTTCAGCCTCTTGCAGTGGGGTGGGTTTCAGGATGTGTGAGCTGGATGCTGCAGAGCATGGTGCAAAGGGAAGAAAACAGCATTACTAATAAAGTTATGGTAAGGGCATGGCCAGATTCCGTGCAGTCAGCTCATTTTGCCCGTGGGGAGTGTCTGGATGCCTGTGCTGTCTGTCAGTCAGTCAGCACGGGGAAGTGCTGCTAGGAACCAGGGGAAAATGGAAGATGGGTGAGGCACAGCAGCAGCCCAGGTGCTGTGCCCAGGCAGGGACAGGTTTGTGGGGGATTTGCAAAAAGGCCCGGCCAGGGATTGTTCAGGAGAGAGGTGTGAGTCTCATGGGGTGAGACAAGGAGCAGGGAGATCCCAGCCTGCTTCCAGATGACAGCTTCACCTCCTCCTGCCGGGACTGCCTGCAAGGGGCTGGCAGAGGGCAGCTCATGCCCGAGGAGCAGCACCTGAGCAGAAGGAGGTCAGGAGTGGGTGCAGCAGGAAGGACTCGGAGCAGGATTGCTCGACACAGAATCAAAGCAGCAAATGACATCTCCCAGTACCAGCAAAGCTATGGAAGGGCGGGATGGGGAAGGCAGGAGGCAATGAGAGGAAGAAAGGTGATGATGGTGTGATGATGGTGATGGTGGTGATGATGATGATGATGGTGATGATGATGATGATTAGCGTTGTATGACCGAGGGCTGCAGGAGGAGGGAACCTTTGAAGGGATGGTGAAGAGGCAGTGTGGGGTGAGGGCAGAGGAGGAGGGAGCAATGGCTGGGGAAGGTGGGAAAGGCGGGATCTGGGCACGGCAGAAGCGGCCCGAGCAGAGGGGGTAAGAGCTGGGGGCAGGGGAGCGGGGGCATTACCGCGGGCATTACCGGGCTGCGGGGCGGGTGTCCCGTCCGGGGCTGCCCTGCGGAGCCGCAGCTGCAGGAGAGGAGCGAGAGGGCGCCCGGGATGCTGCTGATGCACAGCAGAGGGTCCGGGCCGTGACCGCCGGCTCGGCATGTGCTGGAGCGGCGGGCGCGTTCCCAGCCCCCCTGCCAGCGCCAGGGGGGGTCGGAGGGGGAGCGAGGGAGAGAGGGAGGGAAGGAGGGAGGGAAGGAGGGAGGGGAGCGAAGGGGAGCAGCGAGCGGCGCGGAGCGTTCGGCATCCAGCGGCGAGCGAGCGCTCCGGAGCCGCGGCTTCCTGGAAGCGGAGCCCGGCTGGGCGGCGATAAGGGCGATAAGGGCGATAAGCGGCGGCTGTCCGGGGCCCTCCGCACCCGCCGCGACAGCCGCGACAGCCGCGACAGCCGCCACGGCAGCGGAGCCGAGCCGCGCTGCGCGCCCGCCGGCCCCAGCGCAGGTGGGACACAGGTAGGGCACAGCCGGCACAGCTGGCACAGCTGGCACAGCCGGGCACGGAGCGGGGCGCGGGGGGCGCGGGGCACCCGCACTGCCCGCAGGGGGACAGCACCTGGAGGGGACACGGACAGCGGGGCCGGGATGGGTCACCTGCGGGGACGCGGGCACCTCCAGGGGGACGCGGGCACCTCTAGGGGGACGCGGGCACCTCTAGGGGGATGCGGGCACCTCTAGGGGGATGCGGGCGCCTGGGCTGTAAGCGGGCAAGCCTCAGAGGATGCCCAGGCTCCTGCAGAGCTGCGGCCGCGCAGAGAGGCTCGCTGGCCTTTTATCCGGGGTGAAGGCGCTCCCGGCAGGACAGCGCCTGGCTGGGGCAGGTGGAACGGTGAGAGGAGCAGGATGAGGTTTATGCCATCCCGTAGAGTTTTGCCTTTTGGAGGTGTTGTTGCATGAGCTGGTTGTATTTTAGTTAACTCTCTTTGTCTGTGCAAAGACTACATTTTATTTGCCTTCTTTTTTTTATTGCTTATTCGCGTAAATACAAGTTGAGGTTTTGGGTCACAGCCCAGTTACATTTTGATTCAGACAGAGTTTAATTTCCCCTTTTAAAAAGTGTTTTAAATAAGTTGGGCCATATGGAAGTAGAGTTGTTAATCAACCAAAGGAACTTGAAGGAGTTTGAAAAATAAGGTTATATATTTCTGGAGCCATTTCTTGAGTATTGAACCAGCACCAGTACTCAAACTTCTGATTCAGTCATTTCCTTTGCTGGGATCAAGACTTAATCTGTCCATACCTGTGTTTTCACAGCTGCAAAATGGGAGCTACACCTATTGATGAGGTGCTTTACCTTTTTTTTTTTTTTTTCTGGAAAGCCCTGAATTAAAAGCAAGAAAAACAGAGGAAGATCATTTGCAAGGGTAGTAAACAGTGCAAAATGTGTCTGAGGGAATATTGCATGTTGAATGGAGAGGCTCACCAAAGATGCTGTGGCTGAAGGGGCGTGCAGTGAGGAGCTCCTCTCTGTTGTATTCCTGTGTCGTGCAGTTCATCCCTTCCCTGCTGCTGCTCTGACTCCTGCACAGTGACTGACACAAGCACCACGTGTAGCAGCACAGGAAAAGCTGCACAAACCCTGCCAAAATGGGCTGGAGCTGTCGTGGAGTGGCAGGCCCAGCCTCTTTGTGCCCCAGGTCTGGAGAGAAACGTGTGGGATGCAGCACGTGTGCGCTGGTGGTGCACATTCACCTGGCAGCATTCTCCTGCAGTTACAGCCTGGATCCCTCTGGGGCATGGAAGGGCTTCCCTGGGCTGCCAGGGCTCATCCTGGGCAGGCAGGAGCTGCAGGGCTGTTCTGGCAGCAGCACGGGCAGGGCTGAGTGGAGGGAGGCAGGAGGGAGTTGTGTAATGGGCTCCCCAAGGGACAGGGGAAGATGGGATGGTTTCCTCCTGCCAGGACAAAGAGCAGCTGCACAGCTGCTCTACAGCGTTCTCCCAGCCCCAGGCTCCTGTGGAGCAATCCAGGCAGCTGGGATCCTGTAACAGCACATCCACCAGTGCCACTTCACTGCCTTCCAAACCAATTCCTGTAACAGCACATCCACCAGTGCCACTTCACTGCCTTCCAAACTAATTCCTGTAACAGCACATCCACCAGTGCCACTTCACTGCCTTCCAAACCAATTCCTGTAACAGCACATCCACCAGTGCCACTTCACTGCCTTCCAAGCTAATGAGTTCCTTCACAAATGCTCCTTTGCAATATTCTCATAAAGAGTCTGAGAAATGGACTAGAGCCACTCAGGAAAGGGAAACCAGGCTCAGTCTGAGGGGAGGGGAAAGTTGTGATCCTCATGTGTCTCCCAGGGGTCTGAGGAGTGACAGTGTGGGGTCACAGAGCACCAGGACAAGGCAGAGGTTCTGGGTATAGAAAGTTATCCAAGATAAAGCAAGGGAGGGGGAACTGTCTCTGAAGGGTTATTAATTTGTTCCATTTGGATGAAATAAATAGAAAGACTGGAATTGAAGGAGATAATTTGTGTAAAATAGTAGGTTTAATATTATTTGAATCTGCACACTTGATCTTAGCCAAAAGGCTGAGGGAGCAGACAGAGTTGAATTGTCCAGACTGTTGTTGGCCAGCACTGGATTTTGGAAGGTGATTGGCTGGTGACAATCCAGAATTATGGACAGAGAGTTGTGCAGAGGATATCAGCCAGCCTTTAATGGCTACAGGTGCTCGGGGCCCTGGCTTCAGTTCCCAGCCCTGGATGCTGCCTGCAGAAGCACAAAAGGGACATACATATTTATGAAATACCAGCTCTTATCCACTTTTTTCAACTTTTCCATTTCTGCTGCCAGTTTATTCTCCCTGAGGACAGACTGCTTTAAACCAGTATGTCTTCAAAGACAGAATGCCTGAAAACTATCGTTTTTATTCAGTTCAACTTTTCAGGGCAAAAACTTGGTTTTCAGACAGACAAGGCATTTAATCACCAGTAATTCAGAAGATCAGAACACTGAGATGATCTTGTAATTAATACAGAAATACCCTAAGTGTAGTTAGCAAACGGATTTATATGTAACTGCTCTAGATGTGAATTTAGCTGTTTCAAATTAAGTAATAAAAACTATTTTATGGAGAACATATGCAATTATTATTGGGACAGTAACTGTGTCAGTGACATTTTATTGCTCATGTTTTTTCTGTGAATCCATCCCTGATCTGCTTGGTGAAGTAGCAAAAATCCACTTCTATTATTTCCATAATGTAAAATCCATTGGTTCTCAGGAGCTTGAAGAGCCCAGGGCTGCATGTTTTGGGAAGAATTTTTTCACTGAAAGGGGGCTCAGGCCTTGGAACTGCCCAGGGAGGGTTGCAGTGCCCATCCCTGCAGGTGTCCCAGGAATTCCTGGGGGTGGCACTCAGAGCTTTGGGCTGGGGACAGGGTGGGGATGAGGCACAGCTTGGATTTGGTGTTCTGGGAGGGATTTTCCAACTTTAGTGATTCTGGGAGGGGTAGCTGCTCATCCTGGGGCAGGTCAGGTGTGAAGTGGTGAGGATCCAGCAGTGTTGGTGCAGGAGATAAGAGATCAACATCAGCCTTGCTCCATTGTGGAGGGAGAGTTATGTTTATGATTAGGGAATGAACCTTGTTCCTCTCAGCCGGATAATTGATTTATTTCACACGGTAGGAACAGCAGTAGCAAAGCACTCCTCATTTCATTTTAAAAACCCCTGGCTTATAGGCTGTGTTTACCATGAGAGCTTTCTCCGACCACTGTTGAAATGCTTTAACACTTTGAGCTGTGCATGAACATCCATGGCTGCTGTTCTGTGTGCCAGGGGAGGCAGGAGGGTGACCTGGGTCCGTGTGCTCACTGATCCCTCTCTGCCTCACGTCCTTGCAGACAGAACAACAACACCACTTTCTTCTCGCAGGATAGTTCATGCTCTGGCCCAGAACTACAGCACCAGATGTGTTGCCACAGAAACAATTTAAAGGGAGAAGGAATTGTGAGCAAATTGTCTTTCTTGTGGAAAATGTTTGAGAGCCTCTCCTTGGTTTCCCTGTTTCTATCTGTGTGTGTGTGCACAGCAGAGAATAAGGGACAATTTTGCTTTTGTTTTGTACATCTGCTATTGGTTTAAAATTCTCTATACAGGGTTGAAAATTGAAAAATATTCTATTATGGGCATGACTTACGTACCTCAGAGACAGTTTTTATTAAATCCTGATTCATTTTTAGAAACTTTTTTCCTTTAAAAATGTGCTGTGCGCTAGCTGATTTACTTACCTCCACTTGCAACATGCTTTGGAAAATATTTCCAGTCACAGTTGTTTCTGTGAAAGTAAGAAAACATTTGACTTTATAGTTATCCCAGATTTGGATGCTGAGAATTAGGATCACATTCTCCTTACTACAGCTGACATGCTGATGAAAAGAGGGAATGTTTACAGGAAATATTTTGATTTAATCTTGTCTAGGAAGCCTTAAAGTAGCCAAAGCCCTTGATTTTAGCTAGCATTTCTTTTTCTCAAACCAGTGGATGCTCTATTCAACACACTCTTTTCTCAGCTGTTATGAAAATATTTCTCTGAACAAAATGCAATGTGAATTACCTTAACATGTCCTTTTGACATTCCTGACCACAGCATGACATCTTTATCCTGCGGGTTTGCATTCTGTTTGGGGAGAGTAATGAGAGGAACATCCAGGAGGGTCCCAGCCCTGGCAAAATTTTCAAAAGGCCACAATCCAGACATCAAGAGCCTTGTTTCCACAGTTCTTTGTGCTTCATGCATCTGGGAGGTCTTTGTCCCTGCACAATTTGAAATACTGCTGGCTGTGGGACTGGAAGAGCCATAACTGGTTTATCTCACCAACAGCCAAGGTGAAGTTTGGCTCTCTTTGGAATGAGGCAAAGATTTGCCATATGCAGTTTTTTGCATGGTGCTGCCCATGATTTGGGAGGGAATGGACACACAGGGTTATCCTGAGAAACCTCCTGTCCTTACTTCTGTGTTCAGTATTCCCCTCTGGGAGAGTTATGATTATTAAATCTATTTTCTTATGGCCAGACTTTCAAATGCCCCTGAGTCTGGAAATGCACAATTTATTCCCCTTTTTTACTCATTCTTGTAAAAAACTGGGATCTTCACTTTTCCTTTGATGAAAATTCTTTCTAACAGAAATATATCCAGGTATCCCTGAGTCAGGAGCAGTTGCTTATGCTTTAGAAAGCAGTTTAACCTTATTCCAAGTGTCCTGGATTGCAGTCTGGAGCTCTGGAGCTAGGCTGCATGCCATGTCCCACACTGGAGTCCTGGCAGCTCCACAGGCATCTACATCACCCAGCAAGATCTGCCAGGCCGATAAGAAACTCATTTCTCTCTTGCATTCCTTCTGCAGGCACAGCTCCAGCCCTGGGTGTGGGAGGAATGCGGAGCTGGGCCTGGAGCTTGTGTCTGCCCAGGTTAGAAAGGAGCTTGCAGAGGGAAATGTGGCTCTGCAGCCCTGCTTGCCTGGGACACCTCAGCTATTTGCATCCAGGTTTCTGCTCCTCGGGGTGGAGTCAGCCCTGTGTTTACAGGCTGATCCAAAGGTGCCCTTAATTAGTTCACATCTCTGCTGTTTGATCCCATGAGAAGGCAGCTTGCTGTTTCCTTAGGCAGTGGAGCTTTCCCAGACAGGCATTGTAAACTGGAAATATAGGTGCTTGTAATTTTCTTAAAAACCTCCTTTGGGCCTGAAATGGCTTGTGCTTGGTTTCAATCCAGTATTGACTAAGACTGGAAAGTGTGAATAATGTCAGTTCAGCTGTATTTGAGTTATTCAAATGAATTTAAAACTATGTACTTTCCACTTACATTGTTCCATAATTCTCTGCACTTACATAACCTCTGTTTTATTATTGAAATTGCTACAGACTTGAAGAGGGAAATATAATTTTACAATACTGGGCCTGAACAGATAAACAGGGAGGCAATTCCAAGGCCTCGGTGTGCTTTAAAATTGGAATGTTTCTGCTTTAAAATCTGAATGTTTCTGCTTTAATGTTGGTGTGAATAGGTTTGTACTTTTAGTGGTGCAGAACAAACACCACCTCCATAACCTTCCCTTTCCCTGGGCACTGGATTTCTGATATGTTTCCATTATATAACTGAAATTTCACAGAGAGAGTTTAGAAGATTTCTCCAGATTTTAAGGAAGGATTTTGTTTACAGAGAATAAAGTTAAACCAGCAGGCTGGGGTTTTCCAATGGGATATTCCCAGTGCAGCCCAGGGCATGTGGCTGAGACTTGATCTGCACAGAAAGTTCAGCGGCTTTGCTAAAGTTTTGAAGGCAAGTGGTTTGTAACAAGTTAGTGACCTGGTTTTTTGGAATGGCAGAGAAGAGGAGAGCATTTTCATTGGGTGGATCATGTGTGGAAATGCCTGGGTTTGATCCTGCAGTGACACAGTGTTGTGTAAGTTTGTTGTAAATGTAGCTGCACTTTTCTTAGTGCTGTTAGTGCAGCACCAAATGCCCAGATGGATGGAAATGTGTCACTGTTGTCTGAACTGGAGCCCCAGACACTGCCCTGGAAGGTGAGGCCCTGTGAAGAGCCCTGACATACAGAAATGTTCCTTCAGTCAGGCACTGGGACAATGGAGCTGTCCTTTGTGTAACTCTGCTGAGGTCATTGGAGCTCCTTCCTAATTCCACCGAGGCCGACTTGTGCCTCTCCCTTTTTCTGAAGGGTTCACATGCCAATGTGTTGTGCAACAATATAATTTCTAAACAAATAAAGAAGAATTTAAATAACCTTAGAAAATCAGTGCGGGCATCCCAGCTGCCTGCAAACAAACAGCAGAAGTGCAAAACATTTAAGTAGCAATGCAAAGTATCTCAAAATTACTTGAGCTCTGGTTCTTCAAGAACAAAGCCACAATTGTAAGGAGAACATCTCTGCAGGAGAAGGCTCTGGATGAGAACACACACTGCTTCTGGTAAGGTCTCCACTCCAGACATAATTTCTGTGCTGTTTTCCCCAGAGCTGCAGTAACACATGATGAATCTTTTCCCTGCGTGTGTATGTATGAATTTGACTACTTTTAGTTTCATTTAAAGCAATAAGTGAGGATACTTTGACCTGTAATCGTCAAATTATGTTTACAGTACAGTAAAACTGTATCTTCCTGTAAAATATCTGTCTTGGGGAAGCCAAGTCACACAGAGCAAAACTCCACATTTCTGTCAGGACACGGAGCGCACTGCTTGCCCTGCTGCTGTAACTGGCTCAGTCTGGATTTAGTCCTGGTTCTGCATTAGTGTATTGCTGGAATCTCTTGTCAACATGTTTGCTACATGAATGGCCATTTCTGAATTTGGAAGACAACCCAAGGGTGCCTTTCTGCCAGGAGGGTCCCTGCCCTGGGCACTGTCTCTGCAGAGCACCTCCAGTGGGGCTCAGGAGATCGCTGGCCCATAGATGCTGAGGAAACCATCCAAGGTCTAAGAAAAACTCCTTGTGATGCTGAAAAATAGGAAACACTAAGCAGATGTGTTAGTTGCAGTGAAAGCCCTGGGTCCTCAGGGAACAAACAATTGGGTTCACAGTCTTTGAAGAAGTCTGAGACAGAGAGCTGATTGATTTTTTTGTGCACAAAGCTGAAATGCATTTTCATGAGTGACTCTTGCCGTGTTTGTTGATGGTATTCATAACATTTCAAGGGACCCTAAATTACTTTAGCTTTTGGCCTAAATGTTGAAGTGGTTTGATCTTGACTGATCCTGCTGAGCAACTTCTGCTCAGCACTTCCAGTTGTGTCGGCCTTTTTCTTCCAGGGAGCAGCCCTGGTGTGCCTGGGCTGGCTGTTCTGGGGGCGCTGACATTTCCAGGAATTTGTTATCTCTGGCAGAGGCCTCGTCACTGTCACCCATTGATAAGTGGGAAGGTAAACATGTTGCTGATGAGACAGTGTCCCTTTGGGGGCTGAGCACCAGCCTGATTCCACTGCACACTGTGCTCCTCCAGAGAAATGCTCTTCTACCACTCAATAATTTTTAAAATTGTCTTCACTGTACGATTCTTGTTATGACTTACGTACTCTTGCTCCCTTTTAATGCAGAGGGATTTTTCTTGTTTGCAAATTTCAGTCACGTTAGAGCCATCACTTCCCAGTCTTGCTGGTAACACTTCTGAAATAAGTGTGGCAACTCTTTAACTTCTAACAAGTATGAGACGGGAGTTTCACATTTTCCATTTGCTGCCTGTGGAGCACCTGAGATAAACAGCAGTGACACCAGCCCAGGGCTGAGGGCAGGGCTGTGGAGAGGCCAGGGCAGGCTCAGCCAGTGCAAGCACAGCCACCCTCCTTTGGAGAGGTGCTGTCAGAAGGGGTTTGGGAGCCCTCCCAAGCAGACTTGCAGGAAAGCTGCTGCTTTAGAGAAGCCACATGAAACAGCCCCTGCTAGGATGTCTTCTTGAGGCTGGAGGAGCTTTCAGGGGCACTCCAGGAAGCAGCAATCCCTGTGGGTTTTGTAGGGTTTTGTAGGGGCTCCTGGGCAAATGATGCCCAGAAGTCAGTATACAAGTTTGCCCCCTCTGATTTTATAACTTTCCAGAGAGCGCTGCTGTAACTCTGTTTAGGCTTGAAACAATCCAAAGCTTTCTTCTAGGCAGGGCCAGACTGACTAAACTTGAATATCTGGTTTAAAAGTAAATGTAGTCCAGTTTAGACTGCATTTTCCTCAGCTGCTCACTGCACCATTTGTATCCTAATGCACATTAGTCTTTCAGCTGTTTCCAAAGCCATCTTCTTTTGAATGTTTAATATCTAAGAACCAATTAGTTCCATTTTGTTTTCCTTGGATAGTTTGCAATTAAACATTCTTTCAAGTGGGCTTTATTTAGCTAATTCCATCACAAAAATAAGCTCTAAGGGAACGAAGAGAAGTTCAAGCTAGCCAATGTTTATTTTTATTATTAATAATTTATATTATGGGAGTCCCCAGGGGAACCAGGGCCCCACTAAACCCAGTTTCCTCTGCATGTAATGACTGTGTCTCACAAGACTTTATTCAGCAGAAGATTCCTTCTTGCTGCTGTGGCTCAGTGCAGGGGACCTGCTCCACACTGCAGGGAAAAGACTGATGGAGAGCACATGAAAACAAATCAAGGATCATTGTTTTAAAGGAGCTTAAGCTTGGCTCCAGAGGGAGAATCTGATGCAGCTTTTCTAAAAAAGAAGAAAAGCAACACTTATGTATTTTTCCAGTCTGAGTGCCAAGTCATGACCTCCAAGATCTCGTTGATCATCTCTGAAGTGATGGCAATGCTCCCAGTGGCTCTGAGGGCAGAGAAGTGATGGCCCTAAAAACCTTATCTCTTTCTGAGCTAACAGCAGGGGACTGTATATTTCAAAAATATACACACTGGTGGGCAAAGTTAGTTTAAAAAATGCTCTTGTTCAGTCATACTTCTGTCAGAAGTTATGGTTTTCACAGCATCTGACCCTCAAGAATTGGTCTGCTTTATGTTTTACAGAAGTCTTGGGAGGAGCAGTTTGGAGTCCCTTTGGAGCTGCTGAATGCAGAGGGGAGCAGAGCCAGCCCTGGGCTCTGAGATGGGCTCAGCAGGGTCAGAGCAGCTCCCTGGGTCTGAGATGGGCTCAGCAGGGTCAGAGCAGCTCCCTGGGTCTGAGATGGGCTCAGCAGGGTCAGAGCAGCTCCCTGGGTCTGAGAGGGGCTCAGCATCATCAGAGCAGCTCCCTGGGGTCTGAGATAGGCTCAGCAGGGTCAGAGCAGCTCCCTGGGGTCTGAGATGGGCTCAGCAGGGTCAGAGCAGCTCCCTGGGTCTGAGAAGGGCTCAGCAGGGTCAGAGCAGCTCCCTGGGTCTGAGATGGGCTCAGCAGGGTCAGAGCAGCTCCCTGGGCTCTGAGATGGGCTCAGCAGGGTCAGAGCAGCTCTCTGGGTCTGAGATGGGCTCAGCATCATCAGAGCAGCTCTCTGGGTCTGAGATGGGCTCAGCATCATCAGAGCAGCTCTCTGGGTCTGAGATGGGCTCAGCAGAGTCAGAGCAGCTCCCATCCCTGGGGTCTGAGAAGGGCTCAGCAGGGTCAGAGCAGCTCCCTGGGTCTGAGAAGGGCTCAGCAGGGTCAGAGCAGCTCCCTGGGTCTGAGATGGGCTCAGCAGGGTCAGAGCAGCTCCCAGCACTGGGGACCCTGCTGCTCCCTCTGGGCTCCAGTGTGGGCTCAGGGCTGGAACCGGTCCTGGGGTGAGCAGGGCTCTGGGTGCAAGTGCAGCACTGCAGATTTTCCTCCTCCTGGAATTCCCATCCTCCTCCTCTCTCTTCTGTGCAAGGATCAGGCTTTGCAGCACTCTTTCCATAACTCCACAGGCAGGACCCAGACAGGAGTTTTCCTGACCATCCTCCATCCTCATTAGCTCAGTCTAAGGGGGGTGAGACATCTGGTTCCAAGTACAGCAGTGTGGTTAGCATGGGGGCTTTTTCTCTCCACAGAAAAACCACCAAATCTGGCCATTTAAGACACAGATTTTATAGGAGCTAGAGCTGGGCTGTGCAAAGTTCACCTCATTAAAAACAAGCCCAAACCAAATAAAAGCAGAGAGTAACAGTGTAAAAAATGTGGGCCATGAATGTCAGAGCATGTGTACTAGGAACTGGTAAGAAGTGAAGGGAAAAATACAGATATACCCACATCCATTCAGATTCTTGGGTTTTTCCACAAGTAAATATTTGGCTTTAAAGCATAAACCTTTTGTCCCTTCTATTTATCCCTTCTACGAAATTTTATATACTTTTCCTCTGTTTCCAGTGTTCTTTGGGATACTGATCCTAACTTAGCAACTTCTTTATTTCTGTGGCGCAAGATTATCTTGGGAATGTTTATGGGAATAAACCATGTTTGCCAAAGGAATGGGCTGGATGGTTCAATTCCTAGTAAAGGGACAATGTTCCTGGTCAGACAGGTAATTACACAGGGTTTGGCCCACTTCAGAAGCACCAGGATGCTGTGATTCACAGAATTCAGCTTTTGGAGATAACAAATTACATCCCCCATGCTGTTGGACATCAGCCTTCACTCCTGCAGGAAGTTTGTCATCTGATTTGGTTAAACACCCTTCTCAGCGTAATAATCAAAGCATTTATCTGTCCATCGTGTGCTGCCATTGAAACAGCCCTGGGACTCTCCACAGCCCTGGGGCCGAGGTGCAGGACCTTCCTTGTGTCAGAATCCACCTGCAGTGGCTCCTGCGTGAGGCTGGCTGGAGACAGGAGCACACCTGAGGCTGTTTGGAGCACACCCTGGGGCACAGCTGGGGAAACAGGGACACGAGCTCTGCAGGACACAGGGAGGATCCTTGGGCTCACCATTAATAGGGAGGAATCTCTCAAGGCCAGAGCCGGTGGGATTCAGTGCCAGGCGAGTTTTCCTCTGTCCCAAACGGAGGAGCCTGTGCATCGCTGTAACCTGCTCGGCCTCAGCTCCTTCTGCTTCCCAGCCTGGGAGTTTGGGGCTGGAGTGTCCTGCCAGGCAGGCTGAGCTGCACCTGCAGGTCTGGCAGTGCCAGCCTGGCAGCTCCTGAGCCCCCAGTGCAGCCTTGGAGGGTGGCAGCAAGCTGGGCATGAAACCAAGGCAGCGCAGCCAGGCCGTGCTCCTAAATCCCCTGCTTGGGGGAGCCAGGCCGTGCTCCTAAATCCCCTGCTTGGGGGAGCCAGGCCGTGCTCCTAAATCCCCTGCTACTGGGGGAGCTGGGCTGGGCCTCCCGGCAGGGAAAGCAGAGTCCAGAGGGCTCCAGCACCTGGGAGCTGAGCACGGGCTGGCAGAAAGGGGGCACAGCTCTGGATTGTGGGCACAGCTCTGGGTTATGGGGGCACAGCTCTGGGTTGTGGGCACAGCTCTGGGTTATGGGCACAGCTCTGGGTTGTGGGCACAGCTCTGGGCTGTGGGCACAGCTCTGGGCTATGGGCACAGCTCTGGGCTATGGGCACAGCTCTGGATTGTGGGCACAGCTCTGGGTTGTGGGCACTCCCTGCAGCTTTCCTGAGCCCAAAGCTGGGGCTCACAGGCAGCTGGGACCCCCAGAACCACATTTCCATGAGGAAAAGGGCACTGCCCATGGGACAGCCATGCTGAGCTCCCCCAGGGCTCCCTGGCAGCTGCTGCTGCTGCTGCTGCTGGAGGCACCCAGAGGCCACAGCACCGAGCCTTGGAAAATCATTTCCAGGTCATTGACTGGGTCAGGCCAACTCCTGCTGCCGGATTCTGCTGGGAATCTGGAATAAATGGCTGATTAATTTCCTCTGGATGTGCACACTGCCACTGAGAGCAGAACTTGGAGCCGGGTGCTGGGATGGAAATGATTGGAAACACAGGAACGTTTGGGGTGCAGCCTTGAAAAGCAGCTCGCCCTGGACTTGAAATTTGAGTCCTGTGTTCAAAGAGCCCCCAGAAATGGGGCCATCAGACCTGACCTCCAGCATGGGACAGGCTGTCTGAGAGCTCTGCCTGTGATACTGATATTTATTGCTGCCTAGGAAGCCTGGACTCCACAATGCCATTTCCAGAAGCTGGCAGGGAGCTGTGGGAGGGCCTGATGAGTAAAGCAATAACCTGGATCAAAGCTCTTTATCTGATTCTCTTTCAATGGCTTAACTATGGCTAGGGGGAAAGTATGTCAGATGTGCAGTATTTAAATATATATTCCAGAGTTGAATCTGCATGGGTGAAATTTGCAGAAGTACCAAAACTAGTTACACACTGAAGTCCTGTCTTTCTAAACAATGCAAGCTCTGAATGTAATTCTTATTAAAAATCAATTGCAGCTGCTCTTAAGAGCCTGAAGTGCCTGTGAGAGTGGGGATTATATTCCTGAATCATTTGATATTTTCCAAATAGGACCTGACAGATGTAAGTTTGGTGTAAAGGGCCCATCTCATAATCTGAGTTCAACAGGCTCAGGTCAAGAAGTTCTGTGGAACATGTGCAGCTACAGAGGGGAGCAAGAGCTTCCAACTAGAGCAGAACTGTGATGTAATTGCTCACATGGCTCAATCTTAACCCAGCAGAATGCCTGCTGAATGGGTGGGAGCTGCTGCTGTCCCTCCTGGCCCTTTTCAGCAACCTGCTTTAGCAGATAGAGCTCCATCTCCAGCACACATTTCCCATCTCCAGCACACATTATTTTCCATCTGCATCTGCAGGGGCTCTCCTGAGTGTGGTGGGCAGCTCAGCTCAGAGCAGCTCCACAGCAGGGACAGCCCCAGGGCAGGATCCCTGCTGCAGGAATTGCACCAGACCTGCTCGGATTCTGCTGGCAACCCTGGTGCTGGGAGCTCTTGCCACAGCCTGGATTTGTCTGAAGAAAAGATCCCTGTTTGGGTGTGATGTTGTGCTAAAATACCCATTTTGAGATGTATCCTGAGATCAAGGGCACCGTGTGTCTCCCTAATTCAAATGATTTTTCTTCTTTTGAAAGATATTTTTTCTTAGTTGTGCCCATAGCTGTATAAATAGAATAGCTGTTTGTCAAACAGCTGAACAAAACCACTTGAAGTGTAAGGGGTCTGAATGATAAATGTGGAATGTTTATGCAGCCCAGCAGACACTGCTCCTGAGGTCAATGGTTTTGCTGAGGAATGCTGGAGAGCAGGGACTGAGCTCGGGGTGGATTTTCCCAGGGGATTCAGCCATGGGGTCACTCAGTGCTGCCTCCCCAGCCTCCATCACACCCAGGGCTGCCTCAGCCCCTCTCACCTCTCACCCACGCTGTGCTCTGGCTGCTTCCCAGGCCCAGCACTGCCGAGCCCAAGGCAGGACTGGAATCACAAAACCCTCAGCGGGTCAGGCCTGGAGCACCTGAGGCTCTGACAGGGCTCTACTCTGGCAATCTGACTTTTCCCTTTATCAGAATGACAAAAGAGAAATGCCATCGTCAGCTGTGATAGCGCCCCTCAGCAGCACCAGAAGGGGCAGGTAAATCCACTGTCCCTGCAGTTTGAAACAAGCAAGAAGGAAAATAATTGTGATTACATCAATGTGATGTAGGCAAACATAACCCAGCTTGCAAAGTCAGTCTTAGAGCTAAAGCTTTTTGGTGAAATTATGCTGGGCTTGTCTTTTCACCCATGAAGTGCTTGCAGTGTGTATTTCTTTCAGCCAAAACCCTGATCCTGGTGCAGTTCCAGCAGCAAAGCTGTTATTCTGTTAGAATTGATAACAAATTCAGGGAAGCAGAATGGAAGCCTAGCAGATTTGAGTGACTTTTTTTGAAACAGCTGATGATTAGTTGGAATCACAGCTCATGCCTGAAGTCCAGGGAAGGTCTCTGAAGGCCCTCAATGTCCATGCTCTGAATCACTGCTGATTCTGGCTCTGTGCAGTGCAAGCTGGGTTTCAGCAGAGGTGGTGCAGAACCAGCACAGCCCAGTGTCACCTTTGCTTGGCTGCCATGAAGTGAATTTTATCAAACCATGCTGTGAAAAACATCAATTCCAGGGGGCAACTCTGCCACAAGCCCGTGTGCTCTGCTGAGCTCTCCTGGTGGGCACCAGCCTAAGCCCCAGATTCAGGCAGAAAGGCTCCAGTCCCTCCAGTAAACTGCTGGGCTTCCCACATACTGAATTAAGGATCATGTTGTGAGAGTACAGAATGCAATGAACTCTGTTTGCTTCCCACAGCTAGAAGATAAAATCGCTCTCTTGTCTTTCCAAGCAAAGCGAGCGCAGTATTTACAAATGAATTATGTACAAAAATAACAAGGGTCTAAAAGTGTGAGGAGAAGGTTTGAGCAGGCAGTGGAAGGCAAATTGTCACAGTCACACAAGGTGTCCCCAGTCACAGAGGTGAGCCTCAGCCTCTGGAGCCATGAACAGCTGCTCTCTGTAGGAATTGTTATTGACATTGTTATTGTAGATTTACATTGTTATTGTAGATTTATATAGTTACTGTAGATTTATATAGTTATTGTGGATTTATATTGTCATTGTATATTTCTATTGTTACTGTATATTTATATTGTTATTTTCTCTAGTGACCATAATTTGATTTCAGCCTGGCTTTTGTGGTGCCAGGGAAGAGCAGGGGTGCCCGTGGTGAGCTCTGGAGCCTGCCCAGGCTGCCAGGGCAGCAGAGCTGGGGCAGTTAGTGCAGAAACACAGCCAGGAGAAAGTGTCCCTCCCCACTGCCCCGTCCCAGCTGGAGCATCACAAAATGTAGGGAAACAGGAGCTCTTTCCTCTAGCAGGGATTCACCTCTCTGAGAGGCTGACACCAAATCATGGCCACTCACTTAAAGCACAAAACACGAGCAGAAACGTTTTGCAAGCGGTGAGTCATATTTTCCTCACGAAATTGTTGAAACCATTGTGCCCAGAAACAATTAAAGATGTGAGCAGGGCTGGAAAAGTTTAGCCATAAACACAAGCAGACCCCACGATGCTGTTTGCGGAAGGTGAAGGCCATTTGGCTCAGGAGGGGAGCAGGAGGTGCAGCCTGTGTGTCCTGGCTGCCCAGGGAGCCCCAGCCTGCCTGGGCACTGCCTCACACCACAGCTGGCACACCAGGGCTGGCACACCAGAGCTGGCACACCAAAATCTGTCATGGCAAACAGAGCTCACACCAGAGCTGGCACACCAGAATCTGTCATGGCAAACAGAGCTGGCACACCAGAGCTGGCACACCAGGGCTGGCACACCAAAATCTGTCATGGCAAACAGAGCTCACACCAGAGCTGGCATACCAGAGCTGGCACACCAGAGCTGGCATACCAGAGCTGGCACACCAGAGCTGGCACACCAAAATCTGTCATGGCAAACGGAGCTCACACCAGAGCTGGCATACCAGAATCTGTCACGGCAAATGGAGCACTGAGCCAGGGCCGAGCAAACCTACCCATTTAATCTGAAACAATCAGCTTTGGCTGAGAGATCCATTTCTGAGCCCTGAATTGTACAAATCCCCCCGGTTGAAGCTCCCAGTCAGTCCCTGGCAGTGGGAGGGTGCCCGAGGCTCACAGCTTTGCAGAGCCCTGACCAGACCCCGTGGCTTTCCAGCAGTTGGGGCTCCAGCTGTGGCTGCAGTGACTCCTGGGCTCTGTCCTGCTCTGTCCTGCCGTGCCTGTGCTGCCCTGGCTTCCTGCCCCATTCACCTTCCTGCTCCTGGGGAGCAGGGAAAGGGAGGCAGTTCCTCTGCTCCCCAGGGCACAATCCTGCTTTTATGACATTTGGACCCTCTGGTCTGCACAGCAGAGGTGTCAAGTTGGAGGCAGATTGGAACTGAGCTCTGTCAGGGTCTTATCTGATTTATTTCTACCCTAAAGGGAGGGTAGAGTTTGAGATGGGTCCAGATGCTTCTTCTCAGGGGCACTTGTGTAGCTCAGCACTTTTATACAGACACTCCAGCTAGCAAACCCTCTGTTTAAACAACTGCATTTATAAGTCTTTCTTACAAATAAAATGTTTTATTGACATCCAACGTATGGTCCTCTGCTCAGGAGTGTGAAATGAGCTGTAAGATTGCTGGGTCACCACAAAAAATCCATGTGCAAGTGTGCATCAAGGGCCACTGACTTTGCTGGCATGGTTTTGAACTGATAACCCCTTGAATGGTGCTTTATTTAAATTCTCTTCATTCTCAGGGAGGTGGAGCTGTGCTTGTGGGTCCTTCAGAGAGGGGCAGTGCATTAGAGCAGGGCAGTGGCCTTGGGGACGGAGCTTTGGGCAGTCACAGAAAGCAAATGGCCCCAGAGGGGCTGACGTGACCTTGGCCATGCCCATGTGAGGGCCAGGGCATCTCTGGCTTCTACTGCATTGCACCAGGGCAGCTCCTGGAAATGCAGAATGACGCTGGATTATGAACATACCTGGTCAGGTCCAGGCAATTTGGGCAATTTCAGAGTTTTGGGGTCTCTACATTTCCCACAGTCCTTCACATCTAGAGCTCAGTGCCACAGATTTGACTTCAGGAGTCTTCTCATAATTCTCCCCTTTCTGTTCCCTGCCAAGGGTCTGCCTGGTTGTGTTTGCTCCATATCTGTGTGCTCCAAAGGCTTTCAGAGCATGCTAGGCTCCAGAGCAGCTGCTCCTGCACTTTCCTCCTCCCTTATAGCCATGAACTGAGTTTCCCAGGTTAAAGAGCTGAAAAATAGATCCTGGGAATCTGGCTTAGCCTTGATGAGGGATGTGGTCAATAACCACAAGGCTATTCCTTTTATTTCTTCCTTTAACAGCTTGTTATGCAATTACATTTTTCAGTAAGTTGCATGCTTTCTTCAGGCTAATGATCCTTTTGATGGGGTGACAGTTCACAGACTTACAAACATCTCAAATCTAGAGCGAAGGATGGAAAATGTTTTGAAACTTCAGCTGGGATCTGATGCAAGTCCGAGCTCTGATGAAGGGTGCTAAGGGGGATCTTTTCAAAGCAAGACCACGTAAGAGCTGTGTGGTTTGATTAAGGGTGGGGGAGAGGCACCCGAATTCTGTGTGACAGATTTCTGTGCGTCCTCCTGAGGCTCTGGGGTCCCATGGACTCTGCTCCTCTGAGCAGGGAAGTGCCTGGCCGTGCCCAGCCCCAGGTGTCTGCTGGCTCTGTCATTGTCACATCCTGCTCTGCAGGGCTCTGCCTGCTTTTCCCAGGTGTATTCCTGAGCTTGGCACAGCCCACAGAACAGGCAAGGAGATGGGAGCTTAAACCCAGCCCAGGGAGAGGTGAGAGGCTGCTCCTGAACAGGCTCCTGGAAACCCAGGACAGCTTCTGTTCCTGCTTTGGGTGGTGGTGCCCAAAGCTGGTCATGGGCAGTAATTCCCTGTGCTTGTGGACTGGCCCAGAATCAGCACAACACTCTCCAGTCCCCTGGGATGTGCTGACAGCTCTGTGCAGGCACAGGCAGGGAGGAGGCTGCTCTCCAGGGCAGTGCAGAGCCAGGAAAGAGCCTTGCCCTGACCCTGCTGGGATGGAGCCTGGCTGATGCAGCCATGCTGCAGGGATCAGGGCAGAGCTGCTCCCCAGAACCCTCTCTGATGGATTCAGGGTTGGATGATGAGTGATGGAGCCTGGTCCCTTCACAGCACATCCTGGGATGTGGACAAAGCTCTGCATGCAGCATTCAGAGTCCTCCTTGGAGTTTGTCCTTCTCCCTCCAAACACATCCTCCAGCTTTTTGCTATACCCAGATTTACTCACTTGGGGTGTTTACATTACACCAGCTTGAGGGGGAAAGGAAGGGAATTTTTCTGTATATGAACTGTCTGGGTGATTTTCTACAGCTGCTTTGAAGGATGTGTCTGTTACTTATATTGGGACTTGGATTCTGGAGACATATGGCAGAGAACACAATTCTCCACAAAGCAAAGGAGTTTGACTGATGGAAAACAAGAGAGCAATCCAAGAGAAACCCTGCCAGAGGAGGAGCATGAACCTGAAATTTACTGTTGAAACCAGACTTCTGCCTTGGGCTTAAGCACCACACAGCCAATCCTACCACTGAGTGCAGTGGGCTCTGCACAGATGCAGGGAGCTGCTTTTGGGACCCAGCTGAGTCTGCAGCTTAAGTATGGTTCTGGCATCCACACTGGTTTGGAAATGCACAGGTTGGCCCCCACTCCTGAAGCACTGGGACAATTACAGGGTTTTTAAAAGTCAGAAATGTAGAGAGCCTCTGAATTGAGGCTATTCTGGCTTTTGCATAGCGAGTTTGTAAAATCAATCAGAAATTGAAGAGGGCAGGAGAGATTTCATTTTAGACTATTCAATCCTTTATTAATTGTACCGTGGATGGCAACACAGGAAACGTGAATCGCAGACAAGCCTTTTTTTCCAATTTACTCTGCTGTGTGTTGTTTTGACTTTCCACTTCCCTGCAGCTCGGCGCTTGCAGCAGCACGAGAGCCAAGCCAAGGAGCCTTGGCCTGATGAGTTTTTGTGTTTGCTTGCAGGAGGCAGCAGGCTCGCTGAGCGGGAGCCATGTCAGTGAAACTCACCTTCGTGTCCCCTGGGGATGGGGGTGGCATCAGCAGGAGCTGCTCCTTCACCGGCTTCAGCACCGTGCAGAGCAGGAAACTGGGGTGAGTGACACGGGGACAGAACGACAGAGGGACAGAGCCCTGCTGCTGGCACGGCACCCACTGGGGTGAGTGACATGGGGACAGAATGACACAGGGACAGAGCCCTGCTGCTGGCACTGCACGCTGGGGTGAGTGACACAGGGACAGAACGACAGAGGGACAGAGCCCTGCTGCTGGCACTGCACCCACTGGGGTGAGTGACACGGGGACAGAACGACACAGGGACAGAGCCCGGCTGCTGGCCCGGCACCCACTGGGGTGAGTGACACAGGGACAGAGCCCTGCTGCTGGCACTGCACACTGGGGTGAGTGACATGGGGACAGAGCCCTGCTGCTGGCACTGCACGCTGGGGTGAGTGACACGGGGACAGAGCCCTGCTGCTGGCACTGCACGCTGGGGTGAGTGACACGGGGACAGAGCCCTGCTGCTGGCAGCAGGCTGGCACTGCACCCACTGGGCTGGGGGTGCTGCTTCTCCACTGCCCTGCTGGGTGGCATGGCTGTGCTCCCAGGGCGGGCACTACCTGCAGGGACAGCAGGGATGGACAGGCTGGAACCCCATTCCTGCTGGGAGGTGAGCGAGGGTCTGCAGCCCTTCCTGCTGCCAGCCCGAGCCTGCTGAGCTCTGGCTGAGCCTCCAGGCAGCTGCAGGAACCAAACATCTGCTCCTGGTGAATCCTGGCCAGGTGAGGAGCTGAGCCCCAGCCAGACCCTCCTGGAGCGTTGGGGCAGAGCAGCACCACGGGCAGGAAGGGCAGGGTCCTGGCAGTGCCACAGCAGGGGAGGGAGGACTCCAACAATGCCAATTCCCTGCTCCCAGGGCAGCCCAGAGCCCAGCACTCAGTCCCAGCTGGCCCCTGGAGCTGCTGAACCATCCTGCACTGATCGTCCCACTCCTTTCCATAACGCCTTGGGCAGCGCTGCTCTGTGCAGTAACTGCAGCCTTTCCACTAAAAATCCTGTGCTTTTGGTGAACTTAGCAATCCCTGTAAATCCCTGTAGGTCCTGAGTGCTTTTAGAAGATATGACCTATAAATAGAAAATTAATACAATCTCTGAGTGCCATGCATGGCTGGAGCAATAACAAAGGGAGTCATTCAGCAGCACCATACAGAAGTACTGGGAAGTGTATTGCACTCAAAAAACCATCCTGTTGTGTGCCAGTAAAATACCTGACTCAGGTAATGATATCCTTTCAGAAAACCAGATGACTGAATTCAACTTTTGGGTAAAAATATCAGCAAAAATTGAAATTCCTGTGTGATTGTGATGCATCTGAGGAGTCTTCAATTTGAATAAATGCAATTGTTGGTGAAAGTCAAAATTACTGTTACCCCTAGCAAAGATTGGATATCTAAAATCACACCAACTGCTAAGAGCTGGAGAAAAGCTGTCAGATTGTGTAGAAAAGCTCTGTCAGACTGTATAGAAAAGCTCTGTCAGACTGTGCAGAAAAGCTCGGTCAGACTGTGTAGAAAAGCTCTGTCAGACTGTAGAGAAAAGCTCTGTCAGACTGTAGAAAAGCTCTGTCAGACTGTATAGACAAGCTCTGTCAGACTGTGTAGAAAAGCTCTGTCAGACTGTAGAGAAAAGCTCTGTCAGACTGTAGAAAAGCTCTGTCAGACTGTATAGACAAGCTCTGTCAGACTGTGCAGAAAAGCTCTGTCAGACTGTGCAGAAAAGCTCGGTCAGACTGTAGAGAAAAGCTCTGTCAGACTGTATAGAAAAGCTCAGTCAGACTGTGCAGAAAAGCTCTGTCAGACTGTAGAGAAAAGCTCTGTCAGACTGTGCAGAAAAGCTCTGTCAGACTGTGTAGAAAAGCTCTGTCAGACCGTGCAGAAAAGCTCTGTCAGACTGTAGAGAAAAGCTCTGTCAGACTGTGTAGAAAAGCTCTGTCAGGCTGTATAGAAAAGCTCTGTCAGACTGTGTAGAAAAGCTCTGTCAGACTGTGCAGAAAAGCTCTGTCAGACTGTAGAAAAGCTCTGTCAGACTGTAGAGAAAAGCTCTGTCAGACCATGCAGAAAAGCTCTGTCAGACCATGCAGAAAAGCTCTGTCAGACTGTAGAAAAGCTCTGTCAGACTGTATAGAAAAGCTCAGTCAGACTGTAGAAAAGCTCTGTCAGACTGTGTAGAAAAGCTCTGTCAGACCGTGCAGAAAAGCTCTATCAATCTGTAGCTCAGGCTGGAGCTGCAGCCAGAGCAGGAGCCCCTGCAGCACAGGACCCCCAGGAGCAGTGCTGAGCCCCTGTTCCTCCAGCAGGCACAGCCCAGCAGCGTCCCAGGGCTCCAGACAGAACCATTCACGTTCCCTCCGGGCTGTCCTCCTGGCTGCAAAGCTTTCCTGACCCAGTGCCTCTCCTCATGCCCTTCTGTGATGTTGTTTTGCATTATTTGAGCATTGAGGCAGACAGTTTTGCTCAGGAATCACTGCAATAGGGGAGGTTTCTGTCCCAGACACTCAGTCACAGCCCAGTGAACATGAGAGCCTGCCCTGGCCTAGAGCAGAAGATTTTGAATCCCCCTTTCCTAACTTATCTCTCCCCAGGCACTGTTGCAAAACTCAGCAGGAGCTGGCAGGGCCCTGTGCAAGGTCTGTCCAAGGATGAGCACAAATCAGGCCCACATGGTCATTCTTCTGCACATGCTAAATATACTTTTGCTTTCCTTTAGCAGCTTCCCCTTGGGTCTCTCAGTCAGACTCGATTTTGTGTTTCCCCACCACGGTCTCCACAGGAAGTAAATGTTATTACTGTTATCTGTAAAGTGGGAAATCTGATCCTGAAATTACCAGGTTCACAAGGGAAAGCAGCATGGGAACATCCAGCCTTCAGCTACTGGCCCTCCAGGCCATGTCAGCTCCTTCCCTTGTGTGTGAAATGCATGGAAATGGGATTAACATCAGTGCTCAGATGGGCTGCAGGGAGTGGGGGATGCTGAGGGGGAGTGGGAAATCCCAGCCCTGTGTGCAGGACTGAGATGCTGTACAAGGGAAGTCACCTCCGGGATTTAGGGTCTGCACTCCAAAAACCCGAAGGTAAATTCCACAATGAAACAAAGCCCAGGAGTATTTGGGTTTTTGATTTCAAAATTAATTTTAATTTGGGCTTTTAATTTCAAAACAGAATTGTCTTGTCTCTTCTGTTTGGTGTCTTGCTAGTTGGAGTACTCTAGAGCTTGGAATTAGATGTTATTTCTTCTTAGCATGAAAGAATTTTAAGCAATGAGCATTCTAGGAGATTCTTTCAACAGCTTTCTTTGGTCAGACTGCCCCTTCCAGTGTTATTCCTGTTGAAACTCTCTCACTTTGCATGGAATTCCCAAAGATACATTATCATAGTAAAGAAAAGTGATATTAATGTAGGGTTCTAATTTAACAGTTATGTTCCTTGTTGTAGGTAACCTGAGCTCTAAATGGTTTGGTTAAATAATACTTTCCATTAAGGCATCATAAAAAACCAAGGTAATCAGTGGTGTGAAGAAATTAAGCACCCAGCAATGTTTGGCAACCCCTAGTTTATCAGATCTTTTGCAGAACAGCTGTTAAAAACTGGAGTGAAGCGGAAATTTAGGACAAGGATAATTAAAGCAGGTACTCAAGGGCTGCTCTGATAGGACTGGGGACAGCTCTCAGGTGTGCTGGGCCTGGCTTTAATCAGCCACACAATAATCTGCTCAGCCTCAGCCAAAGCCTGGAACTGAAACCAGCCAGGGGGAACTCCTGGGCCTGATGGAGCTCATCATTCCCCAGGTGAGTGGAATTTAGGGTGGGAATCGTAGAGAAGGTAGAAAAGCTTTTCAGAGAGCAACTGGCTGGTGTGGCTTTCCTTGGGAGATGGGAAACTTCTGCAGGTAATGTTATTTTAGAGGCTTTACTTACCGGGATTACCAACAAACCAATGTAAAAATAGCCAAGACTTAGGGGAGGATTTAGAGAGAGGGAAGCCAGGCAGGAATTATTTGCAGAGAGCTCATTTTCTGCTTTAAAGGTGTTACTAACTGATGGTTCAAGGCGTCCAAACTCCTTAGAGTGGCACAAAAAAGTCTATAATAAAAAAGCGGGGGATTTCTGGTCAAAACAATATTGAATTTTGCTTTTGCAGTTGCTATTAAAAGTAATTGGCTGAGGTGTTAGATGCTGAAAAAAAACCTTGATAATTACATCTTGTGAGCAGTCTGGCCCTGGCTTTTGGAAACCGAGTAGTGCTCTGAGCCATGGTTTAAATGGATGGCGAGGGCAGGGCAGGAACCGGCAGCTCCTGAAAAGCTCCTTAGGGGAGCTTTGCCCCTGTTCCTTGAGCAGTGCCAGGTTTGTTGTCTGGCTTGCAGGGGGGGTCACAGGGGCTCTGGGGTGAGCCAGGCTGTGCCCTGCCCTGCCCTGCCCTGCTGGGCACACAGAGCCAGCACTGGGGCTTTCCCTTCCTGCCAGGGGCTCTCAGTGCCCAGGAACGTGCAGGTTCTGTGTGTTTGGGACTGTAGAACTGTACCTGAACCGTGTGCCCCAGCATCTCTGGGCTCCCCGGGGACGGGCTCTGCACCTCTCCTGAATCTCCCTCTCTTCCTGCAGCAAGTCCCTCAGCAGGAGCTCGGTGAGATCCAGGATGTCCCTGAAGCCCCCCAAGGCCTACAACTCCCTGCAGAAGGGGGCACTCATCTGGGATCCAAAGCCACTGCAGGTGAAGAAAATTTTTGAAGCTTTGAAGAAAGGACTTAAGTAAGGACTTTTTCAATATTGTGATTTGCCCTCCCCGGTGGTGCTGCTGGAGCGTGTGTGGCACTGTGCTCTGTCCCCTGGGCATCCCTGAACACCTGTGGGTGCTGCTCCCTTCCTGGGTGCTGGGAAATGGATTGCACTCCCTCTCAGGCTGCTGGCAGCCCGGGGCTCTGTGCTGTGCTAGCTCCTGGTTATCACACTCGAAAGGGGACAGTGAGCACTGCCCATCTCCTGGCAGCAGCTGAGGGTGGCACACTGGGCATGGGACAGCCAAGCCTGGGCAGTGATTGGCACAAAGCTTCTGCAAGGGAGCTGTGGGCGCTTTGTTTTAGCTGGAAAAGCTGCCTTAAAACCCAGTCTGGAAGTGAGGGTGTGCCCCGCAAAGGCAGAGTGGGGAGGGGAGGCTGGCTCCCCAAGCACTTCTGTTCTCCTTGTGCTAACTGCTGAATTAATTACAGAGTCAGCTGTTCTAGCAGGGTGTCAGGATGGGTCTGTTGGTTTTTTTCTTTATTTTTTCTTCTGCCTCTTTTAATAGAATTAAACTCTGAAGTTCAAAATAACTCTGTGATCTCTGGGTGCCTCATAAGGCAAAGGTCTAAGCAGGCTCACCCGAAAACTTCAGCTTTTTGATTCCCCAGAGTGTTCTGGGTCTGTTACCACAGGAACCTCATTCACAGCCCACAGCTGCTATCAGAAGATAAAATACCTTTCCCTGGGTTTGAGAGCCCTGGAGCTCCTGGCAGCCCCTGCAGTGTGGCACTGCTGTCTTCCACATTTTGCTACTGTGCTCATTTTGGTCACAGTTTGTTTTCTTAAGCAAAGAACATCAAACGTGTGTAGTAACACTTTATAAAGTCAGATGTGTCACGTTTTTAGTCCAATAAAAGACTATGAAGTCTTCCCCCTAAAAATACCCACCAATGTCTTATAGAGGATTTAGATTTAAAAGAAACAAGGAAACCAAATGTTTTTGCAGAGCTGAGAATTTATCTGAGCTTGGGGAGGAGAAGCTATAAAGTGGGTCAGGATGTGTTCCCAGCTCTGCAGCGAGTGCCACATGCTCAGGCTCCTGCCAGCAGCGAGTGGTGACTAATTGACTGGGGGAACCTACAGAAAACAACTGGATCAAATAGCAAGGCAGGGGCCAAACTTTAAGTAAATGCAGACCGAGTCCACTCGGGGCTGGAGTGACTTGAGCTTTCAGTACAGAACATATTTTACGTGCCTGTTTCTTTATAGCTCTAGAAAATACCTCTTTATTCTGTTAACCATCTGGCTGCCATTCCAGCAAGCTGATAATTCTAACATGCTAAAGCTAAAAGTGATGAAGCTTTTCTGAAAGGTGAATTTGTGCTTTTCTGCCTCCAGCCTTGGCTCCTGCCCTGGGCTGTTCTGGGCAGGTGTTGGGAGCTCCAGCTGAGTGCTGAGACGTGGGATGTCTTGGGGGACCTGCTTTTGGAACAGGGAGAGAATGAAATGCATCAAAGCCAGTGTGAGGAAGTGGAGTGTCTAAAATGAAGTTATTTGGACTGCTCAGAGACTGTGTCTAAGAATGTAGTGTTTACCAGGTGATTTTGGTCCCTTTTAAACACTGGAGGAAAAAGTTACCTAAGTCTGCTCTGCATTAAAAGCAGAGTTGGAGGAGTCCCAGCTGCAAAGGCTTCAGGCCCTGAGGAAAGTCCAGAGGCACAACCCTTGCATGCAAGCAGCTCTGGAGAAGCCAACTGGCACCCAGGGCTTCACACCTTGCAGAATGGATCTCATCCTGGAAAAAGGATTAAGAAATTGCCTTAACACAGCCTTCAGCTCTGCTTGCTGGAGCCCTGGGCAGGGTCTGTGAGCTGGGCTTGGAGGCTCCATGTGGAGAGGCTCTGCCTCTGAGGTGGGGCTGCCTGGGGGCTCCTCCTCCTCCTCGGGCACTGTGGGCAGATGGACCTTTCTGCTGATGGACCTGTGAGCAGATGAACCTTTCTGCTGATGGACCTGTGAGCAGATGAACCTTTCTGCTGCCTCACAGGGAAGGGTCAGGCACGAGCAGTTAGGGAAACCTGAGAGGGACATCTGTGATTTGTGAGTGTGTTAGAACTTGGTATTCTCCTCCTCCATCACCTCTAACGTTCTGCTGAAGCAGCTCCCCAAAGAATCTCTAATGAATGCCCAGGATCTGACGTGGTTTCCTTTCTCCCCAGTGAATACCTGGAAGCACACCAGGCTGAGCTGGATTATCTCTCTGGGCGGCACAAAGACACAAAGAGGAACTCTAGATTGGTAAGGCGGTTTCAGTGTTAAGTACTGAAATAAAGATTGCAGGAGTAGGTGCCTTCTCCCAGCTGGGAGGAGGGTGGGAGAAAGTTAAGTTAAAACTTTCCAGTTAGAGCACTGAGGTGGGATCCTCAAAGCAGCACGATCATAGTCGTCCCAAGCAAGGCAGTCCCAGCTGGGAGGATTTACCTTGAAATTTCTCACTTTGAGTACCCAGCAGTGCCCTTCAGGTCCTGGGCTGTATCTCCTTGTGTCTGCTCACTGATCAGTGCCTGTAATTAATTGAGTGTCAATGGGGGTGTTCTTAGTGACTCTTGCAGTACCTCTGAGTCTCATTATTGGTACAAATCCAGGTGCTCTCCTCCTCAGCCTGTGCCATTTCTCTTTCAGGCTTTCTACTACGACCTGGACAAGGTAAGGCTGTTGGGGATGGGTGGAATGCTGTAAATAGAGAAAGTGGGTGATTTTCTGTCTGCTGTGTTGCCTAATGACTCATTTGGGAAATAATTTCTTACATCCCTTTCTCTCTCTGCCCTCCTGAAAAGCAAATCCGCTCTGTGGAGAGATACATCAGGAAATTGGAGTTTCACATCAGCAAGGTGAGGGTTTGTGCAGTGTACTGTAGGGCTCCCACTGCTTTGTAAGGGATCCATCCACGTGGAAAACACTCTGATTGTAGCTCAGCTGAAGGGGAGAGTGCTGGGGGCTTGCTGAGAGCTGTAGCCTCTCTTTTTACAGCAGGAGGGGATTTTTATTTATTTATTTATTTTCCTGAATGGCTCTATTCAGGCTGAATGTTGGGCACGGCCCAACCTGAGTTTTCCTGTGAAACCAGTTTGCGTTTTCTGCCAGTTTGTTCAGCAAATGCCGCTCTGGGAAGCCTGGCGTGTTCTCCCCCCTTCCCACGGGGCAGTTGTGTGCCTGCTGCCTGCCAGGGCTCCCTCTGGCACAGCCAGCACTGCAGGGCTGCCAGGCTGTGCCCAGGGAACGGGGTTCCTGCTCTGGGATCTCTGTGAGCACGGGGTTACTCCAGTTCTTGTCTTCTGCTCTGGAAAAAGCGCAGGACATCGAGGAGCAAGCTGTAAATGCAGGAGCTGCAGCATCCTGCAGAGCTCTGACAGAGGGATTGGGGTTGGTTGTTGGGTTTTTACCAGGAAACACTGCTGAAGTTCCTTTCCAAAACTCCTGAACCATGCCAGGGTAACTCCAGTGCCTTGTCTCCCGTGTCCCAAAGGTAGAAGAGCTCTATGAAGCTTACTGCATCCAGTGCAGGCTGCGGGACGGGGCCACCAACATGAAACAAGCCTTCTCCCTGTCCCCTGCCACCAAAGCCTCCAGGGAGAGCCTGGTGGAGCTCTACAGGAACGTGCAGGAGTGCACAGAGGTAGGAGATCCTCCCAGCCACAGCCAGACCTGCCTGCTGCTCCACAGCCACGCGCTGGGGCTGCTGCTGCCTTTTGTTAATGGTGGGGTTAAAAACCTGATGTGTGGGGATAAAACACAGGTACATTGTGAACAATACATTGTACATTGTGGAATGTACCATGGAAACCCTTGGTGCTGGGGTCTCTCATGGCTTCCACGGAAGTGTGGGATGAGAATTGAAGGAATAAGCTGTGCTAGTTTTACAAAACCAGTAATGGAGGGTAACTGACAGTGCTGAGCTCAAGGAGTTCCACTCTTCTGTGGAAGATTTTCCGTTGTACCAATCCATTCACTTTACTTTTATCTGCCTTTACTGGTGAAAATATTCGTGTGCCCTTTGGGGGGAAAAAAAAACCAAACAAGAAAAAGAAAATAAGATCTTTAAAAGCAATAGCATGTGTGGGGCAGCAGCTGCTCTGCAGAGCTGGTGACTGCAGCCTCTCTTCCAGGACATGTGCTTCATCGAGGGGGCTCTGGAGGTGCACCTGGGAGAGTTCCATGTGAAGATGAAAGGTAGGGTCCTTTCTCCTTTCCCCATTCACTGATTTGGAATTGCACTGCTTCATTGTTTGGGCTTTCTGGGGGGCAGTCTGACCCCCTGAGAGCCCAGTTATTCAGGGAGACCTTGGATGGAATTCTGGTTTTGCTCCAGTGCCATCAAACACACCTGCCATGGTGTCAGCTCTGGAATACAGAGCTGACAAGCTTTCTGTTTCAGCTCAGATAAATGCTGTCCTCTTAAGAGTGTGCTGGGCTGGTGGTGCAGCTTCTGCACAGGGCTGGGGACAAGAGGGGATTTCCCCAGAGGGTCACTGGGTTTATTGCTGAGCTGCCAGGGGCTTTGTAAAGCTCTACAAACTCTGGGAGTTTTCCTTCTCTTTCCAGGGCTGGTGGGCTTTGCTCGTCTGTGCCCAGGAGACCAGTACGAGGTGCAGTATACAGCTCTGTGCATTTTGTGCTTTTCCCTGCAGTGAGAGGCAGCGGCAGCACAGGGCGGGCTGGGAGGTGTGGAAGGAGAGCAGGAGCAGGCTGTGACAAGCCAGGCTCTGCTGCCAGGAGGGCAGAGCATTGGCACACTCACTGTGCCCTGGGCAGGCACAGAGAGAGGGGCTGGCTGGGGTCTGGGTGTTTTGGGAGGCTTTAAGTGATGTGACCTGGGTGTTTTGGGAGGCTTTAAGTGATGTGATCTGGGTGTTTTGGGAGGCTTTGAGTGATGTGACCTGGGTGTTTTGGGAGGCTTTGAGTGATGTGATCTGGGTGTTTTGGGAGGCTTTGAGTGATGTGACCTGGGTGTTTTGGGAGGCTTTAAGTGATGTGATCTGGGTGTTTTGGGAGGCTTTAAGTGATGCCAGAGATTGCCCACCCAACCCCAGTGCCAGGGCTTGGCCTTAGAGCTGCCCTGGAGTCAGACAGCAGGGGCTGCCTGGAGCTGGGCACAATGTGAATGCAGCCAGGGTCTCTCCTGGTGGGTGCTCTCCTGCCCTCGCCTTTCCCAGGGAATTCCCAGTGGATTCTGTGCCTCAGCCCCACCCCAGCTGCAGGGCTCTTCCCCAGTGCCTTTGGGTGCTTCTCAGGGGTTAAACCTGCTGCCCCGTTCCTGTCTCCAGTTTTCCGCTCTGTGCAGTGGGCAAGGGAATGGCTTTGCCCCTGGGGGCTGAAGGGAATGCTCTGGGACACGCTGACCCTCTCTCCTCTCTGGTCTCCAGGTGTTTGTGCGACTGGGGCGCCAGAAATGGAGGCTGAGAGGCAAAATTGAGACTGATGACAGCCAAACATGGGATGAGGAAGAGAAGATTTTTATCCCCAATCTGCACGAGAAGTTTGAAATCAAGGTGTGGTGTATAATGGTTGGATTGGAAGCTGTGGGTTAACAGGTCTGCTACCTCCCTCTTAGGCTACCAAGGGCTTCTCAAAATCCTTAGATAGTTTTCTTTTCCTAACTATGTAAAAAATGACAGTTAATCGATGGTGAAGGGCCATGAATTCTGATTTTCCTTTGGCACTAGCACCTGTATTAGTCCATCTGCTTTCCCATGCTCTGGGATATGTGGTTGTGTTCAGAGATTTTTGTTTGCTGATGGAAGTTACTGACAAATGTCCTCCTCGCCTCCTGCTCTCACCACTCAGTGCTCCCTGACTAAAAGAGCAGGTTTCAGAGCAGTCAGAGCTGCACAGCTGTGTGTCCCCAGCCCTGCACCCCTCTCCCTGTCAGTGTCCCCTGTTGGGACAGTGCTCTCAGCTTTGGTGGCCCAGGGCTGTGCCAGGCTGGGTTTGCAGGGGTCCAGAGCAGGGGTGCCTGGGCTGTTCTCTGCTCTGTGCAGTGGTTCAGGGGTGCCTGCTGCGCTGGAGCTGCTGTGTTTGTGTCCCTGCAGGTGACAGAGCTGCGAGGCCTGGCCACCATCCTGGTGGGGGTGGTGACGTGTGACAGCAGCAGCTTCTTCAGCCCCAAGCCCCAGGCCATCGTGGTGGACATCACCGAGCTGGGCACCATCAAGCTGCGCCTGGAGGTGCTCTGGAAGTGAGTACAGCCCCAGGCAGCAGCAGCCGCGCCCCTGGGAGCAGGGCAGGCTCCAGGGGCGTCCCTGGGCTGCATTCAGCATCGTGGGCCCCTTCTGTCTGAGCCAGGGTGCAGAGCAGCCCCTGCCCCTCGCAGCCAGCCCTGGGCAGGGGAGGGCACAGGAGCTGTTCCTGTGGCTCCCAGCTCTTCCCTTGTGGCACCTCAGCAGGGCCTGACCCAGCTCTCCTGGCAGAGTTTTGCCTGCCCCTGTTTATGATGCTTTTCCTCCTGAGATCTGGCAGTAAATGGAAGGAATCACTTCTGCTCTCTTCCTGTGACCCCAGCAGTGGCATGGCAGGCAGAGTCCTCCATCCACGCTGCTGGATCTGCCCCCTTCCTCTCCTCACTGGCAGGAGCTCCAGAATTCACCATGCCCACCAGCTGCCCTTCCAAGGGACTGGGTGAGGAGAATCCCCTCCTGTTCTGGGCTGTGGCACAGCTCCTCCCAAGCTGGATCTCCTCAGCACATTGAATTTGGGGCAGAACTTGGCACAGAGCTCCCATCCCTGTGCTGCTGGCTCTCCCTGGCTGCAGTGTCCTGCCCAGAGTGCAGCCTGGGCTGGCAGGAGCTGTCCCTGGGGTGTGGGACAGCATCCCACAGCACTGGGGCTGGAGCAGCTGGGCTGGGAGGGCTGCTGGTGACTCATTGTCCCTGGGAGCTAATGCCCCTCTGAGCCTGAGAGCCCAGCTCTGTCTCTGCTGTGTCTGAGTTTGTGGGATGTGCTGGGGTCCCACCAAGTGGATTCTCCAGAGCTCTTCAGTGCAGAGCTGGCCTCTCCTCTCTGGCAGTCTGTCTGCTGGGGCTGTTTACAGAAGAGCAAAGCTGTGTGTGATAACTCAGGGTGTTTCTGTTTCAGAGATAGAGCACTCATAATAACAGCTGCTTTTTCCTCTGATTCAAGAATAACTAAACAAATCCATCTGATTTACCCAAAGTTCCCTGAGAGGCAATTTTTCAGTCTAGACCTGCTTTGTGAGGAATCCAAATGTGGATCTCTCTTCTGCTTCTAAATGTACATTTTCTTTAAATAGGCCTCTGGTCTCCTGGGCTCAAACAAAAGTGCCTTGAGCTCCTTTATAGATGGTGCCATGAGGAGTGTGAATGAGGCTGGGCCTTGCAGAACGGCTTTGTTGGCCAGTTTGGCAAAAGGCTTTGGGTTTTTTGCCAACCTAAACAGCAGTCTGAGTTCTGTGTCTCACATGCAGGATAAAGGGAGCTGTATTCTCCTTTCAGAGCTGCAGTGGTGCCCTGCTCTGGGATCCAGGGGCACCCTCCAGGCAGAGGCTCTGCTTTGAGCAGTGCTGGCTCGCAGGGGCTCCTGGAGCAGGGGCACAAAAACTAAAGGGACAGTGAGAGAGGAAGGTCTGGCTTTGATTTTGGGATGCACACCCACTGCCAGTGCTGCTCTTACAGATGCAGACTGAGGTGGGGAGGCAGTTCTTCCTGCAGGACCTTCAGGCAGTGATCCACTGGAGCATCTCTGCCCTCACTGTTGCTGAGCTGGGGAACCTGGAGATGGTTCTTGTTTGGAAAGGGTGGGTGGGACCCAGCAGCTCCTCCCTGCTGAATTCCAGGGGCATTTCCCCAGGGCTTCATGGGGGAAAGAAAAATCTCATTATTAACGGCGAGTCCAGTCCACTTGACCAAAATTGGCTTTTTTGGGGTGTTAATGTAAGCCTGGGTTCAGGCAGGGAATTCTATCCACACTTCGCTCTGGGGGTATTGAGTCCATGGAGTGGCTGGACAGGAGAGAATGATTGGGGACAGCAAAGATGATCAGACTTGTGGGTCACTTTAGATTTTTTTTTTATTTTTATAGAGTTTTTCAGTCCTGAAAAGCTGTTGCTGGATAATCCTGTGCAGGCATGTGGATGTTGGCTGGGAAATGTGGACAGGAAATGTGGAGCCACTCTCTCTCTCAGCTCAGCCACAGCCACCCCCATCAAAGTACTTGCTCCACAATTTAAGGTTAAACAACGACATTCCTGCATAGTTTCTACCTATGCATGGGTTTTATGTCAATGATTTCAGGAAGTGACTAAACAAACTGAGGAAAAGCCAGTGACAATTCCAGACAATGGTCTGCTCGCAAAGTCTGCAGCATGACAGCTCCCAGCCATGGGCTGCCTCAGAGTGCAGCCTGTGTCTGGGGAAAGCCCACTGCAGGCCCTGCTGGCTCTGTGTGACACAGGGCTGGGACAGATGGAGCCGTGGCGCTGTCCCCATGTGAGGGTTTGTTTGCTGGGGAAATGTGCGGGAGATGATGGATTGTGCCCAGGGAGTCAGAGCCCAGAGACAAGAGCAGCTCCAGAGCAGAGCCCATTCCTGCTGTCCCTCTGCTCCCAGTCCCTCCTGCAGGACCAGGAGCTGCTGCTGGTCTGGAGCCAGCTGAAGGGGCTGCATTTTGCTGGAGGCTTTTAGGAGTTGTCCAAGGGGCAGAGCAGATTTTGTTTGTTCTTGTTCCTCTCCTAGAAGTGTCATTTTGCATTACCGCATCACTGTATTAAAAGCTGAAAATGAAGAATCTGAGGAATGGATCCCTGTGACTTTTGTTAAGAATGCCATGGGTAGGAGTAATTTGCTTTCATTAGTAAACACAGCAGGCTTTGGCTAAAAGGCTCTTGCTGTCAGAAACCCGATTTATTCCTGCCCGTGAGTCAGTGCAGATGGCTGTTCCTGAGCTCTGAGAGCTGGTGATGGAGCCCAGCTGGGTGACACTGCCTGGCCCAGCCAGCGACCCTGGCCTGGGAGCTGCAGCACTGCCTGTGCTCAGGGGAGCAGAGTCTGCCTGCAGGGTGCTCTGCAGGACTGTCCCTGTGCAGCCTGAGCAGCCAGGCAGGGCTGGGACTCTGCTTTCAACTTCTGCTAGAGAGCAGGAATTCATTTCCCTGCCATTGATTAGTCCTCGTTATCACTGGCATCTCCTGCAAGGTACAGCTGAATTCAGCTGATTTTATCCTGCTCTTTGGTTGTTCTACTCAGTCACTGAGGCTGCAGGTTTGTTGCAAACAGTTCACTGCTTTCAAAATGCCAGTACTCAAGCGGGAAAGCGGAATTTCTTTTGGGGCCACAAGGCATCTCAGTAGGCAACACAAAGTAACACATATAGAAACCAAACTTTCTTAACTTGAAATGTGTTCTGTCTCCTGGTTCGCTGAGCGGCATCCCAGGGGATCATTCATGTGAGTTTCCTTGGACTGCTTTGCAAAGGAGTTGAGAAGCCAAGGGCTGAGGTGGAGTAGGTAATTAGGAAGCCTTTGGGGCAGCCCTTGACAAACCCTGCAGAGCACGGGCAGATTGCTCTGGGGCTGTAAGTGGCTCATCCCTGCCTGTGTGAAGCACAGACCCTGCCAGCAGCACTGCACAGGCCTCCTCTGCCAGCCCAGGAATTGCTTATTAATAGCTGCAGGATAATGAGCGCTTTTATTGGTTTTTCCAGGTGGTGTGTGCTCTGCAGGAGGGAGGCTGGCAGCTCTCCTTTATTACATGTGCTGTATTTCCTTCCTCTAGGGTTCTGTGGCTGTCACTGCCCAGTGCTGACCAGCCCTGGTGTCAGGAGGGCAGAGCACTCCTGCTTTGGGCCCGCTGGGCAACTCTTCCAAAGGCTCTGGCTCAGGTTTCTGTCCAAAGGGCGTTGAGAAATCCGTATACAAACCACAGCCTTTTTGCCTGTGTCTTTCTCTGCTGGAGCAATCAAAGGTTCTGGCTAGAGAGGCAGTTTCTGTTTCATTTTATTCTGTGTGTTGCTGACTAAACATCCCTGTTCAAATCCTACCAACACCTCTGTGCTTGCTCTCACCCACACTTGGGCCTTTGTTTCTGCTGCAGCCCCTTTGACACAGAGAGCCTGTTTCTGTCCCCTGGAAGCACTGCCAAGTTTTCTGTGGGCAGCAGGAAGAGCTCCTTGTACAACTGGACCCCCCCAAACACCCCCAGCTTCAGAGAGAGGTATTACCTGGTGAGTACATGGGGAGAGCAAAAGGCACAGCACAGACCTGGGGCTTGGCTTTGGGCTGGATCAGGCTGTCCAGGAGCACACTCAGACGTGTAAAAACAGCACTTCAGTGCCTTTGCAGTTTATTTTGGGGCGTCGTTAAGTTCTTCTTTTAACCCCTATTCTTTGGAGCTCTATTTTAGGTTTTGTAAAACCTTTTTAAAAACCCTGGCCAAGACTCTGCTCAGCAGCTGGGGTGCAGGGACGGGGTGTCCGCTGCAGTAGTGCGGGGTGGGAGTGCAGCTGGGAGCCAGGGAGCAGAGCCCCCTCTCCCAGGTGGGACCTCGGGCTCTGCAGCACCTCCAGGCTCCCCGGGGCGTCTCTTTGCAGTCTCTTTTGCAGCAGAGGCAGAGCCCCGGGGACGGAGGGGAGGAAGGCCAGCCCCCCAGCATCCTGAGCTATCTGGCTGCCTGTGATTTCGATGTCCCTGGGAGGAACAAGCCCCGCAACCCCGCAGAGACGAGCGAGGGGGACTCGTTCAGCTCTGAGGATCAGAAAGGGGCAGAATCCAGAAGCGCAACCCCAGCCCTGGAGCACAGGACGTTGCCTCTGGTGATTATTCAAGAGACTGGAGCGGAAGAGCTGCAGCACCCCCTCCCAGACCACAGCACTCTGGACATCCTGAAGAAGACCCCGTGTGGGGATGGATTCCCGAGGAGCCCCTCCGGTTTTCCCCCCCGTCACACGGGCAGGGGAGATTCCTTCGGCCGGGCCCGGGGCCGCCTGGCCGAGCAGGAAAACCTCAGCCAGAAAAGCTGGAACGCTGCGAGCGACCTCCGAGCGGAGGGGCGTGCGAGGGGCATGGACAGGAGCCTGCAGGAGGTGCTGACCCTGCTGCGGCTGCGAGAGGAGGGGCGGGCGCAGCTGGAGCGGCTCCAGGGCCAGGTGTCGGCGCTGCGGGACCGGCTCAAGGTGAGGGCGGCGCTGGCTCCGGCGGGCTCCGTGCCAGCCCCGGGGCTGCGGCCGCCGGACCGGGAGGGACCGGGAGCCACCGGGGCTGCGCGGGCAGGGACCGGGGCTGCGGGACCGGACACGGAGCGGCCGGGAGCGATCGGGGTAGCAAAAGGGGGACCAGCAGGCACGGACCGGGGGAGCAAGGGCAGCCCCGGTGCGGGGGGACCGGCAGGACAAAGGCAGCCCCGGAGGGCACGGACCGGCGGGGTAAAGGGGAGACCGGCTGGGGAGGGACCGGGGGAGCAAGGGCAGCTCCGGGCTGAGCAGAGCCCGGGCTGGTGTCTGGCTCTCGGTGTCTGGGCCGCCTTTGAACCTCTCGGTGTCGTTCGAGCTCGGTGTGGCTCGAGGCGGCCGCAGCAGCTCAGAAAGGCCGGTCCGTGCTGCTGCCCCTCTCCTGCCCGGCCCGTGCTGCTGCCCCTCTCCTGCCCGGTCCGTGCCGCTGCCCCTGCCCGGCCCGTGCTGCTGCCCCTCTCCTGCCCGGTCCGTGCTGCTGCCTCTGCCCCTGCCCGGTCCGTGCCCCTGCCCCTCTCCTGCCCGGTCCGTGCCTCTGCCCCTGCCCGGCCCGTGCCCCTGCCCCTCTCCTGCCCGGCTGGCAGGGGCTGGGCTCGCTCCTGCCCTTGGAGGAAATCCCTGGAGAAGAGCGAGCAGGCAGGGGCTGGACTGCAGGCTTGGAGCCGGGCTGGGGAGAGGATGCAGGAACTGATGCTAGCACAAGTGCCCTGGGCTCCTGCTCCAGTGAAAGCCCTGGAAAAACAGCATTTAAAACCCAAAGCCAGCACCCTCAGAGCAGCCTTTCCAAGGGGGACACAGGTAGTGGCTCCATGAGATTCAGTATTGCTATGAAACTCTTGGGTGCTGTGCTGGGATGTAACAGCCCCCCAGGCTGCTGCTTTGAGCTCAGAAACAGGGAATGAGTGAAAACTCTGTAAGTGACTGAGGATGCAGAGAATACCAGCTCTCACCAGCCTTGCCAGGCATGGAGATAAAGAATCCACAAGGATGAAAATATTGAAACGTGTTTTGAATTTAACTAGCAACATTATTTTGGGGTCAGAGAGGTGCACCAAGAGCAGACTTCCCTGATGTGTTAAGAATGAAAATCAGAAAAGCAAAGTGATTTATTATTAGGAATGATTTCAGAACCAGCAAAGAACAACTGCAAAATGGCTGGCCAACTACAAATAACAGGATTTCTTTTTCCATTTCATTCACAGCTGAAGACACTTCACAAGCATTCCTCTATGGAGAGTTTGATGGTGGAGACAGTGCTGGAGAGTTTTGATTTCCTGAACAATGACTGCAGTGCTGACGAGCTCTCCTTGTTTGGGAGTGTGAGGACAGGCAGTGTCAGGTATGTGCTGCACCTCGTGGGACAGGCAAAGGGGTCCCACAGCAGCCTCCCAGGGCTGGGAAACAGCTGCGGTGTCAAATCCAGCACAGGAATCCTGCCCATGGTTTTGGAGAGGGTTATAAATATAAATATAACAGAGGGTTATAAATATAAATAGTTAAAGAAAATGCTGGTTTCTGTTCAATGCCACCTGGTTTCTTTCACAGCTCCAGTTGAGACTGTGCATCCTCAGCTCTGCTCAGTGATGAGATTTGTAACTCTCTTTTGCCCTCCTCTCACCAGCACATGCAATGACAACGTGCTCCAGTCCCTGAGCTGTGACACGAGGCCAGAAGCCCAGGATGTCACCACTGGGGATGAGAACCTGGACGTGCTGCTGCTGACACACCTGAGGCTGTGCAAAGGTCTCCTGCAGGTACAGAGCAGCCTGGGGGCTCCCAGGGCACCACCTGCCGTTGTTGATTCTGATTACAGCAGAGTTGGATGTTTGGTTTGTTTGAGAACAGCAGAGAGACTCAGAATGGAAATCGGGTGCATTAATGCTGGGTACACGTGTGTCTGCACAGAAAGTGTCCTGCAAAACTGCTGCTCTTCTCAGCCTCTGGGTTTTGCTGAAGCTCTAAGCAGCAGCTCTATGCCCAAAGCAGGCTGCAAACACATAGGCTTGGCCATGTTTAATGAATGAAAACTGCTACAACAGGGAGCAGGTGGGCAAGGGGGCTTCTGAGAGCAGCTGGGGGTTTCTAATTGGTCTTAAAAGTTGGATTTTGAGAAATACATCCTCGTTTGTCTGGAGCTTGATCTTGCCCTTGTTTCAGCTCCTGAGTTATGTCTGTTGCCTTTCAGAAACTGAGGACCCCAAACGTAGCCCAGGTGGTCCAGGAGAGCATTTTGGAAGAAGTGTCAGAGCAGACACGAGTCCTGGGGGATGTCCTGGATCTGTCTGTTGAGAAAAGTGAGTACCTGTCCTTCCCCAAGGCATGCAGAGATGGGAGAGCTGCACCCCTGGGGGTCTGCTCGAGCCTCCCCAGGCCCAGGGCTTTCATTCCAAATTCCTTGCAAACATGGACATCATTAAACCAGGGCTCATTCTTTGGTTCATTTTTAATTCTACACAGAAGGAAAAAATTTGGAAAAGTTGGTCTCAGAGTAGCTGAACTGGTATATTTTAAACAGGGATGTTGTAGATGGTCAAAGAGCATCAGAGCAGCCTTAATAAAATCCTCTTTTATATCTGTGTTTTTTCTTGGTAAGCAAACAGCCTAAATTCTGTGCCCACTTGCCAGAACAGTTTGGTGGGCACAGAATTTTGTCTCAGGTCTTCCCACCACTAAATTCTTCCGCTGGCTGTTGGACATGACAAAATGCTAAAGCACAATGAGAGGCTTGGGAGGCTTTTGTTCTCATCTTGGTAAATACAGCAGCAAGAATGCAAATTTTAGTTGGAAGCATCTGCTGCCAGATTTTATCCTGGAGATGTGAGAATAAACTGTTCCTGGAGCAGGGCTGCAGAGGGGCAGAGTGACAGGGGAAGTGTGGGAGGCTGATGGGCAGGAGCTCCGTGTCTGGAGGTAAAAGTGAGGGATGGAGGGTCCAACTGAGGAACCACAGGGCTCCTGGAGAGCTGCACGTGCTCTTGGGAAGAGTCTGAGAGCCCTGAGGCCAGAGCTCTGCCCTGGGCAAGGAACAGAGGCAAAAACCCTTGGCAGTGGCGCCTCCTTGGCTGACAGAAGGGCAGCCTCTTAAACTTCTAGAATGTTCTTCTGGAACTGACTCAGAGATAAAGGGATCAATAAGAGGCAGAGGAGCTGCTGATGGCAGTTCAGGAGCTCAGTGCTTGCAGCTGTGAACATTTGGGCAGCAAATGTCTATTTTTTAACAAAACCATCTCTAATACAAATACCATTTAGTGCTGCCCCATGGGCAGATAGGCCATCTGCTACCCAATTTCTCATGTAAAATCCCAAAGCTGCTAGAACTCGCTGACTTCTTAAAATGTTGGGTTTCAGTTATTCAGAAGGCTAAAAAGAAGAAGCAATATCTGAAGATCTGGAGCGATCTTGCAGAGCCTGGCAGCAGCATCTTGGTGACCTCGGCAGAAAGGTTCCGTCATGCTCTGAAATACACAATGATGCTCAAAGTGAAGGAGAAGTACCCCAGCCACCTGGAGACAGGTACCCCGTGAGCACCAGGCCAGGCTGCCTTCATTTCAGTGCTGAAAATTGTCCTTGTGCCTTTAAAAAACCCCAAACCCAAACCTGTGGCTTGCTTCCAGCAGCTTCCAGTAACCAACCTGCTGTTTTGTGTCTGTCCTGCTCCCTGCAGTGCTGCAGAGGCTGCTGGAGCAGATCCTCACCTGCGATGGGCTGCTGCCCTCGTCCCATTTGCAAACGGAGCCGGTTACTCTGTTCCAGTTCTATCGGTACCTGGAGAGGCACCGCATTGGCAGCCTGGAGAAGCACCTGGCCAAGCTCGCCAAGGAAGGTAAAGGCAGCGCTTGGCTCCTCCTGCAGGGCAGCGCCCTCCGGGTTCCCGATCCAGATCCAGCTCCAGAGCAGGAAACAGCCCAGCCCTTGCACTGACAACTTGTTTCCATTTTTATTGCCGTTATGACCGTGTAGTTTTAATCAGAACAGGAAAAGCGTGCTTGACTCCCGTATCTGAGCATGGGCAAACAAACCCCCTGTGAAGGATGGGCTTATCTTGAGTGTCCTGAAAATAGTTCTGGGATATTCAAAGCTAAAGCAGACTCAGAGTCAGGAGCAGCCTCCAGCTGGACCCAAGGGCTGAGCACAGTCTGTGGCTTGGGTCACTGCTGTAGCTGGACTCAGACACAGACAAGAACTATGAAATTGCAGAGGTTTCTGACCTGCATTTTGTAGCCTGAGGTAGCCAGTGCCTCACTGGAGTCTTGTCCAACATGTGAAAGTACTCCACAAGTTTCTCTGGACTAGGAAAGAATTATTTTAAAATAGTCCTGGTGTTGGCTGCATCTTCAGGCCTGTGCTGATGCAGAGGACTCGTGTGGAGGGGGCTGAGACCCGGCTCCGGCCGGGGTTTGTGTGCATGTCCCGGGTCTGGCCAGGGCTGTGTGTGTCCCGGGGTTTGGCAGAGTTCCTGTCCCGGGTCTGGCCAGGGCTGTGTGTGTCCCGGGGTTTGGCAGAGTTCTTGTCCCGGGTCCGGGCAGGGCTGTGTGTGTCCCGGGGTTTGGCAGAGATCCTGTCCCGGCTCCGGCCGGGGTTTGTGTGCGTGTCCCGGGTCCGGCCAGGGCTGTGTGTGTCCCGGGGTTTGGCAGAGTTCTTGTCCCGGGTCTGGCCAGGGCTGTGTGTGTCCCGGGGTTTGGCAGAGTTCCTGTCCCGGGTCTGGCCAGGGCTGTGTGTGTCCCGGGGTTTGTGTGCGTGTCCCGGGTCTGGCCAGGGCTGTGTGTGTCCCGGGGTTTGGCAGAGTTCTTGTCCCGGGTCCGGGCAGGGCTGTGTGTGTCCCGGGGTTTCTGTCCCGGCTCCGGCCGGGGTTTGTGCGTGTCCCGGGGTTTCTGTCCCGGCTCCGGCCGGGGTTGTGCCCCTGGCGGAGGCGTCTCCCCAGCGAGTGCCGCTCTCTCCCGGCAGTGATGCTGATCGAGGAGCTGCAGTGCCCCGGCCGGCTGAAGACGCTGAAGAGGCTGAAGGGGAAGAGGCTGAGCCGGCTGCAGCCGCTGCCGCGGACGCTGCGGCTGCTGGGGCTGCTGCAGCTGGACGAGAACCACCGCGTGGGCAAAGCGGCCACGGCCTGCCTGGCCCGGGCCGGCGGCAGCGGCAGCCTCCGGGCCCGGGTGAGTGCGGGGACACCGGGGGACACCGGCCATTGGGGCACAGGGAAGACTTTGGGACAGCGGGAGCTTCCCCGGGCCGGCCGTGTTGTGGCCGGGAATGCAGTGTCTCTACCTTGGTTCATTTCACAGATAACCCCGTTCCTGCCATTGGGTTGGGTTTTAAATTGACTTTGTGTTCTATTCCGCCGTGTTTTGCCGCAGGCCGTGCTGTTTTACACGGATGCTTTATCCGGCTGTGACACGAGGCTGCAGCAGGCTGCGTGTCTGGCTCTGAAGAACCTCAGGGTGAGCGCTCGGGCTCTGCCCCAAGGCCGGGATCAAGTGTGCTGGGCTGGGCTTAGCGGGGAGGGGTTACTGCAGCCGGGAACCACCAGCTGCGGCTGCCACGGCTCCAGACTGGGAATCCATCGGGACAGGGAGCTGCGGGCTCCGGGAGGGCCTGAGCTGCCCGGCACAGCACGGGGGATGCGGGGTCTCCTGCGATGCTCCGCGGTGAAGGACAGTGTCCGACTGGGGACATCCAGCACGAGCATAAACCAGCAACATTTCTGTTCCAAACATTTAACTGTGGAAATCTGAAGTTAAAACAGGGGGTATTTTAAACAATAGCTCATTAAAGTCAGAGAACAAAAGTAATATTTGCATTGCTGTTATAAGAAACAGCACAGATTTAACCCAAGAGCCCTAAGCTGTAATAGGTTTGCACACAAACAGGGAACCAATGTCTGCAAACAGGTACTCGCACAACAGCAAATCAGGGTCGATTTGTAAAGCACCAGCTGGGATTAACCCTTTCAGCGAAGGCCCTTGTTGGCTGGCACTGATTTAATGGTTCCATAACTGTGACCTGTACCCTGGAACTTTTACACTTTCTGATGCCCTAAAACAGGAGAGAAGGTAACAGAGATGAGATCATATCAGGAAATGTAACTGCAACCCAGTATGCTGGGGAGGAGAAAGATCCTGGTGGAATTTGGATGTCAGAGGAGATGGGAGTTTGTGTCTGTATTTGCTTTGCAGAAATGTCCACCAAACTGCTGAAAAGCTGCTTAGGCAAATTCTTTTTTCCAACAGGCTGTGGAGAGCATTGAGCAGGTTGCCCACCTGTGCCAGTCTGAAACAGAGGAAGTCAGGAATGCAGCCAGGGAAACCACGCTGTCCTTTGGTAAGGGGCTTTTGTACAGCTTTAAAATGGTCTGAAAGAGGGATGTGAAATAGTGCAGGACCAGGAGGGGCCTCAAGTTCAGCCTGAACACATCCAGGACAACAGAAATATTTCATGAACAGCTGTTTCATACCATGAAGATAAACTTTACATCACACATAACAGCCAAGGGCCCCTGATGAAGTTTATAGAACCAGATCAAGGAGATCCTGAAGGCTTAAGTGCTTTAGGAACCACTGAACCTTTTGAAAAGGTTGTAGATAAGGACTGACAGTGTGATGCTGGTTCATTACCTGTTACTTCACTGGAAGCCAAGCGACAAGTGACTGACAGTGGAGGCGACCTGGTAAAATGTCAGTGCTCCCCACCTCCTCCTGCCCAGCATTTGTGCTTTTCCTGGGGGCTCAACAGCTGGAATGCTGCCGGAGCATGGCTTGGTCATGCAGAGACAACCACTTCCCTGTGGTGTTCTTCCAGAGCCCACTTTGAGCCAGGCTTAGTTCTGGGCATCTCCAGCCCTGCCCACAGAACAGGCCCACACGAGACAGGTTTTCCAGCTGTGATACCCCAAACTGTTACTCATGGAAATCATTGCAGGCACCCTTGAGTCCTTCCTCCCTCCCTCCCTCCCTAGCAAGGCTGACAGGAGTGTCCCCAGAGGGCTCCCTCAGCAGGGGCTGTTTTCTCTCTCCCCAGGGGAACGGGGCCGACAAGCCTTTGAGAAGCTGGACAGGATCTGCTGCGAGCTGAGAGAAACTGCTCAGGAGGCTGAGATTGAAATCACAGTGTTTTAGTAGTGGAATGGGAGATCTGGATCCCGTTGTCCTCACAGCCACACGGGTACCTGAGCGTTTGGTTTTGTCTGGTTTCCTTCTGTTCTGTCCTGTCCCCGCCATCTCCTGCCCCAGCACAGGTTTATTTCCAAAGGCAACAGCTTGTCACCTCCTTGATGCAGTCTGGAATGTATTTTCTCAGTCTCTCAGCACATGATGAAATACCAAGTGCTGGACAAATGAAAACTGGGGTCTCTCAGAATGTGGATCCAGGTGCTACCTAGAGTTCAAATCTCCATATTGCTGGAATTAGCTGCCCCTGCTCCAACTCTGTCCAATATGATCTATTTTCCCAGGAAGTGATGTATTGATTTGGCATTCTCCAAGGAGAGAAATGATCACTCTCCCAGGCCAGCTGCCCTGCTGCTTGGTGGTTTCCTTTGCTGGGGCCGTTCAGCTGCAGGAGGAGAACCTGGTGCCCCCTGAGTTGCTGTGGAATTGCTGCAGCTCAGGCCAGGGCCAGCAGGGCCTCGCAGGCTCTGTCAGAGCTGTGTGTGCTCGCTGCACGGGATGTGCAGCTCTGACTGAGGGAGGGACAGGTTTGTTCTTTTAAAACTCGGGATTCAGTCACAGACCAAGACTTCTCCTCCTCATCCCCCAGCCCTGGCTGGCAGGGTGCCCATGGGGAACAGCCTGGCTTCAGGTGCAATACTTGAAAGGGGGTTGGAATTGTGTGTACATATTTATATATATATATATACACATAAAACTTTTCTATTTGGTATTTATTTGTTGGATTTCATACTGTTTTCTAAAGTTCTAATAAACCATTTGAGACAAGTTCCTGGAGTGTTTCCTACTGCTGTGTTTGCAGCCCTGGGGACAGGTAAGAAGCATTAAACCCCCAAGGGACAGGGCCCTGATCTGCCCTGTCCTTCTCCACTTTGGTGAACTGTAAAAATATAAACCAAAGGTAAGTACTGGAATTCAAACACCAGGATGTGCAGGCTGCAGCTGCAAATGGGGTCAGCATCAGCTCCTGCAAAAACCAACCAGGGTGCTTGAGTTCTTGCACTTCTTACCCTTAAAATTTAATTGTTCAATGTGAAAGACCAGAAGAGGGAAATAGAAATGGCAGGGAGAGATGGGGATCCTCTAGTCCTGTACTGGAGCTCTGCCTCCAGGAAGTTCTTACAGCAAAATTTAACTCTCTTTACTCTACAAATCTACCCCCCCCAGCCCTCATGTGCATGTGGCTCAGGCAGGAGCCCATGGACCCAGCCAGAAGCAATAACACATTCAAGTGAGTTCTTTAAAAAAAGAGTTTTATTGTTACAACTAAAATGAGAACTGAAAACTTGTATGGGAGATTGAAAAACTGTACAGTTGTACTCTAACCTGGGAGGCCCAGCAGCGGCTTACACAAAAGACAAGATACCTGAAACTGTATTATACCAAAACATTCAGCTTTTTTGTTGAGTTTTTACATATTTTTTTATAAAAGTTTATTCTATGGCAATCTGTAAAAAAGAAAGACCTGATGAGTAAATATTTGCTTAAGGCAGATAGCAGAGCAGCTCACTAACTTTCTAACGAGTCTAACATGGATGTTTGTCCATTTCCAAGAACAGGTTACCCAACACCCCACTGTGCTACGGTATATACACCCCCCAACTACCACAGACAGTACAGGACAGCAAACAAAATGGGCACAGCTCAGCATGGCCAGCCCTGCCCACACCTCCCTGGGCTCTGGGCACACTCACTGTGTCCCAGACAGGGTCAGAGCTGGGCCTGGAACACAGGAAAGAAACAGGCACCAACAGGATGCTCAAAGCTCCTCTTGTCAGCTGCAGGAGCTTGGTCTGGGTAGAATCATTTGCAATTGAATAACTCCGTATTCAAAGGAAGGATCCTTTCTTTTCCTGCCATACCTAGCAGTTAAAATATTCCCTCTTGGGAAGGTGGCCAGAGGTGGGGTGGGCTTGTTTCTTTCCCCAGGCGTCCCAGGGCCAGGGGAGGTGTGGAAGGGCTGCCTGAGCTCTCTGGAATGTCTGTACTACACTCACTCAGCTGAAAGGAACATGCTACCACCGGGCACACGGAGCACACGGGATCCCACGGGAAGTCATGCCAAGGATTAGGCGAGTACACGGGCTCTGATAAACACCAACGGTCCAGTGCTGAACAGAGACACTCAGCAACACCCTCTGAACCACAGCCACTAAGGATCAGGTCATGCAAATATCATTTGGGCACATCAGGAAGCAGGAATATAAGTTCTGTCACCTTTCAAGCAGGTGGTGTTTCATCGGGACACCACAGACTTCACATGCACTTGAATACAAAGGGGTACAAATGGTGCCTCAGGGCAGGGGCCTGCCCACGCTGCAGAGAACAGTGGGGACAAAGCAATCACAGAATGGATCTTAAATACACAGATGAGCCATTATATATTACCATTTTTCTATACTCATTTTTCCTGTTTCCAATAATATAACTAAATATTGACTGATTACAACATTCCTCCTTTCAAGTACTGGTCTGACCAACAGTCTCACAGGTAGAGTCCCAGTACTACCTGAGGATTTATTATTGTACTCTTGAAAAGCCCTTGATGCAAGCTTAACAAAACACAGAATAGAGTAACTCCCACCCCCACCCACCCCCTCACCTACTCACCCACCGAAGGAAGAGCTACACCTACAGCCAGCTTGGCAAAAATAAATACGGAGTGGAGGGGCTCCCCTGGGCTCCTCCACAGCAAGGGCTGCACTGAGGGTGGTTAAGTGCTATAGATCTAGAAAGACTTTAGAAAGAAAACAAATCAGTAACACTGCTGCAGATCAGCTGTCATGGGGCAGTTCAATCACTACAGCTACCAGGAGTGACTTGCTCCTGTCCTCTGCACCACGACACAAGCAAAGAAACCTTTGCTATTATTGTTGAAACGATTAACAATTTGGTATTACCCCGAGGAACAGCACTGGCTGCTTGGTGCAATGCTGCCTCCAGAGCCAGTCCTCCCACACACCCAACCCTCCCCTAGCAGCACTTCAGCCCCTGAGCCCCGGCTGCTGTGGGAGCCCACGGGGCTGAGCCGTGGCTGCCAGAGCCAGGACTGGGATCCCTGCTTGCAGCAAAGCAGGGCACACCAGCACTGCCACCACAGCCAAGGGGCTGCTCAGAGCCCAGCACGGCTCTGCTGGCCTGCCCCTGGCCAAAGGAAGCTGCCCCAGCAGGGATTGCTCTGGCTCTCCCCAGTGCTTCCCTGCTCAGAGCCACACAGGCCCTGAGGGAGCAGCTGCAGAGTGAAACTGCATTTTACATTCCAAATGCTGAGGTTTAAGGACTGGTCCTTCCACGGGCCACGGGCATGGCCCCACTGCTGGTGGACATGGTTTGGTTGAATTTCCCTTTCCTGTTTCTCTCCCTTCCCTCGACCTCTCCCAACCCAGAATATAAAAGTAAAAACAGCTTTAGAAAGGATGGTGCAATGTAAAGAGGCATATGTGCAAATAGAGTGCAACAAAAGTCAATGAGGAGATACACTTAGTAAAGAAAAAAAAAAAAAGAAAAAAAATCAAAGAGCTGGACGTGTTGGGATACCCTGAGCAAATGCAGAAGCCTGGTTCTATCAACACAAGTAAAACAATCAGCTCTTTAAGAACAGTTATGCCAAGATTAAATATATCAATACCACAGGCACTGCCCACAACTCAGTCTTTAAAGATGAAGCAAATTTAAAAAAAGACAAAAAACAAGCCAAAAACCAACCACAAACACACCTCCCCTTCCAAAAGTTTACATTCTTCAGGTATGTGGGTTTCTTTTTCTTTTTTTGGGAACTTGTCAATGTAAGTCATGTATTTGGTTACAACACTTGGAGAGTACAAGCAAGTTTCACTTGTGCCTAGTTTTTCTGAAACAAAAGAAAATGAACTGGCTTTTTAAAAAAGGCTAAAAACAACAATGTGTTGTAATTCTATTATTTAGTTAAAAAAAAAAAGAAAACAAAAAAGGAAAACAGACTATTTGGCATTTTCTCTGCTTACTCCTGAATATTTCAAGGCCCTGAGATTACAATATTATGTTCTTGGGACCACAGGGCTGGATAAAACCCTAGTGCATCAATTCTCTCATGAAGCCCTACCCAAAGTTCTGGCCTTTCCCCTAAATCTACCTGCTCTGAGCCAAGGCTGCCCTGCCTGGAGGGGCTCCGCGGAGCCGAGCGCGAGCCGGGAGCGGCGCTCCTGCCGCTCTCAGTGGAAACACACCCTGTAGCAGAGGTAAGCTCCTGCCGTCAGGAACGTGAACATGCAGATATTCACTAGGAAGGGCTTCCAAGTGGCCACCACGCTCTCATCCTCCTCCTCCGAGCTCTCCTTCCCGGGCTCCTCCTTGCGGGGCGAGAGCCGCGCGCTGTCCCCAACAGGTCTCCTCCGGGCTTCAGTGTCGTGACTAGTGCTGAGGACAGAGGGAGGGACGTTCAGGGCTGGGTGGGAATGAATATTCCATGCTGGACTGGCCATGGGGGCGAGAAGCCATGCAAGCGCTCCAGGGCAGGGAACACCACAGAGCTGGAAAGCTCTTGGAGCTGCAGCAGCCACCAAAGCACAGCCTGTCTCCGGTTAGGACACATCTGGCTGCCCAACAAGAGTTTAGGAAGAGCTTGGGAGGATTCTGCACCCTTTAAAGAATAAGCTTTAACCACCACCTGCTTTCACTGCTCATCACAAATCTGCCAAGACAGGCAGTGAAAGAATCCAGCTCACACCCACAGCCAGGTCAGGGGAACACCAAAGTTCTAAACTTGAGCACCTGCCCAGAAAGCCAGAAGGGGATGGAATGAGACTGCTCGTTCAGCCCTAACCCCCAAAGAGCATCTCAAGGCGGAAGCGAGCATCTCCTCCCCTCTGTCACTCCCTGCCTGTGGCTCTGTGTGCAGAGCCCAGCTGTCAGGGGCAGTGGGTGCTTTATGCTTTACCTGTCTGTGCTGGGGGCCGCAGCTGAGTGGGCCCTGCTGTCTGGAGCTGCCTCCTCCACGCTGCTGAGCGAGCTCCTGATCTCCTCCTCCACTGCCTGGGGCTTGCCCAGGAGCTCTGGGTGCTCGTGCATCCTCCCGTTGTGCAGCTCTGAGGTTCTCTTCGGGGGCCTGGGAGGTGGGGGGGTGTGCTCAGGGGGTGGCTCCAGGTCTTCATTGGAGAGCTCTTTCCACTGCTCCTTCAGGGAAGGACAAACCCTGGTAAGCTTTTCTCTTTCAAGCTGCTCTAACTTTAAACTTTACCATGGCAGAATCTTTATACTCTACCTTTTAATTAACTCTTACAGTGGCTCTTCATTTGCATTGCAAAAAAGAGAAAGAAAAACCAGACACAAGAACTCTAAGTCCAAGCTACATCCACTACACAAAACATATTGGCCATAAAAGCAAGAAATTCCAATCTGCTTCTAAAAGACTTAAGCACAAAATAAAATCCATTTTGCTAGAGTTCTGCTTACCATAAAAAACCCTGATGAATTTAATCATGACACTTAAACTTCAGGCCTATTAGAAAACTTGCACTGTCTGAAATTCCAGGGGAGGCTGATGCAGCAGCTCCACCCCAGTCACTGTGCAGGAAAGCACAGGAGGCACCTGCTACATAAGAGGTACTTTTGGAAATAAATGAAATACAGCACTTTAGGTCGTGACAGATTGTAAAGCGCTGTACCTAAAACCCCCATAATATAAACATGTACTGAAGCTGAAGCAAGCACCAAATTTGAAGCTTCTTTCCATCCTGTTCCTCCCATCCACTTGCTGCAGTTCTCTGGAGCTGCCAGGAGCACTCACTTGCACTGAAGCATCTCCCATGATGAATTTTGCCCCTTCAATAACAGCTAGGTAGGAGAAGCGGAGCTGGTCTGCAGTCTGGATGAGCCCCATCCTGTACTTCCTCATCTCCAGGAGAACCTGCTTGACGTCCACGGAAGAAGGATCTTTCCGTTTGTCCATCTGCAGATAGAAATGTGAAACATGTTTTCTGCTCTGAGGAGGTTCACTACAGTGACTCATTTTATGGTAGGGCCTTCATACCACCCTCCACACTACAGAATGAACAAACTCATACACAACTGCTATCAGCAGCTCATTACTGGGTCTCCAAAAACACTGAGGGGAAAACACTGGGCCTCAAATATGCTGCTTTCCCTGAAGGCAAAGCCTGTCTTTGTGAATCACCATGAAAACTGGAGACTTCCCTTCCCCAGACTCAAAACGGCCACTTAGGAACCAGACCTGCTTTGGAATGCACTCCTGGAGCAGTGGAGTAAAACAATGGCAGATGACAGGAACCCTCCCCAGCCCCAGCTCCTTTGCAGCCACCCCTGGGCTGCCCTGTGCAGCAAGCAGAGCAGAGCAGAGCAGAGCAGAGCAGTGCCCTGCAGAGTGCCCTTACCAGCAGCAGACAGGTGTCCACCAGGCAGAAGGTGCCCGACCTGCCGATGCCCGCGCTGCAGTGCACCACGACCGGGCCGTGCGCGGGGCTCAGCGAGCCCGACTCCCGCACCTTGAACAGGAAATTCAGGAACGACGCCGGCGACTCCGGCACCCCGAAGTCAGGCCAGGTGGTGTAGTGAAAGTGCAGAATCTCTCGAGTTTCCTGGGTCTGCAGAAACAGGTTGGGAACTCTTAGTCTGGCTACACCAGTCAGGACTGGGAACAGCTGACTAAATTCCAAAGTTTCACCAGTCTGAGGGAGCTTTTATAGCTGCACAGCCAAGAAACTCATTACAAGTCATGGTCCCTTGTTGTGAAGGTCTCCACTGGGAGCAAAGGGAATTGGGTAAGTAAATTTACTTGTTTCAAGTTCAGTTATTTCAGTACAGTTCAAAAGCTTGTGTCACTCTGGGTATGGCTGAAACTGCCTGGAGGGTCCCCAGGAACGTCTCATAAATACCCAAGAGTTCCATTTCCACAACATCTCATGGAGGATCATCAAATCCAGCACAATTCATGACCACCAATTTCCAGCCCTTGCTGGTGAGGAGATGAATCTCATCCCAAGGAGAACAAGGACTGGATGAGACCCAGTACTCACGGTCAGGTTTTCCAATTCCAGCTGTCGTACTGTGTAGTAGGATTTGATATCTTCAGATATCAAGGTTAGTTTCAAGTTTGTATCTTCAAAAAACATTTCTTTCTCTTCCTTCCGTGGCCAGTACTGTGCACACTTTACCTAAAGCCAAGCAGGAGACACATAAATGTCATTACCCACTCCTGACTGAATTGCAATTTTCTTATTAAGGTTTCCCAGAGAGATGAGCTCTGCAGAGACTGCTGCATGCCAGGGACTTTAATGAGCCAACCAAATGGGAAGGCAGCACATTTTCAACTGTGCAGGAGAAACCTGGAACTAAAATACTCATCAGCAGCATGAAAAGGAAAGTCTGTACCCAAGCTCCTGACACTGAAATGTGGGATCCTGTGCCCGGAGAATCGGCCCCTCCTGCTGCCCCTGAGCCCCTCCTCTGCCCTGGGATCGGGGTCACCCCCTGACCCTCCCCTCTCCCAGGCTCTGCACGTGGCTCAGGCCTCTTTTGTTAAAGGGCAAACAACGTGGCCAAACCAAAAGTGGCAGAACGATGCTAGACCAACAGCAGGCTCAAAACTAAGGTGATTTCAGACAGCATTTTAATAAACAGAAAACCCCTGCAGCATTTTCTTCATAGGCAGACTAAGAGTGGTTTTGCTCAAACTAATTCTAATTTATTTTGAAAATACATCCTCTTGTTTATCAGAGTGTGGAATGCAGTTATAATTCTCTGAACTTTTTGTGTGGATTTGTAAAAGTTATAGCAATTGCCTTTGTGTCTAATTTCTCTACAATGTGTCTGCAAACAATATTTTGTTGTGCTCTACTCTAAGTCTCCCACTGCTGTTTGCTGAGGAGTGCAAGCACTGCCCTAAGGGATCACAGTAATTTGTTTTGTTCAAAACTAGAGCAGTGCAGAGAAGGAGCAGGAATGGTTGGAAAGGAAGAAACTATTGAAAAATTTGGTTACCGCATCTCTTTTGAAGATTAAATTTCACTTGTAGTACAAAACCCAGCAAAACACTGAAAAATCCAGACTGCAGTTTATTAAAGGACAGCTCATTGCCCAAGAATTTTCCTGATTATTGGGAATGTTTTTCTGATGATGCAAAAGCATGTACCACCCAGTTATCACTGGTGGATACCCAACACCCTCACTGCCCTCCTCCAAAATGTCTTTACACATGATTATACTCACTTGTGTACAACAGTGACACTGGAGGGGACAGTGTCCCTCGGGGGGTGACTGCAGGATCAGAGCTCAGTGTGTGATGGAGACCTGGAGCCCCAGAGCTTCTCTCTCTACTGCAAAGCCACTTCACACTGCAGAGCCCTGAGAGGTCCAGTCTGTGCACACTGAGAACTCCAGAGCCCCTGCTTAGCAGCAGAGACTTCCATTTGTGTGGAGTCACGGTGTGTTTGTGTTTTATTTTAGCCAAATTCACGAGAAATTAGGCCCCACAATTACAAACCCAGCGGTTTTCTGACTGCAGTAGGATCAGTTCACCAAGTATTCAATTCAGGTACAATTTCTTAGACAAAACTACTTGCAGTCATCCCTTCCCATTCTTTGGGTTGGTTTTACTTGGGTTTTTTATTACAGAAAACCATAAATGTGATGAACACACAGCTAGAACTGGGTGAGTACTTACGGATCCCTTTTCCATCACTCTGTTCAACATGACAACACCACGGCTTTTCTGTTCCCAAACCATCTCCCAAAAGTGACCACAAGTATTTGGCAAAGGTCCCTGCAGAGACAGAATCACCAGAAATAAGCATTATTTTCTGTAAATGTCAGGGCATTCTTCCCCAGTAACAGTCCTGCACAAGGCAATAGATTTAAACAAGTAACAAGCAACTTCTCATTTAAAACTGTAAAAAAATTCAGTGAGACAGCTTTAAGTTCCATGTTATGAATTTACCCATGAAAGCATGGTTAATCTTTCCCCCCCCCATACATAAGAGGAAGAGAGACAGTCTCATTGTGAGAACAGAACTGGGAGTGAAAAGTGCTGCATTTTCTTAGGAAAGATATACAAAGGTCATGGGGAAATAAACCCCACTGACTAAAAGCAAAAATAACATCTGTGTCAAACCACTCTGCAATCCTTCATCCTTACTCATGATACTTGAAAATTACTTGACTAAAACATCCAAAATACTGAAAGGATGCAAAATCAAGAACAAATTATATGGTTTTTCACAATCTTCACAGATTTGCCTTGGGACTGAATGAAATAGTGACTCCTTTTAAAGACTATCTATTCCCAAAGTAGATTTCCTTACAACTTCCTACTTCTGCTATGTTCCTTTGCTATTTTCTGCTCTGGAGCTGTTGCTCTGAAGCTTGGGTCTGATCCACTGCTGTGCTCAAACAGAACAGCAGGTCCTTAGAAAGAATGACTGGATTTAAATAAAGCCATTAAATGTGTATCAGGACAGTAACCAGTAACCAGTATCAGTCAGCTGCACATCTGACTATTCCCCACAGAGCTCACCCCTGTGATCCACCCCCCATCCTGAGGCAGGGAAATGGGAGCTGTGCTCAAAGGACCATTTTCACATTGCACACTGCTCTGCCCATTTCTTCCTGAGAAGATTTATCTCTATTCTTTAGAAACAGGAAGGAAGAGCTGTCACTTGAAAATATTAATCCCAGTCTACCTTTATCTAAAGTGTGGGAGGAAGGGGTAAAAAAAGAGCCAAGATTAGAGATCAGGACAGTCTCCAGGGAAATGAACATTTAGCACAAACAAGAAGCCTGGCACAGTTACTGGCTCTCAGAATAAGACAACAGGGCATGTGGGTACTTTTAATTTGTTATACAGATAGGTGGGGAATTGACAGATTCAGGGAAAAGCAGTGACTTTTATACACACACAGATGTTTGTATGCACTTAAGTAGCTTTACAATAAAGAAAAACAGAAAATCCATGAAAAACAACTCCAGCCACCATAATATTTTTATAATCCACTGCTAGCAATTACCTGGGTAAGGATGTAGCTCCTTTGGGCCTCTTCCATTTTTATCAAACTAGCATTGATATAGTCATTGTCACCTTGGTTTAGCTTAATTCGACTGTGATCAACTGCAGCACAATTAGAAAACACAGGTTAATGAGTATGGAACACAGTGCAGGCACATCCTCATCAGCAGGGGGGGTCAAGCAGCTGAGCTGTGCTGGGCAGTGCTCACTGGAATCAGCCCCTCAGAGCGGGGAGCACAGCTCCCACCTCACTCCCAGGAACACACTGCAAGGGTGAGGCCCTGCCACCTGAAATCATCACCACTGCAATCTGCAAACCAGATCACATTGACCCAGCCATTCAGTTATCAACTTGCTGGTTTTAAATAAATCTAATTACACAACTGCTTATCTTTTCAGCTTAAACATTCAAATACAGCTTGTTCAAGGCTGTTAAAGGTTTGTCTAAAGATATATTGGGCAAACAGGACAGAGACCTTTTATTCTTATAGGTATTTAGCTACTGTTCCCAACCTGACCACCCTTTCATGTACAGAAAAAAATGATCAAAATTCAAGAAATACAGCAAATGTAAATCATTTGCTCTTTTGTTAGCCACTTGCTCAACTTGGGACTAAAGAGACCAAGCCACCAACTAAAAAAACTCAATACACACAAGGGTTCCCACATTTTGCAAGAAAGCAAACAGAACTGGGAACAGGATTATCTAAAGGCAAGAAGGAATTTGTTACTCACAACCTCAAACATTAGAACTGCTTAGTAAAGCAATTACAGTAAAGCATTACTGTTCTGGTTGACTGCCCCAAAGGCTTCAGGAGCTTTAAGCACCAAGGCAGAAGTTCTGTGCCCCAGAGCAGCACTCTGGCCTGGGACAGCACTGCTGAGCTCAGGGAGTGCTGCACCCTCAGGGACACGTGGGCCAGGACTGGCACTGTCCTGGGCAGAGAAGGCAGCTCTGCAGTGTCAGACACATTAAATATTATTTCTGAATCCATGGAGCATCACTTCTGCCATGGGCTGCGGCTCAAGGCCCCACATGCCAGCTGTGGGCAGGTGGCAATGGGACTGTCCCTGTCCCCTGGATGGCAGCAGGAGAGCCAGGCTGCAGCAGCACAGTGAGCTGTGCTTCCACAGGATCTGTGCTCTGAGAGGCATTTCCCCCAGCACAGGGGACACAGCCATTTCAAGAACCCAGCTGTGGTCTGGGAGCATCACCTGAGCTCCTGCTCTGCTCCAAGGAGCTCAGCTCTGTCTCTGGCAGAGTTCTGAGCCACCCTGCTCCCAGGAGGGGCACTGCTGCCACCTGTGCTGCCTGGCAGGAGGCTCTGCTGAGTGAGAGATGCACAGAAACCACCCCTGCAACCTTAGAAATGCTACTTCAGCCACCATTCTTCTCTAGCAGAAGAACTCAAAGGTAAAGCAAATTTCCCTCTTCAGATTTCTGCCCACAAATACAGACTCTGCTGTGTGCTGCTCTTGTATAACCCTGTGGATATAAAAGCATCCTATGTGCACCAGTCTCACAAATAAATAAATATAATAACAAAGAGTGGTCCTGGGTGCTTATCCATCTAACAGAATCTTGTCCTTACAATGAGCATTCAGCTGTGAAAAGTCATTAGAAGTCAACAGTCTTACAAACAATGGAAAAGAAAGTGTACTTACAGGGGCTGACATCTCTGTACCTATTTCTATTTTTGTTTCTGGGATGTTTGGCCACTTTACATGGAAAATCACTGGCTTCATGCCTGATGTCCTGCAACAACAAAAAAAAAAAAAAAAAACAACAAACCCTGTTACGTATGAATCCATCTAATTTCATACCATTGGCCATTTTAAGCCAAATACCCATCTGACTTCACATCTTCATGCGAGGGAATTCTGGACAGAAAGCACTTTGGGCCTCCAGTTAAGAATCAAGTTTAAATTTCTCAGAATGCAACACTAACATTATTTATTAAAATATTTTTAGTTTGCATAACAAAGCAGCACAACATTCACCAGACATGATGCCTTTCAGCTCCTGAAGGAGCAGGGTCTCTGCCCCAAAGCACTTCCACATAAACTGCTTTAAGCCCTTGTTTGCAGCATTAGTGAAAATATCAACCCTGCTTCTGACTCAGCAGCAGTGAAAACATTCATTGTGATAGAAAAGAACTTGTCTGCCCCCCTTGGCATCACACACACACAGAGTGATTTGTCCAAGACCACTTTCACCATTATCCTGAGTTATCAGCACCATGTCACAGAGCTGCAGTGGTAGAAGTCAGCTATGCTCAGCTAAAACAGAGGCAGCACCTCAAACAGATCACCAGGGCTCTCTCAGATAGGTTTTTTCAGGTGTATATAATAGCTCAGCTATCTGAGACCATCTCAGAAGTTAAAATAGAAAGAATTCTGCTGTCCTTGGACATTAGTCCCAATTTGCTGAAACAGAACTTCACATTGTAAATAAAAACTGTGTAAGCACAGTTCTGCATACAAAGAATCAAGATTTTTTCAAGTGGGCCATCTACTGCAGCACATTACCTGTTTATCTCTTGTGCTGCATTATTCAGGTATGTACCAATTTATCCTGAATGCTACATGTCAGGAGAAGAGTTCTGATTTACATAAACCTGCCCAAAATTAGCACAGTATTCCAAACCTGAAATAAGGGCTGACATCATCTGCCAGCTTTTTATAACTGAACACATGGCTGCCAGTATTTCTGCTTATGAAGAATGCAGTCTGGAGAATATGATCTGGACTGCCACAGTCTAATATCTCAAACACGAGGCAGCTAAAATGGGTGTTTTCAGAAATTTGTCTCCAACACTAGGTTACTGGCTTTGTACTTTACAGAGATTTATTCTTCCGTACTGACTGTACAGGATTAACAAGAGAAAAAAAAACAGGGAGCTAGGAAAAATTGTTTTCTAGATCATTAACCACATTTCCCAAATGTGTGTTGAAAATCACTAACACCCAAAACCAACACAACTCCCCCTCCACTCAGGATTCATATTATAAAAGCATCAAAATGCAAACCAAACCAAGACCCCTAAGGAATTTTCCTGTAAATACTGGGCTATTTTAGCAGCAGCACTAATACACAGTTTCATTTCACAGCATTAACAGATTTGAAAAAAACTGTCCCCTCTTTTAAAACTGAATTGATCAAATGCTTCTTTACAAAATGGAATTATACAAAGGAACTCTAATACAAAAATGTTACACCGAAGCATCCACATGTATGTGCACACAAAAACTACTGCCAGTCCCCAGGAGTTCCACAGATTCCAATACCAACATCAAGTATTTCAGGAACTGAAAGTGGCAATTTATTGTGCAGGGAATAGAGAGCTGGCTATTACCTCACCAGCAAATATCAGATCTTTTTCAAGATGCCACCGTGCCTAAAGGTACTTGGAGAATAATGGAGTTCTAGAGATGCTGAACTCCCACGGGCACAGAGAAAATGGAAAGAAACAAGTCACTCGTGTGCCTTCAGCTGCCTATTTAAAACCAGCAGTGTATTTCTGGAGCATGTTTCAAGAAACAGGAAAAACCACGGGCTGGGGGTGGGATGGTAACAAAAGAGGGATGGAAGCATGGCAACAGGCAAGTTCTGCCTGGTGTGGAAAGCCAGCCAGCACCCAGCACTCCACTGTGAGCGTGAGGAACACAGGAAAATAGAAAATCCTGGAGAGCAGGCAAGCCTGCACATCACACAGGGCACACTGTCCTCAGCAACGTGTGGGAAGTGGTTTGGAGTTTTGGTTGGTGTTTTTTTTTTTTTGGATGTAGAAGTTGCTAGAACATCTGAAGTGACCAAAGAAAATTTATCATCCAAGGTCACTTCCAGGATATGAAGCTGACTGTAGTGGAAATGCAATTGCCTTCAACAGAGAACATGGCTGGAGAGAAATAACCCAGTGCCCACAGGAGCTGTGTGGCCATGCCAGGGGCCTTGTCAAACACTGCTGGTCCTGCTCACTGCTGGAACCACATCATTACTGACACCACTCAACTGCTGTTAGGGTGGGCTCAGAACATGCTCAGAACAGTGCCACAAGGTCCCCACGCTGGAGAAATCAGACTCATTCACAGCAGGGAATCATTGTGCTCTGAGGAACTTGAAGGCACAGATGTCACAAGAACTGGAGGTAGCGGATGAAGGCAGGGATTCATGAAGTTACAAAACACCTTCTTGAATCACACCCAGTCACACTGCAGAGATCCTGCCTGTCGAAAAGGAAGCTTGACATTTCATTTAAAAGGTCGTGCAATATAAAACTTTAAAGAGGAAGGGCTAGAACTGAAGTCAGTTTTCCAAAGTCAAATGCTTTGCGTTTGGAGCATGAGTCACTTCATGCCACTCATCTCCTGGTTTTAAGCCCTGTCCCCCCAATCCTTTGGGGTGGAAAGAGGAAGTCTGCTAAAGCCCTGCTCTTCAAATGGGAACTTCCTGAGCTCTGAGCACAACAGCACATCAGGCTTCACTTTCCCCATCCTGTTCAGATGCCAGCAGGAGATTCAGAAAGAGAAGATGCACCTCAAAATCTTCAAGTAAATATTCTGTAAGACCACAGGAAGAGTGGCCATGCCATCAGCCATTCAAGCACACTGTGTAGATTTGTGTATCAGTGTTTAGAACAGACACTAAAGGTGCAGTCTACATGTCTGCAGCTTCACCAGACTCACTCCCAGGAAGCCTTGCAGCAGGGCTCAATTTGATCACACTATTTAATTGCACCATAAAGCCTGGAGCAGATCAGACTCAGAGATAACAATTTACTGTCATTTTAGCAGTTCTGCTCCTACGGGAAGCAGCAAATGCCAAGATCTTATCAGGGGCTACAGAATTGCTCCAAATCCATCTACTGAGGCACTCACACTAAGGACAGCACTTCACAAAAATTATATATAAGGACATATAAAAAGGTAATCTTAGCTTAAAAAACAAGTTTCCTCTTAAAGCTGCCACTGAAAAAAACGATGACATGATACTGCTGGAAAAGGTGGAAGAGTAGAAGTTATAATAAAGTCAAGTGGAAGGTGCTCTTTCCCCAAGATGTCACTCAGGCTGCCTTCAGAATGGAAATAGCCCTACAGCCCAATGAGGTGGCAAAGACCCGTATAGAAGAGCACAAGAAAACCAGCACATACCAAGAGATCCACAACAAACACCTACTTTACACAAATGGGAAAAGGTCTTCAGATTCAGCATGGGAGAGAGCAACCTGAGGCCCAGAACTCACTCCCCAGCTAAAGAACTTCATGAAGATATAAAGCACACAACTGCTCAGGCAGCTCACCTTGACAAGGAAGGTTTGATTTCTTATCCTACATTAAGCTTTACATCAGGGTATTTGGGCAAGAGCAAGAAATGAGGATGTGACTTGTAGGTAAGAGGAAGGTCATCTAAAGATCAGATAAATGAACACACAGCTGCATCACACAACATAAATCTTAACAAGCAGCTGCAGATTTTTAGCCAGCTAAGTGAAATAAATGTGAATTTTAATACCCTTTAAAAACACTTTATCTGGTCTCCTAATTTTGCTTTCAACTAAGATATGGTAGCGTTGATTTGCTTGCTAATCTCCCTCAAAAAAAAAAAAAAAAGAAACCAGTTGCCTGCTATGTGAAGCTTCTTCCTGAGGTTGAGCAGCACAGAGAGGAAAGGACAGGCTTGTTTAAAGTTCAACACCACTCTTACAGGAGGTTAGAATAAATAAATAAATAAGAAATCCCACACTTGCAACACGGTTTCCTAGAAAGCCCCCTGCTAGTTCAGCACTGCCGGGCACGGCGAGGCCGCGGCAGTCAGAGGGTTTGTGACTCCAGTCAGCTGCTGGGAGCACGGAAATAACCCCCAGGAGAATGTAAACTGGCCATGGCTGCCACATTAAATCATATCAACACGTGGCAAAGTGGGCTCATTTTTCCCAGGGCTGTATTTATCACAGCTAGCAGGTATTCCAGACTGTCTCTGAGCACTGACCAGTTCCAACACGCCTCACTGGAGAGGCTCCTGACAGCAAACCCTGCAGTCCCTCACTGCAGCCACTTCACCAGGGAGATAACTGCACACTCTGAATGCTCACTTTAACACCTGCACCTGAGTGGCTCTCAGGGCCTGGCAGCACTTCCAGAAGGGAGAAAGCCTCAGACTTGTGCCACTTCCAAACTTTACCAGTGCATTTATCTTGCATGTTCCCAGAAGGAAGGCATTGCTGTCAATAAACCACAGCAACACTGCACAGCTCAGCTTCTCAGATTGCCTCAGTGTCATCTGCAACGGGTAAAAACTGATTTTTCAGTTCTGGTTCTTATGAGTGTTGCAACACAGACAGGGAAATCAAAGAGCTAAACTCTAGCATCAGGTTAAAAAATTACATGAGACTTCTCAAATTTCAGTAAGTTCAAAATATAGTTTGTCCTTGAAATTTATGACCCATAACAGAAGAAGTTCAGAGCTGCTGGCAGGAACATTCTACTTCTGCTGTTTTGTAGCCATGTACTCACTGCCAAAACAGGAAACAACTGAATGGAGTGTCAGCGTTAGAAAACAACTCAAGTTCCCCTCTTCTTCTTCACATCCATCTCTATTTTTCCTCCCAGATACTCAATCTGCTCCAGAAGTGCATCTTGGACATTATTGGAAGGATAGAGACGTTTGAGGATGTGAAATAGCTTTTTCTTGACAGCTGCTGTGCAAAAGCAAAGCTTTGCTATCTGTATCATCAAACGAAGTCAGTGCCAGGAAATAAACCACACTCTCATTAAAGTGTCAAGAGGTTCTAACTCAGTTGCTCTTCTTCTGTAAGAAAAGTAACCACTGCAATGAGATCCACATCTTGATTTGCCCAAACATTAGGGGTCTCAACATAAAGAGTTCTGGTTTAACCTCATCTCAAATAGACTGGTGCATCCCACAGACCAGATATCCACATAACTCCTAAAGGAATTTAGTCTGCCTAGCAAATCCAGACCTTAATTTGTTTGCAGTATGGGTTTTGTGTGAGTTTAAAAATGTATCATTGCTGGCCCATAGGGCATTCCAGGCTTCACAGACTGACAACTGTGGTTATAAACAGTCCTGCTTTCCTAGATACCTAATATTTTCATTCTGACATCTCACAAGCCATCTAAGAGCATTATAGCTTTTACAGAGCTACCACCAAAAAAACACAAACAAAACCCAAGGCTTTGGAGGCTTCAGAGGAGAAAAAAGAAAGACACGAACCCTGCAAATGCTAGACCTAAGGGAGGGATAAAAAACACTTCTCACACCTTTCCATGTGCTGCATAACCAAGGTATTTCCTAGAATTTAGACAAGCTGCAAATGGCATGTTTCAAATTGGAAACAAAAGGATAAGAAATGCCCCCACTGCAGATAGCTTACAGTTTCTCAAGGGGATCTCTGGCTTAATGAAATAGGAACCATGGAATGATTTACCACAGAATTTTTACCCATACTCACTCAGAGCCCTCTACTCTCTGTCAGAGATACTGCGCTGATAACCTCAGTTAATGTTAAGAAAACAAGACTGTACTATCTCCCCCAAATCTTGCATAATCCATTATTACCATTCCCCAAATCTTGTGTAATCCATTACCACCGTGTAATCTTAAGATAAATGAACTAATTTGATTAATAAGTAAATAAGATAATCAAATGTAAGTCTTGCTTCCTCACCAGGTAACACATTCAAGGTCTTACCAGTAAGAAGATGAGCAGATTTTTACAGATTCTTTTTCCTTTTCTCCCATTTTTGATCGCAGTGTATGTATCTGCTCCAAGACTCCTGGCTCTGAACACATTCTGCTCTTCTATTCAGCTGGGCATGCTGGCACACTGCCCACTGAAAGAATATAAATTTGCAGAATATCTGGTGTTACCTGCAGCTGAGGAGGAATCTGAAAAGCCACTGCAGAACCAGGTATTGTCCTAGCAGAGAAGGACATTATCACCTTCTGCCTGAAGAGATTCCAGGACATTGCTTAGTACTGGATCTACTGTCACAGTTGGAGGCCCCTAAATCAGTCGGGAAGTTCATTAACACACTCATCTAATGACTTGTGCCAGCCCCACTGCAAGGAGCAGGAGCACAGACACAGAACAAGCTCTGTGCACTCCATGAGTAATATCACAAGTGAGTTTGAAAGCAACCCTAGGTATCTGAGTTCCACTCTTCCTACCAAGCCTCAATGAAGTTTTTTAAAAAGAGCCTTCACTTTAGATTAAGACGTGCACTTCACATGCACTGAGCTACAACCGAAACTCGTCTGTGGTGTTTGTGTCCTTTCACCTTTTCCTGGAAAGTGTGTTGACTAAAAGCCAAACAAACAGCACAGCACTTTAGCTGCTTAACAGGCAAACGCCGCAGTCATTTCACTCAGGACAAATATTTTACAGAAACAAAATAAGATTGCCAATGCTCGATTTGTTTTTCAAAAAAGAAATGGCAACATTTGTGTAGTTGTCTCATCAGCAGTTTAAACTCACATAGATGCAGAACTATCACAGCATTATTTTTAATCCTTTTGGAGATTACATGAGTTTAACAAGTCTAGGTTACCAATTGGTATCTTAAAAATACTGGTCACAATAACAGATAATGAGACAAGTCCAGTAATGACATCTGCTCATCTGTGACATGCGGAATTTGCTAACATACCAGAACTATCAAAGAAAAAAGGGCAGTTTGCCATTCCCAAGTGATCTTAACCTTGCCGAGATAATTTTCAACATAAGGTACCATATGTGAGAGAGCTACTTGCCTAGCACTCAGCATGACCAGAAGGTACAGAGAAAACCAAACTCAGGCTGAGAGCAGCATTCCAGCTGGGCTGTGCTCCAGGGGCAGCCCCAGCACCAGGCCATTCCCACAACACAGCTCATACAAGCTTGCAGCCACCTTCCCGCTGAGTTCTGAAATGAGCCATGGGAGCAGAACACAGCCCCGAGGTCCCAGCTCAGGGTGATTCCCCAGACACTGCAGCTGCCACGACACACGATCCTGCTCCCTGCCCGGGCTGCCGCACAGAGCCCACCGCAGAACCCGACACGAGCTGAAGGAGAAGGACGAGTGTTTCTAAAGCACTCCCAAACACCAGCCACACCTTCCTGGGAACACAACCTCACCAACTCATTAGCTTTCCCTTTCGTCCCTAATTGAAACTAATTAGGGAGCAGCCATGAAGCACCAGGGAGTTTAGTCAGGAGTAAAAATGTGACTCCCTCAGGGACAGGTACAGCACCTACAAATACACAAGACCTGAGCAGCACCTGTGGTGTGGCTAAAACTCCCAGCTACTACAAAGTCATCATCTCTCCTAAATCCATCATTTTTGCTTATCCAGCAGAGATAAATCATTTGTCAAGCTTTGGAACACTCTATACTTCTAATCCTCAAGGCAATCCTAACAAGTCAGAAAAAGAGGTTTTTAAATGGTCTCCTAGTGGTGATGTTGGTTTTTTTTTAAGTTTGGTTTTATACCCATACATTTAGCACCAGGACAATTCCCTGGAAGGCATGTGATTCCCTGAATAAGATCACAAAGATTTCTAACCCTGGATTTAGCAAACAGGACAATGCTTCTGACACTTCTCAGCCCATTCTGCAGCACTGTTTCTGTCACAGAGAGGTGAGGGGGCTCCAACAGAAGTAAACAGACACCTCTCCTGAAAGGTGCCACTGACTACATTAAAGGGTTACCAGTAATGAAGACCAAAGAAGTTTACATTACTACTTGAAAACAGGAAATCATCTGGGCTCAGAGATTCTGGTGGGTGCTCAAAGTAAGTACTACAAACTAGGTGGAATAAGAGATGTCTACACAGAGACAAAGTCAGAGCAAAACCTTCACCAGTGTCAGAGAGGCCTTACAGAACCACACGTGCCTCAAAACAAAAAATCTGAGTTGTCAAAGAGCTCCACACTTCACATATTTACTTATCAAGCTCTTTACAAATTCAACAACTTGACTTGGCACCTTACAACACCTCCCAAAACCACAGGCAATGCTGTGAGTAATAGGGGAAGCAGGAGACTTTGTTACACTCCAAAACTTATCATCGATTCCTTTTTGTTATGCTGTTAACACACCATCAGCCTTTGCTGCAAAGGGAAAACATGGGCTGGTTGTGAGAACGTGCACACACATAATCCTTTGCTCATCAGAGACTTAGAGCTACAAAAACATACTTCTAGAGTTTACAAAGCAAAATACCACACATTTTTTCACATCACTGCTATTGTCCTTTGAATACCCTAATGTCAAGTTTGTTGTTGTCATTACATTCCAAAATAAACATCTCTGCCTTCTCGGACTGCTAAAACATTACAGGGTTTCAATGAGAATGAGACCTCATTCTAGAGCAGGGATTTTCATCTCCACTGTCTCTCCCTAACAGCACTCGTGTCCTCCCTGAGGAGTGGTGCCCCAAGCCAGCCCCAGCAAGGACAGGCAACGCCTCTTGGCTGCTCCAAGGGATGCTGCTTGTGCTTTCCAAGTGCGTTTGTTCCCAGCTGGGATGCCCCAGCTTCTCAGTTTCTAACTTAGTGTTTCTCACTGCCATTTCAGGAGCCCAGCCCTTGGCTGTGCTGGGATGACTCTGGAGTTCTCCTTTCAGCAGGGAGGCCATTTCTCTGGGCAATTTGTTTATGCTCTTTGTAGGCTCTTTCTCTTCCCTGGTTCCTGGAGGCAAGGGAAGAAAGCTTTAGATGAGCTCCCCTGCCCCATCATGAGCACTGTGGAAAAAAGAACTGGCCCTGGAAGGGAGCACCATTCAGGGAATCCTGCATTCCTCTTGTATTCCTGGTGAGAAACTCCTTGTAAATACAAAAGCACTTCTAGATTTACTCTCAGTGGCGTGTTTCTGTATTTTCCATGACACAAATGATTCTTACCTAGGAATCAGAACTTCTGGAGTTTGCCTCGTTTTTATTTTCTTGGTTTGAGTTGGTTTGAAAGTCTCTTACCATCATGGAAACAAGATTTTGTGAAAACAGAGTAAATTTGCAAGCCTCATTTTCTACCTCTAACACTGACTAAAACTAAACTCAGATTTTATCTTTGTAATTTATAGGATAGAGTAAGCAAGCTATTGGTGTTCACAGAAGACAATAAGAATTACAATGGTTTTTCTTCAATACTTATCTGGAGTTAAATGAGTTATATATGCGTTTAGAAAGAACAGCCAGTTGAAGCAGTTTTAGACACCAGCTCGCCATATGCTATGTTAAAATTAGACTGATTTTTTTTTTAAAGGAACAAATTTATGTATGAAGTAGGTCTATTCAGTACACTCAGATTTTGAGGAATGCTTTTTCTCATCCAGTAATCTCTGCAGGAAGTTCCAAACAAAGCTTATTAGAAAAAAGAAACTAGTTCAGAATGTGATTTTGAAGGTATCTTCACAATATCTCACAGAACTGCAAACACTTTGCTAGATTTAAAAAGTAATGGACTGGTTTCACTAAAAATGCTTATTGTCAGGGTGATAAACACACAACAATATAATTTTTAGACGTAATAACATGGGTATCATTGAAAACTAGAGACCTTGTAAGATGGCTAAAAATAGTAATTTGAATTCCTAGCTTAGTCAGCTTGGCCAGAAACAGCTGTGTTCACTGTAACCTCTAATTAGTTTGCATATTATAAGAGCCCCAAAGATTTTTTCCCTCTCCAAAACCTACTAAATTAGCCTCACAGCACAATGCTGTTACCACACCAGATGCAACAGAATATCCAGACTTGAGAGACTTCCCACTACTCTTTCTGAAGTGTTTCATTTGTAAAGGCAAATACTCTCATTTGATAAGGTAAAGGCCAACTCCCCTCCAGCTGGAGCACTCAGAAGAGCCTGCCTTGAAAGGTAAAGACAAGGTTCAGTTCCCAGCTGCTTCAGATGAGAAAGGAAGATCTTGGTTCTAACACAAGTAAACTGTTCATTATTTTGAAACACAAAGCAAAGTCAGAATATGAAGCAAATTTCTCTTCCCTCATGGCTAAGGGGCGTTCCTCTGCATAAATCATTTCATTCACACTGGGTACTCCAATGTGAATCTAAAAGCTAAACTGGACTTTGGAATGTATATGCACAGGTTAATGTAATAGTCACACCATTACTATAGTGGGGCACATGTTCAGACCATGTCAGTGTTATTTTTCTATTTAGAATGCTGTGGGACAAGCAACAGCCATATTTCCAACTTTCTACTAATTCCATAAAAATTTTCCAAGATATAAGGTCGTATGTAGAGGAAGTACTAAAACACACCAGAAAGGGAGTGGAGGAATTGTTATATAGGAAATTGTGAACTCTGCTTTATCTATTGAAAAAATATCATTATCTGTATCTTCTTCAGTGGCAAACTTCATTTCCTTGAAGCTGTTTGTACTGTGCCTTGCTTTACTCTTGAGAGGCAGACTTTAAGTCAGATGTATGAGGGGGAAAACTGAATTTATTTAGTATCAAGGAACCCCGTGCATTCAAAATTATGAAGCATATGTTATGCAGGCACCAGCTCCATAATGTAAGTGGGTCTGAGTTCTATCTGTTCCCTACAATTAAGGGCATAAAACCAAACTCCAGCAAGTTCTAATCTATGGCACAAGAATATTTCACCATGTCGGCCATGTAGACAGGCAATGGAACTACGGATTCATTCTGCCAAAGCAAGCTCATTACACTGTTACTAAAAGCTTTTTATCATTTCCAACCTAACAAGATTCCAAGAGTTTAAAGAGAATGTACAATTACCAGGATTGCACAATGCAGGTTCATGCCTCTGCATGCAGGGAAAGGTCAAACTCGAGCTTTGCTCCTACAGCAGAACCAGCAAGCAGCCCTGCTTCCAGCAGCTCTGCTTCTCAGCACACTGCCCAAATCCCTCTTCGGGAACCGTAAGTAGCTGGAACTGCTTAACTACCATTTCCAGAAAGAAGTTTTAAGTATCTTTTCTTAAGAAAGACTTTCAGACAGCACTTGAAGGAACTTGCTGGATTACAAATTTGCATGAACAGCTTCTTTCAGCTGGGATCTGTTTAACATGGGGTTGTAGTTATAATTACAGATGCCCACTCCACTGTACTTAGAATATTCAAATTTGGAAAGGAAAATTGTAATGATGATTAAAACCATACTGAATTCACTGAATGGTGCAACCTACAGGTTGCCAAGCTACTGCAATGCACACAAAAACCTGCTGAGAACAAACAGTACTGCTGAAAACAGATGTTAGATAAAGCAGAATTAGGATACTCCTGCTTTTCCACATGACTGTCTAATTTGTGTTTAGGAAAGCAATCTAAGTAAGCTAGGTTAATATTAAACCTTACAGCATTCTGAGCTGCTCAGCTCCCAGTCCACAGCCCAAACACTGCTTGGGGTCAAACACCACCCCAAACCAGCCAGACCTTACAAGCTAAAATGTATTCAGTATTTTTATTTCTCCAAGCTGCAAAGCAACGCTTCAAGACACTGACAGAACCAATCCTGTGTTATTAGAGGATGTTTTAACTGTCACTACAGGGACAGAGAGCTTTCATGCCCAGCTGTACAGGACATCTTCTCATCTGAAAGCAACTGGGAGTTTATAAAAACAAATGTCAGTGTTAAACAGGGACATCACATAATCAAGATAAATGCTCTCAGACATCCTAATGCAGGACAGATTCACAGTCTGCCATCCAGCACATGAAAAAGACTGCAAAACTTGACAAGCCAGGCCTTCAAAGGACTGGTGAATGCTCCCCATGCTAATGAAACAGACTGCAGTGAGAGTCAGTTGTGTGCGTCAGATGAGATAAACAGTTTTGCCACTTCATATATCTACTCATCCTGCTAGTTAAAAAGAATTAATTCTGAGAACTAAACCAGCTGATTTAGCACAGCCAAGCAACTCTCACAACTTCTACCTCTTGTAGTGGCAGTATCCTCTCTGGAAACACATGACTCCCATTACTTCCAGCACTCCTTGCCAGCCCAGACAGTGCTGCACTGAACCCACCACACCCCAGGCTCCACCAGACTCTTGCTCATCGTGTTCCACTTCCTGCCAGCCAAAGCCAGTTATCAGTTGTGACTAAACATGCTTTATCACTTGATGTCTACCTCAAATCCTCATTTGCAACTGTAGAACAGATCTGGAACACTTACAGAGAAAAATAATACTGAAAAATGCAGTAAATATCTTTAAATAAACCCTTCACATCTATCACAACCCTTTCCACTCCCCATTTCCAAAAGACAGCTACACCAAAGGCTGCTGAGCACTAATCCACAAATAAAGGTTATCAACGATCAGAATCACACACAAATGCTGCCCTTGATATCAACACTGCTGAGAGCAAAGCATTTTTAGATTATATTATTCTTCTGCAAGTATTTCAAGACAATTTTGCCTGTAGAGAGAGAGTTTAATATGCAGAACACATTGTTAGCAAAGACTTTGGAACAAGAAAACCCAAAAGATGTAGATGTTATTACATGAAAGCAATAAATGTTTGAATGCTTGTTCCTAACTGGGTAGCAATATTAACTTTTTTAGCTATTCTTACAAGATAATAAGCACATAACAGTTTTAGAACCCCAAATTCCATGTGGTAGAGAACTCAGCAGGCAGAGCAGCACACAAGGAATTTCCTGCTATCAGCCAGTCAGTCACAGAGGAGGATCCTGTACACTGGACTGTGTGGGCAACCAAGCAAAGCCTTGTCTGACGGGCTTGGCTCCCAGTGGAGGCTCCTGATGGTCAGCTTTACACAAATTAAAACACAAAATCAATGACAGATAAGACGTAAGTCAGTAGTTTCCACGAAACCTTTCTGCTCCGTCTGCTTCCTGACAGGCTCTAAAAAGACTGGTAAGATTAGATGTCTCTACTAATGCTCTCACATGGGCCAATAAATCCAGCAACTCAGCAGCTCTAAAGATTTCACATATTTGCAACCTCCTGTTCCAATCTTTTGCCTCTGCTGAGCACCAGATGAGTCTGATGGACACAGGGCAAAGAAGCTGCAGAAACTGAGGGCGCCTGAAAACAGCCCCATTCCTGAGCCCTGCTCCACAGGAGGGCTGAGCACCGAGGGCTTTGCACCTCTAGGCGATCAGAGCTTCCCTCTCCCCAGCCAGCAGTGCCCAGTCAGCAGCTGCTGTGCCCTGCTGCTCCAGCAGGAGCCAGGTGCCACATGCTCCCCTGCTTTATCTCTCAGGAGCTGTGTCAGTTAGCAGGGACTGCTGGAGAGCAGAAGGCAAAGGGAAATCATTAATGAGCCAGGCAGGTAAGGCTGCTCAGTGCCAAAGAGCACTGCCCCAGCGCTCACACCAACGCAAACCCTGCCACTTTAGTGCCCTACTGATGCCACCCCAGCTCAGGGGATGGGCAGGGATCAGAGGAAGGGGTTTCTTGCTTCCCAACACACACTGTCCTGCACACACTCCCTACAGGAGCTTTGAAACAGCACCAGGGCAGATCTGCTCTGCTCATGAAACACCTGAGGCCAGTTCTGAGAAGGTTTCAATACTGGGAATGAAAAAAAAGTACAGGCTGAAACCCAATTCTTGTTAATGACACCCCACAGACCACGAAGTTCTAGGCAGCAACTGCGATTTACTGTGAAAATCCCCCACTGGCAGAAGTTTAAGAAAGAAGTGACTGTTGATTTCCAATTTAATTAAACTCTTAAGGAAGAAAACAAAAACATTTTCCACAGCTGGGTAGCTGTCCACCCCCACTCCTTTACTGGGAAGAATTCCCCATATCTCTTCCACTTCTGGAAATATGGGGAAATTCTGTCAAATGTGTCAATATGTATTTTAGCTGTTGAAGAAGCTATGTAGTATTTTTCCAGTTCTTGCTCCAATGACCCACCCTTTCCTTCTTTCCAAAAGAAGTTCCTCTTACTAAAACCTCTTGCTTGTGTCAGAGTTGTGTTTTTCCTGTAGCCCCCATCTTTAGTCACTGATGGCTGTGCAAATGTTAACCAAGGAGATACAATTCCACGTGAGGATGGCAGAGGTTTAGTCCTACTTCCAGCAGCTGCAATGACTGTACAGAAGACTGGAAAAAATAGGCCACACACAGTAAAATGGAATTGAGATCTTCTGAACAAGCATGGGTTATTTTTCCTGTCAGAAAAAGGAAGTATACTCTTCCTTAGTCAAAGATGCATTTTTAAAATAGATTTCACATTTTACTTCCTGCCATCGCATTAAAAGGTCACGCTGTTTATGTTACTGTAACCTGTTACTGTGGGATCAGGAATGGTATAAACAAGCAATTCTCATTGAACTGTGCACAGGGGAAGAAGGTTATGAGAACATTCCTCTTTATGTGTAGAACACTTGTTCCATATAAATATAAAGAATCTGAGAAACAGAGTGCCTTTTGTAGGATGGCTCTCAGCATCAAGTACTTGACAAATCAAGTACTTGACAGAAGCAGCATAAAATTCTGGGAACTTCAGATACAAGCAAAAGCACCTGACAGATCACAAATATAATAGCTGCTTTAGGTTCAGAATAGTACAATGTAGTAGCATTTTGAACTAGCAATTATTTTAGTCCATGAAGTACAGAGAGCTGTCAGCCCAGAGGGGAGGGTTTCCTCTGCCTGCAGCGAGGTCTGCCCAGCTCCACACTCTCCCCTGTACTCCACAGAAGTTTTTCTGTAATTGCCTAAACTGGCAGAACACAAAACTTGCTGTATTCTTGCTTTATTTTCTATTTCTGCTGATGTGGAAACTGTTTTAACCTCCCAAGGAGAAGAAAAAGTCTACACAGAACAATGTCAATTTGATTAAATGATCTCTTCATCATTAGTGAAACAGGTAAATCTTCATCACTGATCTCTTCACCCTCAGTGCTGAAGGTGACTTTTGACCCCTTAAACTACATGTTCCTAAAGCATCCACAACAACCAAGAGCTGAGATAAGTGTTCACATGGAAAGTGTACAGAATTAAAAGTAAGAAAAAACAGAAAAACATTTCTGAAAGTTTCATATTATGTCTGCTCATTTTCCTTCCCAACCAGGATGTAAATTTTTCTACTGTTCTATGAACCTGCTTTCTTAAATGCAGAAAATACAACCCAATTTGAAAGTAGATCAGCTATCACTATTAGCTATCACATGCATTTCCAAGAATCACTTTTACCAGTTTTTCTTGGTATAATATGACAGGCAAGCTGTTGAATCTTAGCTATATTCTGCGTGGGTGAGAGAAAAAGCACATCTGAATTCAGAGAGTATGGTAGAAAATGAACTGGCATTTGTACTACACAATCTACAAAGTGAACACACAAAGGCATTTGGATGCTCTATCAAAGTGCCTCTCCCAGTCAAACCAGCAAGGGCATGTCTCCTGGCACCAGGGAGAAAAAACCACCTCTTCTGCAAATCAACATGAAACAAGTTGACCAATGACTAAAAAAACCCCAGAAAACCTCAATGGTAAGCACTGCAAACATCCCAGCTCAGGGATCAGACCAAGTCTGTGTTCAGTGTGAACACTGCAGAGAAGCAATCACTGGGTAAGGAATCACTGAGTATCCTCAGGTATATGATGAGGCTAAATTCACAACCCAAACAGATACCTAGGTGATGCAAATGACACTGATCTAAAACCTGGTGATTCTCATGTCTATAAGAAAGTAGCAGTGATATTTCAGTGGAAGCCATATCTTTTGAAGACTCAACTAAAGAGAACCTTTGGACAAAGTCCATTTGCAAAGCAAGTATTACAGGAAAACATTTAATTTTAATGTTTAGTTAACTATAGGATGAACTGTTATTTCAAATCTACCCAGCATATTTAGAAAGTTATTTTAGTTAGAAAAATATTTGGTCTACCACTATCACATTTTATTCTCTGCTTTCAAGGGCTATTTCTATTTGAATTTACCATCATTTGGCATGTGGCCAACACTGCTTTCTCTTTAACAGTTTTCTTCCACACATCTGTGCTTTCAGCACACAGAGGAGGCAACAGTACCATGTGGAAGAACACACTAACGTCAAAAATGCTCAGAAGCAGGTGAGCACTGTGTGTACATTGCATGAGTCCTAAATTTTTAGCAAATGATAAACATAACAGGCTCCATTTTTCCATGTTCTGTTACCAGCAAGACTATCACAGAAGCTCTGGGTTCAAGTATTTAGATTTTAAACTCCGTAGAAAAAGCAAGAGTAAGTGGCTCAGGTAGCTTTATATAAGGGGACTTAGCCAATCTCAAATCTGCCAGCAGCAGACACAACTGGTGCTGCTCTGAAAGAGGCAGCAGTAAAAGCTAACCCGGGCAGCAGAGTGCCCTGAGGCAGCCCCAGGGGCACAAAGGTGCCTTCCCCTGCAGCTGAACAGCAGCTCTGCTTTTCAGGGACGGTAGGATCCTGACTGTGTGAGCCACAGACGCTTTGCTTCTCCATCACTAACCCTGCCCACGTGTAGGAAGACTCAGTGTATAGCACAGGAAAACATGGAATATCTTCAGCTGATTGAAGGAACAGAGACTCCCTGCAACCCTGAGTCTAAAACCAGCTTTCCACAGCCAGAGCCAATTATGCTGAGCCTCAAATGAATCAACAGAGCACGAATTAAGCAGTGGCAAGGTAATGCATGCAGAGACCTGCAGCTAGAACTGGCAGAGTAAAGCACAAAGATGCATTTAGAAGAAGTCATGTTCATGCCACAATTTATCTGCTGCTTAGCACCCAAGCAAAGGAGTAACCAAAATGCTTTCAGACTGCAGCCTGCACTCTTGCTGCAGCTTATAAACCAACAACCCTTGTAGAGCTTCCTGTCCACTGACTTTAAATACACAACACAGCCACACTGTTACAATTCTTCAGGGTCAACCATTTCACAGTTTACTTTCAGCATCAAAATCCAGCTACATAAGAAAATATTCTACAAATATTTTTCCAGAGACAGTGAATACCTAAAAAACTTCCCATGCCTTTTCCATCTTGACAGAGGGATATCCAAAATGTCCATGATATCTTTCTATCTTCCTCCCACAATCTGAATGAAGTTCATTAATTTTCATAATTTGTAGTATTTTAGTTTAGCTTAGAGAGGTTTGAAAAACTAATGTTCACATTAATATTTGGTTAAAAGACCCTCAAAAATTAATAAAGAAACTGAGAACAGTTATTTGCAGGCCTCAAACCCAACTCCAATACACTTCAGCTTTCCAGAGATAGGCAGTTCTGTTTTCAGTATACTCACTTCCAAACATGCTGGAAAATCCCAACTATATCCAGTTCTTAATAGGTATTCCACTAACTATAAAAACTAGAAAAGAATGCACATTTTTAGTTTCATTTTGCTACCTTCACATGGAAAACTCTGCATGAGCTGTCCCCAAATGACAGCTCTGCCTCCACCCATAGTGAATGGAATCCCCAGTTGAATGGCACATCAGAAAATAATTCAGAGGTATTTTTACTGCTCCTGATAAGCACATCAAAGTTAATATCATTGGCCAACATGCTAAAGTCAACATATCTGGTTTATATAAACACAAGAAGCAACTCTACCTGTACTTGAGGGATGTGTTTTTAAGATAATATCTCGTTCTATCACCCTGTGTAAGAAGTTAGAAACTAAAATATCTCCTAAAGTTCTGAAAGACTTCTGCACGTAAAATTACTATGAAAATCTGATACTGCACTCACTGTGAGCAAATGACAATCCAGTGTTGTTTTGATATTCTGGACAAATATTTACTTTTCTTCCCTGCTTTAAAGGCCTAAACTGTGCTTTCCTTAGCTTTGGGGTATGGGTTTTTTGTTGTGACATCTCCAGAGTGAATGCTTCTCATTCCAATAGATACTTCTAATGATATTTCTGTAGGGTGCATATCATTCACTTACCCTTAAGCATTTGTTTTCTGTTGCACACCTTTACCGCAGTTAGTACGCGGTAAAGCTCACATTCCTCTAACTCACTGTTTCATGGAAGAGGATTTTAATTTGAATGTGCTTTTCTTATGCTTATGTTTCTCTAAACTACAAGCAACAGCCAGAACCTAGCAATTATTTTTCTCACTTGGGTCCCTGAACAACCTCCACAGAATCTCATGGGTCATAGTTCTTGTAACAAGTAAATCTAGAGGAAACGAAGGGATAGAAATAGGTATTAAAAACCAAATAAACATAAAAAAAAAAAAACAGAGTAGAAAACACAAAGAAGTTCATCACTGTTCACCCTGTTCTGACCAGAGAATTGTTCCATATTGTGCAGTGCCCAAGACATGATCATCACAAAATCACCTAAACAAGGTCTGCATTTTGAAATGTTTGTGTCCCCGTCCTGTGATTACTTCTGCTGAAAAAAGAAGGTAATCTAAATTCTGTTCTTTCACAACTGTACTATCATAGCTGAACACAGCTTCCGCTCGTCCAAAAAAAAAGCAGCATGGACAATTTTAACCCTTGCAAGTCATGAGGCACCCAGACACGTCTCCCTTGGACACACCTCCCTGTCTGCTGCTGATTCCTCCTGGAGATGCTGGGCTGTATCCCGAGATAACACACTGGGACAAGGAACACGGGCTGGCTGCAGGATGCTTCACCTACAGCACTGGTGAATGTTCCTGCATTTCAGCAGTTACAGTCATAAGACTGAGGTACCAGAGGCTGTGGTACAATTACCCTGGGGGAAGATGTTTTTCTGCACCAACCACACACACTGCTCTACTTACTGCATTCTTCAAGCAAAAACCAGCGCTGTAGGAAAACTGCTTTGGTAATGTCACAGCTCACACACTAAAAGCACAGCTTATAGAGAAGTACATTGTTCTTCCAGATGTACATGACCTGCCAAGATGCCATTTCCAACAGCTTATTTAAAAGCAGGATGCAGTTGAGAAACTGAATTTCATGACATAGATGCACATATTTACTAATCAATCGGGGGAAAAAACCAAGTAAAATAGTTGGATGCAAATCAAGGAATCACTTTAGTCCTTTTTTAAATTGAATTTTAGTCCTCAATCAAAGCTCATGCTGTGCCACAGTTTGAGCAGGCCACTGAGTCATATCATTCAAAGAGAGCAGGACAAAAATATCACTGAATGCTCATCCCTCATTGAAAATAGGCCATTCTCTCATTCTACTTAGATATTTCACTTCTGTAATTAAATTGTACCTGTAGAAATGTACCACTTCAATTACAAAGCTCTATTACTCAAAATCATTTCCTGAGCACTAAGCCTGCAACATACCAAATCATCCAGAACAGTTCAGCAAAAACATAACGTCATGTATCCACATGACTTTCAACTGATACAGTCAGCAAGCACTGACACTCGGCAGGGAAGGGAAATGTAGGAAATGGACCTTCCGAAAAGCAGGCTCAACATGTCATGCTTATTCTCTAAATGCCAGACAACTGAAGGTGTTCACCCTGCAAGCTATTGCTGTTAAAACTTGCCTGCTGCGATTCTGAAACTGAAGTCCATTTATTTCACTTTTACACACCTCCTTCTCTCAATGGTCTATTGCCAGAGAAATTCACACCGAAAGAAGCGAAGCTTAACGTCTGTGTTGCAAACGTGAGCTTCAAGTCATTCATTTATGCAATATACCAGCTTAAACATTCAAATGGATGTTACAGCAATGCTGCCTGATCTGACTGAACACATCCGCCCAGTCATTCATGTATTTCAGCTTCTCTTAAACTTCATTTTAGATAAAAGCGTGAAGAACTTTTAAAGATAAAAGCACTCACTTCTGTGGCTTGTACGTGAAGCTGGATCCAGAAGGCAAATACTGTTGCAAGCATTCACGTTTGCAACAGGGTTGTTTTAAATATCACCAAAAAATCTAAATGCAGTAAACGACACAATAAAAACCCAGTGCCAGCTAGCTGCACAAGCATTGCTAATACGCTGCTTCAGGCTCTGTTCTATGATTAAGGTGACCGAAAAGCCAAACGCATTTGATGCCCGCCTCGCTGCTTCTCTGTTCTAACCCAAAGACAAATCTGGCGGATTGGCTGGCCCCGGTTCGGGAGGGGCAGCTCGAGCAGCGCTGCGGGCCGATGTCCCCGCGGGGCTCCAGCGCTGAGGATGCGCCCGCGGCAGCTGCTCCTGCTCCGGGCGGGCAGCGCCGAGCGGGGCTGCCCCGGCCGGGACCCGCCCGCGCAGCGGGGCAGCTCCCGGCGCCCCCTGAAGCGGGGGACGAGCGGGGAGCGGGGCGGCGGTGCCCGGGCAGGGCAGGGCAGGGCAGGGCTGGCCTCGGGGCCGGGGCAGCACCGGCGGCATCGCGGGCAGCGGGAGGGAGGGACGGGAGGGAGGGAGCGCCGCCGGCCGGGCCGGGCAGAGCCGGCGGGCGCCGCCCCTCACCTGGTAGATGGCGGGCCAGCTGGCGGCCTGGTCCAGCCGCTGGAACTCCTTCTCGATCTCCATGGCGGGGGCCTGGCCCCCCGCGCCGCTCCGGCTGCAGCTGCTGCCGAGGCCGCGGCGGCTCTGCCCGGCCCCCGCCCTCCCGCTGCCGCCGGAACTGCGCACCCGCCCCGGCGACGCGACGTCCGGGGCGGCGGGAGCGGGGTCGGGCCCGCCCCGCGGCCCGGGGGGCTGCGGGGGCCGCGCCGGGGGCAGCGCGCTCCGCCCGGGCCGCCGCCGAGCCCGCGGGGCCGCGGCCGCCGCCGGCTGCGAGCGGGGCGGGCCCGGGGGGCCCCTCAGCCCCCGCGGCCCCGGCCCGGCCCCGGCAACGGCGGCCCCGGCCCGGCGGAGGGGCCGCAGGACGGCGGCGACGGCGAGGACGCGGTGGAGCGGGGCCATTGTGCCCCCGGGCCGGGCTGTCCCGGCCGCCAGGAGCGGCTCGGGTCGGCTCGGGTCATGCGCGGTCCTGGCATGCTCCTGCGGGCAGGGCGCTGCGGGGCACGGGCGCTGAGGGCGCCGGCGGAGGGGCCGCGGGGCCGGGGCTGGCCGTGCACGGGGCTGCGATGCGGCTCCCGGGCTCGCCTAGCCGCCGGCAGGACATTCGCTCTTGCTGCAGACAGAGGATGGAGAGGGTTTCCGCTCTTACGTGGTCTGCAGAATGAAATCTGTCGTGTCAGTTTCCCCATACCTTTTGATCTAAGGAAATTGACAAGCTCCGGGTGATATTTGATCATCTGTTCTCGGCGCTTGCATTCCTGCTCCGAAATGGCCATTGCTGTCCGGGTGCTACGGTCCTGTCCGAGGAGGCAAACCTGTCAGTCTACCTCAGCTTTTCCATAAGGCCATTCATTTCCAAATGCAGTTGTAGTCTGCATGTCTCAGAGAGCCCTCATCCGTAGTCCTGAATTTGAAATGGAGATATTCCAACCATACAGACATAGATATCCCAGGTCATGTATCACAAACAAATTGATACTCGGTTGGAGATTTCACAGAGTAACCTAGAAAATCAGTGTATCTTACATTTCTTCATAAATCTCTGTCCATTACAGTGGCAATACGTGTGACAAGTAACATTTTAAATGTGTCCGTCTGGTTCAAGAAATGATTTTACGAAATAACTGGAAGCAGTTTGAGCAGATAGACTACTTCATAAATATTTGCTTTTATCTGTATATGCCCATGTAAAAGAAGTAAGAAGCAATTTGTAGAGTGGCACACATTGTGACTCTCGTTTTGGCGAAGCACAGCAAATTGATGGCTGTGCTACAGAATTCTGGCTTTCCTTTTACATGCAATGATATCCAGGGCTAAAAAACTGAGACCCTCACAATATGCAGATACCAATTTGTGCCAAATCCTAGAATCATTTGGGTTGGAAAATCCCTCCAAGACCATCAAGTCCCTGCTGTGCCTTATCCCCACCTTGTTCCCAGCCCAGAGCTCTGAGTGCCACCTCCAGGAATTCCTTGGACACCTCCAGGGATGGGCACTGCAAACCTCCCTGGGCACTTCCAATTCCTGAGCACCCTTTCCATGGGGAAATTCCTGCTGTGCCCACCCTGAGCCCGTTCCCTCTGCTCCTGTCCCTGTTCCCTGGAGCACAGCCCGACCCCCCCGGCTGTGCCCTCCTGGCAGGAGCTGTGCAGAGCCACAAGGGCCCCCTGAGCCTCCTTGGCTCCAGGCTGAGCCCCTTCCCAGCTCCCTCAGCCCCCTCACAGGACACTCCGGACCCTTCCCCAGCTTTGTGGATATGCTCCAGTATAAAAGCTTTATCTCCTTGGCACCTTGTGCCCACAATGTTCAGGTACCCAGTCCTGGACAGGACACTGGGACGTTCAGGGTTGGTCAGCCTGGTTTGCTGCATCCTTTGCTGCCTGATCAGCGTGGGAGCAGTAGCAGCTGTGAGGGGCCCGTGTGGCCTCAGTGTCCGTGTGGGGAGCGGGACAGGAGCCGGGCAGCGGGGACAGCGGGGCAGAGGGGACAGCCGGGCAGCGTCACACGGCAGCAGGGACAGCCGGGCAGAGTCATTCCGCTGGGACAGACCTGCCGGGGGCAGGTGAGCGGAGATGAGAGTGAGGACAAAGACATGCGACATCAGAGACCGGGCTGGGACTCAACGCCGGGCCGGGGGTCAGCGAGCCACGTCAGGCCCGTGGTACCTCAGGTGTGTGAGAGCTGGGGGGGGGCACCTCAGGTGTGTGTGAGGATTGGGGGAGGGACCCTCAGGTATGTGAGGAGTGGGGGGGGGGGGGGCGTCCCTCAGATATGTGAGGGTTGAGGGGTTACACAGGTGTGTGCGGGCTGGGCTCCATCAGGTGTGTGCGGGCTGGGGTCCATCAGGTGTGTGCAGACGACGGTTACACGGGTGTGCGCGAGCCCGGGTCCCTCAGGTGTGCGCGGTTCGGGGTCTCTCAGGTGTGCGCGGTTCGGGGTCCCTCAGGTGTGCACGGGCTAGGGTTACACAGGTGTGCGCGGTTCGGGCTCCATCAGGAGTGCGCCGTTCGGGGTCTCTCAGGTGTGCGGGCCCGGGTCCCTCAGGTGTGCGCGGTTCGGGGTCCCTCAGGTGTGCGCGGTTCGGGGTCTCTCAGGTGTGCGCGGTTCGGGATCCCTCAGGTGTGCGTGAGCCCGGGTCTCTCAGATGTGCGCGGTTCGGGTTCTCTCAGATGTGCGCGGTTCGGGGTCCCTCAGGTGTGCGCGGTTCGGGGTCTCTCAGGTGTGTGCGGTTCGGGGTCTCTCAGGTGTGTGCGGTTCGGGGTCTCTCAGGTGTGTGCGGTTCGGGCTCCCTCAGGTGTGCGGGCCCGGGTCCCTCAGGTGTGCGCGGTTCGGGGTCTCTCAGGTGTGCGGGCCCGGGTCTCTCAGATGTGCGCGGTTCGGGGTCTCTCAGGTGTGCGCGGTTCGGGGTCTCTCAGGTGTGCGCGGTTCGGGGTCTCTCAGGTGTGCGGGCCCGGGTCCCTCAGGTGTGCGCGGTTCGGGGTCCCTCAGGTGTGCGGGCCCGGGTCTCTCAGGTGTGCGCGGTTCGGGGTCCCTCAGGTGTGCGCGGTTCGGGTCCCTCAGGTGTGCGCGGTTCGGGGTCCCTCAGGTGTGCGGGGGCCGCGGTTTCTCACTCGCGCGCGATCCGGGCCCCTCTCCCCATCCCGCAGCCGGGTTGCCGCCCTGGCTGGAGCCCCCGCGGCAGCCGCATCCCGCGATCCCGCGATCCCGCAGCGATGGCAGGAGCCGCTGGGTGTCACTGCTCCATCGCGGTGCTGCGGGAGCGCTGGATGCAGCCCTGCCCTTCCGCGGCCAGGAGCCGGGCGGGCGCGGCACAGCACAGCTCCTCCTCGTGCAAGGTTTTACACTCGTCCTTTCCATTCCTCATTGTGAAGATGTACTTTGCCAATGGCCGAATATTTCAGTCTGAAATGCTTCTGCAGGGAAAATTGGCCCTGGCATAGTTTGGCTTGGTTTGTAAGGTTTCTTTGGTGGCTTCTGAACTACTCCCTTAGTAGGAAGCAGTACAAATTAAAAAAAAAAAAACAAAAAAAAAAAAAAAAAAAAAACAAAAAACCAAACAAAAAAAAACCTAAACATCTTACAATACAATTTATTGATGGTTGGGATAGAATAGGAAAGGTAATAGGAATGATTGGATTGGAATTGTTACATCTGTTTTCATGACATTTCCAGTCCTGACTTGCAATGGAAAAAGGGTAAATTAATCTGTGGATTTATAACTTCACCTGAAGCCAGAGGGGGTTTACCCCAGTGCTGAATTGGACTCAACTGGCTCCACACTTTTGGATACCTGTCCCAGTTGAGTTGAAGGTCTGAAATATATTCCCGCCAAGAATATGGGCTGGAAACGGCCACTTGGATCAGACATCTGTGCCCTACAAACATGTTCACCCTTTAATACGTATTTAATCCTCAAATTGTGCCTCCACACAAATGCAGAGCAGCAAAAAATTTCCTAACAGCCTTTATGAAATTTATGATCTACCTTACAAAACACTAAAAGTTGCAAAATCTGCTAAGTATTGTAGGAAAAAAAACCACAGAAGAGATTAAAAGTATTACTGGTGACTTAGATCCATATAATAATGGAGGATTAGGTAAATGAAAATGATCTGTGGTCTCAGGACACAACCCTTCTTGCACTTTGCACAGAGGAAGGCAGTCCCTTCCCAAAATAATTCCAACCTGTGCAACTTAAGGCACACTGTTTTTTCATCCCAGTGTAGTCTGATTCAGAGGTTTTGGTTTTCAAATTGTCCACTGGAGCCTGGCCCTTGAAATGTCAGTGAGAATCCTGTTACTTATTTCTACTTCATGGAAAAGGCAGGTGCTTGTCCAAACACAACCCTACATTTCATATCCTCTCTTCATCCTCCACAGCTCCAAGCAATTTACGGAGCAAGTTGTGAATACACAAATGTACAAAATCACTGTGGAGTGGCAGGGTGTGTGACTGCCCAGGGCTCGCTGCTCTGTCAGCTCTCAGGCTTTGGCTTTTGGGAGATAAGTTCTGCATGGGATGGGATGGAACCTGAATGCTGTAAACAGGACTGGGACCAAAACCACTGCTACTGCCTCTGTTAAAGGAAAAGAAGTGTGTGTGTGTGTGTGTGTGTGTGTGTGTGTGTGTGTGTGCGCCTGGGCAGCTTCTGCTGCTTCGGGTCTTTTAGAGCCCCCATGGGTTTGCAGGGTGGTTCATTCCCTGCTGTGGCAGGAGCAGGTAGAGGCAGAAATCTTTAATCAGGGCTGTTAATGACTGTCTCACCGTTGGGTGGCACTCCAGTCCTTACTGCTCGTGGTGATCACAGCCTGGATTTTACTCGTACACAGGATTTTTAAGTCAAGTAGTAACGATTAGGAAGACTTTTTTTATGGCTAATGTGATAATGGAGTACAATTACACTTGCAAAGCTGGCTTTAGTTTCATAACATTAGTCTTTAGGGGGTCTGTGTTGAAATCTTGCTAGATTTTTCAGTTTTCTAAATAAAGATTTCCAAATGCAGTTGATTCTGTCACAAGGGACTCGGGTGTGATGGACTCTCTAGTGTCAGGAGAAATGTGTGTGTGTTTGATTGTAAGGTAATTTATCCCCAGGCTTTCAGCCACTGTTTTATGCTTTATGCAGTGTTTTAGATCAGAGAGAGAATGTTTTCAGCAACCCTTTCCTTAGGTGATCCTTTTTCCTTGCAGCAGATGCAGCATCCCTGACTCTGGAATCACTTTCACCTCCACTTCCAGGGCTGCAGAACGGTGAGTGCTCCACTCTGCACACCTCTAGTCTGGCAAGCAGAAATATTTTTCCCCTCACACTGAAGATACAAACATTCGATGTCTGCATTTCATTCAAAATTGTGGCTGCTGGTTTTACAAATGCAGGGGAGCATTAGCTGTGTGGTTACTGACACAGCACAGGTTTTTACTGAGACAGGAGTGTCCTTGGTGGCACTGCGAGCGCAGCATGGCACGCAGGGCAAGCAGCTGCTGCAGATTTACCTGGGATTCCTGCAGGGTTTTGCAGTCTGCCCCGAGTTCCTGGCTGCCAGCAGCCTGAGCTTGGAGCAAAGTGAGCTCTATTTATGATTTGCTGACTGCACTTGAGACTGGGTATTCAAGGCCAAGAGTGTGGCAGCAATACTGACCAAGCCTCACCTCCTCTGCCACCTGCCGCTGGTTTCTGTGGTATCCCACCCCTGCAGCTCTGCCAGCCCCAGGGTTTGTGCAGCTGCACTTGGGAACGGAGGTGGGAACACAGCTACTTTAAAAAATACCAAAATCCCCCCCAAAACACCACCACCACCACCAAAAACCACACCCCACAAAAAAAAAAAAAAAAAAAAAAGAAGAAAATAGTTGTCTTCTGGATTAATTTTAAGCAAGATGAGGTCTCTAGTACAGTAAAACCACATGGCACATAAACAACATTTCTAGTGTTCTAAAATGTTATTATTATTATTATTATTATTATTATTATTATTATTATTATTATTATGTTTCTGACAAAAATCCATGCCAGCCATAAGTAAGACTGTAGTTACAACGAATATCTTGTGTGGAAAGAACAGTCTGAATTCCTTTTTGTCTAGGAGGAGAACAAAAGCCTGATTTCAGGTAAGTCTTTAAGTGGAAAAAATAGTGATAGGAAAATAAAATCTTTTCCATTTTAACCAATATTTCCTTGAAACAAGTGAGACTATTTTTATATTGTCCTCTAAAGAGCAGTTATTTCTGGAGACACATCTTAGTGCTTTTACAGTGAGAGTTTTGTCACTATTTATTTCCCATAATGGAAGAGGAGCTCAGATCAACTCCCTTTACTGAGTCCGAGGGGCTCAGTAAAACTGCTTGGGAAACTGCCGCCACATTTGGGATGGCAGCAGGGAGATTTACACATTGTATTCCCCCTGCACTGTATATAAACAAGTATCTTTCAGCTGAAACATTTTTTACAAGTGAGATACAGTAAAAAAGTCTGGCCCAGTTTGAAAAGTCAATGGGACAGAAAAATCCTTCTGCAGGGCAAAGAACCTCAGTGCATGGCTGGCCCTGGTGACCACCTGCCCAGAGAAGAGGGACCTATGAAACTTTCTTCTGATGGGTTATCTGAATCTTATCTGCTCAAACACTTCAGAGTTCAGGAAAAGCAGCCAAAGTCAATTTCTGCTTAGAGTGTTTAAAACAAAAATAAACAGAAGGGAGAAGTTGTGCGTGTGCAGGAGGAGGCGTTGGGGTGGAGAATGGGCAGGGTGGTGGGACCGGGGAGGGGATGGTTTAACCCACGTTGGCTCTTCCAAAATCCTCTTGGGTCTGTCCGTTGTTTTCTCAAATGAAAACAAAATTGCACAATCCATAATTGTGGTGGTGGAGAGCTGCTGGTGCTCTCTCTGACCTGCCAGGTAGGTGAAGCAATTTTCAGTATAAATTAGAGAACAACTGTGTCATTATTCAGTGACAGTTACCTGGTTCTGCAAAGCCTGGAAAATGCCTTCTGAAATGTGTGAAACAGAAACAGAGATTTCATGTCTTTGTTAATATTTTAAACCCCAAACCAAACCCCTTCTCAGTGTGCACTGATGATTGAGATGAGTTATCTGCTTTGTGCCTCCACCCTCCCACCTGAATCAGGTGTTCTCAGCCCAGACATCCAGCTGCCTTAACGCTGAATGGAAATGGAAATGGTTGTATTTCACCTGTAATTTCTCTTTCGGCCTGTTAACACCTTGTCTATTGAATGTAAGGGCTTGTGTTCTTTGCTAACCTGTCACCACTGGCTTTCAGAGCTGCTCTGTTCCAAAGGAAGCTCCAAGAATGATTGTGCCAGTTTAGTGTCTTTAAAGATCAGCTCCTTTCTCTGTCTGTGGCATCAGGCACGCCACATGAATCCTCTCTGAGTGCTCCTGATAAAGAATTGAATCACAAGATTTTCTTTGTAAAGAAAACCCTTCTAACAGGAATGAATCTCTCTTTTGTAGCTGATAAAATGGGAGAAAATTTAACCAAACTGATTTATTCTGGTTCCTATGAAAAATGTTGTCAGTGAAAACATGGAACACTTACAAAATATCAACATTTCACTCCTATCTGCATGTAGATCAATATGAACGGGTCACAGTGACCTCTCAGGGAGCAGGTGTGCGTGGCAACCAAAACTAATATGTATTTTAAGGACTAAGGTCCTTAAAAAAACAGAAACCACCTTTATCCACAGAGGATTTGTTCCCAACAGGATAATTTCTATACTATTTTACAGTTGGTTTCAGGGAAATTTTAGCTTTTTAGTTGTTGTAGTTGGTTTATTCCCCCACAACAAATTTGAAACAAGGGACTTCATTTCTGCTACAGCAAAGCATTTTCAATGTTTTCAATTAGAACATCTTGTTTTATGAAGTGAAAAATCTCTGCTGCCAGAGCATAGTTTGAAGTGCAGGAAAAGGCGGTGTCTTCACAGGAAATTGCAATTTTTCAGTGAAACAGCATCTCTGAAATTCATTCCACCATGTAACACTTCAGTGAATCACAATAGTCTGGGGTTCAGACTTTCCTTGTCTGAAATAGAAATATGTAGCTGAGCTTGGAAGAGCAGGGTTTGGGCACTCCTTGGGAATGTTTTAGCAAAGCATCCTTTGTCTAAAAATGCTGTTTCTGGGAGAGAAAACACTTGTGGATGTGTACTTTTTACAAAAGACATCTGAGCCTCAGATGGAATTTGTAGCCAAAGGAAGAGAATGTGAGAGACCCTCCCATTCTGGAAGGTGGAGAGGTGCATTGGTCAGTGCTGGCAGCCCCAGCTTTGCCTTGTGCCTCCCGTGCCTCAGTCTCAAAGAATTGGCTCTCTGAGATTTGTCTGCCTCTTACAAGGGTTACGTGCTCGTGTTCTCCTCTTGGAAAAGATTTGGAAGATCTTTAATTGTTCCAGTTTGGAACACGGCCAGATTTTGATACTTGAGGTTATTTCTCAGATATTTATTCCTGGCCAGCCTCAGGTGGTTCAGGCAGTGGTTGCATCCAGTGGCTTCAGCCTTTTTCAGTCTCACTGTGCATCTCGGTTTCGCTCCTCCTCCTTGGGAAGTGTTTGCACCCTGCCTGTCCCGCATGTGCTGCCCAGATGAGCAGAGCCACGGGATGCATGATCCACCTCGTGGCCTGGAGTTCTGGCACCCTGGCCCTGCTTGGAATAGGTGGGGCTCTGCACACCCAAAACCAAAATTGTGTGTGGGGACAATGAGACAGTTGGGGCTTGTTTGTGTTTAGGTTTGCACATTCTGCACATAAGCCATTGATCCCAAGGAAATAATGAAGAAGAGGAAACCCATTAAATAAGTTATTCAAAATATCACAGAACTTGTCAAATTAATGATTTCACAAGAGGCATCCAACCAATTGTTTTTGCAATACAGCAGTTTTTTAGGGATTAGAGAAAATCCAAACTGTTGGCAGGCAAAATCCAGCTGAGGTGAGATCAAAATTTTGCATTAGAGCTTAAAAGTATGGAAAATGTTGAATTTAATAATTGTCAGATTTTTTTAAATGTTTTTTTTTTTTTCTCTTATGAAGCAGCTTTTATCAATGCAAAGCCAGGCATAGGAGAAGGATGAATGTATGAGCCTCAGGGCAGTTGATGTTGACCAAAGAGTGGTAAATGCTCAGTAATGAAACTTTGGTCAAAGAGAAGTGGCTCAGTGAGACGTGAAGCTAGCAGAGCATCCATTACAAATTAAGAGATAAATCTGTGGCTACTTTGAAAATATTCTTTATTGCTCAAACTAAGAGCAGTTGTTCAATAAGAACAACTCACAAAAGGGATGGAAAAATAATGTTACAATTATGGTTTAAATGTTATGATATTAGAAAAGGAAAATAACTTCTAATTTAGTCATTATGAAATAATGTCAAATGGATAGGTAATATTTTCTCCATGTCAGGGTTTTGACTCAAATGAGCATGAAGCCAGGATAATATTTCAATGATAATGTGACTTGACAAAGATTCCCTTTCATTGATCCATGTATAGATGTGGGTGAGTGTAGTTTGCAGTTCGCTATGGACACTGCCCGTGGTATTTCAGCAGTGCTCAGGTTTATCAGCTGTCATTATTAACTATGCCTGTATTGCTCCTGCTGATTAGCAGGTGCTGGGATAGTGAGATAAGCAAGGCATGAGGTTTATTAGACACTGGCACCCCAGTTAAACTCTCCATGGAGCAGATATGTGGGCTTGGGCAGGGCATTTTTCTGTGAAGAGTGGGGATGCTATTGTCCAGATTTGTCTCATTTCAGCTTAAGTAGTTCCAGATTTCAGTGAAACATAATGTTTGTGAACTCTTTTCTCTTCATATGTCCCTGATGACTGGGTATATTCAGCTGGAAAGAGGTTTGGACACTCCACTTACCGATGCTGTGGGTCTGATGACCTGGGCCAAAAGGAATTGCTGAAATTGGCTTCTGGAATGTAATGAGATATTCATGAGTCTAGTTCAGCCTCACACTGTGGCAGGAAGTGCACAGCTCATTTCCCAAGATGTCCTTCCTGCCTGCAGTGAGCAGGAAGGAGTCCTTGAAGAGGCACTGAAATTCAGAGAGCTGTCTGGTGGCATTTGCTGAGCAGCCTCAAACTCCAGAGTGGTTGGAACTCAGCATTTTCTGTGAAGAGCCCAAGAACTCCAGCAGTCAGGAAGGTGATGGACATCTTCAGAAGATTTTATTGAGAATTACATTTTATATTACAGACATATACATTTGTTTCCAGAATTAATTCCATGATAGACTATCTAACATTCATAGACAGTTCAGGAAATTTCTCCTATAAACTTCTGTAAGTCAGTGGCTGCAATGCTACAGCTGTGGGTATCAGTGATGGAACTCTGGTGGTTGTCAATCACGTATTCTAAATTCATATCAGCAGTACCCATTGCACTTGTTGCTATTCAAATACTTCCTAGTCCTTTTAATATTTATTATTATTTGATTTCTGTGCTTAGTAGTTAGTTTGGAAGCTTGTTGGTCTTTGTTTTTTACCCAGCACGTCAATTACGGTTATGAAGAGACTTACAAGATTGTTTTTCTGACCTTAAGCCACCTTCTGAGTTTTGTGTACTAACACTGCAAAGTCTCTACTTAAAGACCTGTTTAATATTTAACTCAATTAAACAGAACAGAGATTTTTTTTTTAAATACAAATCAATCGCAGACCAAAAAATAAATCTTTGGATCATTGTGTTTCAAATAATTTGAAGTAAAAAGCAAGAAAGAACAGACCTTTTGGAGCACTTCAGCAAGTGCTGCAAAGAGTAGAATGGAAAGTGTTAAGTATATTTAGGACATCTTTTTGCTGTGTGCTGTCTGTGTGAATAAGATTGGTGCTTTGGAGCAGTAACCTAAGAAGGTGCTGTGCAGAAAACAAAGGCCTGACATAGTTCATTGAATTTTCTGCTGATTTGCCCTCAGCCTTGTTCTCTGAACTCCCTCTTCCCAGGCAGGGTGATAAGTTTCTACTTGTTGCTGTTTTTTTCCATAGTAGAGCTCCTGTCCCAGTGCCAGCACATTATGTTCCTGGTTAGAGCCGTGACGTCAAATGGCATCTGGCTCCAGGCCAAGGAATGCTGCTGGGAAGGAGGGAATGAATGAATGGATTTTTGAGCTCACACTGGAGCTGCCTCTTTCAGAGCCAGGAATCCTCTGTAATGCTCAGTCAGCTGGGTAATGGACATTTATCAGTGCTCCTTAACAGCACTGCAAGGAGCTTCAGCAGGGACTCATAGCATGGACAGCAATTCAGGAAAAATGCTGTCATAAACTTCAGGTTCAGAACTGGGAATAATCAGGAGAAGCATGAAGGAAGAAAGATGTGATTCAGTGCAAAGTGACTGCTAAATTCTAAATATAGTAAGTGGAAGAAGCCTGAGCCTGGAATAGTTACTGTCCAGTGCTCAGAAACCGAAACAGAGCACACATTCCAAATTGTAAACATTCCTGTGAGCTAATGTAGTAACAATGCATTTCTTTTAAAAATAACATCCTTATCTCTGCATGACAATACACTTCTCTTACCTGTACATTTGCAAAACTGAGGGATCAAAATTATCAAAATTCCAATCAGGATTCACCATCGTTGTCTGTATGAAGTTTTAGTTATTGCAGTCAGGTTCCATGTCCTCTCTAATGCCCAGCCTTGCATGGAAGAAATAATCTTCCCTGACAATATTGTACCTGCTTGCCTTCAGTTTCAGTATCTGGAGCTCTTCAACAGCTGTTTGCACAGAAAGAGTAAATGGAACGTTTAGAGCATCCTCAGAAGTTAGCTACTGCTTCGGTTTGGCAGGAGAGCAGAGCGCAGCCTTGAATTTATAAGGGATAAGGGAATTCACATATGGAAGCTACACGGATGGATGCTGTGGCATAACATGCCAGCTGGGCCCTTCTGATGTGCAAAACCAGGAACTGATGAATTTAGGGCTGTCTAGTAGCACTCAGAGTTCTTCATGGCACACAGTAAAGAACAGCATTGAACACATCTGTGCACTCAGAGGATTACAATAAATGTTTTACTGTTCCATAATTTAAAGACACTGTAATCCAGACTGAAAAAGAATTCACACTTCTAAATTAATATTGGTAATTGCTGCTACTCTTTGATGAATATAAAGGTGCACTTCTAAATCTTCCGCTCAGTAGGAAGCAATATAACAATTATAACTATTTTGGCATCCAACAGATGCACAATACCCCGTTGTAGAAAAATACCTGTATTCTTGGATGTATTTACATGTTTCTTTGAAAGGATTCATGCTTCTCCCTTATGGGCTCCTCCAAGCACTCCTCATACCCCTCTTCATACCTCTCACCTCCAGAGGCCCTGCTGCAGACCCAGCCTCTGGCTTTAATGCTCCAGGGCTCCTCTCCTCAGAGGTTCCACTGCTCCTTTTTTCCCACAGAAGTAAAGGGAGCAGTAGGGGGTGTGGGAATTTTGTAATGGTGGACCTCAAAACTTTGTATTTTATTTGTGTTAGTTCCCCCAAATTTCCATGCTGCTGGCCCGACCAATTCAGTCTGGTTTGGTCAGCTGATAATAGGGCTGGACTATATGGTGGCACTTTTGAATCCAGACAGTGCCACAACACATGACTACAAAGAGCTAAACAACGACAGTTAACTGGGCTTCCTTGAACCTTCCGAGAAATATTCTGATTTATTCATAGCAAAGGTTCAGAGCTGCTCAATTTTTAATTGAACCACTTCACTCATCCCTAAATGAAAACAGTTGCAAACAGTGTCCAACGTACATAGCCTCAGGCACTGTAAAACAATCAGATGAAAAGACTTTGCTTTGTCTTATTTATTTACTTGAAGCTAAAGAAAATGCCAAAATTCTGCCCTTGAATAAATCACCACTTTTTACATGCTTTACCCCAGGCACAAGTTCCAGTTTTTTCCTAACTTATGAGTTGTTTTTGTTTGTATTTGTGTTTGTATATTTTTTATATCTGAGTTGTTTACTTTTCCTGCTTCTTAAAATTGTCTCTTCTCTTTAGAAGTAGGGGAGAAGGAAAGAAATTGAGGTGAAACCACAACATGTTTTCATTTTCATGTAACAAACAGATCTTTTTTCACAAGCTTCTTGAGGCACTAAATACCAAATATGGCTTGAGACAATAAATTATAAAATTCTTCAGAGAATGCAGAGCTGGGAAAAGAAGAAATTCAAGTGTTTGCAACATGTTTTAAGAGAGATAGCTGACTGAGAATTCATTAACTCTACATTGTCTCTTTATTTGTATTTGCAAAAGATACTCATGTTATTATTTATCCTTTTGCTGCTCACTGTCAGTGGGACAGTCCTTACGAGTGTACGCACCATTATTTCTTGTTTCTGTTTTTGAAATGCCTCTCACAAATTTAGCAAAAGCCCCATGAAGTTGAGGCTGCTATGTTCAGAACGAGTGTCTGTGTCAGTCTGCACTGATGGCTGCTTGGTGAGTGCTCTGTTGTTTGGAAATTGAGTCCTGAGTAGTGCAACAGGTCAGGTAATCAGCACTAGAGAATCCTCCTGCAGGGGCAGGTATAAAACTTCACTTGCCACTCATTGCAGGAGGGGCTGAGCTACCTGAGTTACACTGTCCAGGAGCATTCCCTCTCCTGTGGCACTGCAGTGTAAGGAGGAACAGTTTGTGCCACCCCAAGGGGAGGTTCTGCAGAAATGAAATTATGTAGAGGGGACTCAGGTTGAGGAGACTGAGTTTGGGTTGTTGTGATTGGTAAATTACTCTGCACATGTGCTTTCTGTCAGAAGCTTCAGACACCTTCACATCAGGATTGGATAGAATTTCCTAGAGTCTCTGTGGGGCAGGGAATTGTCCAGCAGAGCAGCCAAGGATCCCAGTGTGCCCATGTCCTGCAGGGACCCGGTCAGAGCCCAGGGACACCCAGCAGAGCAATTCAGTTTCTCCACCCTGGGTTCTGTCACTGTGTCCTGGCTTCACCTCCTCTCACGCAAAGTAGAATTCTTTCCTTCCTTGATCATTCAGTGTAACATTCATTTCTTATCACCACACGAACCTCACATACCTATGTGCTCAAACAGACTGCAAAAATTAGCTGGACAGGTCCTGCAAAAGGCCCAAGCATTTAACATGTCCTGCTTTAACAACCTCCACTGAAAAATATAAATGTCTTTGATAATGAGATGATGAATAAGGAACAGTTCCTGTCTTATACCTCCTCCTGCTGCTTTAGAACTCAGAGGTGAACTCTGCATATTGAGGTTTGTCCTGAGAAAAATGAACACTGAAAGGTAAATACTTGTGAACTTGCTTTATCAAGGACTGCACTGATTATTTAAATTATGAATGGAAAAAAACAGTCTTCTGGATTTGGAGCTCTGTGTGGTTAAAATTGTGAACTAGTTTTATACATGAGACCTTTATAGATTAGACCACACACCTGAACTGTGCTACAATCTCCCAACCCCTTCTGATGGCTGATGCTGCAGAATGAAAAGCTGAACTCTGTGTTAGGCCAGATCAGCACCAAAGGTATCCAAGCAGAGCCCTCCTGTGATCTTGATGGGGTAACTCCACGGCTCTCTGGAACATGTTCCTGGAGAAGCTGAGGGAGGAGTCAGTGTCAGGATCACCGATCACTGCCAGACCGGTTCCTCTCAGGTGCTGATTAATGGGACGCGGAGTTTTTGAGGAAATGCACAAACCCGTTCATCCTTATCAGCAGATGTGTCCGAATGAGCGCTGTCAGCTGTCAGCCCCGAGCTGCACATGCTGTACCCTGGGAGCTCAGGCATGGCAGGATGATTGTTTGCTTGGCTTTTCTATCTCGGGAGTTGTGAGGTGTGTCCCGTGTGGGCAGATAGCTCAGGGCCGGGCTGGGAGGGAGGGAATGTTTGAGCAGTAGGATGATAATGAGCAGAGGGCTGTGCTGGGAAGATTTGACTGAGCCCCAAGTGATTTTAGAAAACACGGCAAGGGCTTGCAGAGCAGAGCAGAGCACAGCAGAGCAGAGCAGAGCAGAGTAGAGCAGAGCAGCTGGGTGCTTTGAGGTTTGCTGCAAAGTGAGCTCACAGTGCTCAAATACCCACATATATCATTATGGTAATTGTGGAATATTGTAGTAATAGGGACTTTTGCCTATGCAAAGTGCAAGTAATGGGACTTACAACATAGCTAGCCTTGAGAGAGGGAAAAATGCAGCTGCCTCTCAGAACAGATGGGAGATGCCAGTAGTTTAGAGCACGTGGTTTTAGACCCTCCAGGTTTTGTTGAAATCAGGCTTCATGCCCACTGCCCACCTGATTTGGGGTTGGCATATTGACACATGAATATTTCTTTCTATTGACACAGGAACATTTGGGATTTTCTTCAAGATGTCAGTGTAGCGTTTATCTAGGAGACTAACAGAGATACTGGTTGGAGGGGTCCTTTATTGAAAACTTGTTCAAAGTTTTGCTTGAAACAGGGCGAGCTGGGTCACTGCACTGCGTACACTGCAATGTGTACAGCTGAAAATTGGAGCTGTTTGACAGTGCTGGGTGGGGGCAGAGCTTTAATTTATGTGAATACAAACCCATTCTGATTGATAAAATTCCCTGAGGGTAAAGCACCATTTCTATGTTGCTTTTGCCATGGGGGAAGTAAAAGCAGTGCTTCTGTCACTTGAGACAGAGCTCTCAGTTGAGACAAAGATTTCCACCATATAAAGTGAGAACTCCTTAGTTTACAAGCAGTTACAAATTGTGAGGAATTGTTTTCCAGCCCCTTCTGCTGCCTTTCTACATGTGTTGCTTCAGCTGCTACTTTGAAGCCACCCTTATTTACACCACTACAAATGAGAGGAGAAATGGGCTGCTTTGATTGCTTGGAAAATTTACCATGAAATATTGAGATTGTCTGCAGGGGTGTTCAGTGTCTGCAGGCAGAGGTGGTGCTACAATAAATATAAAAGAAAATGGAAAAAATAGTGCTAAAAATCTGCGTTTATGGAAAATGGAAGAATAGTTCTAGATTAAATTCAAGAAAACTTCCTTGACTTTGTACCCATGTTATGGAATACATCAGGTGTCCCAGCGTGGTGGGGAGCAGGCCGTGATCCAGCTGAGCACATGGCAACCCTTCCATTTCCACTATAAATTGTGGATATTTGCATTGAAGAGATCACTTTTGCTGGTATGGATGAAACAGTAGTGAAAACACTATTATAGGATCCTGGGATGGAGGGTTTTGCCAGTTCACAAATGCCTGCAATGGAAATAATGCCTCTGAATAAAATCAAAATGCTAAATGAACTCTTCAGCCATCTCAGTGTTTCCATTTGGAATGCTGAATAATGAGTCCTATTTCTAATCCAAGGCAGTTTTTATTAGCTCTCAGTGCATTTAGCACAAGCACAGACCAGTTCTGGAATCAGCCAGGGCACAACTTGAATAAGAGGAAAGTTATTTTCTGCCCAAACATTAGATTTATTAAGGCCTATTTTTTTCTCATGAAAGACTAGTTGCAACTGGTTAGAGGAAGCCATCAGAGCATTTCATACGTCCTCAGGATCTTGGAGGAACGAAGGTGCAGCACAAACAGTGCTGCACCCAGAGCTGGTCCATCTTCCCCAGAGTTCCAGGGAGTCCTGGTGCAGCAGTTCCCTGCTCTGGAACATCCTTCTGCAGAGCTGATGGAAAATTGGGATCGTACCATGTGCAAAGTCCAGCTGAGCAATTCAGGCCAAAGGTGGACAAGTTCCCAGCTGTCTAAAATGAGGATTGCTTTTGCTTTGTTGTCCATCTCACCCTTCCAAGGACACTCCTGACACTGGCTGGGTGCTCTGCACCAATGGTTTCGTTAATTACCCCGTTAATTGACTTGCTGGTGCCTCACCACGTGACTCACAATACAGACCCGGTGGGAGACAGAGACTCGGGTGATGCATCCAACTCCACTCATCTTCATGCTCCTCAATAAAAATCATTTTTCTGTTGATCCCTCTCTGGGGGCCTGTTTAATGTTTCACACAGTGCAGGAAAACTGCAGAGAAGGTCCAACATCCACTGTGACCTTGTGCTTACAGCTTTGGGAGGGTAAACTTTGCTTTCTCCAGGAGCTGCAGCAGCTTCCTGCACTTGGCTATCTTCACTGGTTTATGTTTCTTAAAGGCACCTTGAATTCTATACAATTTTCTGCTGTTCTGTGAGGGAAAAAAAAGGAAAAATTATTTACATATTTAATTATTTAGATTTTTTCCTGAATTTTTATTAGCTGAAGCAAAACTAGGAAGTATTTGTGTATACTTTCCCCAACACTTGTGAATTAACTTGGTTCTGTCATTAAATGTCTTTCAGTTGGTTGGTTTATGCCGATTCAGTAACAGTTCCTGAGAAGATTTTCTATGGAAATGTATTAGTCTGAGTGCATTTGGAAATTGAATTTGAAGTCTATTCTCTCAGGACTGAGAGAGTTTGTGTTTAGTTTTGTAGGGTAATCCCCCTGACTGCCTCTTTTTCTGGTATATCAGATCTTCTTAACTCTGGCCAGCTGCTGGATTTTGGAACAAGAATTCCTTTTTATTGGATTTTAAATACTTGACCAGTTTAGAAATCTTTGAATGTGTAGGCACATCTGTAGGCCTCTGTATGTGGTCACATGTGGGGCTGACATAAAGGGAAAGGCAGGAGAAATTACTGTGCTGTAAATCCCCCATCAGCTAAAGTTGAGTCTTTTTGAACTGTTGAGCTGAACTGGTGCCAGAGTGAATTGTTGTGTTGCTGGAACTAAGTAAATGCATATTACAGAGTAAATGAAAATGTGTAAGGAATGCTGCCTGTTTGTAAGTGCATTAATCTAACACAACTGTAGGCTGTACTCAGCGTCATGATTGAATGCAAAGAAAAACAAAATTGTGCCTGATGAAAACATCTGGGTTCAAATCTTGATGCCAGTAAATTCTTCCCCCACTGGTAAAAAAAAAATTGTAAAATCACATTCTTTTTGGGTTATGTGATTCCTACACAGAGTCTTCTACAGAGAATTTTCTACAGAGTCCTCCAGCTCTTCTCCTGAACCCACAGCTGGCAATGGCCATGTTTGGGATCCAGCACAGGGGGCAAGGGGCTGAGTTTGCCCCTGGCAGGGAGGGGAGAATTCACCTCCATTCAGGGATTTACTGACTAAATGGACATTATCATCCATAGATGGGATGTGGGATTCACAACCTGAGAATTCCTGCGTTGTCTGTGAGGTAGGAATTGTCTTCAGACACAAGGAATACAGAATTGGAGAGGTGGGAATGTGGGGCTTAGGGAGGTAGCAACAAAGGATAATATGAGAGTGGAGTCTTAAGTGAGTGTTCTTTGACTGAATTATGAGCAAAGAGGGAGGACGGGATGGGGATATTCTTCTCAAATTTTATTCTGAACATGAGAAAATGCAGAGTAGCAAACCTTGCCAAGGATATGACTTGGTTATTTCCAGTAAAAGCATCCAAGCAGTTTGTGAGCACTGTTTGGCGGTTGCTGTTCAGAATGAGCTCCCACTGTAAGCACCCATGCTCAGCCTTAGTCTGTGCCCAGCCTCGTGGCAGCTGGCTCCAGCAGAGCCCAGGGTGGGTGCTTGGCCCTGGCCCCAGGTGCTGCCTGCAGGCAGCCTTGTGCCAGGGTTGTGCAGCCCCTGGAGCCAGCACAGCAGGATTTTAGGTCACATCTGTGCGAGGTGCTTGGACTTTACTCTGCTGTAATCGTGGCTGGGATCCTAATTCAAACAAGCCCTGGGGGTATGTCTACACCAACCCAGAGCGTGCACGGGCTTGGGTGAGCTGCCTTGGAGCAGCAGCAGTGGTGGAATGGCAGCATCAGCTTTCCAGGGCTGTCTGAGCACCCGGGGACTTGGGGCAGGGACACCAGGGACAGTGACACTGAACTCCAGGCCTCTGCTGTCCCACTGCTGTCACTCACTGTGCTTGTAATGGGGCCTGTGACTGCAGTGCAGGAGTTCTATAAAGCTGCTCAGTTGCCCTGTTATAGAAAATAGGCCATTGACTGGAAAAAAACCCAAATAATGTAAAGACAACTTGTCTTTGCTCCATTGCCAAGAGTGTGATGTGAGGCTCAAACCCACAGGAAGCACTCACGCAGTTTCCTGCTCACTGCAGAGTACATGTGTGACATCTTTTCAGGTCAGAAACTAGGTACAGCCTCCCATCATGACCTCAGTGTAGGAGCTACTGATCAGGTCGTTTTTTTTAGTGTTGCTCTGGTTTGAAATTAGAACAAAGGAAGGAAGCACTTAGCTCTTTCTAGTGAAATGCTTATCTGTCACAAGAGGCATGTGGCTTTAAAACTGTTTCTCTGGCTTGTCTCAGATGAAAAGAACATGCCCTGGATTTGGAGTTCAACCAATTTCTTAATTAAAGACAGTTTTATGGTCAGCTTGGAACCTTGTCTATTCCAATTTCAGTTGTTTCAGTTCACAAATAAATATTTTCCAATGGAAGTTTTAAGAAGAAAAATATTTTCACAGAGTAAACATAGAATTTCTGCTGGGGAACAACTGGATCAGTAGTCCTGATAATGGACTGGACAGCGTTTTTGTATGTAGCTTATCAATTTTACTCCAACAGGCAGTTATTGCCTAAATGGCAATCTTAATTGAACAGCTCTTTTAGGGCCAGAATGAGACAATTGGACTCATTCCTCTTTCTGGAGGCTATTGGTGACTGTATTGTAAAATCAGGCTTCTAAGTCTAGCTCTAGATTGAAAAAAATCAGGGAATTCAGAAAGAACTAAGAAGAGGACTGAGGTATTTGAAAGGTGAAAGCCATAGTGAAATGTTTTGTTTTATTTTATACCCCCAAACCAGACCAGAGCTGATTTAGGACCCCTCACTATTGGATATGATACACAATATGAATCAATATTGGGATCTAAAGTCAGACATTCAGTGAGAAATGAAAAACATATTTAACAGTTAAAAAAAAAAAAAGCCAGGCATTTTATTAGATTTTTTGCTTACATGGTTCTAGAAATATTTTTCTAAATCTTTTCTAAAATAGATGTATTGAAGGAACTCAAAGAAATCAGTAAGTGGTTTTCTGCAGCAGGTCAGGTTATGCAATGTGTCCCTCTGAGCTGTTAATATGCCTGGAACAGAGGTTCCTGCCGCCACATGTCCCTGGGATGTGATGTCTCACACGTGGTGCTGTGCCCAGAAGGAGCAGGAGGTGCTCACACCCCTTCCTCCAGTGCTCCAGCAGGACTGGGAGATGAAGGCAGCTGAGCTAACAGGGCAGCCAGGCTCTGCTCTGCCCCTGCTGTGTGCTCATCCATACCACGCACAGTGAGGGGAGCTTGGGTCACTCCCTCAGCTGCCACCTGGACTGATGGTTGATTTCTGCTCCTTCCACATCTGGGTGACACTCAGCTGCTCAGTCTGAGGGGGCAGCCTGTGGTTCTGCAGGGAATGCACATTACAGGCTCTGGGATGAGAGATCACAGGAAAAGAGGAATTAGTCTGTCTGCAGGTTACGCTCCATCCTGCTGGGGGTGGGAGTGCCATCAGCTGTGGCCTGGTGAATGTGGACAGTCTCTTTAGGAGCTGGTGAATGTGGGCTGTCTCTTTAGGAGCTGGTGAATGTGGGCTGTCTCTTTAGGAACTGGTGAATGTGGACAGTCTCTTCAGGAGCCTGGTGAATGTGGACAGTCTCTTTAGGAGCCTGGTGAATGTGGACAGTCTCTTTAGGAACTGGTGAATGTGGGCTGTCTCTTTAGGAACTGGTGAATGTGGACAGTCTCTTCAGGAGCTGGTGAATGTGGACAGTCTCTTTAGGAACTGGTGAATGTGGACAGTCTCTTCAGGAGCTGGTGAATGTGGGCTGTCTCTTCAGGAGCTGGTGAATGTGGGCAGTCTCTTTAGGAGCTGGTGAATGTGGACAGTCTCTTTAGGAACTGGTGAATGTGGGCTGTCTCTTTAGGAACTGGTGAATGTGGGCTGTCTCTTTAGGAACTGGTGAATGTGGACAGTCTCTTTAGGAACTGGTGAATGTGAACAGTCTCTTCAGGAGCTGGTGAATGTGGACAGTCTCTTTAGGAACTGGTGAATGTGGACAGTCTCTTCAGGAGCTGGTGAATGTGAACAGTCTCTTCAGGAGCTGGTGAATGTGGGCTGTCTCTTCAGGAGCCTGGTGAATGTGGGCTGTCTCTTTAGGAACTGGTGAATGTGGGCTGTCTCTTTAGGAACTGGTGGATGTGGGCTGTCTCTTTAGGAACTGGTGAATGTGGGCTGTCTCTTCAGGAGCTGGTGAATGTGGGCTGTCTCTTTAGGAACTGGTGAATGTGGACAGTCTCTTCAGGAGCTGGTGAATGTGGGCTGTCTCTTTAGGAACTGGTGAATGTGGGCTGTCTCTTTAGGAACTGGTCAGCTCCAGGAATGCTGTGTGCACTTACCCTGCCAGCCAAGGACAGCACATGAACCAGAGTGCCCAGTCTGGGAAAACACAAATGCTTCAGATGCTACAAATTAATAAAATAGAAATTGATTCAATAACGTTCAGGGATGGGTATTGTTGGGTTTGGAGGCTCAATGGCAAAAGCTCATTTGCAAGTACTGCAGGACTGACTAGAAGCTCCCAGCGCCATTTAGCAGTAATATATTAGACATAAAACAAGTTTTTGAGGCAAACCGTCTAGAAACAGTGTGGGGACTGAACCCAGAATGTCAAAGCAAGGTGAAATAAGGTGAAACTGGCTCCATCAGGAAAGGCAAGCAACTTAACTGGATTGCTATTCCTGTCACGTTCAAACCTTTCAGCTGCCTTTCATGGGGTTTGGTTTGGTAGGTCCTTGGTAGGTTTGCTAACTGACTTTGTAAAGTGTGGATTTCGTTATCCAGGAGAGACTGATACATGAGATAAGCAGATGGTCTGAGCTGGCTTTTCAAGACTGCTCACATGTGTTTACAAATATTTCTGTTTACTTAATTTGTGACAGCTAATACTGAGTTCCAGCCATTTATGTGGCTGTGTTTTCATATAGTGGTCTTAAGGATTCATTACAAAAATCTGAAAAAAAATAGAACTAAAGACTGAAGCTATGGAAAACCAATAAACCTTTCAAATTTGTATTGTTTTGATGTATATTGTAAATCTCAAGGCGACATCTGTTCAGAATCTAAACGTTTATGTGGGATAAAATCTGAAACCATCAGTATCAACACAGGAACCTTGTACTAGAGAGGGGCAGTGTCAGCTTGTGATACCAGGAGTCAGCTTCCACCAGAGATAACCACAGAGACGTAGGTTCACATAATCTAGCGCCGTGTGTGCACAACATGTGTTGATGTAACCCTCTGGAGGCCACCTCCTAGGTAAATAAATGACATTTGTGAGCGCTGTGGGCTGACAAGCGGTCGATAGCGCCAGAGGAAGCTGTGGATTCATTAGACCTGTTTTGCCTGAACCTCACCACAGACTCAGATTAAACAAAAAACAAACCCTCAAAGTGACAGTGACTTTGTGAAGGTGTTTGACAAATGTCTTGCCTTCCAAAAGTGGAATGAAAGTAGGAACTGTGGAACACAGTTTCAATCTGCCTGTTGTTCACAGAGAGCATTAATAAAAGCAGATTTAAACCTCACGTCCATCTGAGTGCAGTGAAACATCACTGAAGCCTGTGAGGATATTGATCCTAGGTTTAGATTAGATTCTCCTCATGCTCAACTTCAGGCTGGTTGTCAAGGTCCTTAGCACTAATCACAATGATCAGAGTAAAAGCTCAGTGAAATTTGTTTGAAAGCCATGACACTTGTGGCAATGATTTGAAAACGAAACATTTGTTTTTATTTGGTTTGGGAAATAAGATTTGGTAATCAGTTGGCTGTAATAGAATGAAGTGCACTCCCTCAGCCACTCCTTAAACTGGGCAAGGGCTACTCAGGTGAGCAGTGTGCCAAATGTCAAGGCTTGCAGCGTGTTCCAGAAGACTGTGTCACACCACTGCCAGCTACCTGTGACTTCTGGCTAAGGTCACCCTTGATGCCAAAAGCCCAGCACATCCAAGCAGATCTCTGCAGCAATCTGACATGTGCATGGCATTTTTGAGGTCTTCTGATAAGATTTTCAGTGACATGCTCTTGTTTGTTTAGCATAAATCATTAATTCCTGGAAACATGGGATACTGTGTTCTCTGTGAAGAAGAGGAAATTTGTTGTAGGTGGGAAGAGGTGGGGGCAAAGTGAAACATCTGCCAGGGAATAGTGTGGTACAGTAATGGTAAATGATTGGTGAGCACCTGGAATGAGCTTGGCTCTGCACCCCCTCTCAGGAGGGTGGTAAATGGGAAAGCAGTCCCACTTTAACTCTTTACTGGGCAATTTTTGGAGCTGTCTCCTCAGGAGCCAGCACTTGCCATCAGTGGCTGAGGTTATCCATGTGGTTTGGTGAACCCGTGACTGGCTCTGCCTTTGGGAAACAGCAGCACTGCAGCTTTTTCTCCAGTGCAGCCAGGGATTTACAATGGGTGTTATGAACTCCTTTCCTCCATGCCGATCTTATTCTTGGTCTGATTGGTCTGTCTTGAAACTGGTAATGGTGAAAAGGGAACAAATCTGTTCTTCTGAAGTCTTTGCTACCTTATTTAATCCCTGTGGGATGAATACGTTTTGGCACAGTCAGTGGAAGAGATTATTTGGAACAGACAAAAGCACCAAGCTGGCAAGTTCTGGATGCCTGAAGGTGTCTGTCAGAGGGGCTTGCTTGTGAAATACTCAGCTGCAGGCAAGACTGCAGTTCCTGAGCTGTTCTTTCACTTAGCATGAGGAAATGCCATAGAAACAGAATAGTTTGGGTGGGGAGAGACCTTGAGTGTCACCTAGCTTTCCCCAGCACTTCCATGGGGGAGAGTTTGCTTTTGTTTTTCTCCCAGAACCACTGAATCAGTTTGTCGGTGTGATGCGATACTGCCTGAGCCACGCAGATGTGCCCTGTGACAGCAGCAGGGACATGAGCCCAGCCCCTGCCTCAGGCCAGTGCTGCTGCTGCTGCTGCTCACAGAGTCTGGGGAGCCCTGGGGCTGCTTCCCCTCCCTGGGCACCCAGGACAGAGCATCCTGCCCCTCTGGCAGCCCTGGCTGCTCTCTCTGCCTGTTTTTCACACCAGCACAGAGAAAAGATGAATGAAGCCTTTCCTGCTCTTTTGAAAGCCTCAGAGAGATGTTTTCCTAGCAGAGGAAAGCACAAAGTTCCATGTCCCGTCTCACAGACACCCTCTGTGCTGCAGCATCCCTTCTGGGCCTGGGGGCAGGAAAGGCTGGGACCATTTGCTGGCCACACTTGGAGCATCAACGTTCGTGACAGTCTGGGGAGTGGAACAGCACTGCAGCCAGCATTCACAGGACTGCTGGGGATTGAAAGCAGGACACCAGCAGTGGGTGATTGTCCCCTGCCCTGCTGACTGGCAGCTGCAGCATTTGATCTCATATTTCTTATGACTTTTCTTTTAGTTTTTGATTTTTTTCTTTTTGTTTGTTTGGGTAGTTAGGTTTTTTGGGGAGGTGGTGATGTTATGTAAGGTCATGAGTAGAAGGACCCAGTTCTATACACTTCTACTCATGTAATGATGGCCTTGGCTTGTCCTCACTATTTATTTATGTGGCCTTGTGGCTTAAAACAGAACAGAACTTTCTGAAGCAAATGCTTGCTCTACACTTCTCTCTCAGATTTCATGCCCTCTGCAGAGTGCTGAGCTCTCTGGGGCAGGCACTGTGTCTGTGTGGATGCCCACTCCAGGAGCCCTGGACAGGGCACAGCTGTAGCGCTCTGGTGAAGCAGAAGCAGGATAGAGGAAAACACCTCTCTCTCCTGCCCCATCTCCATTGTTCTCTGCAGCCTGCAGAATTTTCTCCCCAGCTCACTGCAGTGGCCAGTGACAGTGACAGGAATGGCTGTGTCCTGCTCCTGTGGCAGGGGCTGTCGTGCCTGTCCCCCTGTGTTAAAAGAAAAGTCACTATTTAAGGAAAAATACACCATTTAAGGAAAAACTCCATTTAAGGAAGGGTCACTATTTGAGGAGGTGAAGGAGAGACGTGCACATCTTAGGGGTGATGATCATTAGTCTCCAATTTATTGATCAGGTTACATACTTTTATAATAGTGTTAATAAGCTCATACATATTCTGTAACCTAAGCATTCTATTCGTTAAGCTAAACATCAACTCTTCTTCATTTTTTCAGTCTTGCATTCCACTTTCCCATGCCTCTCTGACTCCTTGTTATCACATTTAGAGATGTCCAAGGACACAGTATTTTCGCAGGTGCAAGAACTCAGATCAGAAGGCTAAACACAGTACTTTTCCAGCTTCTAATAATTAGCATTCCCACACCCCTGTGCCACACAGGGCAGCTCTGCTGGGCTCTGTGCTGCTGCTGGGGCAGCAGGGGTTTTGGGACAGGCTCCCAGAGATGCACACTGGGTTTGGGACAGGCTCCCAGAGATGCACACTGGGTTTGGGACAGGCTCCCAGAGATGCACACTGGATTTGGGACAGGCTCCCAGAGATGCACACTGGATTTTGGGACAGGCTGGCTCCCAGAGATGCACACTGGATTTGGGACAGGCTCCCAGAGATGCACACTGGATTTGGGACAGGCTCCCAGAGATGCACACTGGATTTTGGGACAGGCTCCCAGAGATGCACACTGGGTTTTGGGACAGGCTCCCAGAGATGCACACTGGATTTTGGGACAGGCTCCCAGAGATGCACACTGGGTTTGGGATGGGCTCCCAGGAGATGCACACTGGATTTTGGGACAGGCTGGCTCCCAGATATGCACACTGGATTTTGGGACAGGCTCCCAGAGATGCACACTGGCAGCAGCTCTGAACCTGCTGTTCTCCCTCAGTGCTTCTCACTGGGCTTTTCCAGCCTTGCTCCCATTTCACAACAATGTGCTTCTGCCAACACCACCAAAGGCATGTCAGCAGTAGCTCAAAATGTAATTTTCTTGTCATGTACTGTTGCCTAATTATTTATATTGCTTATTAGAAATATGGATAATTTAACATAATCTGCTGGGGATTAAGGCAGAGACAACCATACTTTACATGTATTTCAAATAGAAAAAACAGAAACGAAGGCTGTGAAAATCACCTGGCAGTCAGCATGTGACATCTCTGTTACAGGCCAGGCATGTCTTTGTTTATTTCCTTACTTTCCCATGTCTAGAAAGAAGGATTGGGAGAAACAGTTAGATCCAGCCTTTGTATTTAGCATAGTAAATCATGTGGTTCAGTTGCTTTGCCATCATTATTTCACTGAACCAAATTTATCCCAATGCATGTACACTGATTTAAACCAGAAATTAATTTAGCCCATAACTTTTTTTAAACACAAAAATACTCAAGTTGGGTGGAACTACAACTATAATTGGAATCAGAGTCTGAAACAAAAACATTAAAGGCCAAATTCTCCTTAGAGGACCTGACCTTAGACATCTCATGTCCACATTAAAAAAAGAGAAAGGAAAAAGGCATGGTCTATTGTCTCCTAAACTGGAATATATGATGTCATAATCAGACTCCAAAGTAACTCCCAGTGAATAAACATTATCAGCAAAGAACTGTGTGTGTATGATTAAGAATCACTTAATAACTGAAAATGACTGCAATGCAGGAGATGTGGAAGACCTTGTAGGAGCATTAAAAAAGCCATTTGAAATGTTTCAGTCTGTGTATTCTCTAAGGGCTCTATTTGAAAAAAATATTCTCTTGGCATGTCAAACATCATCCAGCCTGTGGAGTCCTTGGGTGTCCCTGGGTGTCCTGGGTGTCCCTGGGTGTCCCTGGGTGTCCCTGGGTGTCCTGGGTGTCCTGGGTGTCCCTGGGTGTCCCTGGGTGTCCTGGGTGTCCCTGGGTGTCCTGGGTGTCCTGGGTGTCCTGGGTGTCCCTGGGTGTCCCTGGGTGTCCCTGGGACTCTCCTGCACGCCCCTGAGGCTTGGCCAGGCTTCTCCTGGTCACACCAGGGGGATGTGTGTTCCCTCTGCCGCCCCAGGTGCTCTGTGGCCTGGGGCAGGTTTCACAGCAGAGCTGCACGGGGGCAGCCAGGACTCTGCCCAGCAGATGTGGTGCCCTGAGGGCTCCCCCGCTGCTGCTGGAGGTGCTCAGCCAAAGGCTGGCAGTCCAGGCTGCCTCTGCTGCCTTGCAGGATAGCCCTGCCCTGCTTCCCAAATAAGGTGCAAGCAGAATCTGGAGGGAAAAATAGAATATTTATGAAGTGAAGTGAACTAAAACAAGAACTGAATAAAAGATTAAATCAGTTCACCCAGGTCTAAGACAGAAATACGGTTTTAGCAGTGAGTGTTGAAACCTTTGGAACTGTCAAACACAGGGGAAGATTCTCCATGACTTGTCCTCTGAGGAGTACTGGAACCCTTCTGAAGGGCATGCTGTGGCCAAACACCATTACTGGACACATGTAGATGTTACTGGGGTGATATCAAAGGACCCATGGTTTATAAGGGGTCAGACCAGAACAGGGATAGCCCTAACTGTCTTTGAGTCATGTCAGTGTAAACTAATAAAACTAGAGGCTGGAATTTGCAGCAAAACTATTTAAAGGTACAAATAATATAATTATTTAATGTAACTATGCAAAAAGGTTTCCTTTGGGGAAGGAGAAATTAAATCTGTGGAAATTCCAGATAGAAGAATTACAGTGAGAGAAATCCTGACAAGATGAAAGAGAAAACGGTGTTTAGTGGGCATCTGGTTTGAATTGCTAAATCAGCCATGTCTGGATAAACAATAGTAAGTGTCACAAGGCACCCCTGAGCTGCAGTAGGCACAGCATCAGTGTTTCTGGGATGGAGTGACGCTCGGCTAAATTCTGCTGAGGGCACTGGGAGTCAGCTCCAACAATGAGGAGGAAGAGGAACAGGGAAAATCCCAAGCACCTTCCCATAAGCCACCTGAAGAACTTGTCCCACAAGCCTCAACTGTTTGTTTCCATCAATACCACCCTGTGTACACAAAGAAACAGCCCATGCCTGGACCTGCTGGCAGCAGGGAGAGCAAAACAGCCGCGGGAATGAGACGTGTGTCAAGACTTGCTCTTGCCCCATAGTGGTGAACCCAGGCAGGGATGAAATATGGGGAGCCAGCCCCTATTCCCGTTGGAAGGGTCTGGTTCATCACATGTTGGTTGGGTTCAAAGCCTTAAGATATTTCAGTGATGGCAATTATGGGGTTTTGTTCTTTATCTTCTGCAACTGGAGTTTAAAAACTGACTCCCAGTATTACCTTTCCTTCATGAAGACTGGACTTCTTATAGGAAACAGGAGGGTTTCTGTTGGTTTCTACATTTATAGGGTGGGAGAGGCCAACCTACCCCTCTGTGGCCATGTGTGTGACCAAGGAGTTTGATCTGGTGTGTGAGGATGGCTGAGATGGGCAGAACGTGCATCGTCCTGGCAGGAGCAGCTGTGCCCCTGCTGTGCTCATCACATGTTGGACAGACCTTGTGCAGGACGGAGTCTGAGCTGTGAGAGCAGTTCATGTCCAGGAACCAGCTGGACACTTCTGAGGGATCACGTTTAGAGAAACACTCAAATCTTGCCAAACAGAACAAAATCCTGAGCTATCTGGCCAAGAGCTGGATGAATACCACTGGCAACTATTCCTTTGACTAATTTGTTTCCATCAGCTTTGAGTCATGTGTGCTGCGTCTTCATTCCTCATCTGGCTGCATTCTTTAGTCAATTCAATTATTTTTAACGTCGCTTATTTAACTTTTGTTCTTGTAAGCATTTCTTATTTCTGTTGATAGAAACAGTGATATTGACATTTCTGAGGTTGCTGCGTTTGCTCAGCCTGTGGATATAAATGGTGGTTTGTGATTCCAGCAGGGCGGTTTATGATCCACGGCGTCCTTGCCCAGGGATGACAGCCCTGCTGTAAATGCTGATGATTTACTGTCTTGTTTTGTGAGTGGCCTAGTCAGGACTTGCCATGTTAGAAGCTTTTGCCCTCTGGAATGGATCAGACCTACCTGGGGGTAAACCCAGCTTAATGAGAGGCAGGCATTCCTTTGGGAACATCCCAGCAGGGAACTTTCTTACAAAAAGAGAAGGGGAAAACAGAATCTAGCACAAGGTCACTCCCCGCCCCTTCCTTATTCCCTGAGATTGTCTGGGGTCACTTTTCATGTTCGTCCTCATTGCAACCCTTGCTGTGGAGAGGATTAATGGACCCAAAGGACAGAAAACTGTGGGAAGGGGAGCATGTGATGGGACACAGCAGAACTGATTTCGCTGGGAAAATGCAGAGCCAGGATTGATTTGGAGATCCAGAAGCAGACAGAGGTGTGAACAAGAACCTGCAGAATAATATTGCCCTCCCTCTGCATTTCCTGGGGGGGCAACAATAGGAAATGGGATGAAAAAAATCTCTGGGGGGCTGACAATATGAAATGGGATGCAAAACTTGGAAGGGTGAGGGGGTGGATTTTAAAAATCAAAAGGCAGATAGATCAAAACTAGAAGCTGAACAAAAGTGGTTTCCTGGGTTTGCATCATTCTTGTAAGTGCCTGGTATCTGAGTATTGTTTTTTATCTTTCTTACAATTGCTGCTGTAATTCCTGTCACTCCTGAAAATTCTGCTGTAATAATGGGAAGAATATAAGCAGACATACTGATGCAATGGAGAATTTTTTTGTTTTACTGTCTTTAGGCAAGTTTTAAAAGCCATCACAGGGGATGGCTGTGCAACAGGGATTCAAAGCAATATTCTCAATGTTCTATTCTCATTTATCTATATTTCAATATTATCCACTCTGTTCACAGTTACAACTTGAAGCTGCATTCAAGGCAATATAAAAGAATAAAAAGTAGCAGAGATTTCTGAAGTGCCATCATGTATGTGCTCAAATACATTTGGCATATATATACATGTGTGTCTGTATCATGTCTATTTACAGTTCCCAGCACTCTAAAGCCCTGATCTCTGCCTTTCTTATTATACACATGGGTTCAGACAGTTTAGATTTATATTATTTAACATCTCCTTTATATACACACAAATTATACCTAATTTGTCTTTAATTACTGAAAGCATATTTCCTTAAAATTGTATAGTTCCATTCCTTCTCCTTCACCTGGCTAAAAAGCCTTTTAGGTGAAATCCTGGTTTGTGGGAAATCACATTGAAGCCGCAGTAACACAGCAACCAGCAATTAAAAATAAGCTGATGCAAACAACCAGAACAGCAAATGTAATCAAAAGCCAGACCTGACACTCTGCATTCTATGGATTTTTTCTGATCCTATTGGGAGCAGTTGAATTTGCCTTGCCCTTTCCTTCAGGCTTTCTGTGGTTCTTATTAATTAGAATTTGTGCTTATAAATTGCTGTTTAAAAAAACCCTCTTTAGCTTTGGCTTTTTAGTTTTGGGTTTTGTTTTTCCTCCTCCTTGCAGCTCCCCAGCAAATGCTGCAATTGTTTACCCACAGTTGGTTTAAACAAGGATGGATTGATGCTTGAGATTGTGCTATAAGACATCTTATTTAAATTTAATTGCGATCGTGGTTTTTCAGTGTTACTGGTTGGGTTGTTGATTCCTTTCTCAGTGGAGACATTGGGAATGGAAGATTCCTCCATTTCAGGCATGGCATCCACTGGTTCAGTCCTGGCACAGGGGTGGAAGGTCTTGCTCAAACTAAGAAAGAATAAACCAGGCAGCAGGGAGCAGCTCTGGAGTGGGCAGCCAGGGGCCAGCTTCCAGCCTTCTGCAGCTCTCTCAGTCATGACACTGAATTCAGTTTTACACCCACATTGCAGCTTCTCTGTCTCCCAAAGTGCTAAATGTTCAACTTCAGACTCCTGGAGTGTTGTTTTTTCCCAGAGCATAGGTGCAGCCAAACCCCAAGGTACAGCTACTTCATCTTCCTGGGGAAGGCTGGGTCTCTGGAACTCTTGCAGTCAGGATTTGGCCAGTACTGCTACTTTGGTGTCTGCCTTGTATGCTCCACTCTTTCTGAAGCACAGGACTTTTCAAAGGCTTCATCCCAGAGCATCCGTGGTGGTCTGGCATGTGTGTCATAGGAAATAGCCTAGAAAGTGCAAATATTGCTTGTCCCCACCAGCAAAATGTGTGGAAAATCATATGATGTCTTATTATGTCCCAGAGCCACAGCAGCATCAGGCCCAAGGACCAAGGACCCAGAGCTTCCCATGCAGAAAATTATCTCTGAAATAGCAACACCAAACATTATCTCTGAAATAGCTACACCAAATTCAGGTCTGGCCAGCGAGCAGGCAGCACCAAAGAAGGTGCCAGTGGTTCAGTTCCTGCGTCTGCAGAATCAGTGCCCAGCAGGTTTGATCTGAGCTCAGGTGGCAGCTGCAGGGGAGCCCCCGAGGCACAGAACTCTGAGGGATGGACTCACTGCTGGGGGTGACAGCCCAGCAGCGCTCAGCGCAGCAGAGAGACCCTTGGTGCTGACAAGGAACCCCTGGAAATGAAAAGGTGCTGTCACCTGGACGTTCTGGCTGTTGACATGCGCATCTATTGCTGTTGCGCAAACAATAAATTTGGTTGCAATGCAACAGTAGAAAATTCTCAGCATGAAGTCAGAGAGAAGAGTTATTGAGAGGTCTTGCCAGGATTTGAAAAGAAGAAAGGAGTTTCTAAGGGAGAAAAACAGCTTGAGGGGAAAGTCTAAATTTAGAAATAGGTCTCCATGTTTAATAAGATAAATATAAGGCTGAGTCAACAGTAAATATATCCAGAGATTAATGATGAAAGTAGAGCAGACATGAAGGAATCACATTCTCACAACTCAGGAGCACTGGGAGAGCTCTCAAAGGAGCAAAGAGGCTGGTTGGCAGGACCCAGATCTGTTCCCTGCTGGAGCAGAGGTGTGCCCGTATGACTGTCTCACACATATAAAGCGTTATATAAACATTTATATTTTAAGGAAGAAGCAGCACTTCATGACGTGAAGGCAGTGAAAGTGAAGGTCAGAGATCAGACATGAAGGTCTGTTCCACCTCCACAGAATAGCTCATCAGTTTGTGTGTTTCATTTTGCAAGTGGATCCTTAGCTATTGTTTCTTTCTATTGGGAAAAGATAGTGATCTCAGTCTCCTCATAGCTTGTATAGAAAAACAATCTTATTCAGCTGTAGCTTTGCTGTGGCCAGATTTTCCACCAGTCCTGTGGTTTAGCTCCATTGACTTTACTGCAGCAATGTTTTCTCAGCCTGGCTGAGGATCAGCTTTGGCTCTTTGAGTTTTTGATGTAAAATATTTCCAGAATGAAAGGTATTGTCCTGATCTGTTACAGAAGGGTAGTAATGAATACTTACTGCTCTAAATCCTGTTGGATCAGGCTCTGGCTTCAATGCCTGTTTATTTTGGGGACATGCTGACTGAAGCATTTCATGGAACCTGTTAGTTGACAGAGAGGGACAGAGCTGAGGGGGAATGTTTGCTCTTGGTGTTTATCTTCCCTGTGCTGTACAATCCGTTCATTCCTCCCCTCACTGGGATGGATGAAGCACAAGTGCAAGTTCCTGCTGCTCCTCTTGGCTGGGAGCAGAGTGGCTCTGGATGGAGCCTGCCCCGTGTCCCTTCTCCAGGAGGGTGCCCTGCTGGTCCCTGCCCTGCCTGGTGGCATGATGGTCGTGCAGGCACACAGGATGCTCCTGCTCCAATCCTGGTTGTTCTACTCCTTCTCCTGTTTGTACCTAATGCAGTGTCTCATGATCCAAGAGTTGCCTGTAACCTCCGTTTGCAATGTGGCACATTAACTGTGTATCAAATGTATGCTGTCCCCTTATACAGGTCTGTTTGTTTTCTCCTGCTTTGCTATTCCCCTAATCTAAACCACAAAACAGTTTTTCTGAAAGGTTACTGCGGAGGAGCCTAAGGACTCTTTCTCTGGTAAACTGCAGGGGAAATGGAATACTGAATTAGAAGTGAAATGTGAGCCAGGTAACAACAGCCTGCAGTTAGGGGAAACAATGCCACCTGAAATGAAAATGTTTGTATCTGGGCCAGCACACTTTCCTATGGTGTTTTACTGTTCACAGCAACATTTAGGCTTTATGCAAGGAGGAACAAAAAGAGTTAATGATTGTGTGAAAGTATTAGACATCAGTGTCCTGACAGCCCAACTGCTGTGCTGGCAGCAAGGGCTGCTCCCTGCTCTGGGGGATTTCCATCGCCAGGGCCTGCACCAGCAGGGCAGGGACTCAGCCACACCTTCCTGAGCACCTGCTGGCAGGGAGGGTGCGTGTGGGTGGCTCCCAGGGAACAGAGGCAGGCAAGAAGGAGCAACAGGCAAAAGCACCTGTCAGGCACTCTCAAGACTCCCTTTGAGCAAGGGGATCAGCCCCACATTTAAAGGTCTTTGAGAAAAATAAAAAAATAAACACAAGTTGTTCCAATTTTATCCAATGCTCATTTTTTTTGATTTATCAAGGTGGGTTTGATTTTTGCTTCCATCTTGAATAAAAGAATAAGGGATCCAAGACATCTTTAATCAGAAAGCAAGGGGTGAAGTGTATTTCTGTGGAGAGATTGGTGTTGATCATCAACAGCTGCTTTGTCTGTGCATTTCTGCCTTCTCAGCGCTCTGCACAGGTGCCATATTTGTTGACACTGCTACATTTAATAGGGCTGCTGCTGAATAGAGAGTCAAATATTCTAAATATCAGCTCAGGTCATTTTGTGGTGTAAAAACCTGGAATGTAGTGAATGCTGTGATAAGATTCTTGTGAAGATAGGGAAGGATTCAGCTGAGTTCTCCTCAGGGCATTTCTTTGGAAGTTCCACTCTGATTTTGCTTCTCATGTTGTAAAAATATTTGCAGATTTGAGGAGTGTGCTGGTTTTGCATTTTGCTAGAATGTTTGATGCTGTCTTCATACTGATTGGCAAGACAAGCCCTGGTTGTCCTAGCAAGTTCACCCTAATGCTTGCTTAGGCTGAAAAAAGAACTTTATAAAGCTAAGAGTCTACAGGAATTCCCTAGGAAGCTAGAGGAGAAAATAACTGCGCTGTGTTTTGCAGGAAAAACGAGACTTTGTTTTTTGAAAACTGAGCAATTTTCAAGCAACAGTGGCAGCTGGTGAGGCAGCTCCCTGTGCAGCCTCTAACCTGCTGGTGTTTCATGGTGCTTCATTGCATCCTGGTTCACAGTGGTCAGCCTTTAAAAAAGGCATCTGAAAAACTTTCTAACAGGACTTATATATTTCATATGAGTGAGGAACACAATGGGCTTTTCTTGTAAGTGAACTTTGAGTTACTTTCATTATTTAGCTGTGGCATAAACTAGACTGTGTCTGACTGGGTCCTGCAGGAAAGCTGTGGTAAATCTCTATATAACAATGTAGAACCAAGGAAAACTGTTCCAGAAATTGTACAAGGAATAACCCATAGGGCCACCAGGGAGCCTGAACATGTGATCTGACACAGCAGTGGCAAAAGGAGAGCTGAATCATCTCCCAGGGTTTAGTTCCATCCCCCTGAACAGGAGCTGCTTCTCCTCAGTGCCTGCAGTCACTTGTTAACATCAGCTGGAGATCTGCTCTTCAAATGCTCGTTTTCTGGTCTGGATTGTAAAATTATGGTGGGTCTTTCAACATGATGCCCTGTGTCTCTGAGGGAAAAAAGATGCTGCAGGCCATGTCAGTGCAAGCCTCTCAGTCAGCTCCAAGAGCCAGGGAGAGCAGAGCAGTGAGGGAAGGCTTTGAAAAGCCCAAGCCCTCGTCCTCACTTCCACTCAGCTCTGTCAGAAATTCATTGCAGCTTTTTCCTGTCATCTCAGTAATTGAAACCAGCACCAAAAACCAACAGTTTCAGAGAAAAGAAATGAAAAGTGAAGACTCTTATCATGATACAAGCTAATACTTCTTAGAAGGAGCAGCATTCGGAGTTTGTACTCCTGCCAGCAGAGGCCGAGGCCAGAGGAGTCAGGCTCTCCCATCTGCAGGACTCAGACATCACTGAAGCACCCATGAAGCCTTTGAGTCACTCTCTGAAATGTGGTAACTTTTTTGAACTTGTTACCAAGTGACCCAGACTAGCCAGAACAAAGCAAATCAAAAAAAGCCAGGCCATGTTAGAATAGAAATTAAAATGCTTAACCTTTTCAATGAAGAAAACTCCAAATTAGCTAAGACAGAACAGAAATAAAAGAACTTATAAACAAGTTCCCCTGGCCAGGCCTGGGCAGCAGCTCCTCCTCTGTGTTCCCATCACCTCTGAGCCTGGTGCTTGCTCAATCGTCCCTCTCAGGGCTCCTTGCTGTGCCTGTCTCTCTCCATTTGTCTGGCATGTTCTTTCTTCTGCCCTGGAAGCTTCTGTCCCGAGCAGCCTCAATTGCTCCTCAAGGGGGGAGGCAATTTCTCACTCCCTCCACAGGATTTCTTCAGACCCAGTCACTTGTTTTTTAAAGGCAAACAACACACAAACTAGCGACAAATCAAACAGATACTGGCTGTCACAGAAATCCATAGCAAACTGAATAAAAATGAGATTTAAATGATCTCTCTGAAGTTCCACTGGGTGTTTATAGCATGAACAGGATTAAAGGCAGTGTCCTTTGTCTGGTTTGTGGGTATGTTTCCTCTCTGAATAATGCCATACTCTTGCCTGGAGTGCTTGAGAGAGAGAAGATTCTTTGTAAATTCTGTTTTCATTGGGAAGTCTGTTGGAATTTTCACAAGCTGCTCTGTGACACTCTGCAATGTCCACGTCATGTCGAGCAGGGACATCCAGCACTTCAGTCCTGATGGTCTGGCCATTGTTCTGCACAAAATGAGAACACCCATGGCATAAACACCTTGCTTTGGCCAGAGTGGGAAACCTCATGAAATCTGAGCTTGGTTTGTTAGGGAAAGGCAAGGGAAGATCTGTGTGCTGTGCTGCAGCCCTTGGTTTGTCTGGGACAAACTCCCCTGGTTTGTTCTCTGCCTGTGGCTGTGGGGAGAGCAGCTGCTGCTGCTGGGCTGCCAGCAGCAAAGAGCAGCAAAGAAAGAGCAGCAAAGAAAGAGCAGCAAAGAGCAGCAGAGAGCAGCAGAGCCTCCGAGCCTGGAACCTGCTGTGCTCTGGTGGCAGCGAGTCCCAGCTGGAGCTGTGCTCAGGAGGTTCATCCCTGCCCACAACTGAGCACAGAGCATCACCTGCCTGAGCTCCAGCAGCTGGGCTGGGGAGGCCAGAGGCTCTGCAGCCGTGCTCAGGGCTGGAGGGAGGCTCAGGCTGCCCTGGGCAGCTCCCACCCTGCCCGTGAGCTGCCGGACCAGCAGTGCTGAGAGCAAAACTGGGAAACCTGAGAAGCTGAGACTGGGAGAGCTGGGATACTGCAGTTAGCTTAACCTGGCACCTGGCCCAGGCTTCAAAGCCCTGGTGGAAAAGTGCTGCAGCTCCTAAGCAGGCTGTCAAAACGATGGGAATATTGAGGTGCTCCATTGCTGCTCCAGTGCAGGCATCCCTTCCTGCAGCTGGAAGGACAAAGGCAGCCTGGGCTGCTGCAGCTCTTTCGTGTGCCCAGAGCCTGAGGAGGAGTCACACAGAGCAGCCCCTTCCTCACTGCTTACAGCAGGGTGCTGTCAGAGAAGCAGCTCTGCAGTCCAGTTTTTATAACAGACTGCCCTGAGCAGCCAGGCTCTGAACCAGGTACGCCAGCCTGTTAGACCCTTGCTAAGACAAGTGAAAAATTAAATACACAGTTTATTGTTTCCCTTTCCTCTTCTAGTTTTTATCATTAAAAAACAATCAAACAACCAAACAATGAAACAAAAACAAATGAAAACCCCCAAGGAACCCAAAGAACAAAAGGAATGCCAACTCCTGTAGTCTTTACAATGTGTGCAAACTCTTGCCATGAGGCTATAAGCAATATATGAGCAGACGGCATCTCACCACTTCTCTTTTACTATTTCTTTCACTGGCCCAGTAGGAACAGAAATCCAACTGGATCAGTGGGAACAACTGTATGTTTCCCATTCCATTGCCATTTTTGATTCAGGACACTTTTACTTTGGCTCAGTACATTACCCAGTGCATTTCAATCTATATTTAGTTTCTTGCTGGGGAGAAGCTCAGTCACACAAATCCCAGCTGTAGTAGATGTTTTGACATGTACGCTGTAAACCAGTGATTAGCAAGCTTTTTCTTAGTCCCCACAAGCCAAGATGAGTTATCCCACTGTGATTCTCTTGGTGAAACTGTTTGACATCATGGGATCCTGTGATGCCAAGTGGCCAAAAATTACAGGAACTGTAACTCATGGGCAAGGTGAGGACAGCTTTCAGAGAGATACCACAACATCCTGTCACTTTGGAAATTCTGGCTACATAGCTGGGAAGCTACAACTTGCTTAACTTCTGGTTCTAATTCTGGCTCCCAGATGTGTGGTTCCAGCTGCAGAGGGCTAGCACGCAAATCTGCAGTGCCAGAGGGACCAGGAAATGCTGGGCTGTGTGATGCCAGCTGTGGCCTTGCACCTCCGAAACATTGAACACGTTCCACTTCCAGCGAAGAGACTTTCCTTCTCAATATAAACGAGAAAAAGAGTTTTATTCTAAAAGCAAAGGTAACATAAGGTTTGCTTCTCTAATGTGTCAAATAGAAAATACAAAATGAGAAAAAATACACCATAATTTTTCAATAAGGTGAAATAAAACCCAACCCCAACACGAGGGTCAACGGGTGCTTTATGTGACAGGTTATAGTTATCCCATGCATGAGTTTTGCAGGCAAATCAAAGCCAAATGGATTAAGGACAGCCAAGTTGCTAAAATAAAACTCATAATAATAAAAGCCAGCCCAAATGAATCATGGCCTGTATGGATAGATTGTGAATCACATTCCGTGACAGAAGAGACTCCCTAAAAGTTTTGTGGCTCTGTATCTTAATAAAAAAATATTTCACAGTGGAACTATTGGACATTAAAATGACAGCTATGATGCAAAGCTCTCTGAGTACTCTGTGTTTAATAAATAAACCTCAGAATATAATGTTCAAGCATGGGGAATTCCCTCCTGGGCCAGTCCAGTGGTGTGTTTTAGGTAACACAGAAAGGAGGTGCTTTTCAGGACAAGCCCTGAGCCTGGCCACTTTCTGAGTCCCACTTTCCCAATTTTCCCATGGCACCCAGAGCTGTTGTGTTCCACTGTGAGGGTGGAGAGTCCATCCCTGAGGGTTCACCCTCCCTGAAGGCAGCAGGGAGTCAAATATGTGCAAAGAGCCTTGTAACTGCCCCAGTGATGTTTTCAGCTGTGCTTTGCATGGGGATTCATTGCCTATAAACGGTGCCAGAACCCATTGGAGAATCCTTGGCTAGGAATGTTTGGGTATTCTCTGGTTCTGGGTGCTGGGATCACCAAAGTTCCTCAGTGTCCCTGTGGTCAGTTATCCAGAGCCAAGGCCTCACTATTGCAGCACAAGTGCAGAATGCAGGGAGTTAAACCCAAAGCCCTTCCACCCCACCAGCGCTCATGTTCTGCTGTGGAAGCACCTGCTCCTCCTTTTCCTAGGGAGGTATAATTGGACTTTGTTTATGGCAAATAAAGGGTTTCATTGTAAAGACTGATAGGTCCTAATTGGGAAAAATCTGGCAGAGATTATTTGTCAGTTTTATGGAATAAAGCTGCTTGTCATGCTTTTACCTCCAGGAACTGGAGGAAGGCCAGTGGAGATTGTTCTCCTCTAACTTTTTGTGAAGAGCTTCTTTTCATAGCTCACAAAAAAAAAAATCTGAAAAGAAAAGAAAGAAAAAAAACAACAAAGAAACCCCCCAAAACAACACAATTTCAACACCCAGCATCAGGAAACAGGAGTGGCTGAAGAGGCAGGCTGTCCCTTGAAGTTACACAGTTGTTCATGGGCTACAAAGCCATTAGACCTCCAGAAAAATGATTCCATGTTAGGAATGCTCTTTGTTAAATACAATGTCTTGTTCTGATGTCCACTTTCAGACCAGGATGCAATAATTCCAAAGGGGATTGAAAAGACAAAAACAATCCAGTAGCTGGTAAACAAATTTTGGAAGCTAAATTCATCTCAAAGGAAGGATTTTAGAAATTACTTGACCACCCTGAGTAGATCTTTGCAGTCAAAGTCATGTGATAGATAGTTGGGGCATTTCAGTTGTGCAGACAAAGACAGGACAAGGTTTTGTACTAGAAGCAGAAGTAAAAAAAAAATGTCTCTTTTAAATAAATAATATACAACGTTCCAGTAGTAATTAAACATTGTAGTTGTTTATCAGGGACAGCAGTGGCTTCACCAGGTTTTGAACAATCACAGTGGAATTAGATCCATTTCAAGAACATGTGTGTTAGTTTAGCCTGAAAGAATTACAGCCTCTGTATTCAGGACAAATTAAAGGACCATAATATTCCCTTCCATGTCTTTCAGCATTTGGCTCTATAAATCTACTTCAGAGAAACTTCTGTTGGGCTGGAGGCTGAAGGGAGTTTTGGATGTTGCTGTTCTGTCCCCTTCACTTTGCTTCTAATGTGCTAAGAGCAGGTAACATTTTTAGGATTGTGTCACAGGGCTCTGCTGTCCCAGAAACGTAACTGGGAGTTTAGCTGCCTTCCCTTGGCTGCCTGTCCACGGAGCTTTGGTGTTTTCATGTGGTCAGGAATGATCTTTTGACATTCTTCCCTCTTTGGCAACTCCTGCTTATGGAATTGGGAATAACCAGAAATAGCTTCTTTTTCATTGCATTTCTGCTTCCAGGTGAAAAGACTCCCCACAGTGGGTGATGTTCAGGGTATGTCCCGACCTCCAGCTGGTCCCAGCATGAAATACCATCTGCATGGTTTTGGCAGCCTCCCACAGACAGAAGGGACATATCTTTACACAACTTCTGCACACCTGTATCTTGTTTTACCATCAGGTGGAATGTGGAATCTGCTGTTTCCCAACTATTTTGGTGAAGGCTAGACTGAAATGCTAAGTGTCTCTTTTTTATGTGTGACAAAATGAAACTCTGGTTGTATTACAGCTGATTGATATTTTCCTAAATATTCAGTAGTCTGTCTCTGTGTAACAGCTCTCCAGCAGAGTTTGGAGCCTGAGACTTAGGTACTTTTAGGGCAGGCACAGCACCGTGGTACCTGTGGCACAGTCTTACATGTGATTCCCAGATTTTGTGCAGCTAAAGCCTTGTATCCATGCAAGGACTCAGAATGAGCTGTATTTGTGCTCAGCTGTGTTTATGATCAGTGCCTGTATTCTCTCATGCTCACTGACCTCTGGTTTTGTGGCATATTCAGCCTGTGATTTTTCAGATTCACCCAGATTTTGTAACTTGTTAATTTCTCAGCCAAACTCGGTATTCAGCACAGACCCAAATCTTCAAGGATCGGTGGGAGAGGGGATGCTATCCAAACCTTGAACTTCTTGCTCCATCAAGTACACAGGCTGGCCCAAAGTTCTTCCAAGAGCTATTAAAAAGGTTTTCAGGTGTAGATATTGTGTGAAATGCCAGAAGAAGCACCAAGCTCACGCTGCCAGCTCTGTGCCATTGCCCTTGCAGAGCTGGGAGCTGGGCAGGCACTGCTGCCACTGCCTTGGCAGTCCTTTGCCCTGGCACGGCCCTGGTGCTCTGTGCACACCACACAGGGCAGAGACAGTTCTTGTCCTCAGGGCTTCCAAACTGGACAAAGGAGAGGGCACCAAAAATCTCCTGGGCATTCTTCTGTGTCACAGGCACCAGGAGATTGTGGGTCCAGAGTTAACAAAACCGGGAAAAGCAGGAATGGAGACAGAAAACAAGGAAAGGACAGGAGAGGGCAGTGGTGGCACTTTCCCCGGGAGGAGCTGATCCCGCGATCACGTTGTAGCCAAACGCTACAAACTGGCAAGTTAAAAACCCAATCAGCGATCACAGCCTTGATGAGAGGCTAAAGAATCAACCATGATAAGAGCTATGGGCAGAGATGTTTGCTCAGTGTCTACCTCCTACTGTCCCAGCCAATTCCATGTTCTGTACTTGCTAAGCAAACCATCTCAACTTCTGAAATTACTGGTGATTAAAGGCAGTGCTTGCTGACAATATGGGCTATCCTGGGAACAGCAGGGCTGTACTGGGGCAGGGGCAGGGCACTGGGGCAGGGGCTGCCCTGCTGGCTGTGGTCAGCTTGGCTGGCTGCCACAAACTGAGGTTGGCAGTTCTGAATAAACGTTTTAGGAGATGCCTCAATCAACCCACCCTGTGTGGATCCTGTGCCCTATTCCTCGTAAATAATGAAATGTGGAAAGAAAAAGTGACTGGCTTGTATTGGGAAATGTACCCATGTATCTTTGTGCACAAGGGGGATGGAGAGGGTCCCACAGTCAGACCTTTCCTGAGACACCCTGCGTCCCCATCCTGGTGGGCTTTTCCAGCCAGGCTCTGGCTGCCAGGAGCTGAGGCTGTTTCCAGCAGTGACGAATCACAGAAACAAAGCTTGTGTAGCTTGGAGTGTCTGTGGGGTGCCAGGGAGGCTCAGAGGAGCAGGGCTGTGCTGGTGCTGGGCAAATACTGCATGACAGAAAGTCCCTGTCCCCAGAGGTTACAGTTCAAAGCAGGAAGAGCAAACAATGATAGAGCAAACACATGTCAGCCTTCCAAACAAGGTGACACAATTTAGATCCTAAAAATGGTAAAAGATTTTTGCTCTTGTCCATAAAATACATAAGGACAAACAGCTGGCTCATCCCAGCAGAGGGAGACTGGAGAGGAGAAACTAAGGGAGTGAAGAACACCCCAGCCAATTTGTTGATGACTAAAATACTTAAAACAGCAGACGGCATTTTAAACTTAGAAGGTGACTTGCTGAGTGGCTATTGGCTGTTCACTCCTGGTCTTGATAAGAGCTCCCACAGGACATTCAGTTCTTTCCAGCTTCTCCACATGGGTTTATCTGTGAACATCAGAGCAGAGCAAAGGGAAGGAGGCTGGGCAGGTTTGTTTCATCTCTGCTGTGACTAATCCTGTGTGCTGGGCTGGCTGCTCTGGAACAGTGATAGCACTGACCTGACTGGCCCCTGGCAGCATCTTCCTGCTTGAGCAGGGGCTTGCTCCAGGTGACCCTCCCAGGTGCCTCCCAACCCCAACCATGCTGTCACCCCATGCTCTTCTGGCAGGCTTCCATGGAAAATTATCACAGGACCACCAATGATTCTAAGAACAAGATTCAGACAAAATTAATTTTACCAAGCTGGGAAACCCAGAGATCTGCATGAGCATCACAGTGAACATTCCAAAGGCTTTGGCTGAGGAGCTGCTGAGGGCATGCAGGGCTGCACATCCCTTGGCAACCAGTGGGACAGGCCCACTCTGGCACATCTGCCTTGCCACAGACCCTTCCTACTCACTGTGATCTGACCTGGCCCTCTGTGACTAAGCAGTTGGACTCCTGAGCTCTTTCCCAACCCAAACTGTCCCATAATTCTACAGTTCAGATTTTTATCCTGTTTTCACAGGATTGTGTTTAATGTTAGTTATTTACCAGTAGTGCCGTGTGTGCGTCTTTATGCCCATAGAGATAATTTAATGTGTGCCAAAGGTGTCACTTGGGATTCAAAGGTCCCCAAGATGTTCTCAAAGCACACAAGGGAGCCTTACCACACTGTTGAGGATCAACTCCTTTTGTCTTATGCTTACTCACGGCATTTGCTTATTGTATATACACCTAGTAGCAAACACTTTGGAGGGTGGGCATTGAATTCCACATGAGGAGTGGGGCTGGCACTGCAGCACTACACAGCAGAAAGATGGAATATGGATCTTGGAATTTTTAGCTGAGCCAAAATGTGTGGAAGCAGAATGATAAGGGACAGGCAAGAAGTCAGTGACAGAGGCTGGGCAGGAGGGGATAGAAACACAACTGATAGAAACCCAAGTGTTTGCATCTTAGCCCCTGAACTGCAACATCACCTCTCCCCTTCCTCTTCGGCCTCAGAAACCAAAACATTCCTGCAAGTGACATGAAAGGGAAATGCTTGTCTGCTCTGCAAGAGCAGCTAAAGCCAAAGGAAACTTTCAGAAAGCTGGGGCTACAAAGAACTGCTTGGGATGCTGACTCAGTGCTCTTCTCAGAAATACCAAGCTATACAATTGGCTTTGTTGCCTTAACATTTTTATTCCTACACCAGAGTTTGGTCTCTGTTGCTCCCATGTTTGACTGCTCTAGAATCAGGCTGTTGAATTGGCTGGGAGCCTTCTAATTTTCATTCAGCCTTAGTTTGTTAGTTATCAGTTCATGCCTATTTACTCTTACTCCAACAGCAGTATTTAGCTCATTCTGTTCTTTTCCTTTCCTATTTCCCTTGATGCATTAATAGCCATAAATCATATTAATTTTCACACTTCATTTTGGTAGGTTTACTGACCTGCTTTTTGCATCACTCCCCTGCTCAAAGAAAATTCATCTTTACTATTTCTGAAGACTTGAGGGACTGGAATTACACTTCCCTTTACACTGCTTGAGCTTGTGGTAAATAATACGTCTATGTTATAATGTGGGGAGAAATAAAATGTTCTGCAGAATAAGGGCTGATCTTAGCAAAAAGGCCCAAGCCCAGGGATTTGCAGGCTGGGATGGAAAGCTGAGAGTCTCCGTGGCTGTGCTGCAGCTGTACCCTGAGCTAAGCTGAGGAATGGGGCCAGAATGGCTCTCTTTGTGCTCAGCTTCCACCAAAGCTCTCCTGTGATCCATTGCTGGGGGCTGAGCCCATTTTGTGAGTGGGGATCTGAGCACAGGCCAAGGAAGAGGGGGCTGCAGGATCAGCATTTCTAGATGTTGTTATTTTATTATTTTTCTTGAAGTTGAGCTTTTCCTGCCAGATGAGAAATATCCATTTTCATGCTGGTTGAGAAAAATTTGAACAGATGAACCATAAAAGCTCAGAACTTAGAAAGGAATTGAGAAGAGCCCAAGCTCCAGCCCAGTTGCAGTGGTGGAGGCAGCAGAGCCATGCCGGGAGGTCAGGCAGGGCACAGGGGAGCCTTTGGGATGTCCTCGAGCAAGGGAAGAGCTACAGCCTCTGCTGCTCCTTGGCTGGAAGCACTGTCCCCTTGTCTTGTCAGAGGAGTGAATCAGAGAGGCCTCTGTGGCAGCAGCAGCGCTTTGTGCTGAGCAGGCTGGAAATGCTGCTCAGCCCTTGGTGGGTTACTCACGGTTTCAGGTTTTGGACAAGTCTGTACTGTTGAAAAATGCAATCAGTGCATTTTAACTTGCTCTGATTTTGGATGTATTTGTCTTTTCACTACCAATTTTCAAGAGCACTCACACTTTCTTCTGTCACCTCAGTCCAGGAGGTTTGTTCTGGTGTGTCTGCATTAAGTTTTTCATTGTCTGTCAGTACCTGGAGAGAAGAGCAGGGGAACCTGTCCATGCAGCCTAAATACAATTTGATTAGTAGAGATTAATAAATCAGATATTTGATTATTTTGGTCTGGCCTGAGTTCAAGCTCTTGTTCCCTCCCAGCTGTGGGAGTGCTACTTCAGCCAAAAAAAATCCATGCCTAGATTTTTACTTTCGGGAAGTTCAGGCATTTGAGATCCAAAATTAGGTTTTCAGTTTGTGCCAGGAAGGAATCAGCCACCAGATTAAGAATTTGGATGCTTTGCCTCACAAAAATTTCTGGGAGTTGTATGTCAGATCCAGGATTTCAGATCTATTCCCAGAGTAAGCTCAGCACTATAGTGATGCCTCATCTTCTTATTGCAGATGTAGGAAGGAAAAAAAGAAAAATTAGCTTGAAGGAATGGTGGGGGGGGGGGGGGGGGGGGAAGGAAGAAAAAAAGAAGTAGGAAAGGAAAAGTGCTAAAGGAGGTAAGTCACATGGGGGATTGGGGAATGAAGCTCAAGGGCACAGGGATGCAGCTGAAAGATCAGATAATAAACGTTGCTTTGTATAAAAGGTTCTGCTTTCCATGTTCCATGGCTGTCCCAGACACTCAGGGTCAAGGGGTTATTTTGAAGTTGGCCATTGATTCACACAAGATGCCTGGTTATGAAATATGGGAATCTTTCACCAGAGGGAAAAACTTCCCCGTGAGCGACTGCCTGGAAACCCACAGCAGGGAAGGGTTAATGGTGGCTCAGTTTACAGCTGGGAATTGCTGGTATCCAGGAAACAACACAGAATGCACAAACCATGAGACCAGCTGGAGCCTGCTGGAATCCCATTCATTTGGCAGAGCTGTCTGTGGTCTCCAATTCTGACATCACTGCATTTGCGTCACACAGGAATGCCTTAACCACTTCTGCCTTTCTATTTTTTCCTGTCCCCCTCTTATTTCTGTGGCTGACTCAGATTTGCAGAGTGATGACAAGAGGCAGATCACAAACCCCCCGACCTCCTGCCCTGGATGTAGCTGCACCTGAGCTGTGAGATGCAGATTTCGGGGTGTGGGAGCATGGGGCGGCTGGGAGTCCTTCCTGCTCCGAGTCCTGTGCATCACCTGGCTGTAACAGAGCCCAGAGGGGAAACACTCCTGGCTGCAGGAGCCTGTCCAAGGGCTGGACACACAGTGGCACTGCTACTTTCTGAGTTCAGTGGATCAAACACGACCAGCTGCCATGCAGTGGCTGGAAATGCACACGCTGCCTTTTGGAGCGGTGAGCACAGGAGTTGTGTGTCACCTGCTGAAGCTGCTGCTCACAGCAGGAGCCCCTCAGCCCCCCACAGCCCCTCAGCTGCTCAGGAGCCCCCCACAGCCCCCAGAGCCCCTCTGCCCAGGGGAAGCTGTGCCCCATCCCCGTTCTGCTCTGGAAAGGCCTGGCAAAGGTGTCGAGTGTGTTCTGCATGGAAGACCCTTTGTTTGAGAAAAGATTGTGACCTCAAAGGGCTCTGTTAAGGGAAATATATTGTGTTTAAGTATTTCAGCGCTGCTTCTGAAACCTGTCTGTGTCTGGCATTTATCCTCAGCAGCTGATTTGCAACTTCACTGCTCTGCAAGCAACCACGGATTGTCCTGTGATTCTTCTTCTCATGATTAACATTCTAAGCCTCAATGTTCAGCCTTATTTTAAAATGCAGAATAGAGCAATCATCACAAAGGAATCACTGTGGTAATCCTGAGAGAATGCATATGTGTGACTGGGTCACCAGGGAAATGAAAGAAAATCAAAAAATGCTCTTGGAAAATCTGGAAAGAGATAGACTGTTAAAAGACTGATCTAGATATGTGTTCTAGGAAATGTTTTATAGAAAATTAATCCAGAATATCTATGTGGAAGTTTTTCACTATTTAATCTCCCTTTCTCAGTGTGCTCTAATTTAAAGATTTGCCTTCTTTTCCTCTAGATGTTTACACAAATATTTGTCCTGCTATAAATAGATGTGCACTCACACCCTCAGCCAGGTTTTCAGACCCCAGAGGAATGTCTCTATTGAAAGATTTCTGGTTGGGTGCATGCAGTGTCAAACCTGTCATTCAGACTCAGGCCTGCATGGGCTGTGCTGTGGGCAGGGTCTGTAGGATGGAATTTGGGATTTCCCAAATCCCCAGTGGAGAATGCCCATCCCATTCCTTTCCAGGTGCGAGGGGCAGGGGCTCAGGCAGCCTGAGATGCTGCTCAGGTGGCAGCCTGTCCTGTCCTGGTCCCTCTGGGCTGGTCTGTTTTGCTTTCAGAGGGTTGTTACTGACCCTAGTGAGAGACTGAACGGGTGGAAAGGAGATCAGGATGGAACACGCCAGCTCCAGCCCTGCTGGGCTGAGGAACACAGCCAGTGTGAGCCCATGGCACACAGGTTTCACAGCCAGCCCCCAGAGCTCTTACAAAACTGGCTCTGGAAGACCTGGGCACGTGGATTCTGCTAGATTCCTTGGCATTCTTAAATTTCGGCATGCCATGAATCAGTAATTTATAAACTGCAATTCCTCAAGTAGGGTCCTAGCACAGATCAGATTTTCAGGAATTCTGAGCTTTAGCAATTGCCAGTAGCTTTCCTGGGACCTGCTGAATGTTTATTGCAGCGACCTCTTTAGGCACAGAGCATCCGAAACTTCACCTTCCACTCTAAAAATCAGCAGTGCAGCGATGTGCATTTGTAGGCACCCCTTCCTTGTGTGAAGGGTTTGCTCAGGGGCCTGGGGGATTGGGCTCAGCAGTTCTGAGTTTAGCTGGGTATGAGGTTTCAGCTTTTCAGAATGTTTGATGATCTGGACTGGGTGGCACTTCAGGTGCTGTGGGATTTGAAGCAGTGCACCTACTCCTCTTTCCATTTCTGGTGCACATCTGTCACTGGCAGGAGTAAAGCTCTTCCTGACAGGCAGGACAAAGCAGCAGAGGTAAACAACCCCTCCAGGAGCGTGCAGTGCTTTGGGCTTGTGTCTGTCACACACACCTGATCCTTCAGTGGGGCTTCCAGGCAACACAAATAAACACGGCAGCTGGCAATGCCCCGCTGGGCTGGCACCCACACCCACAGATGTTGCTGTCTCACAATATCACAGGATGGATCTCGTCCCTCTCTGGCTGCACGTGGAGCTGGGCTGGAGCTGCAGCAGGTGACTGGTGCATTCTGCAGAGCTGAGTTCCACTGCTGGGAGTCACAGGCCTCAGCTCAGGCAACCAGAGCGAGCACCTGGCATCATTTAACGGGACTCAGAATATGGTTTTTCTCATTAGAACCGAGCAGGAATGTGCCTCCGAGCCTCCTGGGAGCGGTGTGAGGAAAGGCACAGCCACTGGGGAGTGTCATTAGCGTCAATCAGGCAGCGATCAAGCCCAGCCCGCCCCTGCCCTGGTGTGAATGTGTCACTGGCTGCTGGCAGCGCTCGGCATTTCTGCTCAGCCCCACTCCAGCCCTTGATGTTTATTTTTTCCGTGCGTGATCTTTCCTTGTTTACCACCCTTTTTCATAACCAAGTCACCCATCTTGGATTGTTCAGGCTGGGGTTGGCCATCCCAGCACCGGGAGTCACTGGGAGATTGTGCTTGCCAGTCTCATCCTCCTTCCCTTCCCATTTCAGTTTTTACAGGTCCTCTCTTCATGATAAGCAACATGTCAGTCTCAAAGCTGTACTTTGAAAGGTAGCTTGAATTTTAATGCTGTCCAGCCTGTCTTCATGCACAGCCCCCTGAGTGGGAGACCTGGCAGCCAAGGAACTGTCTCTGCCTATCCTTAAGCGTAGTGATGACAAACTCTAGTTCAGTTTGTAGTACAGCAGAGGAAGTTTTGTACCAATCTGGATGCAATAATGACATCTTTAGATGAGCTCAGTACCCACTACAGTCAATGGCAGGAGCGTCGTGTTGATCTCTGTTTATTTGAATATAATGTAACTTAAAGCTGAGGTTTGGTCTTGCACCTGCTACTTGTAACAGCAATGGATGAACGGATGTAGCAAACCAATCAGAAGAGCTAAACATTCAAAATGAGATGCAAAAGAAGCCATACATATTAAATGAGCCTGGTCTTGGATCAGGTCTGGGTCTGATGCCATTAAAAAATTGAACATGTTGTGTCACCCTCTTCATTCTCCATGATCAGTACTCACATTGCATCTTTCCCTTTTCTTATAATCACTGTGTATATTTTATTTATGATTAGAAGAGGAACTAAATGTCTGAAAGGCCATCAGAAGATAAAAATCAGCACACTGAAGTAATGTGTCTGAAGTCATGTGCCAGGTCAATGGTTGCTTTTAAATCAGGTAAATAAATGCTGCATTACATCAAAATAATGGAAAATATTGTCTGGCAGCAGCCTGGGCTGCACTGTGAGCTGGGTGCAGGAGCTGCTGGTGGTTATTGCATGCCTGGAGTTCACAAAGTTAGTCCTGAGGGGATATTTTGCAGTCAGCTGAGGGCTGAGGGCTCCGGCCCCACCACAGTTTCCTGTCTCCCTCCCGAGAAGAATCAATGTCTGTCACATCTGTAAAGTCACACTACATTTTGATTATTCTCTGCATTTTTCTTTAATTATGTCCCCTATTTGCTTCTTAAGAGACTCTTAAAATTTTCAAATATAATAAGAAATAATAATAACCAATTAAAAAGCTGTGGGTATTAAGTGGGAAATAACAGACTGAAACAAAAGTCAAGGATTATCCTGGGAAAATGACGTTTATGGGTCCTGGACCACTCAGTTCTGTGAGGCAATCTGAGGTTTTGGCTGGGCTTAAGAATGCAGCAGCAGAGCTTTGCAAGGAGAAGCTTTGACAGAAATCACCCAAGTGGGTTTTCTGCAAGGCTGGGTGTGGAGGTGAGGAGCTCCCACCTCCCCAGCAGCACTGCTGGCCCTGTCCCTCTGCTCTGGCACACTGCCTCCTCTGTGCCAGGGCTGCAGCTTTCCCTGGGCGACCCAGGATGCTCCTGGCAGCAGCCACGGTGTGGACATGGTTATACAAGCAAAAAAACCCAAAAATTTCCCCTGTATACTGCATTTCCCTTGTAAAGTTAATACAAACCAGATGGGTGAAAACATTTTTTTTTCAGTTGTAACTCCACCGGGACAACCAAATATTATTGGTGAGCACTGAGGGAAGGGTGAAGAGGTTTTGTATGACAAGCTTGGTCAGGCACAGCCCAGCTCTGCTGAGCAGTCCAAGGGGTTTGGTACTCAGGGAACTCTGCAGATGTGTTTGTGAGCAAGGTGTCACAGCAGAGAGCAGCCCAGCCCCAGCTGCCCCTGCCTGCACAGGATGTTTGTGTACAGAGGACAGCGCTTGGGAATGCTATAGGAATGTATAAAATCATTTCAGATGACACTTGCTTTGAAAGGACAGCCAACAGGGAGGAACTTGCAAGGTCCAAATGTTGCATTGTTTGGTCTTTCTCCTCTTTTATGGTTGAATAATGGCGTTTTAAGACATCTCATCCAAACATTGTAAGTTTTATCATCCAAAGTGGCTGAAAAAGATTATACCTTTTCTACTAAAACACCCTGCCCTGAAAACCAGCATGTGAAAGCACAGCCTACTAAAACTAAGTCTGATTAATTTAACCTTCCTTATAGTTTCAGCACCTTAGGTCTCAGTAATGAAGACACTTTTAATTTTAACTGGATTTTAGGCTTTAACGTGACTGAACTGGACCTTAGGCTTTTGTGTGGCATCTCTTGAAGTCTGCACTCCATGGGCCATGAGTTACATTCTGATAACACTGTTAGAACAAAGGCAAGAAGGAAGAAAAGCTCAGCTTTTCATAGCAGAAATGTTCAGCTATGCAAACTGAACATTTTCTGTGGAAGTGTGGGACCAAGGATTTATCCTCATAAATCCCCGTGACCATCGCATGTTAGGTGGAGTTCAGGACCCTGAGCAGACCACCAGGCTCGGTTGGTGTCATTGCTTTAGCTTGGAATACTCACCTAGGAAAAGATGGCACAACCTCAACAGGGATTTCCAGACCTGATCTTCTTTGTGCAGCCTTTCTCATGTGAACCAGGCTTTCAGGATCAGGACCAAGCCCTCATCCAAAGGCTGCTCAAGTCAATGGAAAAACTCTCATTGTCTTTAGTGAGCTTTGGATCAGGCCCCGAAAGTTGAGTCATACTTTGAATGGAACATTGTTTGAAGCAAAACAGGCTCAAGGCTTCATTCACGTAGAGGTTTTAACTGTTCAGTGAAATTTCCCAAGCACTTCCTGTGCCCTGCTGCCTGTTTCCTGCTGTCACTTCTCCTGGGGACACATGCCCAGGGGAACACCATGAGCCCAGTGCCTGACTCAGTGTCTTCAGCCTGTTCTCCACCTTTTCCCTATGAAATCCTGGCCACATGACTGAAGTGCAGGTGTCCCATTTCCCCCCAGAGAACATGGGGGAAAACATCTTTGGTTCTTTTAATTTCAGCCTTAATATTACCATTGTTATTGACCAGTGAGTAGTTGTTTGATCAAATTTTATTTTCGATTCCCACATATGATCCTGTGACTCCAGGTATTCTTAGGGAGACTGATTTGGCCAGAACTCTGATCAGCAGAGGTGGCAGACCAGCTCTTCTCTTCAGTAGGGTTTCAGCACACAGAAATAGTGGTTATGTCTCATACTTGTTGCTTTAGTGCTTGTTTCACATCAGCTGGGCAAGGACACTGGGTGGATGATGTGTTTGTGCTTATTTTTACATGTGACATTTAAGAGGCAAAATAAAGCATGAAGATTTTCTCCAGATGTGTTTATAACAGAGATCTAGAATTATGAGGGACGTTTTGTTGACCTTAGGTACAGATACTTCATATTTAGTGATCCACTGTAATCACTATACAAGTGATATATATCCACTGGAACTGTGATCACTCCAAAATAATTAACAACCCAGTAGGTTGGACAATGAGCACAGATGTGAGAGATTTCTGGAGTCAAACCCAGGAGAAAACTCATGTCCCAGGTCTTAATGTGAGCAGTGGCTGCTTTAGGGCTCTCCTGTTGTGATCTTCAATTTTGATTTAAAATTCAGCAGATCACTGGACCTAAATAAAGAGATCATTTTGAGCCCCAAATGGTCAGAGTACTTCTGTGGGAGACCAAGCTCAATGCCTGCTTAATATTTGTACAAAACAGGACAGTTCCAATGCCACATTCCCATTACGCATTTCAGGTCCAACGTAGTGTAATTTTCCTTTAAGAAAACCTACAGAGGAGCCCTTCACCAGAAGATTCCCAAGTAGCTTTTCCTCTTGAGCTACCTCTGTGCCAGAGCAGCTGACGTACAATGAGATTTTGCCCTCGGTAATTTTAAGTCCATGGGTTTTTCCTAAGGGTGATTCATTTTACAAAAACACACAACAAATAAACAAACACATACTGGAGTTAAGAAGCAGCATGTGCTATGAATTAGGGGAAAAGAGCACCCCTCGAAAGCCCAGCTGTCATGTTCAGTATAAAGATAATGTTGGCTTTTTCCATTCCATTGTCTTCCTCTCTGTCTGCTCTTTGCTCACTGTGTCTCCCTTCATTTAGTCCTCGCTCTCTGTGTCATTTGTTTGTCTCCCTTGCTTCTAGGCTTTGTCTAGACCAGGGTGTGGGATGTCTTGGCCAACACCAGCAAAAAGTAGAGCAGATAAGACAGTGAGCCTTGGACTTCCTTTAAATGGACTGACTTAGGTACACCACAATATTAAATTAAACATTATCTCCTTTTCCAGATGAGCTGGTTTTTTCCTCAGAAATGAATGTTGGTCCTTTCTAGAGCAGGGTCAACGCCAGTCCCATCACCATCCCCTCTGAATGCCTGCCAGCCTTGCACAAAGCAGCACTGATCAGCCTGGCATATCCAGCTCATTCTTGATCCGTCCCCAGAGGGAGAACTGGGTTTGCAAGCAAATGTTTTCCTTTCTGCAGCCTCATTCTTTTGGAAAGTGACATTCCTGTGCTATGCTCGACTTGAGAAGGTGGGTCAAAGCACACCTGATGCTTGGAGTAGGACCTCAGGAGCTTGAGAGTCGATTCCAGGGATGCAGGGCCCTTAACAGCCTTTCCTTAAAAAAATGAACTGAAACTGAAGTGAGCAGGCAGGGCTCCAGTGTTTGCCAATCTGTATTGTAAATATTGTGGAGGGAGACAGGGAGAAGTAAGCAGAAGCAGCTTAGGACACAAATAGGAAGGGGGAAAAAATTGATAAAATGCATTAGTTCCCACCTAAACTGAGATTTCAATTTTCTCTCTTCTATCTCTCTCCCCATCCAACTTCCTACAGCAAGTTTGAGCCTTCTCCAGTGAAATTACAGTGATTGTCAGCTCAAGGAACTTGATCAAAAATTAAACCCATTTCCCCAATAATTCACACAGGTTTTTTCTTTTCTTTGTAGGAAATGCACATGTGTAACTAAATCCAAATTTGGCTGAGATAAGACTTTTGAATCAATTCACAATGAGTTTCTTTCATTCTGTTGTAGCTGAAGCACAGCATCTCACCCCAGAATGTGATTAGCTTCTCCATATAGCAATATCCCTGCCCCTTTTATTCTTGTAAGGATATAACTGGTGAGACAAAATGTACCTGGAATGTGTCTTGCTGCAGCAGACACAACAGCTCTGCTCTTTGGAAAGTGACACTCAGAATTTCTTAGCTGCAGGCCAGTTGTCATAAGAAGAGATGATTAATTGGCCATGAGCTGGGACAGGACAGGGGGCTGAGGGCTGGGAACAGGCAGGGAAATGGCTAAACAGATTCAAGGAACAGTAAAGCAGGCCAAGAGCTGGAGGAGAACTGCTGGAGAGATCTCTGGTTTGAAGGCCAAAGATTTCCAGGCAGAAGCCAGAAGGGCTTTATAAACGTAAATGAGTGGGTGGACAGAACAGATCAGCCATGTATTCAGAGGTCTTGGATTCACTGACCCTCTTTAGCACCAGATGCTGCTTTTAATGCACAGCTGGCTGCTGGAGGAGAATTTCTGTGTAAACAGCCTGGGAGATGGATCTAAGATGCAGGCTGGAGCCGTGTGCCCAGGACTGTACTCGCGCTGGCTGCAGGCTGGGATCTCTCGCGTGGTGTCCCACACGTTGTACTGTACTGTGTGAATCACTTCCTGCCCCTGCCCTTTCTGCTGTGCTGCATCACAGCCCTGCTGCTCTGGGACTGCTGCTGCAGCCCTGGCTGGGCTGTTTGTGTGCTCGGAGCCCAGCCTGGCGCCTGCTGCACGGAGAGGAGGCTGCTGCGCCTCTAAACTGCTGTGTCATCCTTGGTTATTAATGACCGAGAACCACATGACACGAACTTCTGGGAAGCTCCAGCAGATTCCAGGAAGGGGTCAAGGAGTTCAATAAACAGTTTTATTAGAACTTGAATTGCAACCAAAAGGCTACACATTGACTTTTTTTACAAAAAACTTTGTGAGTGTTACTTGAATTTAGAAATCCTGTGAATGGCAGCAGAAGCACACAGGGTTATCTTTTCTTCCTGCTGATTTTTATGTCACTGCTAGTTCACAGTTGTCCTCGATAAGGAAACCTAAGAAAGATTTACATTTTCCAGTTGCCTTTCCAGCTTGTTGGTAAACTGTAGGGTTATATGAATTTCCAGAGTCACATTCGTGCCTCGGTGATACTGGTGGGAACTGGGAGATGAGAGAGAGATCCTGGACTGCACCAGTGCCTCAGGTGACTGCAGCACCTTGTGTGGGCAGGTCACCACGCAGGTAAAGGACAGAGAAACTCCAGGTGAGAGCATCACCTCAGCGGGGTGCAGGTCATTGCCCAGGATGACAGGTTCCATGTGAGCACGCCGTGCTGGGGAGCCTTGGGAAGGGAGCGTGCGCCCGCCCCAGGGGTGGCTGGGCACGGGACAGGGGCCAGGCTCAGCAGGCACCTCTCGGTGTCCCCAGCTAAGTGGCACCAGCTGGCTCTGTCTCCTGGCAGCAACCCTGCCAGCTAAGTTGGTGCTCTGTAAAAAATACTTTTTCAGTGAATTGCCTTTGCTAAAGTAATTGCTTTTACATTATCTCTACCACACACTCATTAAGACCAAGCTGCAGTTCTGTCTCCCTGAACATGCTTTCAATTAATGCTCCTGGCTGCACTTGTGTGTGTGCTTCTGCTGCCATCAAGCCCTGGGAGCTGTCTAGCACGGTGTATGGTATAAATAGCTCCATTTGTTCATTCATCAACTTGTCTCTATCAGAAGAAATGGGAACCAGGAATTCATCTCCCTTTCAAAGTGATCATAAAGCATCCATTATAGTAAATATTAATGGGCATTAATGAGCATTGGTATTTCACTGTTACTAGTGAGTATTGAGGCACAGAAATTAAGGGTGCAAGCCAACTTATTCTGATGTAAAATTAAGGTGCTTTTTGACCTTACTAGAAAGTGACCAAGTTGCTACTTGAAATAAATAGAAGGGGCCACAACCAGAGGCTGCGTGTACCTCATGCTCTGCAGGACAAACTCCTTAGTGCTGGTTTTTGTTGGCTGTTTGCTGCCAACCACAGCTCTGTGGGAGAATGTTTAGCAGTTCTCACACTGACAGACAGACCAGCATTGCCCCCCAGACAGAACTGAATGCACCAAGGCTCTGCACTGGGCCATTCCCTGGGTGCTGCAGCCACCCTTGGGATGAAACACAGCAAGTGCTCAGCACAGCATACAGACCCACTCAGCAGTCTTCAATGGAGGAAGTGAAAAACACTACATCTGTTTGAAATAAGTGGGGAATTTTAGGGAGGTAGAATGGAATTACCCAAGCTAGGATCTGACTTCAGTTAACTGGTGTTAACTCTTGCAAAAGCAACCTCAAATTGTTCAGTGATCACACTGGTCAGAAGTGCAGTCTGACCTCTTGTCCTGGGGATGGCATTCCAAACATCCTGGTACCTCCCTTCCATGGGGAGGTGGGCTGGCTCATGCTGACTCAGAGAAAAACCCTGTGCTAATCTCTGAAGCTGCCTCCACCGCGCTTGGAGTTTCTCAAAGCCTTCACCAAAAATTGTGCCATCCCTTGTCATGGCTGTTCCAAGGTTCCTCATCAGCAAAGCTTTCTGTGCATGGCATATCCAGCCTGGTGGAGCTGCTGGACAATGGCCAGTCTCTGCAGCACTCCTGTGCCATCCCTGTTGATCATTCCTGGTCTGATGCACATTATCTGCAGGGGCTGTTGAAGTTCTGGGTACCACAGAAACTTCATGTAAAGTTGCACATAGATGTGCAAAATATTCGTTTCATGCCAGACAATTTGCATCTTAGGGAAAGCCTAAAGCTGTGAGTGGAAGGTGTAACTGTGGAGCTCTGAACTCCTCTTGGGAGGCAGAGGTGACAGGGGCTCACAGACAGAGCCTTCAGCCCTCTGTGGCTGACAGTCCCTGGTTCTCTGCTTACCAGCAAGGGCAGAGCTGCAGATCACCCGAAACAAAAGCACTTGGCTTTGCCCCAGAATAGGAACCATCTCCAATCACCCTGGTGCACACTCACAGTCATGCTCACAGGTTCTGAGCATTTCCAGCTCACAGGAAACAGCACCAAAGGCAGCAGAACCGAGTCCTGCTGTCCTGTGCCTCCATGCCCTGTGGTGTCTGTCCTGATGGGATGAGCTCCTGTGGGTTTTCCCATGGTTGGGCATTTACTGCTCTCTCTCATCTGCCTTCTGTGCTAGTGAGTACAAGGCCACTGCTCCTGAAGCTTTTCCTTTCACAGATGCATTCATAACATTTGTTTTCTATCTGACAATACAGTGAAGCACCAAATGTTAACATAATTTTGACCTGTGTCTTTATATCAGATCTGGTGGAAAGCTGCCAGTTGCTTTGAAATTATACTGATGGATAGAGACACGTGTATGTAACATATGCAAACATAGCACAGCCACATAAATCCCATTTCCTTGGGCAATCGGGTCAAAGATAAGAAATCTGGCAAGAAAGAGTCACCACAGGATGCTCTGCCAAAGATGAGGTTGGCATGAAAATGGAGGAGATGGCAAAGGAAAATTTAACATTTCACTGGACAATTATTTCTCCCAAAGTTTCAATCAAAATGCTTTGGCAGGATTTATTTGTTACAAAATAAATAATATAAAACAATACTTGATTTTCTATCACTAAAATTTCCATGGAAAGTTTTGATCAGGCCCAGTTAGAGAGCCCAAGAAAGTTTCCAAGCAACAACAAAACCAGACAAACTGACCTCCTTTAGCTGGGAGACGTAAGGATCAACAGAAACAGGACATGAGGGAAAAATATACATGGACTGAGGAGAAAGTTCTTAGGAAGTGAGGACCATTGAGTAAATGGCTTTGCATTTGGGTGACAGTGAAAAAAATTACCCTCAGAAGTTGTCCAAGCAACAGTGTCCTGTTTATATCTTGTGGTCTTATGAGTAACTGACTGGAAAAAAACAAGAATGAAAAGATAACAATTACAATAAAATTAAATTAAATAAGCCAGTGACTCATTACAGAGCAGTAAAAACAAAAACAAAATCATTTAGGTCCCAACAACAACAAGAGAATTAAAAGGAAACACAAAAATGGCTGGACTGCTTTCCTAATATATACAATCAACCACATGGAGATGGGAGAGGAGCAGAACCCATCCCCCCAGTTATTCAGTGGAAGGCAGAGAATGCAGAAATATATGGACTGTGATGCTGTTGGACTTCAGCAATGTTAATTGGAGTGGGACAAAGCTTTTTCTGAAGTGCCATGGAGGGACATTCCTCCCCAGCTGGAATGGACAGCAGGATTTACCCCACAGCCCTGCTCCATAAATGATTTTTATTAAGCAACACTGTCAGGCTTTAGAAAAGCATTATCAGTGAAGACCCATCCATGATCTCCTTCATAATTCTGATAAAGGCACAGGGCTAATCCCAGAGTAAGTGCAAGCCAAGGAACTCTTGGAATATTTAAGCAAGTATCAATTGATCTCAATTTCATGTGACTCTGCAGGGACAATTTGTGAAGTTCCTGTGCTCCCAGTGGTGTTTGGAACTGAGCATCCTGGCCCCAGTGCTGTTCACAGAAACCTCACATGGAATGAGTTCTGCATGGCTGCAGTGCTTTGATTTAGCAAAAGCCCTCAAAGATTTATTCTGAAGGAAAGAAATGTATTATACAAAGGGTACCTTGACTTTTCAATGCTATTCAATTACCAATGCCAATAAGAAGCTGAAAAACTCAGGGTAGAATATCAAAATTCCCAAAGTGTGGAGTCATTTGTACTGGCTCACCTCTGAACAAATTTTATTTCCCTGCCTCTTTTCATGTATTCCAATGTTCTCATTGATCTCTAAAGTATCCCTTCTTCAGTGTCTGAAGTGAGAGAGGAGCACAGGGACTTTTGGACTGGGTTGGAGTTACTTGTGATAGAGTTTACAGACCTTTACCTCCCAGCAGTAGGAAGGCTGACCAGCTGTTTCTGAAGCTTTAGAAATTCTGTGTAAATACATCTTGTTTAGTTCTGCTTTAGCATTGCATCCAAAGAACAAAAGGCACTTTATAAACACAAACAAAGAATGTTCATTCCACTAATAAGGTAAAGTAGTATCTCGGAGGAAAACAAGACACAAAGCAGCAGTGATTTCCCCACATTTGCTCTGGAAGCCACTAGGAGAGCAATAAATAGAATCTAAATCTCCTGACTGCTTGTCCTGTGCTTCAGCCACGAGACAGGCTGCATCTGACAGGCCCTGAGTGCTGGGGTGTGCGCTGTGTGCTGCACAGATGGTAAATCCTGAGCAGAGTAAACAGGGAGCAGCTGCTCCTGCCTCTGACAGCTCCGCTCTCATCTCTGCTGCCCTGCCCTCGCTCTGCTGAGCTGTTCACAGCCTGCTTCCCTGGAAGCCAGCACAGCTTTTCTCAGCTAGGCCTTCAGTTCTTGAAAAGACGTGACTCAAGCCTTTAACCCTTTGGCTGCCGTGGCTGCCCCGCGGGTGCTGATGGTGCTCAGCTCCCCGTTCCCTGCTCAGGAACGTTCTCCTGGCTGTTCCTGGCCCTGGGAACCTGCGACACAGCCCTGGGACACAGAGCTGCACTGATTTCAGGCTGCCCTGCCTTCTCCAGGCTCTGCATTTCTAGGCTCCTAGGGCTGAACAAACACGTCCTTCATGACGTTTCACCCAGGGAAGATGCTGCCTAACTCAGACCGCATAAGGCAGGGCCACTCTCAGATTTTGATTTGTACACATGGCCTTTCCCTAGGGAAGGAGTTGTCTTGCAGTCAAGAAAGCTTAGTAGGAAACATTTCTTGCCCCCAGCTTCTCCAGTGCTGGTTTACCCAAAGATTGACACCGACCCCTCTCCTGTTGCCTTTGTGTTCATGTTACAAATGTTTCCTGCTGACATCGAGTTCCAGTTTGCTACATCCATGCTCTGGTTTTGATAAAAGGGTGCTGAATTTGTACTTCTGCTCTGAAATAGTAACTTACCAACTGGGCTTTATGCTTTGAAATGTCACTGCCAGTGGCATAACAGATGCTCACAATAAGCTGACAACCCAGATTTCCCACTGAGGAATCATTCATGGTGCTGCTGTTGTAGCAGAACCTGACAGCTCTCCAGCTCATAACTCACCTCTAACCACCACTTTGCTTTTCTTTAACTGTTGAACATTGTGTCCCAGAGGATTATAAAAAATTAGTTTTATTTAATCCTCATAATGTATTTGGTTCGCTACCAGATGAATGTAGCAGAATCAGTCCTTGTTGGGAGATTACAAAATAAAGGGTGATAAGAGAGAAAAAAAAAAAAAAAAAAAAAAAAAAGAGGAGCTTAGAGCTATGAACAATGCAGAATTTTTCTTAAAGGTTATTGAAAATTAATTGGGAACCACCAGACTATAAAATCAGAGGCTGAGTTCTCACCATCTTTGCTGACACATATTCAGTTTAGCATCAGCTAGAGGCATGGACTGAGTTCACTTTTTCCCACCTCTTCCAAGATTCTAGCAAACATCCAGAAAAAAGCATCACTGAACTGGCACGTGCCAGGCTGCAGAGCTGGGAAGCAAGAGGAGGTGTTCTGGCAGGAGAGCTCCCCTCTGAGCCCTGGGGCTCAGGGACAACCAGGCTGTGCCACCCAGAGCACAGCGTGCCCCCACAGCTGGAGCAGAGCTGCAGCAGGAGAGGTGCAAAGGTTCACAGGACAGGACAGGATGGCTGCAGGGAGAGGCACAAAGGGGGCCAGGATCTCCTCAGGCACAGGGGCCATAACAGCAGCAGCTTAAAGTTATCACAGAATGTTTATTATTCACCAGCCTTACACACTGCAAAGCTTTTTGATGTCTGCTCAGCTCAGACCTGGAAAAGCTGCTGAGCCTCAAGCTGCAAGGTTAACCCAGCTCGATTCCCAGCTTGGCCAAAGCCTGTGCTTAACCCTGACATGTTTGAAACTTAAGCTATAAAGTGTCATAAACAGGGACCACTTGGTTTTAAATGCAATATGGAGAGTCAAAACAGTCCAGCAGGATGTTCCAGTATCTCTGTCCATAGAATCCTGGCCCTGCTAAATGAACTGCTGAGAAAATGAGTCTGACTACCAGAGAATAAGATGTGTTTTATCTTGCAGATATCAAACCTGTTGTTTTAGTGCCTCCCTGAAATTTGTCCCGGGTTTACACTGCAGCAATGTCGTCAGGCACTGAGATTGGGGGGCAGTTGAGGTTCATTAAGCAAATTAAGCCACACTTGAGAAGTGTTTTGTGACAGTGAATCAGTCTGGGCCTTTACCAACACTCAAATGTTATGGAAAAAAGTGTTTATAACTGGCATTTGTATTCCAGCAAATGTTTTAGCAGAGAGCCGAACTCAGAAGCGCTGCCATGTGGTTCCGAGTGCCAGGGTGTCCCAGGGGTGCCCGGTGAGCTGGGCTTTGTTTCCCTGCAGCCCATGGGCAGCTGGAGTCATTTGCAGCAGAAGTCATTCTTGTTCTGTGCGGGGCACAGCCGCGAGGGAGAGGGAGGAAGCAGCAGGCATACATCAAGCACTCTTTAGGCAGCGAGCCTCTGCCAAGGGGAGATAAGGAGAAATGAATTAGCTACTCTGGAACCAGCTCCGCTGCTTCTTCTCAAATAACTTCGGCTCGGTGCCTAGTGAAAGCACATCTTTGCTTTGGATGTCTTGTTTCCGCTCCATGTCAATTTTCTAGTGCTAAACTAATTTGCTGAGGCCCTGCTAACGTCCCTGCCAGAGGAGCTTCCATCGCCCTTATCTTTATTTACTCAGAAACATCATGACAGTATATTTTAGCCCTCTTTGCCTTTCAAATTATTTTCAGCAACATTCCCCATCTCTCCCAAAAGCTGCTTCCTGCACAGGGATACGTCTTAGCAAGAGGAAAATGCCAATGCAGCAGTCAGGTCCTGGACACGTGTTGCACAACGCTGTGACAGAGGAGTGAGTGGCTGGGAGCCCTGACCTTGGCCCAGCCAGCAGCCTGGGGTGGCAGCAGCAGCACAGAGCAGCCCTGAGCCTGCAGATGCCCTGGGCCTGGCACTGATGGGTTGCTGCAGGCAGGAGCCCCCTCTGCCCGGGCAGTGGGGATGCTCCCTGTCAGCCCTGGCCACAGGCTGTGCCTGGCACAGCTGGCAGGTCGCAGCCAGGCTCTGCACTGCTCAGCAGCACTCTCTCCTCTGCCTTTCCAAGGCTGGGCTGCTTGTTGGACTGTTCTAGCAAGTACCTGCAGCAAGGAAGGGGGGCATGCCTTAGGTGCTGGGGCAGTGTCATGAGACAGGCCCATAGACAGCCCAGGGCCCTTTCCTGCAGGAGCTGAACCTAGCGGCTCCACGTAATTTATTTTGAGCTCTTTACTCAGTGGAGTATTTAATCATTTCGGAACTAAAACCTGTCTTTAGGTTTGTCCATTCTGCCCATGTCTGCACCTTCCTCCCTGTGGAGGTCTGGGATGCACGAGAGCATCCACGCTGGGCTGGAGGAGGTCACTGGAGGGCAAAGGCTGATCCCTCCCTCCCTCTGCAGGCTGAACGAGGAGCCTCCCTCGAATGACACGGGACGGTCCTGGTCCCCAGAGCTCACCCCGACAGGCAGAGGGATCCCTGCCAGGAGCACAGAGCCTCTGCAGGGACAGCACTGAAGATGCTCCCTCCCCACAGGCAGAATGCCTCCAGCAGGATGGAGACATGGGGCCCTTCCTCTCTCCTGGGAGCTGGGGATTTGGAGGGAGCCTGTTCCACACCTTTGGGCACTCAGCCACCTGCAGCTTCTCACCTTCTCCTTCCCTGGTGCCTATGACACTCACTGGAGCCACATTTAATGCTACCCTGCTTAGAAGGCGTGAGGAGTCAAGCCCTCCTGTTTTATTTTGTCTTTGGAATAAAGTCCAGGGTTACAGTGATTAGAGGTTCTCTTCAGTTTCCTGTTAAATCATTCCTAATTATGCATCTCTCTTAATCACGATCTCTTGGCTGGTGACAAAAGGAAATGCTGCAGGTTCTGGCTTGGAGATCACAGCTAATGGCTTTCCAGTAGTTTCAGAACAACAAGGTACCAGTGCCACCTCTTGTCAGTAAAATCTGATAGCAAGAAGCCAATGACCAATGGTCCAGGACCAGCCTTGCTATGCTCCACTGCTGTCACATAAAGTCACGTTCTTGCTTATTTTATGGGGCCATTGGGGATGCTGGACAGAAAATTTTTACACCTAGAGTACATTTGTAACATTTGAGTACATTGTGGGGACAGAGAGCAGCACAGGGGGGAGCAGGGACAGCAGTGCCCTGAACCCAACACATCAGCCCTGGCACCTGTACAGAGCCCGGGGATCTAACCCCCTGCTCCTCTCAGGAGACTTTAGGAAAACAAAAGCTCTTTTTTCTTGCTCTTTTAGATTGGCAGGGAGCTCATGTGCTCCAAGGAACAAGAGTATCAAATTTGAATTACTGTTTATTTCTACCACAGCCATGCCCAAAATCTTGGACTGAGTTTGGGACCCTGTTGCCATGTGCTGTTCAGAACATGCCAAACTACAGCATGAATGAATGAAACAGAAACAGCGAGAAAAAGAAACAAATGTAGAAGGAGGGGAAATAATGTGCATGGGGTGAGAGATGGAGCTTGGTCAGGAAAACCCCAGCACTGGCCCCACCCCTGTCGAGCAGTCAGTCATACATTGACTTGATCACACTGCCCAGTTGTGTTTTGTATTCAGAAAGATGCCTGTATCCAGGAGTTATGGCAAAGTTATTACGAGTTCTAGTTCAGGCTTTTATTTTGTGCAATGCCAGAGCTCATTCCAGTGAGAATGGAACAGAATCCCTAATTCAGCATACTTTTGATATGAACGCAGATGTTAATCCAAAAATCTGTGTAAAAACTAGGAACACTTGCTTTACTTTTAGAAATGGATGTAATCCCACTGAAATTAACAATATAACTCATCCCAGCTGCAGCACTAAATGTACATTCTCTGCTCTTTGAAGATCAATACCATTATTTAGTACTGTGTCTTTAGTAATAATTGGCTAAAGCCCTCTCCTGTCCCTTTGACAGCAATCTCCTTGGCACAAGCACCCGCAGGGCTGAGCCCCGGGGTCAGTGCTGGCCAGAGCAGAGCCCAGGCTGTGTGTGCCCGAGCCAGCCCCTACCTGTCTGGCTGCTGTGCTGCTGGTGGCAGCAGCCCCGCTCCCTGACTGGGGCACAGATGCTGAGCAATGCAGGCAGGGCTAGCAAGGAAGCTGCTCTGGGCTCAGGGAAGCTCTGTTTGCCTTTGGCCTGCAAGGCTGAGCCCCAATTCTGCTGCCAAGCCTCGCAGCTCTCGCCCCATGGACAGACGCACACGGCTTTTCCCATCAGCTCCATCAGAATAAATAAAACTCTGCTGTGGTTTCTTGTTATAAACTCTTTACAGAAGCTAATTACTGTTGGCACGGAATTAACCACCAGTTGTTGAAGTGAAATTTTGCTCAGCTCTGGATGCTGCCAGCACTCACAGTACGGTGAGAGGAACGTGCTGCCCACAGGTGCTCTGCCAGGGCAAGATCAACCCCTCTGCCCTTCAGGTGGAATTAAAAATCCTCTTTCACCTTTTCAACAAGCAGGGGATGAATCCCAGTGTCCTTGTCAACATTTCCCCTCTAAACAAGCTCCATTCTCACGCTCAGACCGCAGCAGCCTGCAAATGCTCTGGCACCTTTGCCTGTGTGCTCAATCTGCTCAGTTCAGGGGCACATGTGGTGTGCAAGGCTGCAGGGAGAGGATCCCTTTCAGGCTGCTGTGCTGCTCAGGGCTGAGCAGGTGTTTTTATACCATTCTGAATAGCTGCTCTGACTGAGAAAATGAAGGGAAAAAATCTGTCCTGTGGAGACCAACTTGTGAGGTTTGCACTTTATTTATGGGAAAATAATTCAGCAGGGTCAATGGGGCATCGGTTTACAGGGTGCCCTAGCTGCACTGATGAGTAATCTGCTAATTAATAGCTTTGGAAATGCTGCCAAGATGCTGCCAGAGTGATTACAGCACTCCAGCACAGAGCTTGTCCTCCAGACCATTGCAGTGGTTTTTGGAGCACCTTTTCCATGAGTTTCCAGATCAAGAAAGGAATTTTCCTCGTGTTCTTACTGGGTGTGCACCTCATACTCGACACTTCTTTCCTCTTTCAGTAGTGGATGTGGGTCCAAGTCCCTTATGACAAACTTTTCATTTTTATCATTGAAGTGCTATTTTTCCTTGCTTCTGTCACCTTCAGGAAACCTGTTACCCAGCTCTGGGTGCTCTTTGAGGAAGCAAAGATTAAGTAATAGGCAGCAACAGGGGATGTATGACAGTGCACTGAGAAACTGCATCTCTGAGGGCCAGCAGGTTCCGTAAACGCCACCCGGAGCAGGGCACCACTGGAGGCTTCCCTGTCTGCAGTTCCTTTCTGGGTGCTTTCTTCACTCCCTCGGTGTTTGCTCTCCTGCAACAGCAAGGAAACGGAGAAGAGGAAGGAAAGGAGGCAATGAGCACACATCTCAGAGGGGGGGGCAGAGGAAGGTACCAGAGGTGCCCTTGTGCAACGGGCCTGTGCCCAGCAGCAGTGTCCCAACAGGGACAGGGGCAGCAGTGTCCCAACAGGGACAGGGGCAGCTTTCCTGTTAGACAAGAGCCTGAGGAGGAAAGGAGAAGTGGGGCTCTGTGGCTTACAGGAATCAGCAGGGCCCAACCACCGCCCTGTCCAGCCAGCACAGCCCTGCCCCTGCCCTCACCCCCATCCTGAGGGCTCCATCAGGCACACAGCAATCCTGGGTGTTGTTCTGCACGGCTAATGATGGGGATCTCTGTCCCAGGTGAAGCAATCTGGAGACCCATTCCTACTGTGTGACTTGCCCAGAGCCCTGGGGGCAATTCCAGGGACCAGTTTTTCAGCCTGTTCACTCTGTTATTTTTGCTAAGCCCGGTCTAATAAGGCAGTAGCTCCTCAAAGCGAGCCTGGAGGGGCAGAGCCCCTTCTCCCCGGGGCACAGGGCAGAGGGCAGCGGGCCTGGCAGGGGAGGCTGGGGGCAGCAGGGCCAGCCCCAGCCCTGGAGCCCCTTTCCCCGGCCAGAGGCACCTCTGCCCTGCAGAGGAGCCCCTCGAGCTGAGCTCTCTGCTGCTCTGCCGGACCCCGAGGGTCCTGTGGCCATGAATCACCTCCTGCTGGACCTGCCAGATGAAAACCCTGCCCTTCTCCAGAGGTTCAAGCTGTACACAGTTGATTTCTGGTAGCTGCTACAACCATACTTTTCAATGGCTAACCACAGTTGCGCTTTTTTTTTTTTTCATGAAATTACATTATTTTTATGTACTGTTGTATTTTTGCCAGGTGTCTGAGCTTTCCAAGTGCCATGGCTATCAGGCCCAAAGGAAACAATCTATTTTTTCCTGTTACATCTGTCATCACAAAGTTTAAAAAGGACCTGGAAACACACCTGGAGAGCCACTCTCAAGACAAAAGATGTCAAACCTTGTATTCTTGGTGTCTTCTTAGATCTCCTTGTTACTTAATTGTGTTGGCTATATTAATGCTTTGAAATTCTTGCTGTATTTGATTGTCAGTGACAGAGCTGATGTTTAGTTTCTGGTCTGAAGAACAGTCTGGTTTTTAGAGTATGGTGTGTTGTGCTTGAGCTCTGTGTTCAGTCTGCTGAAGCTGAAGGGCTGTGGCTCAAAATGAACTTGTTTGCAGCTTAGGATTCTAATAAAAGAGGTATCCAGTATTGCTGGAACACCAGCTTTATCTCCCAGCAAAGCCTGCAGGGCTCAGCTTCATCCTGGGAGTGCTCAGCACCTTGCTGACTTAAATCATTTTATGTGAACATGTGCTGGGACTGGCAAATGCCCCCAACCCAGCCGGGCACACCTGGGTTATTTGTATGGATTATAAACGCGTTGAATGTGCCAGTGCTCAACTGAACTCTGCAGGGCTGGGTGCAGGACAGACAGAGCCCCAAAGCTGGCCCTGCCCAGCAGGTTCTGTGAGTGGGGGCCTTGTTTTGCACCGGGCAGAATCTGGGGTTTGAAATGTGTCAGCCCCAACGCTGCCATTCAGCTGAGTCAAAGGCCCCAGCTGAGTGGGTGGATTTTTACAGAAGGCCTGGCTAATTTTTAGACCATTAGTAATGGAGCTGAGGAAGATAAGGTAATGAACAGTGTGCTCCAGTCTCATGCTGCAGAGTGCAGAGAGTTCAGCTGCAAGAGTTAAGAAAGAATTCTTTTCCCCATCTGTGCCATTGCACAAGAGCTGAGGTGCCTGAGCCAGGGGACAGCAGCAGGAGCTGGGTGTCAGACATGGTGGGGTTTGTTGATGGCCAGTAATGGAAAATGGAAAACACATTTCTTCTGAGCCTCCACAAGTGGGATCTGGGCAACATTGCCCATGGGACTGTGCCACGGTGCTGTGAAACACCTCTTAGTGCTTGTGAGCACTTCACACCTGGACATCCCATGAAGAAAGGGATCGTTTAATATTTGGATGCATCAATTGCAAGGCTTAAAATATGGGATTCTTTCCTCAGTGTGCTTTAGATGGATCAGTGTCATCTCTCAAAACAAGTGATCTGGATTTCTCTGTGATTGTGAAGCTGCTAGAAAAGTACAAAAATTGTCTTTCCTTTCTATACAAATCTCAATCGTTTTCTTCTTAATATATGCCTCTGTGATTGAAGGTAAAAATTATCATGCAGATCTCTAGATGTGCTCCCAGCCAAGAAAATGGTGTAAATTCAGCTCTAATTTCACCTTCCAAAGAAAAGAAAAAGGTAGAAATGTTGAGTGACAGAGTGCTCATAACTCTCCCTACATTAGATATTTTATTAACGGCTCCATTGGGGCACTAATTTATTTCAATTTTTTCATGCAGTGCTGTGCAGATCCCAGCCTTCTTCACTGTCTTTGGCCCCCCCAAATACATCAGCTAATGCTCTCTTTACACACAGCACACACACAGGTGGTTATAGGCCTGTGTCTACTGTTACAGGACATTTTTTTCTTGAAGTTAGATTACAGCACAGTGCAGGTAATTAAACAGTGATCTCTATACAAATTAAAAGGGTTGGTGCATACTTTATTTTGGAAGCACAATTACAGTAATTTCAGTGCATGCTGACTGCATAACAGCACGCTCAGGACCCCGGGGCCCATTGGGGATGTGTGAGCGCTGCTTGCACATGCAAATGTGAGGCTTACTCACCTCCTGCCTTTGAAGTGCCACCGCTGCACAATCCCCAGGGAAATGTGCCTGCACTCCAAGGCTCCCCAGTTTTCAAATGGTTTGGGAAACAATACTTGAAAATTAAGACTCTTCTTCCCATTTCCCGCTGCACATCACCACATCTGAGCAACGCACAACGCACAGGTGAAGAGGTGCCTTTCCTTTCCCTTCCTGCCGGGCAGCGCCGGAGCTGCCCTGGGAGGCCCGGCAGGGCAGGCTGCCCCCGAGCAGCTCCCGCTGCAGATTGTCCCTGCCCGGCTCCTCGGCAGCTCTGCCTGCCATGGGCAGCCCCTGGCACAGCTGGGGCCAGCCCGGGCACCGGCACACGCGGTGGCAGCGCTGGCAATGCCCGAGTTAGAAAGTATTGGAGATCGGACTGCTCCCCACGCCGCTGCCCTGCTGCTCGGAGCACACTCACGGTGTTCTCCCCTCCTGACCGAGCTCCGAGGCAGAGCTAGTGTCCCGGAGCAGGGCGAGGAGCCCGGCAGGGCTGCCCGGCTGATGGCACGGGCGGCAGGCAGGGGCAGCGCAGCACCGAACACCCCGCCCGCGGTGAAGGCTCGGAATCGGCGGGGAAGGCAGCGTGATTCCGAGCGGCTGCGTACAACGGAGGGCAGCTGAATGCAAAAGTGAAAGCAGATGCGCCGTGAGATTCCCGCGTCTGCAGAGGGAGGGGATGCCGGGCTGTCAGTGCAGAAAGCCCCAGAACCCATGTGCGCCTCGTGCTTTCCGATGAGCGACAAGCGCTGCCCTCCTGCCACCATGGGGAGCGGCAGAATCCAAGTGCGGGCATGAACGCGAGAGTGCAGCCCCCAGGAGGGGCGAACCGCGAGTGTTGGTGCGCAAGCACATCCCCCGGCGTCCCCCGGCATCCCTTCGGGATCCCTCTGGGATCCTTCGGGAATCCCACCGTGCCGGGATCCCATCCTGCCGGGATCCATCCCTCCGGGATCCCATCCTGCCGGGATCCCATCCTGCCGGGATCCATCCCTCCGGGATCCCATCCTGACGGGATCCATCCCTCTGGGATCCATCCCTCCGGGATCCCATCCTGCCGGGATCCATCCCTCCGGGATCCATCCCTCCGGGATCCCATCCTGCCGGGATCCCATCCTGCCGGGATCCCATCCCTCTGGGATCCATCCCTCCGGGATCCCATCCTGCCGGGATCCCATGCTGCCGGGATCCATCCGTCCAGGATCCATCCCTCTGGGATCCCATCCTGCCGGGATCCATCCCTCTGGAATCCATCCCTGCCGGGATCCATCCCCCCGGGATCCCATCCCTCCGGGATGCGGGTGCAGCCCCGGCCGGGATGCGGGCTGCGCTGGCCCGGCCGGCCCGGCGGTGCCCGGTGAGCGCTCGGGGGCCGCAGGGACAGGAACGAGGGACGGGAACGAGGGACGGGAACGAGGGACGGGAACGCTCCCGCCCCGGCTGCTGCCGCTTCCCCGGAGCCGCCGGAGCCGCGGGAAATCCCCGGCGCTGCCCGGGCCCGGTCCCGCCGCTCCGAGCAGGGCCGGGGAGGCACCCACGGGCACCACGGGGACCTTCTCCCTGTGCCTCGGAAACGATTGTTCATACAGTCGTTAATTGATATTAAATCTGTGTGTGAATTTTAAACGGATCGCCGGAACACGGATACTCTCGCAGGATGCAAGCACTGCAATGCAAATTAATTTTTCTTGCTTCCGAAGTGGATTCCAAATTTACATCCACACAGGGAATTAATTAGGATGAGCTGTTGCCTCTGAAAAAAAAAAAAAAAGCCTTGAAACCCACAGTTCTTTCTGTGGGTGTCCCAGGGCACCACAGGTTGATGGGACAGATCTTTGAAATGTCACTTGGCTCAGTCATTGCTTTCAGAAAGTCAGAATGCTCTGAGCAGAAAGGCTTTCTTCATATTAAACCTCTGAGATCGATCACCTGATTTTAAATTTCTTCTAGACAGCATAATGTATTAGTAAAAGCTCCCAAGGGAGTATTAAAAGGAATTCTTTCTGCAGGCATGGAGATGTAGGTGTGTTGCTGTGGGGTAAGGTAAGGTGAGGTGTGTTCTTGCTGCACAGCATCTCTGCTGTGGTTTGCCTCGTGTTCTTGCTTTTACCCTGTGGTAAATGAGAAGCTCCCCCAGGATGAAAGAGGAAGTATCTCTCCAACTTGAAACATCTTGGTAAGCACTGCAGCAAAACAGTAATATTTTTATTTCTCCTTAATGACTCAAGAATATTTTTAATTCTCTCACATCTAATGCATGAGTGCTGTCAAATTCTGACTACAGCAGTGTTCTTCTCCATTTGACCAAAAAGAGCTGTCAAAGGAGGTGATGGATGAAGAGTTCAAACTTCTGTGCTGAGGGAGGTCAGCCTGTGAGTGATGATCTGCCACTGGCCTCAGATCATGAGCTGTTTGCACAACTTGGGCTCAGGACAAGCCCAGGCTGAAGATGACAGATGATGCCATGTAAGCTGTCCCCAGTGGCTCATTCCAGTCTGATCCAGATCATCTGCACCCAAGGTCATGAGCACTCCAGAGCCAGTCACTGGCAAGGGTGACAGGCCTGGTGGCCTCCCTCCCACTGCTCTGAAGGATGACAAAAGGGAAGGTAAACAAATAACAGGAGTTCTCTGCCACTCATGGCCTCCTCTGAAGCTTCAGCAGCGGGAAGGGGAGGGGTGAGACCCTGGTGAGTAACACAGGCCAGTGCTGCTTCTTGAGAAGTCACTGCCCAGCTGATGGCCCTGCTGGACATGTGATTGCTGTATGCACAGATGAGAGCAGTATCACACTCTTCTCAGGATTTAGCCACTTCCTAAATTTGTGGTTTGGTGAGCAGAATAGAATCTTGTGTTTGGTGGCCTCAGAAAGTGACTAAAATTAGAAATAGAGGTGGATGTATTTTTCAACTTTTTTGGACGGAGTGTCTTGGCTGGCATTTCCCCATTCTGCTCTTTCCTTGCCCTATGAATTAGGTCTGTTTGATCTATGGCTGGCGTTTCCTCATTCCCCTTCTTCCCTGCCCTGTGATTTCGGTCTGTCTGGTCCATAGAGAGCCCTTCTCCCTGGCAGATGGGATCAGGCTTCACTATGTCTTCCTTGACCTTCCCTCTCTCTTCTCTTTGGTTTGAGACTCAAACAAAAACAGACACTGAAGTTTCACAACCCAGCTAACCCAATTTTCATCATTAATCCTCCCTCCTTTTTGCCTGGCCTTCTCTGGAAAGGATCACATGGTAGAATCATGGTCATGGGGGAACTGTCTCGAGGGTTTCTGGTAAAGTACCCACCCCTCTTCCCTGTGGTCAGCTTGGGCTACTCCTCTTTGCTATATTTTCACAACAAAAAAAAGAAAGGAAACCGTTAGGTCAGCAGCCCAAAAAATCAGGGAAGGAAAAGGCTGCTCAGCCAAGGCAGGGCTTGCAGGGAAAGAAAAGGAGAAGGAAGAGCCCCTGCACCCAGGCTGTGGCTCTGTGAACGCTGCCACAGGGGCATTGGGCGGCTTGGCTGGTGCATTTCAGTGGGTGGGGAAGTTCAGAGTGAGGGGGCTCCCTGTTGTTTGTCCACACTCTGGGGTTGGGAAGGGTCTGGTGAATAATTTTTCCCTGGTGCTCACATCCGCTCCTCTGCTCAGCGCTGACTGTAGGAGACCCACGGCCTCTCTCCTTTTTCCTCTTTCCCATTTACTCATGATCTCAGTGTGGCAGCCCTGGTGAGTGTAATCTGCTCTAATACTCATGTCTGGGGCCTGTTGCAGTTCAGCTGGTTCCTTTCAGATCCCCATGGCATTTTTTCCTCTGGGACTCAGGCAAAGCCTTCTCTAGGACACCATGCAAGGAGCCCCCTGCTCCCCTGCTCTCATCTCATCTCATCTCATCTCATCTCACATCTGCATTGAGGCCCTCTCCAGACTTGGGCCTGAACACCAAATGATACTGGAGGGGAGATTTTCATTCCTCACCATTATCATTGTCCATCTGGTTTAATCCCTCTGCTCTCCCCACAGACCTCTACCATCCATTTAGTGTTGAAGGGCCCAGTAAGTCCAGAACTTCAGTTCTGCTCACTTCTGCTTCATTTCTGTCAGAATCCACTGGACTCTGAGGTAAATCCCTGGGAGAAAGATCATTTTAGTCAAATCTCTGAAAATTGTACTCATGTCAGGACCCAGAAGGGAAGAAAGTTTCATGTGGATGGGGGCTTTGCTGAAAGAATGTAATCTGTCTCTTACCTTTGTGACCTCATATTTTGGGGAGCTGCAGTTTGGTAGCAAACAGCAGCACTAAAAATAAATGTTTTGCCCTCATCTCCACACTGTTAGTATAAAAGGATGGCTGAGTGGGTGGACTGACTCTTCTGTGTTCCTTTTTCTTTCGGTTCTTTTTTTGTTTAACTCAAGAATCTGTCGTCTTCATGTTCACGAGGCTTGACCCGGTCAGGAGCCTTTTCTCTTCTTTCCTGGCTCTCAAGCAGGACCCCTCTGTCCCCCTTGCAGGCAGCCCTGGCCTCAGGCACTGCGGTGCAGAGTGAGGGGTTGCTGCTCTGATTTCTCAGCGCAGCCTCTTTGCAGTTGTTCCACCTCTGGAGCACCAGTACAAGCCTCCCCCATTCTCCTCCCTCCTGCCTTATCAGAAACCCAGCCCAAGACCCGTAAAGGCCACCTGCCAACACATAACTCTGCTCTACCTGGATGAAACTCTTGATACTGCCTTTTTTAACTTGTTTTTCAGGTAGTTCCTACCCTTTGAACACTGTCATTTTTCAGACTGTCATTCACAAAGTTCATTGGGTCTCAACCACAGCCTCTGAACTGAAAAAATTTATATGCCTCATTTTTGTGGGCTAGAGTAAAATGGAGCACAAGTTTTGAAAGTGCTGAATGTTTTCTGTCCTAGAGAATTCCTCTAGAGACTCCTACACACGCACAAAATACTGTTTCTGAAGTTGGAGCACAGAAACGTTCCCCTTCCTCCAGGAGTGGTCGAGCTTGGATTCCCAGCAGAGACCTCTGTGAGCTCCAAGGCTCTCTGGTGTGGCTGAGAGGGGCCCGGGCTACCAGAGTCAGGGGTAACAACGGGTCTTGTAAAGGACATAAAACCTGACATTCCCCAGTTAGGATCAGCCTGTCGGGAGTTGAGAATCCCTTCACGTGGAGCATCATGCCTGCCCTTAATGAGAATCATGGCTGCCCTTTAAGCACAGCACTGAGCTCTGCTATTAGCTTGTGCCCTGCTGGAAGGAGTGAAGACAAGACCTGCTGTGGCAAAGGGCCAGGCCTGGCCCTGCCAGCTCCACCCCACTGCCACCCTCAGTGCCCTGTCACTGAGTGCTTGCTGGTGTGTGGGTGGTGCAGCACATCCCTGCACCATGTTCTCTGGCAGAACGGGAATTCTGAGCTCCTCTGAGGCAGAGGGGCCTAAATTGGAGCAAGGAGGCAAGAATCATTGGGTTCTGGTGGCCAGGGGCAGTGCCAGCTCCAGTTCTGCTTGCAGGAACCTTTCAGTGGGCAGTCACTCGTTTTTGGTCTCGTCCCAGAGAAAACAGGGGTGTGTGTTGGGTCATTAGAGCACTGCCTGCTGTGGGAACCAGGCCCACAGAAAGGACACAAGGTCTCCTGTCAGTTAGGACATGGAGCAGAAGATAATCCCACAGAAATGCGCGTGTGTGTGGAAGATTTCAGAATGGCCAGCTTGAACAGAATGGTGAAACCTGATCAAAGACAACAAACTCCATCATTTAAGCTGGCTTTGTAATTGCGGTGTTCTATTAACAAGCAGATATTGCTGGAAGGGCTGGTCGTGCAGATGTGTAACATCTGCACGCATTAGGCCTCTGGAAAGTGTCCTGGTGATAGTTCATTCCAAAAATGTCATTGGTTTCTAGCTTTTCTCTTGACTGGAAAAAGGAAGAAAGCTTTTCCCAGGGTCATTTTTGGTGGACGCTTCCATTTTTGGTGGAAGTGTTTTCTGGTTCAGACCAAGCGGACAAGGGGAGACAGACCCCAACAGCAGAGCCAGAGTTCAGTTCTCCTGGTGAAGATGAGCTCCACAGCCTTGTCACAAGGGTCACTGATGAGGGAGAAGGACCATGCAAAACCCCATGGCTTTGCTATTCCCCTTCATTTCGATGAGTGTGTTCTGTGGTTTCTAAATTCCTTCCCAAGGACAGGTCCTGGGCTAGTAAAACATGGAGGTTTGTGTGGGAATCTGAACAGCCTGAAAGGAATATGGCTCATGACAGGCCTCTTGCTCAGCTCCAAAATTCAGGGAAACCTGAACTTTATACAGGGGAGAAGAAATTTATCCCCCAATGTGATCTTCCCTGGCCAACTCTGCTTTGCACCCCCCACGAGCAGTAAACTGAATGATCTTTTATGAAATGCAGACTTTATGGGTAACTTGGTTATTGATTGTTCAAGGGGATTTTTGTCAGGATGTTCCTCTATGACCTTGGGGTGGGGGGAAAACAGTCACAGCCAGGCCAGCTAATTAATGATTTAATATCAGCAGTTTAAATCTACACGTTTGCACTTTGTCCAAACAGCTGCAAGTGCTTTAGGAAAGGTGATATTCCCCCATTTTGTGGAAAAAGAAACTGAGGCACAGTGCAGCTCAGTTATTTGTCCAGAATCACTTGCTGTTGGGAACAGAAAACACCGTTCACGCTCATGTGAGAATCATTAGATAATACTTATTATTAAGGAAATCCACTCCTGTCTAGAATATGACTGAGTTTTGAGATCTTAGGGACATATGAGCTCTCTAAATTGGGCAAGGAAGCTCTTGGTTCTCCCTTCAGCTCTCTGCAGTGTGTAACGCTCTGTTTAAACACAGCAAGAACATTAACTGGAACACAGTTCTGCCTTTCCCCCTTTCCCCTTCTCTCCCAAATTCCACAGATCTGGTCTTATTTGCCCGAACCAATCCCCTGCACTTGGGGCAATCAGGTGCCGTGGCCAGGGCGTGCTGATTGCTCGGGAGCGCCTTTGGGCAGTGCCATTAGCGCCGCGTAGCCGGGCCGGGCCGAGCCGAGCCGAGCTGGGCAGAACCGAGTCAGGCCGGGCGGAACCGAGCCGGGCCGGGTGGAGCTGAGCCGAACCGAGCCGAGCCGAGCCGAGCCGAGCCGAGCCGAGCCGAGCCGAGCCGAGCCGGGCCGGGCGGAGCTGAGCCGAACCGAGCCGAGCCGGGCAGAGCCGAGCCGAGCCGAGCCGAGCCGGGCAGAGCCGAGCCGGGCCGGGCCGAGCCGGGCCGGGCCGGGCAGAGCCGGGGATGCGCCCGGCGCTCCGCGGCTGCCGTGGCCGAGCGTGGCCAAGCGCCGCGGTGGGACCGGCTCGGCCCCGGCAGTCGCGGGTGACCGGAGTGGTCCCGGTCCGGCCTTTGGGCCTTTGCCTCGCTGGTTTTGTTTGCCGAGGGATGTGAGCACTTTGTCCCCGGATGAGCACTTTGCCGAGGGATGAGCACTTTGTCCCCGGTGCCAAGCTGGCCGCTTCACACCGGCCACTCTGCGGTAGCTGATTGCACCACAGGTCCTGGAAAGCCTCTGACATCAAAAGTTTTTTGAAAGAAAGGTTCAGGAGGCGATTTTGAGCAGTTTGGGCGTTGGGTTTGTCCAACTCCTGTGTATGCACTAGGGCATATGGAGGGACTCTTGGGGCTGCCCTGTGCCAGGCCAGGAGCTGGACTTTGCTGCTCCTTCTGGGTCCCTTCCAGCTCAGGACATTCCATGATTCTGTGTCTGACCCAGTGAATGTGACTCCAAAGACATCCTGACTGGATCTCTATCTGCACAGGGGCTGCCTTGCATGGTGTTTGCAATCTGTCTGTCACCACTACTACACTATGAATGTGGGGTATACATGCAGGTCATCCTAAAAGCACCACAAAATAGGATACAGATTACTTTGGCTTGGTGAGATTCATTTTGGGGTTTGAATGTTTTTGGGGGGAGTTGCCTTGAAATTATTATCTTTCAATATTTAACATTTCTCCTGTTTTGCTGGCTTCCAGCCAAGCCCTCCTTCCACTGCAGGCAAAGAGAGCAGAGCTGGGTTGGCAGCCTGCTCTGCTCCCTGGGAGGGTGTGCCTGTCACCCCCTCTGCAACTGGGATTTCATCTCCCTAGACAGCAAGGTATGGCACAAGACCATCCTTTAAATGTCACGTGAGATTCTGGGAATAGTCTCCCTGGTCCCAGAACACTTCCAGCACTGTTTATCTGAGCTCTCTCATGGTACGCCAGCACCAGGTGTTCTGTGTGCCTGAGGCCCCACGTGTTCTGGAAGGCTTCCTCGGGTTTTGTTTGTGCAGAGTTATCCTGCTCTGCACAGTGGGCTCAGTGAGCCTCTCCCATGCTCTCTGCATATTCCTGCTGATGGAGAGAACATTCCTGTGCTTCCCCAAATGACCCATGGCAGGATTGCTGTGACCACACTCCAGTGTCCACCTCTGGCCAAGCCCTGCAGTGGGACAGGGCTGTGCAATGGCTCTTTGAGCTGGGTCTGCCCTGATCATCTTAAACACCAGCTGTGGGCATTTCTTGCTTCTGTACAGCCCATTCCTTCTCAGGTGCCTGGCTGTGCCTTTCTGAACGTGTTTGTTTTTGTTACGCAGCAGCCACCATGTTGTGCTTATTCCAGTGAGAACTGGGTGAAATTCCACGGCCTCGTGCTATGCAGAAGGACAAACAAGGTCACATCCAGGAAACTATAAATAGAAACTGTACACAAGTCAACAGGGATGACTAGAGGAGAGGTGGCTGTATGGAACTGTCCAAATTTATGTGCCCAGTTTGGGAACTAAAGGTAAGGTTCCCCCATGGAAAGAGATACCTTTCCTTTGAATTGCCCTCTGGAAGAGAATTCCTTCACTCTTTCCCTAGGTGCTAGAAGGGTCTGGATCACTGCACACAGGATCAACCATCAGCACTCAGTTCCAAAGCAAACAGGGCCCAAAGGAAACAGCTCCCTGTCCTGCTCATGTAGATCTCAGGCCAAATTGTACCAGGGGGAAAACCAGCAGAATGATGAGGCCAGGAAGAACAAATTACAGCTCTTGGGTACCACATCATCACCCTCATTTTTGTACTTGAGAAGGACAATTATCTGTTTAATTGTTCTGTCATCTCAAATAATAGTCCTGAGCTGCTCTGTGGCACCTGGGCTGGCGGTGGTTTCGGTGGGAGTGCCCTGCGTGCTCCCCTGTATTTGCACACCAGCCTGGCTTGTGCATGTGCAGGGATTACTCTCCCTTTCCAAACAGAAAGCAGTGACTGGACCAAGCCCAAGCATTGTTTAAGAGTGGGCTGTGACTCTGTGGTTTGTTTTCTTGTTTTGTTTGTAAAGGTCAGAGATGTAATGATTTTTTTGAGGTAAAAGTTGTACTCAGATCTTTAACTGGGCCGAGCTGGAGGGGAAGTGAAAAAGTAAGTCTTGGTCAAAAGCATGGAATTTCTTTGGTGATTTCTCTCATCAAACATGTGCCCAAAGTGGAAGCTGGCTGTGTCTCCCTGAGGCCACATTACCTTCCATAATGCCCCAGTCTGCCTGCCTAAATGTAACCCCTGCACGTGGGCTCACATCTGATAAAAATCCTGGTTCTGATAGGATTTCCCAGGCGTGCCAGACTGCTGTGAGCTGCAGAGAGGCATGTTCCCTAGTAAGCATTCCCAGCACTGCACCCCTGCCTTATCTGGGCTGTGAGCGGGGCAGGGAGGAGGATTTGGACTCTGCCTTGCACCAGGGATTTTCACTGAGCAGCCTCTGCGAGGCACCTGGCAAAGTGACAGGAGGAGGAAACTGCTCACAACTAACAAATCCTTCCCACTGCTCTGGGGTGAAAGAGACCTGCCGTGGATCATTCTTAGCTCGTTTTCGAGGCCATAGCCTGTGTGAAACCTTTAGTAAGGGATTGCTTGTGGCAGACAAGCGAGTCCAAGTGCCAGTGATGTTTTCTGTGGGGTCTGATATTTGTGGGAGGTCTGGGCTTTCAGGGTTGTTTGCTTGGAAATACCATGGACATTGTACAGAAACACTGGTACAAAAAGGCTAAAGAACTAACCCCCACTTTTTACAACTTTCTGCATGCTCAGTAATAGCTACATGATGCAGACACACATTCAAAGTAAGAGTACAATTGTTGCTGGACATTCTTCTGACTATGTCAGATTCTTAAAATTGAAGTATTAAGAGGTGGAGAACTGGTGTCAGTGAATGGTTTGTATTGGAAAAAACAACCAAGGTATGTTTTTGAAACAAAACTTTTAAGGGACGCATCCCATTTTCTTTTAGTCCATCCCAATTGTCTTTTGTAAATTTCAAAGTAGGTACCAGAAAAGCTTCTGAAATCTCAAAAATATTCACAGGAAAGGAAAAACATTTCCTGTTGATCTCAGCTTGGATGCTTGGGGGGGGGAGTGTGACATTTTCTGCAAAACTGACAGAGACCAGGTAGGATTTTCACTGCCTGCCAGGCAGGTTTGGAAACCTGCTTGATTTCCCTGCAGCTCACCCGGCCAGCTCCCAGGGATGCTGACAGAGGGAGCTGCGAGCCAGGGACCCAGCCAGGCTCTGGCTGTCACCCGTCCTCTCCTGGGGGTCCCACGGGGCAGCTGCTCCGGGCAGCCCCTCAGGGGGCTCCTTCCAGCGGTGCCCGGGGGCTGCGGGCACCTCTGGGGCTCCGGGCAGCCCCTCAGGGGGCTCCTTCCAGCCGTGCCCGGGAGCTGCGGGCGCCTCTGGGGCTCCGGGCAGCCCCACTGACCCTGCCCCGGCCGGTGCCCCCACCCAGCTCCTCCCTGCAGGGCAGGGATGCGGCTCTCCAGCTGCCCCATGTCCTCTTCAGCTGCAACCCCACTCTCCATTTTTCTCAGGAATGTGAATTTGGCCACCAATTCACAGCAATTTCACTGAAATAACTTTCAAAATTGAAATGATGCCAGTTGAGGAATATTCCTTAGGGTGTATCTAGGAGTGTTCTGTGAGAAATATTAATCCTTTGGAAGCTAGAGATTAATTGCCTCCTGGATCATTCTGGGAGCTGAATCTTCCCATCCTTGAACACCTTCTGCCCTAAGCACCAGTATTTAGTGAAAGCTGATGTGGGTCAGAATCACAATACTCAAACCACATTGCTGGTTCACGTGGAATGTGTCACCATCAGAAAAAGTGTGAAGATAAAGAAACCTGGTCTAGGGCGCTGTAAATGCTTGCTTTCAGACGTGAAATTTTAAATTTGAGAAAGTTTATCTGGCAAAGAGCCTGGGGGGGGTTTGTGTCTTTGTTACACCTGCCTTGGCCAACAGAAAGAACTGCCACGGTGCCCAGCAGCTTCCAGCAGCTGAGGGAGGGTCCCTCCGTGGCTGGCAGGAGAAGGTGGCTCAGCCCCACATGGCTCCAACTGGCTCCCTCTTGGTGGGATGGGGGGAGAAATGGCAAGGGTAGAAGTGAGAAAGTGTGTGGGTTGAGCTAAAGACAGTTCAGTAGGTGAAGCAAAAGCTGTGTGTGAAAGCAAAGCAAAAGCAGGAATTGGCTGCCCACGTGCTGCGGGCAGGCAGATGCTCAGCTGGGCTCCGTGGCACAGAGCAGTGCCTGGGCACAGGAACAGCATCACTCTGCATGTCCCCTCCCTCCCTCCCTCCCTCCCTCCTTCCCTGGCTCCCCGTGCTGCTGGGCATGGTTCCCTATGGCCTGGGATGGCCGGGGGCTCAGCTGGGCTCAGCTCAGTGCCCCCAGCCCCCTGTGCTCCCCCTGTGCCCCCCCTGTGCTCCCCCAGCCCTCTCGAGGAGCAGAACAGTCCTTGGCTCTGTGCAGGGGCTGCTCAGCAGTGAGGAAAACTTCCCTGTGTTATCAGCACTGTTCCAGCGCAGCTCCAAAGCACAGCCCCGCACCAGCTACCGGGAAGGAAATTAACCCTTTCCCAGCCAAGGCCAGCACAGAGACCTGTGGGAGCCCTGCAGGGGCTGTGCCGTGCTCCCTCCTGTCTGGGACCACAGGAGCTCATTTGGTCCAAGCTGTTCCCAGGAGCTGGAGGGTGAAGCCTGGAGATAAAATGTCTGTACAGCTCCACTGGAGAATCACAGGGACCCTGTGGAACATGGCTTGTGTTCAAAAGTTCACAACATTTAACCTCGCAGAGCTCTTGGGCACTGAGACCTGAGTGCTTTAGCCTTTACTAAACAAATACTTTTAATGATTTGAGTCTTAACAGGAAGGTCCAGTGGGGGCTGTTGAACTCTGGAATTCGCTGCAGGGGGGCATAGGAGAGATTAGAGGCCATGGCTAATCAAAGAAAATCTGCTTTACATTGTACTGCTGCTTGCACAGCTCCAATTCATATCTGTGACTCCCTCTTGCCTTAGAGGGAGCTGCATGTGTAGACTGACCCTTTCTGTGCTGAGCTTTCCTATCAAGATCTCCCAGGCCAGCCTCAGTTCCTCGGGCAGTGAATTCATGAAGTTTTTGCAGGGACACTCCTCTCCCTGCAGCCAGCTGTCCCAGCTCCTGCCCTGCTCCTTTCTGGAGCAGCACACCTCTGCCATGGTTGTGGGTAAATGGAGCTGTCAGCCAAAAGGAATTTTTCAGCTGTTCTGGCTGGGTGTGCAGCTGCACTGCCAGCTGTGCCAGCAGCACGGGGCCCTGGAGGTGAAGCCACAGCCTCCCTGGTGAACCCAAACACGATGGCACCGAGCTGCCAGCGGCTCCTTCTGCCAGGCAGGGGGACAGAGAGAGAGATGGACCCTCAGGAGCTGTGCAGCCAGCAGCTCCTCAGCCCAGAAGCTGCAGACATTTGAAATCAGAGCCTCCTGACTGAGGTGTGGGTGTCAGCTGGTTTGTTCCAGGGCTCATTCCCAGCGGCTCTCACTGGGGTCTCACGGTAGCCCTGGGGCCGTGGAGCTGTGATGATCCCAGCAGGTCCCACTGTGGAAGTGTGAAACTCCACTGCCCACAAGCTGCTTGCTCCCCCATCACTGCCAGAGCTCCTGCCTCTGGAGCACAGCTGGCAGGGCTCCGTGGCATTGCTGCACATCAGCTCTGGGCAAAGCCCCGCTTAAAGCTTGAGGTGCTTGGAGGCAACCTGGATGACTTTGTACCAAAGCAGGTGAGGCAAATGCACTTTGTTGTGCTAACTCACCTTCCTTCAAGCACTGTGGAGCAATAACTTTCAGAAACACAGTGGAAAGATGAAGCCATGTGAGGAAACAGCTCAAACAGCTTCCTCTGTTTCTGCAGTGCTTCTCTAGCCATGTTTGTAAACAGGTTTGAAAACCTGAGCTCTGCACCCACACTGATCCCTCAAATCCTCCTTGCTCCTGGGTAAAATTCACATTGATGGGCCCAAGCACCAGAGCACAGCTACACACACCCCTGACTGTCCTTTGGCAGCATCTACATCCCAGTTGGAACATGTCTTTTAGAAGGCAGCTTTTTGCAGTTTCATACTTCAACTACCAATTAAACTCCTTATCAGTGTGATTCTATCAACAGGAAACTGGTAAGAAAAAAAAAGAAGTACCCACCCCATAGCCCACGATGTTATCTAATCTCTGTCCAATCTGCTTTCTGCTTGGGGACACATGCAACAGGCTGCAGAGCGTGTGTCAGAAGGTCAGAGAATGCAGACAGGGGACAGCAGTGCAAATAACCAGCTGGGACCCAAAGAATCCAAAGTTGAAGCGGATTTTTAAAGCTGCTTAGTAATCAAAATATCTCACTGTGCAAATCACCCTTTTTCTTGTGGTCACAGCTCCTCTGTTTGTGCTCCCTGGAGCGTTTGTCACTGTGCCACAGGTGTGGCAAGTCTCATGAGCACAGAAAGAAACTCGGACGTGGGCTGTGGTGGGCTTGGCAGGGCAGGGTCAACAGCTGGACCTTGAAGGTCTTTTCCAGCTTAAACATTTCTGTGATTCTATGATAGAAACTGAGTTTGGGGTTAAACCTCGTACTTGTACTTGGCAGGAAGAAAGTGGTTTCACTTACAGTAAAAGAGACTTTCTGAGTGCAAAAGTCAGTTCCTGAAGTGTCCAGCTGTTGCAGTTGTGTGGATATCAGACTTAGCTAAAAGCTCTTACAAAAAGTATGTTATAAAATGATGCATAGGTGTGCAGTTGCTACAGGCGGCTGCTTGTTGGTCTTTGCAATTACAGCAGGCTGCTCTTGGCACTGGAAGATGCTCTAGAACTCCTTTATTTTTCTACATATTAGAAAATATTCACTCTCTGGTGCTTCTTTTCAGCTGAGGTTGTGTCACAGAGACTGAATGTCAGCTGCAATGAGTGAAACAAGCCCCTTACATGAGACTCAGCCTGGCTAAAGCTAAACCTGGGGCAGCAGATCAGGTGCCTCTCCTGCCCTGCAGACAGGGTGCAGTAAGAATGACAAAATGCAGGCCAAGGCACCTCTGACCAGCTGGAGCAGTGGCACAGCAACCTCCTTATCCCTTCCCACTGACCCCAGGGTTGCCTAAAACCTCTGCAATCCCATTATTGGTGTTAATCTGTTGGTGTTACTGCACTAAGCATATTATTGAAGGACTGTACAGGTATGGTGAGCTGGAATTTGTGCGGGGCTGGAGAATTAAACAGATTAATGGAAGTGCGTGTGTCAACATCCATTTCCCAGGAGAGTGGGGAGCAACCAAAGTGGGAAGGTTGAGAATGAGAATTCAGAATCAAAATTTCTTTGCACTTTCACAGATCATGGAATTAATTAATTCCCAGTTCTTGGAATTGGTAGAGTAACAAAAGAGCCTAAGGCTAAATGTACATAATCCTGCTACACTGCTGGGGTAATTTCAGAATGTGACAATAGGTCTTCAGTGTGTAAAGGCCTAGAACGTTTTTATTCAGAAAAAGTAATGACTGGAACAATTTGCTTAGGTGGTCTAGGAGTTTAGCAGAGTTCAGTAGGAAAACTTGTTATCACCAAAGCAGCAATCACACTCCAAAGGACTTTACCCCACCTGCTCTCCTCTCCCAGGAAAGAATGAGGCGTTTTCCTTTTTTCTGGCTATGGCACTTCTTAGTATTCTATTTCTAAGCACTCAGTTACTTCAATAAAATGTGTCATTAAGGTCTGTTTTAGAAGGAGAGCTCTGACTTGGGTTTTGCAATCCCGAAACCTATGAAAATTGTCCTGTTTTCCACTGCTGTGTTTGACAGCCAACGTTCAACCTGTGTTACTGGTGTCATCTCCTTGGCTGGCTGGCCCTGTGCTCACTTCCCTTCAAGTGGTTAAGGCAGTGGTTGGCTTGTGTCTCTAATTTAGCCATGGGAAACAGATCTTCCTAGCAATATGCTACTAGAAAACTCCCTAGAACTATTTCGTGTTTTTTGCTTCCCACTCAGTGTTATGAAACATTCATGGTAATTGCTGAACACTGGCAAATGCTGTGCTCTGGTGATTGTGCAGCAAGGCTGATAATATGCTTTTTATAGCATAGGTAAGTCCATAACAAGGACCTCTAAGATCCTCCTCTGCTCTGGGTGACACAGGGGGGTGGCAGCTCACTGTTGTTTCTGCCCACAGCTTTAGCTAAAGAAACCCCTACCAGACATGAAGGGAGAGGGATTGTTTCTATCGCTTTAGAGCTAAAGATAACTCTAATTACATTCCTTTAAGGTGCCTTTATCAATGTCACTTCTTGTAGCAAGTTAATTTAGGCCTGTTAATTCAGTGATATTTATGGGTTTGGATTGGGGTCTTTGTGTAGAGATAGCTGTATGGGTGTGAAAATACAGAGTGAAATTATTGTAATAAAAGAGCCCACACATCCTTCCTTACTCTTGCTGCTTGCTCCTTCCAGCTTGGATAGGCTCCCAGCAGTCAGAGAGGTTCTGTTGCACAGGAACTGCTGGTGTTGAGGATCTGCAGAGCCCAGGCTGGCCCTGGGATCCTCCATGTCCCAGAGCATCCTCTGAGGCTCCGGGGCAGCCGAGGGGAAGGGAAGCTGGGGAATATGAGGTGCTAGACTGTCACATTCCAGGTTAAAGCAGTTCTTTCTGAAGCTTGTGCTGGCTGAGGCAGGTGCAGCTCCAGAAGCTCCGAGCTGTGCTGTACCCAGGTCTGTGTCAAGGTGGCCCTGGGACAGGGACCTGCACAGGGGAGCCCAGACAGGGCTGTGCAGGGCGGGTCGGGCCTCGGCAAACAGCAGGGCTTACAGAAACCCTGTCCCTGCACTGCGGAGAGAGTGTTTGTGAAAGGAATGTGCCAGAACCCACAAGAGGTGAAGGGACACGCAGAGCAGCCTCCACCCTGGCTGCTCCTCACACGCAGTCCCTGCAAAAACAAACAAACAAGACACGACTGGCTTGGCCAAGAGGTGCCGGAGCCTGACTCAGGCCCGGAGCTCTGGCTGTGAACAAGGGGGAATCTGCTTTGTGTGGGGCAGGGAACGGGCTGGCACCGGGATCTGTGTGCCAACAGCAGCCAGCGCTGGGCACCGGGGCCCTGTGCCCGCGGGGGAACAGCCAGCTGTGAGCACAGGTGTGTGCAGACATGTGTGAGCACAGCCAGTTGTGAGCATGGTGTGCGCAGACAGGTGTGTGTGTGAGCACAGGTGTGCACAGCCAGCTGTGAGCACGGTGTGCACAGACAGGTGTGTGTGTGAGCACAGGTGTGCACAGCCAGCTGTGAGCACAGGTGTGTGCAGACAGGTGTGAGCACAGGTGTGTGTGTGAGCACAGGTGTGTGCAGACAGGTGTGAGCACGGTGTGCACAGACAGGTGTGAGCACAGGTGTGTGTGTGAGCACAGGTGTGCACAGACAGGTATGAGCACGGTGTGTGTGTGAGCACAGGTGTGCACAGCCAGCTGTGAGCACGGTGTGCACAGACAGGTGTGAGCACAGGTGTGTGCAGACAGGTGTGAGCACAGCCAGCTGTGAACACGGTGTGCACAGACAGGTGTGAGCACAGGTGTGTGCAGACAGGTGTGAGCACAGGTGTGTGCAGACAGGTGTGAGCACAGCCAGCTGTGAACACGGTGTGCACAGACAGGTGTGAGCACAGGTGTGTGTGTGAGCACGGTGTGTGCACAGACAGGTGTGAGCACGGTGTGTGCAGACAGGTGTGAGCACAGGTGTGTGCAGACAGGTGTGAGCACAGTGTGCACAGAGAGGTGTGAGCACAGGTGTGTGCAGACAGGTGTGAGCACAGCCAGCTGTGAGCATGGTGTGTGCAGACAGGTGTGTGTGTGAGCACAGTGTGCACAGACAGGTGTGAGCACAGGTGTGCACAGCCAGCTGTGAGCACGGTGTGCACAGACAGGTGTGAGCACAGGTGTGTGCAGACAGGTGTGAGCACGGTGTGCACAGACAGGTGTGAGCACAGGTGTGTGTGTGAGCACGGTGTGTGCAGACAGGTGTGAGCACAGGTGTGTGCAGACAGGTGTGAGCACAGTGTGCACAGACAGGTGTGTGCACAGACAGGTGTGAGCACAGGTGTTCACAGCCAGCTGTGAGCACGGTGTGCACAGCCATCCAGGTGTGTGCTGCACACAGGTGTGTGTGTGAGCACAGGTGTGCACAGCCAGGTGTGTGCTGCGCACAGGTGTGTGTGTGTGAGCACAGGTGTGCACAGACAGTTGTGTGCTGCACACAGGTGTGTGTGTGAGCACAGGTGTGCACAGACAGCCAGGTGTGTGCACCCCTGCTGCAATGCCAGGCGCAGCAGTACCTGTGGCAGGACCCTGCGGTGTCGGGGGCAGTGGTGTGCTCTGCACGTGGCTGTGCAGTCTGGCTCTGTGTGCACTGCTGCCTGCACCTGTGCAGGCGCTTGCCCAGCCCTGGCGTGGGGATGCCCGGGTGTCTCTGCTCACAGACACAGGGCTGGGCTCTGTGTGTGCTGCCGGGCAGTGCCAGGGCGTGGGGCTGTGCAGGGGCAGTGTCACGGCTGCCCTGCTCATTCCCTGCGATGCTGAGAGCCCAGGCTGACCAGGCACTGACATCCCCGCCCAGTCTGGCAATTTCCTATTGGAAATTCTTCCTTTGCTCTGCTGAATCTGTCTGTATTGTGCTTTATTTCTGTAAGTGCACAGAGCCACTCCGTACCTCAGGGCAGATCTGAGTGGTTTGGGCCTTTCTGTGCCTCAGCTGGGATCCCTCTGGCAGAAGGGTTTCTTCCCCGCTTTCCCCAGCTATAAAATTAAACAAATCCTCAAAAACAAGTTAATTGCCAAGGACTGTGTAGTAACAATGATCAGTGTTTAATTGGCTTTAGATTCCAGACAATGTGTAACAAATTAGCCTCAGCCCAAGGAATCCATCTGTCTGCAGGCAAATTAAAGAGCTGCACACAGATCCTGATGACCCAGCAGTGATGTGGTGTGCCTCTCTTGTGTCATTCAAGTGCACAGTATTGTGGTTCACTTTTGACTTCATAATTAAAACAAGTCAAAATAATGCTTAGTAATTTTAACTATTTTACTTGACTAGTTGTTCAAACAGTACTTGATTCTTGGAAAAAAAAAAAAAAAAAAGAAAAAGCAAGTTAAAAGCATGTGCATGTGTAGAAAATACTTAGTGCACAATTTTTGCATGCACAATTACCCCGATGGCAAATGCAATTACACACTGAGCACCTCCAGCTGCAGGCACACATTGGCAAGTGCTCAGCCAGGGTTTTTGTGTAGTCTGGTGAATTTATCTGGCATGAGAGGATTTCAGGAATGGAATGTCTCCTTCTTGGACACAAGCAGCTCCCTTTCTGTAAGACATGCCCTGTCCTAGCTCCCCTCAGAAGTGAGCACTGAATTCCATGCCCACTGCCTGCTCTGGCACCGGCCTTTTCCCTGGAAGGCAGTGATGAATTTTGCACTCCACAGGACGCTCCTGTGGCCCTGTGGAGCACACAGCACTGCTGAGTGACTCAGGGACAGGTTCCTGCCCAGGACTGCGTCCTCATGAGCAGAAATGCCCTGGATCTGTTTGGATCTTTGCTAAACGCTCTGGGAGGGTCACTGCTGGTGTTTGCACGGTGCTCCATGAGGGAGCACTACAATTATTTTGCTGGCTCACACAGTGCATCTGATTCTCCTGCAACTTATGGAATCTTTGTAATCTTACCTGAGCTGCCTAATTTACTTCCATGCAAGAGAAAAGAGAATACAGGCTGCTGCTGCTCAGAGAAGTGAGCCCGCTGGGGCAGTGTTTGGCTCCATCTTAGCCTGGCTGGTATTTACTCAGCCCTCTTGTTAAGCTCCTACTTCTCAAGTGTGTCATATCAGTAAATAATAGTGTTCAATATGTGAAGAGAAGGTGACTGAGAGGATCCTCTGAGCAAGGATACAGAGACAAGAAAGCCCCCCACGTGTGACATGACCTTAGGCAGCCTGTCCTGCTGATGGACTCCTTAAGGGAAAGAGGAAGGAAATGGCAGGGCTTAGCCCCCTCCCGTGTCAGGCTGCTGAGTTCCCATGTGGTGGGAGAGCATCTGGCTGATTGCACAACCTCCCCAGCAAAGCAAGGCAGCCCCGTGTGCCCTGCTCAGCCCTGGCTGCAGAACTGGCTGCCGCCCCACTGCAGGGCCTTCCTTGGCCATTGCTGCTGCTGGGCCTCAGAAAAGCACAAACCTCCCACTAAACCCTGCACGGAGCCCTGCTGGGGGCAAACGCAGGTGTGCGGGAGGTGCCACTGCCCCTGTCCTCAGGGAAAGGTTTGTCACTTGTCCCTGCCCAGGGAGAGGCAGGGAGCAGCTCCCAGCCGGCAGCAGCAGAGCCAGCCCCGGCAAGGATGTGTGGCAGCACAAAGCCTTGGTGAGGAGGCCAGCAGTCCACAGTCCTGAACTTGGCTGCAGTTCCCTGAGGCTGGCAATATTGAGGGGAAAAGGACTATTTTTAATGCTCTTCCAGCTCAGCATTATAAATCAGCAACTGCTCTGATTTAGTTAAGGCACAAGTAGAAAGATGTTTTTCTCCTGTTGCTGTGCCAAGGAATTCACTCGGAGATCTAAATGTCAGGGTCTGTCCTTTGTTTCTTGCTTGAAATGTGCCCTTATCTCCAGATCTGGATGGGAAGTGTTTTGCCATCCTGACAAGCTCCTCAGAAACTGGAGAATGTTCCTGTATTCAGGCTGAGCTGAAGCTCCCATCCTCCCAAGGCAGATGCCTGTGCTGTCAGAGGAGCAGCCTGGTGGTTCTGGCACCCTCCTGGCACAGGGACACGCCAGGTGCTGCTGTTGGTTCTCCCTACCCTGGCAAGTGTCATCCAGGGGCTGCTCTTCCTCATCCTTCTGGGAGCTGGGAAGCCTTTCTCTGCCATCACTTCCTTACAAAATATGTACCAAAATGTAGCTAGATATAGATCTCTTTCCTCTGTTTAAAAGTCCTTTCCACTGAAGGTTCCCAAGCAGCTGCAGATGACAGAGTGAAGGCTCCCCTGGCCCATGCAGGGCTGGGCTTTGGCTTTGCCAGGAGAGCAGCAAGGCCAGCAGTGCTGATTGCCAGGTACCAGAGCCCATTTTTCTCCTGTCTGGTTTGTTTTCCATGGAATCCCACTGCTCTAGCTTTTCTGGGCAGGAGAGGGATGAGCTGTAGCCCTGACCATGAGAGCCAGGCTGACAGGAGTCCCTGGAGGAGCTCAGTCCAGCAGGGCCAGAGCTCCCAGTTCATGCTGGGCCAGGGTTACTGGCAGGTGCTGGCTGAGCTGTGCTGGTGAGGTAACAGACACAGGTACTCAGTGCCTGAATCATACACAGAGGATTTGTTTACAACATGAACAACAAAGTCTTTGCTTGTCCTTTTAGTCAAAGAAGAGTCACTATGTAAATGGGGTAATTTACCACTATTTAACTATATATCAGTTTTCACCTTCAAAGGCTGTCCAAGTGGTTTATTTACCATAAATTTAACCTTGGACTAAAGCTGAGATGCTTAGATACCCGAGTGATAGGGACCTTAGAAATGCTAAGGCAGAGATAAAGAGAGCACCATCAGATTGAGGGAAATGAGAACTGTCTGGCCCCTTCACAAATACTGAGGATAAACAATAGGGATCTTTGTGCTTGGGCTGTAGGCGTGTTGTCAAGGTAAATGGGACCTGGCAGAGGGCCCTATTGTCTCCTTTCCCACAACTCATTAAGATTTACTTGTTTTATCATCAATGAGTATAATCACCAGAGCTCCGATTATGCCACAAAGCCATCCCAACGCCAGTGATTCATGAGACACAGATTGTGTGAGTCACCAGAAGGGTCTCCTCAGAGGTGTCCCCGTGTCTGCTGGGGGCAGGAGCAGCATCTCAGAGTGGGCTGCGGGCAGGGAGCACCAGGCTGGTCCTTTCTGCTCTTTATCTGGCTCAGCCCTCACGTTTATCCAGCAGTGACACCCTCCCCTGGTGTGCAGCACCCACGCCCCCACAGAGCAGAGCTGCAATAGGGCTGGAGGCTGCTTTACCTCAGAGGCTTTGCCAGAAATGATTGCAGCACATAATGAATCAGCTGGATTATGCTTACCTGGAACAGGTCTGCCAAAAACTCTGACCTGATTTCCTCTCCCCCCACTCTCATTTCACTGTGAGGAGCCAAATGGGCTCTGGGTGCAATACAGTGCCACTAGATAAGTTGCCAACCCACAAAATTTTGCAATAATGCGCTTTTGTCATTCAGTAGCATCTCTTATCAAACAGGTCGGAGTTATTGTTACAGACCTCAGTGCAGCAGATAAGTGTTGTTCCCCAAGCTACAGAGGACCAAATGAGGTACTGAAAGATGAGCAAGACCTCAGAGTAACTCAGTAGTAAAAGTAAGACCACTCAGGGCTGCTCTGCCACGTGAGCTGTTGATGAGCATGCACCCAGTGATTCCCAGGCGCAGTGAGGTCCCAGCACGGCTCCAGTGCTGCTCCAGGAGGCAATGAGAGGTCTGTGACCTCCTGGACACAGGTGTGCTCGTTCCTTGCAGAGGGAGCTCAGTGCAGCTGTGCCAGCGCCTCCCCTTGGGCCCAGCTCAGGGAGCAGAGCCCAGCACAGAGGCAAATCTAGAGTGCATCCTTGGACACAGAACCTGTCATATTGGAGTACTGGGTGCGAACCCTGGCCTGTCTGTGGAAGGGGAGCAGCCCTATGAAGCCTTTAGTCTGTAAATCTGGGGTTGTGTTCCTGGTGGCTATTTTGCTGGAGATAATGCTTGCAAACCAGAAAAAAATAACATGCCTATCTCTCCTAGTTTCTAGCTGAACTCTGTATGTACCCTAGTTATTGAAGAGTTAATTACATAACTCATGTCTTGTTTTGTCCTCACTCACATATATATGGTGTATTAGATAAAAAGACTATTTTTGAGGATTAACTGTCTCCCAAACATCTTTAAAATCATGTAACTGTTCATAACTTAATTATTTTCTTGAATAAGATAAATTGTTTATTTGCATCTATTTGAGTTTATTTGTATCTATTTTACAAAAAAAAATAATTTTTGAGGCTAGTGCTGCATAATTTTGTGAAAGAAAAAACTGACAAAGCTTTTTCATAAGTGATTTTTACATCAATTGTTTCAGCAGAAGTGAAGTAGCCCTGAAATGGCCATCGCGCCACTTCCTGGAAGCCAAGCACTGGATATCCCTGCAGGCATGTCCTGCATTTGGACCTTGTCAAAATTAGTTCAGAAACTGGATGTGGTTTTTATCCATATGAATTTTAGCAAGACAGTGCTTTTCAGAATAAAAGTCATCAAGACTCTTTGCAGGAAATCGTAACATGGAGTTTTTCTCCACATCCACCCCAAAGCTTTCCCATGAGTGAGACTCTATTGGTGTATTTTTCCAGTCATTCGAAAAACATATTTGAAATAATATGCAAAATAGAAGTAGGCAACACCTTACACAACACAGTCTATAAAGCAGCAGCCACCTTAGCTCCCAGCATATCCAAAGGCTCTATAAAACAGGGCAAACTCCAAGGTTGTTTGCAGGACAAATCACATGAAATTTTCAGTAAAGATTCTGTTCAACATAGGGCAGAGAAAAATTCCTGCTGGTTTTCTGTGGGAAGAGATGGCCTTTTGGGCAAGCATCCTGCAAAAGGAGGTGGAATGTAACACCAATTTTAAATATCATAGTTTTAGCCCCTGGTGGGTTGTGCCATTGCCTCTCTCAGTCAGAAATATTTGGACAGAATCCCCCCACTGGCTAATAGGAAAGTGCTTCTGCCTATGGATCACTCTGAAAATATTTGCCCCCACATGATTAGTGGTGTAATTAACAGTGGCCATCGAATTCCTGGCCCTGTGACTGGGTGAGCTGCCAGGACACGGTGAATGGAATATGCCTTGCCTGGAATTCCCGTGCATCCCCTCAGGAACCTCTGGGGTTTTGTCAACTTCTGCCCATTCAAATCAAAAAAAGAGCAGGGCATTTCTGTGGGGCATGGGACCTGTTTTGCCAGGGACCTTCCAGTCTGCTGTCTCCTCGAGGTTTTGCAATCTCCCTGCTCTTTTCAGCGTCTCCTCATGCCCTGAGTGTGGATGTGGGCGCATGGGAAGGGTTCTGCCCTGAGTCACACCGCACTCTGCTGAGCCATGGGGCCAGGGTGGTCCAGTTCCTCTCCTGGGCAGGCTGCCAGCAGTAAAGTACCCAGAGAAACGAGGGACAGGGAGGGGGACAGTGAGAGTTGGGCTGCGGGCGCTGCAGGGCAGCTGGCCCAGCTCTCTGCTGTGCCCTGGGGTGCAGAGAGCCTGCATGGGCTGCTCCTGTGTGCCAGCCTTCTCCTCTGATCCCTGAGCCCCCGTGAGCCCCAGCAGGGGCAACAGCCTTTCACTGCAGCCACGCCAGGCAGTTCCACAAGGGCAATGAGATCAAATATGCTGAAAGTGTCTGTGAGGCAACAAAGCAGGGCAGGGGAAGGCAGGGCGGGCTGAGGCTGAGCCAGAGGACAGCAGGACACCCCTGTGCCCCTGTGCCACAGGGTGTTAGTGCTGCTCCTGGCAAACACTGTCTCTTGGCTAGGCCCTGTGCCTCAGACTTGCACTTATGCTCACCCAGCTGTGCTCTGAATTGCTTTCCTGAAAGCTACTGGGAAAATCCCAGCTGCCTCTGGGAGCTGAGGAAGGTCCTGGTTGGCATAATGAGGCAGAAATCAATTGACTCTTTCAGAGTGCCCCTTGCTGATGCCAGCAATGTAATTTGGTTTATTAGTCTGCATGGACTTGATCTAACTCTTGCTAAGGTGGAGGAGTGAATGCAGAGCCTGTCCTGACAGTCAGCCTTATCACCATCAGGAGAGATGGGGCTCACAGCACTTGCTCTCTGCTGCCAAGAATTAATTGTGTTCAAGTTAATGCCTGAGTTAAGATTAAGCTCTGCCTGATTGACAACTATTGCCATGGCAGGAAGCATAAGCCACGCGGAGCTCAGTTAGAAATTAGCCATTTTGTCTGGGTCACCTCTGCAGATGGGGAAAAAAGGAATTCTGCTTTGCTGATGTGTGGAAACGCAGCACGGTGTGTGCAGGGCTGCAGGCAGGTGTCCCTGCACAGACAGGGGCCCTGGCTGGCACCCAGCACTGCTGGGGCCGTGCCACAGAGGGACAGGCAGGGAAAAGGGCTCCTTGGTGCCAGCCAGGGAGCGGGCAGAGCAGGCTGACAAGGGTGGGGAGCAGGTAGGGCTCCAGCCCTGAGCCCTCTGGGGGAGTGTGACAGTCTGGGACTGACTGCTCATTAAGGGGCAGAGCAGTTGGGGATAAACTAAGCCTTGAGTCATCAGCATATCTGTGTGTAGGAGCAAAATCCCCCAGGATTTACATGGAGAAAAGTAGAAGTGGTTTAGGGGTGGGCAGTGGGGCTGTGTGCCCTTACCCCCGGTGTCCAGTGAGGCTTCCTCAATGCTGGGTGGGTTCTGAGATGAGAATTGTTTTGGAATTCAATAATAATCAGACCTTTAACTTTACAGCCCTTAACACAATGTCAGATGTGCCCCTATTCTTGGCTTGTGCCAGGCCTGAGGTAGGTCAGATTAAGCTTTCAAACACTTCAGCAGTGTCTGCTCAATTCTGGTGCCCAAATGGCCAGGGAACATTACAGCATTGGAACACAGAGCACTGCAGGGATTGGAAACAGCAGCGCTTCTGAGAAATGTTTTCTTCATAATGAGTGTGTTTTGTTGGGTTGTTTTGGGTTGTTTTTTGCTTTTTTTCTTTTTGGTTTGTGTTATGAGTTATGAATATAGATGGCAGGGACAGTTTCTGGCTCAGAGCCTCAGCTGGTACAGACTGGCCAGGGATCAGTCCCTGGTGCTCAGACACACAAAGGGCCCCGGGTGCTCCTTGTCTTTGCTTTGCTGCAGTTGCTGAGGGCCCTGCCCAGTGCACACAGGGCTGGTGGGTGAGTCTGTCCAGCCTGACACCCTGCTGCTACCTGCGGGGGCTCTATGGGAACAAGCAGGGATATTTTATTTTTCCATTAGAGATTACAGTTATTTACAAGTATTATTGTTCCATTTCAAAGTGCAGCTCAGCAATTGCAACATTTTCCACTTGTCCCTTGGCATATCTGATGGCATTGCAGACTCGCCTGGGCAGCGCTGTCGGAGGGACCAGAAGGGATGGCCCAGGTGGGGAAAGGTGCCAGCCTCAGTCAGGAGAGCATTTCTGAGCCCGGACTGCGCTGGTTCCAGGCACTCAGCTGTGTGCTGGCTCTGCTGCTGCCCAGGCAGCTCCTGCCCTGCCTCCCTGCCCTCTGCAGAGCTCAGCCCCAGCGGGAAGGAGCTGAGAGGGGACAGACCCTGCAGGGAAAGGTTGTGCTTTCCCCGTCCCTCCCGAGGGAGCCAATTCAGTGTCCGGCCTGTTTGAAGCCGGAGCTCTTCAGGCCAAGAGCGTGTATTATCTAGTTTGTATTTTATGGCAGTATATGAATGTTTTGTTACAATAACAACGACAACAATAATAATTAGGGCCGTGAGAGCCCTGGAGGGCTGGAAAGGAACCAAGCCCTGCAGGTTCGCTCGGATGTTCGAGTTTGACGAGGTTGAACCATCCAGGTTTAACCCCCATGGCTGGTGCCCTCTCTCACCCTCCCCACCGCCAGCAGGAAGTCTGAGCCCTGACAGCTGGGAGCTGGGATACCCTGGGGCTTCCCGAGGGAGGAACCCGCAGTGCTGAGGAGGATGTGAGTGAAACTCTCTGAAATTTCGGGAGTGTGGGATGAGGGTCGTGAATCATCCGAGCTCCAGCCGCCGCCAAGGCCGAGCGGGACCGAGCCCGCCCAGAGCCGGGGACTGCAGCCCTGTCCCCTGTGCCCCTCTGCTCGCTCGGGGGTCTCTGGGTGAGAGCCCCCTTTGTGCCCCTCTGAGAGCTCCCTGAAGCTGTCCGTGTGAGGTGTGCCATGGGTGACTGCAGCCATCCTCTCCCAGAACCTCAGCCCCAGTGTCCTTGGCCCTGTCTGCTCTGCGGGTGACAGCAGGAGCTCCAACTTACACTGGAAGATGAGAAGGATGGTATTTTTCACATCCCCACACAGAAAACCTGTGTGTGCCTGGAAGGTCAGATGTAGCTGGTGCACCCGAGGGCCAGCAGTGCTGTGTTTAAGGTACTGTAGGGAACTGAGGCCCCCTTCATTCCCCAATGACACAGCCAGGCAATCGCTGTGTGCGACGGGGGTCCAGGCACCCCGAGTTCCCTGAGCACTAATCCCAATTCCCACAGTGTTGCCTCAGCTAATCGCTGCCTCAGTTTTCCTCACTTGTAAAATGTGGGGGTAATAACTGTGCATACCTCACAGAGGGCTGTGAGGATTCATTAATTAAACGACGTTGGGGAAGTGCTTTGAAGATGAAAAGCCCTATATAAATGCTGGGTGTTACTGGTGCTTAGTGAGTACCTTCACAGCCACAAGCAGGGTGTGCCTGCAGGAAGCAGAGCCATAGGCTGAGGCTTATGGCTAAGTGCCTTTAAAAATAAATATGATCAGTAAATGCTCTAGGGAGGTCAGCTTCCCTCTCCTCCCCCTGGGGCTGAGCTCCCACCTCAAAGGAACCAGGGTTTCTCTTTGCCTCCTCCACTTCTGGAAAACCAAAAGAGGTTTGGGAGTGCTGAGGAGAGAGCTGTGCTCGGACTCGTGGTGGTGATGCTGGGAGCTGGGACACCACAGGCAGGCAGAGCACCCTGAGCCAAAGAGGCCCAAAGAGCCCCTGAGCACGGAGGGGCACTGTCCCGACGGGCACCAGCAGTGCCAGGCAGGCTGGGGGGGCAGAGCTGTGCTCCCTGCCCTGGGCAGAGCCAGGGCTGCACTCTGGCACTGCCTCTGGGCTGGGCAGGGGGCACTGGCACTGGGTGGGCAGGGGGCACTGTCACGGGGTGGGCAGCGGGCACTGGCACTGGTACTGGGTGGGCAGGGGGCACTGGCACTGGCACTGGGTGGGCAGGGGGCACTGTCACGGGGTGGGCAGGGGGCACTGTCACAGGGTGGGCAGGGGGCACTGGCACTGAGTTGGGCAGGGGGCACTGTCACGGGGTGGGCAGGGGGCACTGGCACTGCCTCTGGGCTGAGCAGGGGGCACTGTCACTGGCACTGGGGTGGGCAGGGGGCACTGGCACTGGCTGGGCAGGGGGCACTGGCACTGAGTTGGGCAGGGGGCACTGCCTCTGGGGTGGGCAGGGGGCACTGGCACTGGCACTGGGTGGGCAGGGGGCACTGGCACTGGCACTGGGGTGGGCAGGGGGCACTGGCACTGGGTGGGCAGGGGGCACTGTCACTGAGTTGGGCAGGGGGCACTGGCATTGGGGTGGGCAGGGGGCACTTTCACTGGGTGGGCAGGGGGCACTGGCACTGGCACTGGGGTGGGCAGGGGGCACTGGCACTGAGTTGGGCAGGGGGCACTGGCACTGAGTTGGGCAGGGGGCACTGACACTGCCTCTGGGGTGGGCAGGGGGCACTGGCACTGAGTTGGGCAGGGGGCACTGGCACTGCCTCTGGGGTGGGCAGGGGGCCGGTGCTGCCGTGACTGCCCTGCACTCAGCTAATGACATGCATGCTTTGGGGAGACAGAGGCAAATCTGTACTTGCTGCTTCTGCACCTGTTGGACTGAAAACACAGATGCTGATTTCCTCTTCTCTGTGCCCCTGGAAAACCTAGTATTTAATATTCACCTGACTAGGCAGAAAGAAGAGAAAAGGGATTTTTGATTAGGTTAATTGTTTTTAATGACAGCCTGCCACATTTGACAGATCTCTCTTGTGAAGCCTCAAGACAAGCAGCCTTTTCTCTCAGATGCACTCTGTGCATTTCTGTATTTTGTAAGCTGAAGTTTCATTTTCTGATTTGGGCAGGGAGGTGACTTCTTTCACAAGTTCTCTGGGAACACCAGACCTGAGCAATAACGTGTTACCTGGGGGAGGTACCCAGGTGGGACTAATGGCAGAAACTGGTAAGGGAAAAGCTGCATTTCCTGGCCTAAACTAGCCTTGCTGACTGAAAATTAACAACTTATGACCAAATGTTGAACCAGATTCAAATGTTTCTATGTTAGACTGTGGCAAAACCTGGACATTCTTCTGGGACAGATGTGTAAAGTGCTTTAAAAACACATGCTAGTTATTAAATCAGTACAGTAAAAATCATCACATACATTATTAGTTCCCTGTAATCTAAAACTATACAAAAAAAGAACATGTAAATACCCGAGTCAGAACTGAGGCTGAGACCGGGGGTATCTATCACATCAGGAGTTCTTACTGATGGACTGCTGAAGGGACCACAGGAACAAGGGGATGTTCCAAGGGCAGGACAGATGCCCTGGGTTTGAGGACACAGAGCCCTGTAGGGAGCAGACTGCAGTGGTTAACAGGCTCTGTGCAGTCTGAAGGGAGCTTTATTTCAGCCATCCTGGAATGCCCCTTGGTTTGTCCCTTATCACAAAGCCTATCAGGTGGCTTGGGCAGGCTCTGGAACACAGGCTGGGACACAGGCCTGCTGTGATCCTGCAAATCTCTGTGCTTCACTTTGCCCATTGATTAGGATGATAGCCTTCCCAGAGTGTTGTGGTGATTAATTATTAATGTCAGTAAAGCGTTTTGAAGATGAGGAGTGCTACATGCTGGCTAAAGATCTTAATTACCCTGGCCTCATGATTAAATTTTTATATTTACATAATGAACCAGTCGTGGAAGAGGTGCAGAGATGGTCTCTCCTGGTGGACAGATTCATATAGCTCAGTTATCCCTGTCATTATCACTATCTAAGTCGAATCAAATCCCTTTTTCCATGGAGAATCTGCCTTTGGAGTGAGCAAAGCCCACATGCTCCATGTGAGACTCTGCCATGGCAAACAGCCACGGCACCTTGGCTAATTTCAGTCCCTGCCCATGAAACTCACCTCACCCAGAACTTGTTTCAACTTCTCCAGCTGTTCTTGGCATGTGTTGAGATTTCATAAAGTTGATGCCATCAACTCCCACACATATGGCAAGGCAGAGTGAGAGAGAAAACCCACACACAGTAACTAATATATAGGGAGAAGAGGTATTTGCATGGGAGAGCACAAACACGAGGCTTTTCTCGCTGGCTGCTGGCTGCTGGTGCCGAGATGCAGAGGGATATGCAGATGGGGAGGGTGACTCACAGAGCCCTTGCCAGAGCACAGCTCCAGAAGACACTTGGTGCCTCCGTGCACTAATGCTGCTGCTCAGAGGGGTCACTGTGCTGCTCCCCTGAGCGTGCAGCGGGGTCAGTTCCTGGCTGGGCATGGGGACAAGGCAGCTGCTCCTGACACTGCTGAGGAGGGCCCAGGGTGGCACCTGGCTGGGCCACTGCAGGAGCTCTGATTCACAAAGCAATCCCCCCTTGGAGGTAGTTTTGCTGAGACAGTTTGCCTGTGATACAGAAGGTTTGTTCTCCTTGTGTGTCCTTTTTCCTTTCCCTTTGGAGGCAAGTGCATAATTTTTCAAACTTTCAACAAGACTCATTTTCAATCCATAATTCATTATCAAGATGACACCTAATTATTATCAATTTACAATCTCACTCAAGTTAGGCAAAGTCTGGAAAATGCAGGCAAGGGAGAGTTTGGTGGCAAACACAGAGTGCAGACAATAACACCCATTTCCATATGCACCTTCAGGTCTGGGCACATTTCCAGGGGAATCCATGCTTGTCTCCTAGAGACGACTTTGGGAGAGGCAGAGGGGTTTTTTCAGCACTGAGCACTCACAGCAAACGTTTTCTCGGGAATTTGATCTGCCAGTTACAGGGCAGGGAGTTGGGGTACTGGGGGCAGAGCCAGACTGGGAATGACACCAGGACTCAGCAGAGCCCAGGGATGAGCCTCAGGCTCCTCTGCTCCCTCAGCCCCCAGGCCAGGAGGTGAATGGGCCCTGGCCACGCTGGCTCTGTGGGATGAGGCCCTTGGCAGTGCCCTCCCTTGCCAGTGTCCCCACCTGAGAGGAGAACATCCCCCAGGAGCTCCTCAGCCCCGCGCCCCTGCCCTGCAGTGGGACCTGGGCAGTGCAGGAGCCAGCCCAGCACTGCAGCCACTGCCTTAGTCACTAATGGGCTGCACACTTAGAAAGCATTTAAATCTGTTTTACAGTGATTGAAATACTGCAATGAGATTTTGCTAATTAGCTCATTGCATACCCAGTGAGCCCTGCATCGTGGGGTTTATTGGACACCAAGTATCAGGTTTTCCATTTCCTCTTCTATTTATATTCTCTGTTCAAATGAAAACCACAAATCTTTCCAGGTGACCTGTTCATTAAGTGAATTTAGAGCACTTAACATTTGCATTTATTAATTTTCTAGAAAAACTGGTATTACTAGTTACTGAGAACTAACTGCTATCTCAGATTTCACTGGATACCAGCTGCAATTTTTGGTAATAAGACTTTGGTGATGATTAAGCCAATGCTGTGATTTTTCAGTGGTGCCTGTAGCCAGCTCCAGCTTTGCAGTGACCTGCGAGGACTCTGCACCTCGGACAACACCTCCACAAGCCCTGAGCACAGATAAAATAAATGCACAAGTCTGTATGAGCAGATTGTTCCCACCTGTGTGCACAGAGCAGCTGTTGGTGTGACCTGGGTGTGCTCTGACCCCTGAGAGCTGGGAGGGGAGGGCACCCTGGAATTATTCGTATGAACTGCATGCTCAAGCAGAACCCCAGAGCCAAGTCCCTCAAGCTGCTCACGTCCCAGTACATGAACATGATCTGATTGTATTTTCAGTGAGAATGTTTGGGTTTCTGAGCTCAGGCCCTGGGTTCTGAGATGCCCTTTTCTGAAGAAGAGTCTGTGTTATCTTCTTCACAGGCTAGGACTCACAGACCCCTCCATGCTCTGGAGTTTTGTTCTACATTTCCGTGGTTGCATGATCAGAAATGCTCTTTCAGTAATTTAATCTCATTTCTTTTCAGTAACGACAGATCTTTTCTCTTGACAAAACCACCTTTATATTCCTTTACTGGGTCACTGTTAACTCTTCTACGCTCTACATAATAACACTGGAGATTTTTTGTAGATAGGCTTTCTGCCAGTCTCCTTCATAAAAACGAATTACATCTGGAGCAGGTAGGAACTTGGAACAATTCCTACCTCCCAGGTAAAATAACTCATCTGATGCATAGACATACCGTGCATCCTGCACAGGCTGAAGAGCCTGGGAAGGTGGAAGAAAATTTTTCTAATTCATAGCTGAATTTCTTCTGATGAAGGATATGTACAACCAACTGCAAGAAAACAAATGATTGTTCTGATTATTCTTCACTGTAGGAATAATTGGTAACATTGTTCTTCTTGGCAAAGATGAATAGTTGGAACCAGACTATTTCACAGAGACAAAATATCCACAGGGAGAGATTTTTGAGGCAGTCATAGGATGCACCCTACAGAGTGTGATTCTCATGACATTAAAGCTGCGCTAATGGTGCTGAGATTAACTTCTAATGAAGAGAGAAATGGACCTGATAAACACAGCGTAAATGTTCTATGGAAAGGACAATAAAAATATCACATTTTGGGCAAGGTCTGCCTCTCATTGGAGCCAAAAGGGTTGAATTTATTGAACTTATCCAAAACAGGAAAAAGAATTTATGACTGTGAAGGACGAAGAAGCACTGCTGTGAGTCCGAGCCACTGAATAACTCCATACCACAGAAGAGATCCCCCAGGGTTTTGCAATAGTAACTGTTGTGTTACTTTGTGGAATTTTCTGATCCTTTGATAATGTTTCCTCCTTTTAACAGCAAAATCCACACTGCTTCTTGAAAGCTTTTAGAATATTTTTCCTTATGCTTTTATCCTAGGGAAGGCAGGACCACATTTGGTATTTAGGACAGGGAGCTGGCAATCTGGATTCTTTTCAGCTTTGTCACTAACCCGTGGTATGACTTTGATCTCCTCGTTGTGCAGCTCCACTTGGAGAAGCCCTGGGGAGGCTCCTGTGCCTCAGAGAGGGCCCTGGCTGTGCCAACACAGGCACCCCTGGCACTGCCAGCTCCCGTGCTGGCTCTCTGCAGCCTGGCAAAGCCCAGCACTGCTGCAGGGGCTCCTGGGGCTGTGCTGGGGCTGCTCAGGGTTATCTGTGTGTGGCGCTTTCCCTCCCTCTGCCATCTCCACGGGGTTGTAGCCCCACAGCTTTGGCTCCACTCACCTCTCCCCCAAGGCCAGGCAAAGCAAGTGTTTATTTAGAAACAATTAAAATTGAACATTTAGATACTAGACTGGGAGGAAGTAAACAAGTAAAATGTAAACAAATATAAAATATTTCAATTCTGGCTTCAGTTTTGCAACCAGAGGCCAGTCTTTTAAACGCTGTCCCCTGGAATCTCAGAGAATGCTGACAGGCTCAGACACTGGCATCCACTGGTCCCAGGCTGAATATACACTGTGCTCCAGCCTTCTGTGGACAACCCTTTGAAGTTCTCCACTCTTCTATTTCCTAAAATTAGGTTTTATAATATAAATGGGTCCCTAATTGACTTTTACCAAAGCCAGTAGCAATGGATATTTCAGCAGTGGTTCCTCTGGGTTTAGAGCTAATTGACCAGAAGGTGTGTGACCTCTGTAAATACACCTCTGGCCCTTCCTGGGAACCAGGTGCCTTATTATTTCTGCCTTCCTCCTAGCCAGCCTGCTGGCTACTGCTTCCCACCCACTCTGAGCTGCTCCCTTTGTTCCTTTATTCAGAGTTATTAGTCTTATTCAAGACACTGCTTACACACAGATTCTATTAACTTACAGCTTGTGGTGTTACCAGTTTCCTATAGAGACCTGTATGTGCTGCTCTGTATGAATGGAGATTATTGATTGCTAACCCTTGTTCTGACAGGGCTTGTCTGGGAGTGCAGTAATTCCTCAGCCTCATCCCCTCTCCCAGTTCCAGGCTAAAATTCTGCAAACCCCTCAGAACGCCTTCACTTTTACTGCCTGCCTTGAAAGGGGTCCCTGAGCACCTCGAGGTTCTGTTGGCTGTGCTTGATTTTGGGAGCTTTGTTTGAGGTGGGGCGGCTGCCCCTGGGCACCTTGGGGCCCCCTGGCTGCTGGGACCTGGGGTGCTTGCTCTGGGGGAGGAACAGGCTGGAAACAACGAGCTAAACAAAAACATGGGCTTTTTGTAAATGCCTTCAACTTTAAAATGGGACTTTCAGTTTCTAAAGGCTGGCAGGGAGTTAGCTTTGAGTCAGTCTTTGTGTGGTCATTTTCATTCTGGAATGAGAGTGTTCTTGCACAGAATTACACTAAAATGTGTTGTCAAGAGACATTGTCTTTTGTTTCCATGAGTTTGCAAATATTCCCAAACAAGTTTGATGTAAGCCAGAGTGTCCCAGCTTTTATCTTGCTGAAGAAAAGCTTCTCCCTGAACACCACGAGCCCTGGGCTGGCTGGGAGCTCTGGAACGAGCACATTCCTGACCTGCCAGTGCCAGGCTCTGTGCCACAGCCCCACTGAGGTGGTTTGCAGCTGCTTCAGGGGGTCTCCTGTAGTGCTGCCAAGCCGTGATGAGACTTTAATGAACTTTCTGAGCTGCCTGAATCCCTCTGATGAGGGGCATTATATGTGTACAGTTTGTTTGTATTGTTGCCTAATTATGAGCAGCAATTAAGACTTCACACCTACAATTTGTATTCACAATTTGTAGAATTCCCTTGCCCGGAGTTCTCTGCTACTGCTGCCAACAAGGCATACAGCAAATTTTATTCTTTCCCCCAGTGCCACAGAACAAAGCTCCTCATCAGCCTCCAGCAGCAGCACAAAGGCCCAGAGCTGAAGCTGCTGACTCGAAGGCACCGTGGCTTACGTGTCCCTGAGCAGGGCTTGTCCCCCCCTCAGCCCAGAGAAGGGCAGTGACAGTGCCCAGCACACAGCCCCAGGCCTGATCCTTGTTCCCCCCTCAGCCCAGAGAAGGGCAATGACAGTGCCCAGGCTGTGCCCAGGCTGTGCCCAGCACACAGCCCCAGGCCTGATCCTGCAGATGCCCAGAGCAGGAGGGGCTCTGCCACAGGACAGGCTGGCCTGGGCACCGCCCCAGCCCTGCAGGGAGGGCATTTGCAGAAAATGGGTTGTGTGGGGCATTCTTGTGCTCATTCAGTGCTGCACTCCCCAGGTACCATCAGCTGTCACTGACTTTCCCAGGAGCTGGCGCTGGTTAGGGCTGTGTTCCAAGCACAAGTCCTAATCCATTTAACTGTGTCCATACACATCCTGAAGTGATTTGTGGAATGGGGAACACACTGAGCACATTTATACATGTCCAATCTGCAATCTAGCTGTACTTTCAAAACCTAGCTTTGGAAACAGTTCTCCTGGGCAAGGATAAAGCCAATGCTATTTTTTTTGAGCTTTCCTGCAGTGCTATTAGGCTGGGTGGGGTTGGGCAGTCGGTGAGCAGGAGGGAGCAGCAGGAAGGAGCAGTCAGTCCAGCTGTTAATGGCACTGTTTGGAGAGCTCCCCGTGCCACAGAGCCAGAGCACACATGCCTTACCCAAGCGTGGCACTTACTCATGGAAGCGCTCACCTTGGAGCCACAGGGACTGACCAGGGGCTCTGGGCTGTATTATTAATTTTGTTGCTGATTCTGTACGTTGTGATCAGAGTCAGAGACAAACCAGAGCATGGCAGCATTGTCTGGACAAACAGAACAGCACCAGTCCTTCCCTTGTGGATGCATCTCCTGGAAAATGCTCCTTTTCTGACTCTGCCGGGGAGTTTTGCAACAGTACCTAGGAAATATATTCCAATGGGAATGCCTCCAAATCGTGACTATAACATGAGTATAAAGTACTGTTAAGAAATTAATTGACTTTGGGTTTTTTAGCTAGAAAAATAAACCCTGGCTCATGTTGTTTGAGTGAAACTCAATTCAGCACGGGCAACATCAAGAGCGCAACCAGGATAAAAACTACCACACAGTAAATCAAAGAGCAAGAAAAGTACAAGGCTATTAATGCTTTACTATAACATTCCTCACAGCCTCTCTGCACTGTGGATAACTGCAAGCCAACATTTTTCAACTGTCCTAAAGTATGTGAAATGTAAATGTTTAGAAGAATGTTTTTGTGCCAAGCTGAGAGTGATCATAAACATCAGCTTCTAATAGAAACATTTTCAGAAGATGCGCTCTGTGCTGCCAGCTTTTGAGAGCAACACCATGTAAATTAGGCCGGAGTCTCCTTGGATTCCTGACACTCCATTGCTGCCTTTTAATTGCCAAAAATTGTTGGATTGATGCTGTGTTTGAATTTAAAGTATGAACTGCAACTGTATTAAATATGTTGCTTAAATGTCGTGCGGATAAACAATAAATCACCTGCCTGGGATTTGTTTTGGGGACAGGCCTAAAGAAAATCTGCAGGGGAAAGAAGCGCTGTTCTAATGATGACCCTTTATTTCTGTGGCATCACCAGTGTGCCTGGTGCTGTGCTGCCAGGTGCAGTTTATGGGCTGGATAACTCTGCCGTGCTGAGGACACACCCGGAGCAGAGCGTGACTGACTCCGGAGCGGGGCCGCTCCACCCTGCCCAGCAGGGAGGGACAGTGCCCAGCACTGCACGTGCTGAAACTGAAACCCTGGCTCTGGCAGCGCTCTGCTGCTTCTCAGCAACCTCCTCACCATTAGCATCAGAGAATCTCAGCCACAATGTTCAAATCGAGGAAAATTAAAAAGCCTTGGGAGCTATAACCAGGTTCAGCTGACTGGTTTGGTTATACCATCCCAAGATTGCAAACAAATTCACATTTTGTAAGTGAAACATTTTAGCTTTGGGATTTAGAGTTTCCATTGTAGTTTAGTGCTTAATTATATTCTAAAAACCCTTAAAGCAAAATTAAATATTTGGATCAAAGTATCAAATGCCTTTTTTGTCACTCCTGCTAGTGAATCCAATTTAGTATCTTGCTAGAAACAGAGCCATCTCTGATCACAACTCAGAGCATCTCCTTATATAATCAGTGTTCGAATTCTTCCACTTGCCATCATCCATGACAGCAGATGGTCATTGATGACATGAGGATTAGACATGACATGGTTATTAGTGGATCATGGTTACAGATCTTTGAAGGATTTATTTTGATAAAAGCCTTGGAATAACTTCAAAAAAATCTGGTTTTAGATAAACTTTCCAGGTTTTATGTACAACCTGCCACTTGTTTGGAAGCAACTTAAAAGGGGATGTTGAGAGGCAGAGAGGGCAGCTGTAGGTGCTGGGGGTGCTGGGGTACCGGGGGTACCAACCCCAGGTGCTCAGAGCAGGACCCCAAAGCCAAGGCTGGGTTGGAGCCCTCCCTGATGAAACAGCAGTGCACAAAGTGCACTCCTGGCGTTTCATTCTCAAGAGCAGCCATAGGTTTTTGGCTCATCCTTCTCTTGGTTTCTGTCTCAGTGCTTTGGGATGCTCACATGGACAGCCTGCCTGTGCAGGTGTGGCAGGCAGGACAGTCCAGGGCCCCATGGCCACAACCCTCTGGGAACAGCTGAACCTGACTGTAAAGCTGGTGGGAAAAGCCAGGAGGAAACATTCTGCCACTGTAAGCAGGAGAGGTGCTCAGTGGGGCCAGAAGCCTCTGTTTGAATCAATTTTCCCTTTTTACTGTTTTGATTGCTACAGAAACAAATATGATCTTTAGACGGAGTTAGCACCTGTGTCAAAGAAAGAGATCCCAAGAATGAGCAGGAGAGGGCAGAGGACCAGTCAAGCCTCACAGCATGGGAGGATGGGAAAAGAACTGAAGAGCAGGGAATAAGAGGATGTGAGCTGTGCTCACAGTGAAATCACTGGGAATTCTGCCATGGAAGCAGAACTGAGTTGTTCTTTCAGGTATGAAAAGTACTGTGAATGACAAACTGAACTCCCATTAAGAGGTTAGGACAGGAAGCTGTTTTCTTCCAGGGATGAGCCAAGAAGCTGCAAAAGCTGAGTCCCTAAATTTGTGTGTTCAAGCCAAGCCTTGACAGAAGCCTTGCTTTCAGCATCCCCTGGGGGTGTCTTTTAATTCCCCTTAATACCTCTTGCAGTCCTTCCACCTCTCCCTTGATTTCTACTGGCCCTCCTTCTCTTTTCCAACTGATCAAGGACTGCACTGCAATCTGAAGCATACAGGAGTCAAGGACGTCTTTGCATTGTCTTTAGCAGCCTTTGAGAGCAGGGAGGTCACAGTTCTTAGGTTTATAATGTTTTGCAGATGAAGCAGGATATTTTGCTGTTGTTTTGATTTGAGCCTCAGAAAGCCCTGGAAATAATACAAGCAGCAAATAGATAAAACAAGGTTTGTGCCAATGGGACAACCAAAATATGTCATCCCAATACAAACAGGGCTTGGTGCAGAACTAGGAATGAAGGCTAAGTCCTGACTTCCTTCCTTGTTCTTTTACCACTCCATCGTGCAAACTCCCCCAAATTATCATAAAATTGTGCAAAGACTAACAGCCAGCAGAGACCAGCTCTGCCTGGCTCCTGTGAGCCTGCCAAGGCTGTTGGGGTAGCGAGGGAAGGGACACACAATTCATTTTGAGAAGGTTTTTTCCCCCTCTTTTTGTCGTCTTCTTTGCGGCGGTTTGTGAAATGCTGGGAAGGAGCAGGACAATGGAGGGGAAATGTTCCAAGGAAGCCAGGCTGCTCCATGGCATTGCCCAAGCAGCACCCAGTGTACCAACACGGAGTGTGGGACGCACATGGGGACTGCATTCTGCTGGCAGGAGCCTCCCCTCCCTCTGAACCACAGAGCAGGGACAGGGCACAGACTCAGAGCCTCTCCATGCCTGCCTGGGGCTCTCCCTCACTCCAGCACAAATGCAGGTGCAAAGTTATCGAGCCCAGAAATTTTTTTGCACAATTTAGAGCCATAAAATGGAAGCTGCCTCTGAGCACTTGGCTCTTCCTCTCTTGCAAGTTTGGGCCAGATGCAAAAGAGGACTTAAGCACTTACAATTCCATAGGTTACTCCCTACTCAGGATAACATTTCTTCCAGTAGCAGCAGCTTTGTGTCTGGACATGCCCAGAGCTGCTAGGATCTGAGCAGCTCAGTGCAGAGTTCCCACCTGAAACCCACTGGGATCCTCGGAGGAGGAAGGAGCGTTCCTTTTCTCAGGACAGCCTGAGAAACATCCTCGGGAGCATTCCAGAGCTGGGGCACAGCAGCAGGAGCAGGAGCTCCCCTTTGCCCTGCACAGGCAGGAGCAGCGTGCTCAGGCTCAGGGCTTGGTGGGCACTGAAAGCTCAGCACAGGGACTGAGCTGTTTGCTGAGAGGGCAGCTGGGGCTGCCCAGGAGAACAAGCACTCCCTCCAGGAGTGAGACAGGGAATCTGAATCTTTCAGCACAAAGAAACTAAAACTCCAGGCCCTTTCAAGGAAAACATAAATGTAGTGAATTAGAACACAACCAAAACAAAACCAGAAAAATAACCAACCAGAAAAACACACCACCAAAAAACTGAATAAACCACAGTTATTCTGCTGGCTAATATCATGAAGACATGATGGTACTCGCAGCTTCCTGCTTGGACCTGGCTTGCTCCAAAGTTATTTTGTGTGTTAATCCTGTGGTTTAGATGATGAAGATTAGGTCTGAGTGAGCTGGTTCAGATAAAAGGGGGAAAGGCAGCAACCCAACCTTCACCCAAACTCCAACCTAAACTTTTCTAAGCTTTAAATAAAATCAAAAATGTATTAACTTTTCTTTATTATTCCTTTGTTTTGCAATTAAGATTTTATTTGTAGGTACTGTTATTCATCAGCTGCAGTTATTCATTCAAAGCTTGTCACAGTGCTATGAGGAGGAGAGCTCTTACCCCTGCAAACACAAAAACACACATTCCAGGTTCACAAAAATATGTTTCTTCTGCCTCTCCTGAACTTGGCTTTTTAATGGAACTGGGATTTTTAATCCTAGTTACTGCTTCCAGTGCAACTGCCCCATACCATGCAAGTTTCTTCCCAGTTTTGGTTTCTGTGCGTCTTGGCCTGGAATGTTCAGTTACAGATTTCCTGATAAAGATCCCAGCTGACAGCCAGCAATTTGGCCAATGTTCCTCAAATAAATAGGAATATAAAATCATGTTCCAAAATCTTGGCAGAAATGAGTGATTGATTCTCAAAAAAATCCCCAAACCCAAAACTAAACAAACAAGAGCTGCCTGCTGCTTGGCAATTTTGAAAATTAAATTAATACTCTGCTCTTTTGCTTTACTACGTAATAATTTCAGTACCTATTTTTAAATGGTTGTCTCAGCCAATAGCACACTTTAGTGCTTGATTAGCACATATTTGGCACACAGAGCACCAGGGAAAACACACTTACTGCGTTTCTTCTCAAGCTGAGCCACTCTCTGCAGATGTCAAATACACACATAGCAAAGGCAGTGCTTGCCCCCGTGCAAGGGCACTGGGCAGACTGGTCCAGCTCTTGTAGCTCCCAGCCCCATCCTCGTGCTGGTGGGTCCAGACAGGTCCTGGCAGCTCTGGGGTGCTGGGCAGCCCTTGGCACACCCCGTGGGTTTGGCTGCACAGGGAATGGGCTGCAGGAGCAGTGTCCATGGACACCTCTGTGCAGAGGATTCTTGCCCTTGCTGCAGACCATGAAAGCACAGCCAGTGCAGGAAAACCCACGGGGTCTATCCCATGAGGGGTACAAACCCCATGAGGGGTACAAACCCCATAGGGACACAAACCCCACAAGGGGTACAAACAAACCCCATGAGTGGTACAAACCCCATAGGGATACAAACCCCACGAGGGGTACAAACAAACCCCATGAGGGAGGAGCTGTGGGGCCAGGTCACCACCCCAGCATCTCCCAAGGCAGCTGCACCTTGGCCTTTCCCATGTGCAGGCACAGAAATGAGATGCTCAGACTGGAGCCTGGCTGTCACACTGAGTCACTGGCAAGAGGCAAGTGCCTTCCAAAAGGGGCTGAGCTCCCAAATGGCAGGGAAATGAGGATTCTAACAGGTCAGCAGGGTCCATCCAAGCCTTCCAGCCCTAAAGCTGGGTAAAGCATCACAGGAGGGTACAAGGCTGCAGGAAGGGCTGTGTGCAGACTGCTGCTCACACTGCAATCACTGATTTTGGGTGGGCATGAAGGAGGGAGCTGCTTTCTGTGCCAGCTGCTGTTTGTGCAGTGCTTCAGTCAGGAAATATTAGAAGTGGGAAGAGTGAGCCAGCTCCAGAGAGTGACTTCCATCATTATAACCAAAGAGCCTTTGCTTAACATTTGAACTTTCTGAGTGCTTATTCTAATTCAACCACAGAACCTTCTGAGAGTTCAGCAGTCACTAATTAATACCTGCAAGGATTTATCTGTGGTTGATCCTGCAAGGATCTATCTGTGCACTTGGCAGCTTCTGCTTCAGAGGGACTGAGCACTGCAAGTGTCAGAGCTGGGAATGCCCCCCAGAGGAGCACAACCCCTGCACACCTTTAACTACCGTGCCCCTTCCATAGCTGGCAGTGCTTCTGTGTGGCCTCATATTTAGGGTGAAAACAAATAACCCACTTCAAAAATAAACTGCCCTAGGAAGTGTCTTTGAAAATTTTTAATGCCAAATTACAAAAACATAACATGCAAATGTAAATAATTTCCTCTGCAATGAATGCAGGAAATAAAGAAGTGGTATAAACAACAGGGAATTGGACAGGTCTGTTTTATTTCCCTTCCTCCTCCATCTCCCCCACAGTGTGATTTAATAAATATTAATGAAAAAGAGAAGGAATAACACTTATCTATTAATTTTTCTGTCTTTATTTTCTGATCATGCCTAATTTAAAAGTGTTTTGGGGTTACATTTAGTCATATATATGGTCGTTTGAACCTTTTATTAGCCATGATTCATTCTGCATATCAGCGTAGCATGGAGCTCATGCCTTCAGTGTGTGTCTGTTCCATGATGCTCAGTTATCTGCCTGCCCCAAGCCATCCAAAGGGATGGATTTGCATGGACACTGTTCCCCTGTGGAAGAGAATGCCAGGAATGACCGGTCTGGTACTACCTGCCCCGGTGAGCTTCCATTCAAATAATGCACATGCCACCAAAACAATTCAGATCAAAGCTCTGCCTTTCAACAGAATTCAAATGTAAGGACTTCTAAAGCAATTTTAGCAGTTGGCTTTACAAATGAACTTATGTCAGCTGCTCTGTATGATGAGTGACTAAATTACTCCTGTATCTAATCTTATCTCACTATCTGTCTGTCTGTTTTTCAGCATTTCAGTGCCCATCACTGCATTATCCAGGCGCCACCATAAGATTAAGGAGCTCTGCAGTGACATTCTCAACATGGTCTGTTCAAAGGTCATTAGCAGAGCCCTTCATTCTGGAAAAGCCCAGAGGAGGGCACGGAAGTGAGCCACAGAAGGAGAGGAAAAGGAAAAGGAGAAGGAAAAGGAAAAGGAGAAGGAAAAGGAAAATGAGAAGGAAAAGGAGAAGAAAAAGGAAAAGCAGAAGGAAAAGGAGGCAGGAACTGCTGGAGCCTTTCTGGCTGTGCTCACATGGTGTGGACCTGCTCAGGTGGTGCTGCAGGCCGGGGTCCTGGTGGCAGTGGCCTTTGTGCTCTGCAGGGACTGTCACACTTGCTGTGTGCTCCTGTCACCTCGGACTTTGGCTCCCATGGCACTGCAGTCCCTGAGCTCCTCTCAGATGCCGTCCCCTTGCTGGGGCTTTCTGGTTTCTGGGTGCTCCAGCCCCAGAGCAGGATGTTTCCCTCAAAGATCCCAGAGCAGGCACTGCAATGCAGGAAGCACCTTTTCTGAGAGGATACACTAGTTAAATTTTATTTTCCTCCCAGCGGGCAAATCCTCCCAGCTCCCCGTGTTTGAAGAAGCCAGAAGGGGTTTCAATGTACACAGAGCTACACAGGACCCATGGAATCAGGAGAAAGGGCTTCGTCCCAGGCCTCCCAGTGCTGCTGCCACTGCAGCTGTGGTGTCTCTGGGGACAGCCTGGCCCTCGTGGCCGGGGGAGGTGGCACTGCCCGTGCCCCGCTGCCCTGTTCCAAGCAGCTGCTGGTAAGTGACAATGTGCCAAAGGTGTTTTTCAGAGGCCTGGCTCAGTGCTGAGGGGCCGATGGCAGCTGCTGACGTGCTGCTCAAACAAGCCCTGGAGCCCTTTTGCCCCTCTTGGTGCAGAGGCAGCCGGGGATTTACGCTGGGGGATAAATAGGTGGTTCCAAAGTGAGAAGGAAAGAGCCAAAGTTGGAAGCCAACCACAGAACGTGGGTGTAAACGATTACCAAAGGCTTCCAGTAACTCTGCTATCATCAGAGACTGGCTTTATGGGTATGGCCTCAAGAAGTTTCCCTCCACTTAATTAAAGAGGCAGATAAGTATCTAGGTGGAGTGTGCAGATAGGTTCTGAATGAGTTATCCACTAAGGCTGGTTCGCTGCACCTATTGTTAAAGCCAGAATATAATATCAGATTAATGCATTATATTTGCCTATTATAGCACTATGTCATCATTATATGACATGTTATAATTAAAGCCCTGCATTAGAAACAAAACTATTTGGCTTGGGATAAGTTGCCTTTATGACTTCTGTGGTTATGATTTCCTCCTTTTCTTAACCCCTTAAAACTGCATAATATAGCTATTTGTAGCTGTATAAAGAAAGTTTCTAGTTTCAGATTCTAATCTCAGGTAATTCAATGTAAATAAAGTCAAAATCTGGCACATATTCTTTTCCTGTGTCAGAGTATTTGCTAGTAGAGGGAAATCCACGTTGTTTGGGTTGAGAGAATCCCAAAGATGGGCAGATTAGAGAGGAGGGTTCCTGACTCCCCATCCTTCCCAGCTGTGCCTCAGCTGTCCCCAGCAGCTCCTGGGTTTGTCCCGCTCCCCAGGGTTCCAGGAAGCTGCTTGGCAAACTCTCACTCTTCCTTTTCCTTCCTGGAACCACACAAGATAAAATTGGTTCTTAGAGCAGTTTCTGGCCACAGCTGCCGGGAAGCCAGAGCTCCCAAATGCAAACTGGAGCCTGGGTGTGGGATAGCAGCTTGGCTAACTGACTATGCTAATGGCCTTAATTAGCCATTTGCATATGCACGCTTCTCAGTGTCGGTAGTTGGTGATTCATGCGGGCAAGTGCCAACGCCAGCCCTGCTGCCAGGCTGGGCACGGGGGCCAGCAGTGCCCCCAATGCACAGAGCAAGGGCTGGCACCGGGCACAGCACAATTCCCAAAGGGGCCAGGCTGGGGCTGCTGCCCAGGCAGGGCAGGGCAGGGCAGGGCAGGAACCTTCCTGCTGCTCTCTGGGGACAGCTCCACCATCCAGGGCTTTGCAATCTATAGAAATCTAACTGCTGTCTTTTGTGTCACGGACTGGAGTGCGCCCTTGCTTGGCTCAGGGGTGACCCCCTCACTGAGGGTGGCGAGCAGGGCACCTGGGGTGGCATCCCCTGTCCCTCAGTCCCTCTGGGAGAGGTTGCTCTGTGCTGCAGTGCTGGCAATCCAGTCCTTGTCTCCCTGATCGGGGATGACCTTTCCCCTGGACTTGCAGAGAGCTGGATTTGGCCTTGCAAATTGGCTTGTGCACCAGGAACTGTTCTGTCGTTTCTGTTTCGCTTGGAAATGTGCACTCTCCTCCCGGGGCAATCTCTGCCGTGCGGGAAGGCCCCAAGTGCGAGTGCCAGATGTGTCAGATCATCAGTCTGGGCACACACAGGCTTCTGATGGAGCTGCTGCAGACACGGTTTTAGCATTTCATCTAAAACAATAAAATTCCTGCAGCAAGAAGCAGACAAGCAAAAATAATAATATGCAAAAATTTGATTTTAACGTTTGCCTTGAACAGATGTTTACCTGGCTTTCACCACTGGTCCCGTGGGCACTGCTGAAGGGAAGTTCCCTCTCTGGTGTCACTGAGCCCATGCCACCGAGGCTGCCCTGTCAGGGGGGACGTGCTGGGCCACACTCAGGCACCAGCAGAGTCCTGCCCAGTGCTGCTTCACCTTCTGCTCTGCAGCTCCTGAGCACTGCAAAACCCTGCTCACCTCTGGGAACATTTCCATCAGCCCCTTACAGGTGCTTTTAGACCCCCCTTCAGTGCTTCCCCATCCTGCCTGGCAGGCCAGGAGTGGGCATGGCAGGGTTTATTGTCATTGTCCCTGCACCCAGAATGAGCCTGGGGTCACAGACTGGCACAGGAGAGGGCCTGGCAGGGCTCAGGGCAGCTCAGGGCAGCTCAGGAAAGCAGAGCTCCCTTCCAAGGCAGAAAAGGGAAGATGCTATCCAGTTCTGAGGGTGATCTTAAATTCCTGGAGATTATGGGGCAGGATAAAAATATGGCCCCTGCAGAGGATTTCCTAATGAGGCACAGGCTGCTCAGTGAGGGGAGAAATTACTTTCTAATAGCATCTGCCTATTTTACATGTATAATGAGCCAGACTCTGTGTGGTCAAATGACTGTCAGGGAAGGGTTTGGAGTGAGGCACAGTTGTGCTTCTGGCCTTTACAGCAGCCAGTGTTACCCTGGGGAGAGCAGAGCAGAAAACCAGAGCACTGGCTGCAGAAAGCAGCACCTACCAACCCCAAGAGGTCCATTGGCTTCTTCGTTGCAGGAGCCTGTGCAGGTTGGGAAGGCACTGGCTGAGAGCACAGCTCCCACCCTGAGGGGCAGCGTCAGAGCTGTGGGACCATCCCCGTTTGCTCTCCCAGGCAGGTGGCGCTTGGCTGGCAGCTGTAGGAAGGAAGGGGGGAGCCCTGGGTTTCTTCCCCCACCCCCGGTGCCAGCTGCAGAGGGCAGGGGGCCCTGGGGGGCCCTGGGGGGCTCTGGGGGGCTGCAGCCCCTGCCCAGCGCTGGGGGCTCCGTGCCAAACCGGCCCTGCAGGAGGGTTTGCCCCCGAGCTGCCCAGCGCTGCAGAGCCCTGCCCAGCCCCTGCCCGTCTGGGCAAGGCCAGGCACCACAGAGCCCCTGCTGTCCCCTGCCACCCCTGCTCCGTGCGAAGCAAGGCTGTGCCTCTTTAAAAAAAAAAAGAGAGAGAGAGAGAGAAACATTTTTGCTTTGCCTGTCCCAGTAAACTGGCTCTCATGCCAGTAAAGCATTCCTAATTGGCAGGATTTAGAGACTGATCATTTCAATTTATGCCCAGAACAGGTAGGGCAGCAATGAAAGCCTCTCCCACCCAACCCCACCCCTTCTCACCAGTGTGCCTCAACCCTGCCCTGGAGGGACCACCTGGAGGGCTGAGCAGGGAGTTCCCATCTGTGCAATAAGGGCCCCGGCCCGCGGTAAATAGCAAAAGCAGGCTGGGCTTATGGCTCATTGACAGCCGGTGTCCCTCTGGTCACAAAGCTCCTGCAGGGCTCCTGCAGAGGAGCACCTGCTGCTGAAGTCCCCAGTCCTTGCCTGAGACTGCCTTCAAGACTTGGCAGCAAACGCCAGAGTGAAATTTTCCCTTCTCCTTTCCCTGAGGTCGGTGGGAAAATCGTCCCTTGGCTGTTGGAAATGGTTCCCGTCGCTGCCAGGCTTGCAACAGCCTCCCCAGAACCCTGGGCTGCTGGGGATGGCTTCCTCCCTCCCAGGCCCTTCACCACGGGCAGATTTGCCTCCTTGCTCTTTTTGCCAATCCCTTTCCACTGTGCCAGCCTTGCTCAAGGACTGTGTCCCCTGCAAGCAGGCACAGGCCTGTGTGACAAGAGGGCTGAATGTCTCATTCCCTGCTGGAATTCACCTGTTGAGAGCACCCCATCCCTCATGAGGCAAGCTCCCCTCGCTCTGGGGGAAGGCACAATCAACCCATATTTGTTACTGACAGAGGAAGAGCCACCAAGGAGCATTAGATTTCCCCATAAAGTAGGAATCTCTATTCCTCTAAATAAAACATGTTGCAAAAATAACAACTAAACCCAAGCACGGTACAAACTGGGAGCCATTAGCAAATCAGGCTTCTGCAATTGCAGAGCTAAAATCCAAATAACATTTTCCAGTAGCCCTTAGTCTCACTCAGATTGCCCAATGCAGGCATCACTGCTTTTCTCAGCATCTGCTTTATCAGTTGTCTTCCAGCCCAGGGAAGTCCACGGCTCTTGGCAGCAGCTCCTGCTGATGTGCAGGGGTTGTTGCTCAAGAGCCTTTGATCAGCAGCCAGGCTCTGTCACACCGAGCTCTGAAGCCCTGGCTGCCAGAGCTGGCCACACAAGGGCTGGATGGGCTCCCTCAGTGCAGCACCATTGCTCTGGGCCAGCATCTCGTCCAGCCCGTCCCTGGACAGCCAGCCTTGCCCTGGGCTGGCCACAGCTGCCCCAGCAGTGTGCCCCAGGGCTGGGCAGGCTCTGAGTGTGTCTGCAGAGCTCTGGGCTCAGCTGCAGCTCCTGTGCAGCCCTGCTCTGCTGTGCCCTCACTGCAGGGCAGCCGTGAGAGCACAGGCTGGATCCCACTTGTCAGATGCTTTGGTGGTTGAGGTTCTTTCCCTGGGAAATGCAGAAATGCCAGAGCCACTGTCATCTCCTTTTGCACAGCAAGTGACAGCCAAATCAGCTCTCTCAAACTGGAAAACACATGAAATGAAGCGCTCAGAATTTGCCAGGGCATGTGCTGCAAAACTGAGCAAGGCACAAAAATTTTCCCAGAGACACCGTGATCTCAGACCCATGTATATACAGATCCATGTAAATAATCCCATGTAAATACAGATTTATGCATTTATCATTACTCATGCCAGTAATAATAGTTCCACTGAAATCACTACAGCTACGTGTATAAAATGAAGCACATGTGTAAGATCAGGATCTAAATATGGAACAGGCAAATTCACCTGCAGCTATGGCAACTGCACCTGGAACTGCAGATGCACATACCTGCATGAGCCTCTGTTGTATTAGGGGCTGACTGATAATATAAAGATATATGAAAAACTGGTGGAAAAGGCAGGACCAGAAACTGTCTCTTTTGTTCCAAAGCTCAGTATTTATCCCTTGCATGTTAATTTCTGTCAGCATTCTGCACTCATTACCTCTGCAGCTCTGTAATTTGCTTTAACAGCGGCTGAGGACACTGTAGCTGCCCTCAGACATCAAGGCCTTCTGCCATCTCTCCTACTCCTTCAGATTTGGGGACTCAGCCCAGCAATCAGCACTATTCTTAACTTCAAGCACAGAAATGTGTTGTGGCACCCTGAGTGGTCATCAATAACTCAGCAGCAGGAGAGCAGCCCTGTGCAGAGTTTGGGTTTCTTCACGGAGCTGGCACCGAGGCTGGCTTGTGTGCTCAACTGGAGTGTTCTTGGCTGGGGGCCAGCCAGCATTCCTCTAAGCAACCAAACTCCTTGATAATGACTCCTTTTTTTCATAATTCTCCTCATCTCGTTGTGCCAAGTTATCCCCCAGATATTCTGCTCCCGGTACACTGAAGTGTCAGACACGCTAAAATATCTCAGTAAGTTACATTCTTGGTTTGGTCTCTGGCCCTCTGCTTTGCAAAAACAATAGAGACAGGAGCTGTATTTTACTGCTGCAGGACACCTGGGCTCAGAATGCCTGTCAGAACCATCCAGCCCGAGCTGTGTGTGGATGGCAGAGGCTGGGGAAAGGGGCAAAACTCTGTTTGTGCTGGAGCCACCCTTGTGCTCCGCAGAGCGGCTCCAGGCACTTTCTCTAGTCCTTGTGATTCCCTTCCTGAATTGCTGCAGCCAAGTAATTGTTTCATCATGTTGCTCTGAAATATTTTCCCATCGTGTCACCATCACATTCATCTCTCAAATGTCCATTTCTCCTCTGCTCACTTATAGGAATTCTATCCCAAAGCATCGCACCCAGGTGGGGAGGGAAGGCGGCAGGGGAGGCCCGGGGGCTTTGGTGGTTTGGAGTCCTGATTGCTGTCACTGTCATTTCTAGGCACCACCAGCGAGCTGCTCACCACAGCTTAATAACTGCTGTTGCAATGCCCTGGCAAAGGCACGGTATTTATAGCAAACAAACAAGTCTGGGTGCGGGTGGGGCCGGGCACTCCCGCCCCTCCTGGCCAGAGCCCTGCTCCTGCCGAGGGGCTGCGCGGAGCCTCGGAGCCGGGGCTGAGCCAGCGCCTCCCCTGCCTCAGCTCCGAGGGGTTCATTCTGCAAATTGCGTGGAACTGGGAGACCTAACTGAACCTCTGATTAAATACCCTGAGCTCCGGGAAGGTGCTTTGATAGCTATGGAATGTGTGATACAGGAGTCCCAAAAACAAGGGCCAACAGGACAGGGCAAGGTGGAAACCAGATGTAGATCACAGTGTTTCTTAATTTTAATTAGCTCCAAATTTTTATTGGGATTTATTATTATTTTTTGTTATTATATTAATAATTTCCATAGTAAATATATTTTGGGGGGGAAATTAATAGTAAATGAGAATTAAATTTGGCAGTACTTTGTGAAATCGTGGCACCCACTTGGAAGGTTTGGAATTAAATATGTCCCTGTTGTAAATGCAAATCAATGATCTTAAACAAGTGTTAACCCATTTCTCCTCATTTTGAATTCCAGCCCTATAGTTTCCCACATATATCCACCAGCACATCTAGGAGGAGAGAAAAGGCTTTTACTCCAAATGAAACATTTGAACCATTGAGCAGGTGGGGAAATGATCACAAAATTTCCAATTCCCAGTAGATCAAATGCAGCATTTAAGGGAACGAGGGCCCTGCCAGCCCTGGGAGCTGCAGTGCCCAAGCAGCATGACTTATTTGACAGAGGAGCAGGATGATTTTATTTGACAGAGGAGCAACAGTTGGTACAGAGAGATGCACGAATTTTCCTGCATCTTCTAAGAGTCACCAATGGAAAGCAGTGGGGAAAGTGGGAAAGCAGCATCGCAGTGTCAGAACTGCACTGGGTTGCTCATGCTTTGGGCAGATAACAGAGTGATAATTGGAGAACTGCTCTCAAAATTATAATTGTTATATTTATATAATTATATATATGTTATATTATATAATTGTTATAAAATATATATATATATATATATTTTAACATATATTTTTAACTGCTACATATGATTCATTTTGCAGAACTAAGCACAACTGAATTCAAGCACCTTTTAAACCAGTGCTTTGGAAAGGGCATATCAGTGGGTTTACAGACTAACTTCTACAGAGAAAAAGCTCAGTTGTTTTAGTAGCAATAAGAAAGACCTGTAGAAATTGACCAACGTTAATACATCATTGGAAAAGAAATATAAAAATACAAATAAAAAGCCCAAATGAAATGCTGGTTATAAATTTGATAAAACTGAGAGCAGCTGTCCGTGCCTGGAGTTCTCAGCATGGTTTGCCTACCATGAGCTGTCCTGAGCAGCTTCAGGAAGAGAAGCTCAGCAAGCCCTGTCCGAGGCCAACTGAGACATTCCAAGTCCTGCTCTCAGCCAGCAGAATCTTATTTGTCATGGGAAACTAAATCAATATTTGGAGCTGAGACACTGTTTGGACAGGGATTTTCCAATCCCCCCACTGCAATTAGAAAAGGTATTTGGAATATTTTGTCTACTTTAGTGCTTGGAATTTTCTCAAATTCATTTACAAGCTATTTTTTCCAGACAGTTATTTTCTAGGAAATGTTTTAATTACCCATGTTTTTTCATATGCTGTTTTAGAGGGCAGAGTATTTCATGGCCTCCATGCATTTAATGGCACTACAAAGCTCCTACAATGTAAGTTATGAGGGTAATACAAGATTAAGAATGAAGGATTGAGGAATTCTCTTTCCAAGTCATTCATGGATTCCTTCTGAGACGACTGCAAAATTGGTGTGTCTATGGCTTAATTTTCTTGTCTGTACAAAAAATCATTGCTGGACAATGGTCCTCCCAAGCTAGAAATCTGTCATCCTAATTCAGAGATACCTTGGAATATAGCAGTAACTTAAACATCATTCTTTAAATTGCAGCCACGCCGCCCTGGCTCTCCTGCAGCGGGGCAGGCAGGGTTTAGGGATGGGGATTAGCTCCTTCATGCCTGGTAGAGCTCAACCTCCAAAACTGGACTAGTATTTAAACAGATATAAATACCTCCAGTACATCTTATCTTTCAATCTACCCTGCCTTCGAACTCTTGTTGGAAACTTTGTTATTAAGAAAGAAAGAAAGAAAGAAAGAAAGAAAGAAAGAAAGAAAGAAAGAAAGAAAGAAAGAAAGAAAGAAATGTATCTGAGGACATCTCCAGTCCTCCAGCAGTTGCACCTTGAGCAGCGCCAGGCTCTGCCTGGGAGCGCCGTGTGTGAGTTTGGGTGACATTGTGTGGCCTCCAGCAGAAGAAGAAAATAGGATCTAAGGATGTGGATAGGTTTCGTAATGATCCAAATAGTAGAATAAACAGCCAGGGGAGGCTGGAGTAATCATCGTCACGAGGGACAGCCAAGACAAGATCTAACGTCTGTCCTGCCTGCAAGAACTTGAGTCATGCTGGTGCAGGAGCGAGCTCACCCAAGAAATCTATTTTAGGGGCTCATAAAAACAACTAAACAACTAAACTGCACTGTACAAATGAAAAAGCAAACGGGGGAAATCTGTGTAGGGCTAACCCTGCCCTGCTCACGGCTGCACAGCTCTGGGGCAAGCAGGGAATGAGCAGCCAGTGTCCAGCTGATGGACCTGCAGGAGGCTCTGATCCTAAGAGTCAAAAAAAGCAGAGCAGTTCTTTCAGTAGAAAACATGTTTTGCTTAAAGAGACACTGGAAATAAGCAACAAGTTTTGGATTTGTCCTGCAGCCCCTGGCTGTTTGTGTGGAATGTATAGGAACAAACTCAAGGCCACTGTCTTTGCACTGAAACCCCCTTTTGTGCTCAGCTGTCAGAGCACAGGCAGCAGAGGAGCTTCTTTCCCCAGGCACTGGGAATCTGGATCGAAAAACTTCACGCTTAAATTTGGCCGAACAGGAAAATGGAAAATGCTGACTAAGACCTGATCTTTTGCCCAACTCCCTCCACGTAACCAGCCCGGGTCTGTTCGCTCCTTACAGACCTTGCAGCAGGGAACAGCAGCCGGCAGCTCCGGCCAGGCCGGCCTGTCCCAGCAGCAGGCACAGCCTTGGGTCTCCCCAGAACAAAGTCCTGGCTGCCACAAACCTCCTCCTCCTCCTCCTGTGCCACCCCCCACTCGTCTGCCTCTTGCCCCACAAACACCTCTCATCAGAGGATCTACCTGCAGTTCTTAGGAGTTTTTAGGAGAACGTCTCCAAGCAAAGGAAAGGGGTGGTTCATGAGCCTCTCACCTGGTTGGGTCTCATGGGAGCTTCCTGAGCAATGCCCGAAATTACCGAAATCCAACAGAAATGCTACTTTCTCATGTTTATTCCTGTAAACTACAAACATAAGAAATGCTGAAGTAAAGAATAGAAACTCTGTAAAGAAAAGAAAAGAAAAAAAAAAGAACACAAAACCAAACACAAACAAAACCTCATTTCAGGCTTCCTCCCTTACTTTTTCTTCCTCCCTCCCACTTCAGACTCGGCGTTATTTGCCAAAGATTGGTCATGGTTTGGATAGCACATCTTGCTCTACACGTTCAAAACAGCATGAAGTGCAGAAAAAAACCCAACACAAACACCTCCTCCCCAAACAACACCCAAGCAGCAGCTAAAGCAGGTGATTAAAGGAAACAAAATGAGGCAACAAGAACCGGCTAAGGCTTCCAGCTCTGCTCTTTGCTGAGTTTCTCTTGGGGGTTTTGGGGTTTGGTTTTGATTATTGGGTTGGGTTTTTTTTTTTCCTTTCTCTCAGAGAAAGCTAAAAGACCAGCAAAAGTCCCTATCCCTGATCACAGCATTGAGCCAGAATCAGCTGGAATTTCAACCCCGTGTTTAATCTAACTTTAAACATGCCTTCAAAATAAAACAAGCTACTTTTTTTTAACCTAGTCATAAAGTTTATTAAAATTGTTCATTAATGCTTCAAATGTAGCAAGAATGCATAGATCCCAAAATATACATATGTATTTTCTTATAGAAATAGATTATTCTTTATAATAAAAAAACTGTAGGAACATCTTTAACAGATTACTCAATCCATGACTGACAGTTACACGAGATTGCATCATGTACACAGCATTCCCAGCCATGCTTAAAGGATTGCATCACTTTGCCCTTGCTCTCCTCTCGCTCTTTTAAATAACCCAGCGCCCAGCAGAGCCCGCCCGGGCCGGGGCCGGGGTCCCTGCGCGCCCCCTCCGCGCCCGCCCCGCTGCAGCCCCGGCCCCGCTCAGACCCCGCGCGGCGGCGGAGCCTTCCGCCCACATGTCGGTAAAGACAAAAAAAAAATAGTAATCCAACAACAACAACAACACAAATGAAAACCAAACCCGCCCGCCCGCCGCGGGCTCTCGCCCCCCTCGGCCCGGCCCCAGGAGCGCGGAGCGGCACCGGCGGCTCCGCTCGCCGCCCGGCCGGGGGTCAGCAGCGCGGCGAGGAGGCGAGCAGGGGCTCGGGCAGCTGTTTGAACAAGTTCCTGAGGGTGCTCAGCTCCCGGGAGAGCTGCTCCACCTTCTTCTGCAGCCGCTCGTTCTCGGCCGTCAGTTCCAAGACTTTATGCTGCGTCTCCAGGTTGCGCATTTTGGCTTTGTCGCGGCTCTTGCGCACCGCGATGTTGTTCCTCTCCCGGCGGAGCTTGTACTCGTCGCTGTGCTTGTCCACGCACTTCTTGGGCTTGTTCTTGCCCGCCGGGGCGGCGGAGTAGCCCCCGCCGGCGGCGGCGGACTTGGAGGACTCGGAGGGGTTGGGGGTGCCGGGGGGGCTGGAGGAGGACGAGGTGGACAGGTTCCCGCTGCTGCCGCTCGGCACCGACTGGTAACCCAGGTAGGAGCGCACGGTGCTGCCGTAGGGCGAGGACATGCCCCCCGGTCCCGGCCCCGCGCCCCCTTCTTCCTTACGGGGCCCTTTGCAAGAGTCCAGGGTCTCGAAGACCGGCTCCACTTTGGTTTCCACGATCTGGGGCGGGAAGCAGCCCGGCAGCCCCCCCGGCTTGTGGCTCTGGCTGCCGCAGGGGTGGCTGTGCCGGGCGAGGCTGATGTAGGTGTAGTCGGGCTTCTTGCTGCCGCCGCTGCCTTTATAGTCCTCGGCGAAGAGATCGGAAAGGAAATCTTGGCCGGCGCCGCTGCTGCACGGAGGCTCAAAGTTGCCCCCTGCTGCTGCCGCGGGAGGCGGCGGCTGCGACGCCAAAGGCTCCAGGTACGGGCTGAAGTCGATGGCTCGCTCGTGGTCCCCGACGGTGAGCTCGGTCATGGAGCGGCCCCCGGCCGCCCGCGGGTGCAGCTTGTTGAGAGCAGCCAGACAGTCCGCCTCGTAATAGAAATTAGCCACTTCCATGGATTTAAAGGCGGGCGGCTGGATGGGGAGGCATGCTGCGTCCCAGGCCACCAGGCGTTGCATGAAAGCAAAGGGGGATGCGGGGAGGAGGAAACGACGCAGGGGGCCCCCCCCGGCAGAGGGTCAAGCTGCCGCCGTCGGGGTGGGGGGCTCCAGACCCTGCCGCGGTCTCTGGCCTGGGCACGGCCCCGCGGCGCTGCCCGGCCGGGCTGGATCAGTCCCTGCGGCGCGCCGGGGCTTCACCGCTCCGGCAGCTGCGGCGGGGGCTGGCGCGTCTCCTCCGGACCATCTGGTTCTGGGTCCCGTGTCCTAAAGTCTCTGACTTAGGAAAGTTCCTTTCCTCAGTTATTTATAGGGGCGGTGGATCCCATAGCAACAGGCGCGTCACCGCCTGGCCGCCTGCCACTCCGCACGCTCGGCGCTGCCGGTCCCGGCCCCGGAGGAGGCTCCCGGGGCGGGTGCGACGGTGCGGTGCCGTGCCCGCCGGGCCGCCCACAACAAACCGGGCAGGGGCGGACGGAGGGAGGGAGGGAGGGAGGGAGGGGCCGGCTGCGGGCCCGCAGGTGCGGGAGCTCGGGGCTGCGGCTGGCCAGGGCGGCAGCGCTCGGCCCCGGGGCCGCGGGGACACGGGGACACGGGGACACGGGGACGCGGGGACAGCGAGTGCCGGGCGCTGCCGGTGCTGCCCCGTGCCCGCCCGGGCTCCGCTCGGGCGCCGCAGGGCGAGGCAGTGCCCGCGGCTGGCAGCGCCGCGCGGGGCCGGGCACGGAGCGCTCTGGGGCTCGGTTCACCCTGGGGGAAATCAAGGCAGGAAAGATTTTTCAAAGCTCTTTTGGCGAAGCGGGGGGAAAGCTGCAAACCAAAGACGGATCCCGTTACTCTGCGTGCCGGGCTTGCTTTGGTGAATGCCCCTGGCAAGCAGAAGTGTCCAGAGGGACGTGCCCAGAGCCGCTCTGCAGAGCGCAGGGCCGGAGCGGGGCACTGCCCCGGCTTCCTCCGGGCGGCCGCCAGCAGCCGGAGCCCAGCCAAGCCAGAGCTGCCAGCGCCCATGGGGGCCTGAACGTTTGTCTTGGCGTATTTGCTTTGCACGATATGGTGCAACTGTCCGGGCACACACGGGAACCGGGAGTAGGGAACGGGCTCTGGAGCCAAAGGAGACGGAATGGGGGTCAGAGGACAGTGAGATTCCTGCATCGGAACGTGGAATCCAAAAGTTTTTGAGATTTGCGGGGTAGGTTTGGGAAGGAAGACTGAATCCCGATGTCCGTTTTAATTAAAGACACCCACCTTGGGAATCAAACTTATATTTTCACTCTCTTACTCCCACATTTACCTGTCTACAAGCTGATGATTCATGCCCAGAATAAAGGACATTAATTTAAAACAAAACATATAATTAAAGGAAGTAGGAGTGTCCTCCCTCAGTAAAGAAGACCTAGCACTGCAGGGAAAATGACACTGCCTCTTAGAATAATGTGAAGCAATCCTGCGGTGTGGGAAATATTGTAACGTTAAGCCAGAGGAACAGGTATTGCATTATATGATTCAAACAGTCAACTGTTCTTAATGTTCAAACCTCAGAACTCTGAAAAGAGGAAGAATTCAAGAATCAGTCAGTGGATCATCAGACTTTTTCTTTCTTTCTTTTTTATTTTTCTTTTCACGTTTTAATAGGATTTATTTGTTTGTTTCCATAACAAAAGCTCCCTAACAGGTTTTCAGGCTTCAAATATTTCTAGTTCCATCTTTATCTACCAAGTTAATCTTTGGTGAATGCGCTAGAGATTAAATTGGAGCTGGGCCTGGCCAGAGAGCTGGGTCTGGAGATTGTAGTTGGAGCCCATACCTTCATAAATACAAACATCTGTATTGGGTGCAAATACTGGCAAGTTGCAGTGAGCCAGGGCTTGTTCTTCTGGCTGTTTACTCCCTCATCCTGTGCCTTTATCCTGCATTCTGATCTGGCAGTTACATCCAGTGGCTGCCCCAACTGGCCCTTCCAACCGAACTCTTGAAAATCAGCCTCGTGTTTCCTACGCCGAGCCGTCCCAAGGCCCCGGAGGCAGAGCCCTCCTGCCTGGTGACCTGCTGCAGGCACAGCTGCTCTGCCCTGGCGCTGCCCAACAGGTCTCCGCTCTGCCGTGGTCCTCAAGCTAAAGTCAAACGTTAAAGCTGCTTGCTAAAATTCCTGGACAGATTTTCAAGAGGTTTTTGGAGATCTGAGTTTGCCCTCTTCAAATTTCTGCCCTATTCTCTGCTGCTCTGCAGCAGAAAAGTTGTATTCCTGCCTGGGGTTAATCTTCCCTAACAAAATAAAGTCTGTGCAACTGTCATGTGAACGAGATTCTATCAGGGCTGGCGTGGCCCACACCTGCTCTCCCGGCCAGTGCTGAGTAATGCCGCAGTCACCCCGATCACGTCAGCTGGGGTGGTAATTCAGGTTGGATGCCCGGCTTGTCCCCTCCTTCCCTTCTCCCCCTCACCTCCCTGCTCTACCTGGATCTCTTTCAACTTCCTCCAGCTCACCTCAAATCCCAACATCCACTCTCATGGAGCCGACGTCCGCTCTCAGCTTCTCATGGGAACCTTGTTGGCGGGACTAACCACTTATCCAAAACCCCAGCGTTCGGCGAGCAGGTTTTGGGCTAACTCTGGTCTCTTTTAAATTATTCCTGCACTTGTCACAACAAATGCGTGGCCAGCAGTGGGGGTTTTGAAATGGGAACAGGTGCAGAACGAGGCTCACACCACAGGACTGGGCCGAGGTCTGGGCACACGGGGCTCTGTCCCTGCGAGTGCCTGGCGTGGCCTTGCCAGATGTGCAGAGGCTGCTAATAATTGTCCTGGGAGATGCAGACATTCCTGCTAAAGGGACCCAGGCACTGGCAGCAGCCCTGCAGCCTGTCTCCCAACAGAGCAATTTCCATTAGAAAAGCAGCACTTCTGTGAAAAGCACCTTCCTTCTAGCGATTTCATAATTTCTTTTTTTTTCCAGAACTATTCAGCTGAGGGAGGAGACAGCAAAAGTCCCAAATTACTTAGTAAGAATATAACGTTTTTGAGAAAAAAAATTCTGATGCAATAGCATCCAGGTTCCTCTACACTCATGTGTGAAACAATCCAGACACAGGGAGGGGAACAGGAGGAGACCAGCCTGGAGAAAAGGTGGAGGGAAGAATCTCATTGTCACTGCTCATCTCTGTCACGGATTAAATTCTGCTCTCTCTTTGTGCTGTAGAAGCCTCAACTTTGCAGCTCTGTGCTCAGACCTACAGTAAAGCATTGCAGAGGAATTTTCTTCCTGGAAATTGTCTTTTTTTCCAGGATTTCTTGCAAGCTTTCCAGTTCACACTCAGGTCTACATCAGCTGTCTCTGGAATGACACGAGCTTTGGGGAGATGCTGCGAGTTTGGTGGTGATGGCTCACACACTGAAGTGTTTATCAGAAGGTCTCTGGACCCAGGGTCATACCCTAGAAAGGGCCTGGCTGACATTTCTGATGTTTCTTGCTCAGCTTTGTCCCATTTATGATTTCCCTGGCAGTAGCTGTTGGCAGGCCAGAGGGATCAGAGCTGCAGTGTGGAGCAGCAGAGGGGCAGAGCAGGGGCAGCAGGGCAGGAGGGCAGGGCCAGCAGTGCCTGAGATGCTGTGGGCAGTGTTGGAGGTGAGCTGGAGGAGAACAGGAGGGATCCCAGAGCAGAGACCCTGCCAGCAAGCACAGAAGAGCTCCTGGGGTAGGAGGGACCTTGCCTAAAACACTGACCTAAGAAGAGCAATGTTGCAATAAAGGCTGTGAAATAGAGAAGTGACATTGAAATTTATTTCTGAGCATGTTGAGCCCTTTTTTCCCTTCTCCCTAGCCCCAGGTCTCTCTTTATTCAGCTGCACACCATATGCCAAGAGCAGCTCAGCAGCTGTACCTGGCAGAGCGCAGGTTTGAAGCCATCGCTCTCCACTTGCTGTTCTCTGCTGTGAAACAACAGCCCTTACTAAATGTCAGCCAGGGACAATGTCTCAGCTCGAGAGAGAGGCTGGCTCTCCTTCTGCCTGCCCCAGCTCGGCCCAGGCTCAGCCTTGGCTTCATTTAGCACAAGAAGGGATTGCCACACGGTGCCCCGCAGCGGGAGGCTGTGCTGGCAGTGCCAGGGGTGGCTGCAGGCTGTGGCTCCTGGCCTCCTTCGCTGCCTTTGTTACAGAGCAGAGTCCTCCCCCCGAGCCCTCCCTCACCCGCTCCCGTGTGACACCGTCATGGGCCGGGACATGGGTTTTGTTGGTCTTCTGCTGATTTTCTGCTCACCTCTGACCCAGCAGCCTGGCCTTTCAGCGCTGCGTTGCTCAATCCCCCTTGATCTCCTCGCTGCTCTTTGCCCTACTGGCCGCACGGAGACGACACCTGGAGACTGACACCGGTGGGACAACATCGGCCAAATTCCCTCCCTGACCCCACGGAAAATTTTCCAGAGCAAATCCGAGGTCAGAGCACCCACTCTGTGGCTCTGAGAAACAAAGAGAGGAGGAAGAGTCAGAGCACACGAAGGCCCGTGGAAGGGAACAGTGACAAAGCACAAGCCGCAGTCTCCATCCTGCATGGCAGAGAAAGTCCCTGCTGGAGCTGGCTGGCCGGAGGGATGTGGGCTGTCAATCTGAGCAGGGACAGTGAGAGGTGACGCTGTGTTTTACGAGTAGCCCATTTCCTTGTGCTCCATAAAAATGGCAGAGAAGTTGCTGTCCACTAACTGTCCAAAAATTCTCTGTAGTTGCTTGACATTTCCTGGGTAATTGCAGCCTCCTGCTTTGGTGAATTTCTTACAGATCATGCATTTGTGACCTCTAGTGTATCCAAGCTTTCAAAAGATCTGTCAAGGGAAGATGAGTTGTATCCTTCCAGGGTACCCTGTGAAGTGTCAGAGGTTCCTAGTGACAGAACTTGGTAATTCACTTAGGAAATTTCTAAAAGAGGAGAACTCTTCCGAGGTCCTGAGGCTGTGGGACAGACAGCTTGGACTCCATGGGGTGTATGGCAAGGGGCAACATAAAACAAGGGGAGTCTGAGACGGGGTGACAGGAGAAGGGGCTTAGGTGAAGAAATAGAAGATTTTTTTCTTTATTAAAAGCATTAGAAGTTTGTGCTCTAGACTGTACAAATACTTGTTTTCCATCTGCTCTCGCCCTGTGTCGAGCACCACAGGGAAAGTGGGGCTGCCAGGGAATGGGTTCGGGCTTGTTGTTTGTGAGCGCTGGCACTGGCACAGCCGCGGGGCCGGTCTGTGTCACCTGGCAGCTGGCTGTGCGGACGGGCTGCCAGCTGGGGTAACCACGGTGTTCTGTCCTCCACGCGCCGCGCTCCTCGGCCCCTGTCATCTCCCCACCTTTGCATTTCGGCTTTGGACGGGAGCCGTGGGAGTGGCTGTTCCAGCTCTGCCACCCACTGACACTTTCCCATGCCAGAGAGAGTCCGGCGAGGAACCGCAGCCAGTTCCTGCTCCCCCGGTGCCCCGGGGCCCGGGCGGCCCGAGCGGCCCGGCGGAGCGGGCAGGTGCGGGGCCGAGCGCCCGCGGGGGCTGCGCTCAGCCGGGGATGCGGCAGGAGCGGGACGGGCCCGGGTGGCACCAGTGGCACCAGTGGCACCAGTGCCGCTCCCGCCTGCCCGGCGCGGGGCCAGGGAAGGAGTCCAGCGTGTAAGGCGATAATCGCCGCTGTCCGGGCATGGCTCCGGGCCAACGGGCTCCGCAGCCGCGGGAGCTTTCCCGTGTCCCGTCCGGGTCCGTCCGGAGGCGCAGCAGGGCCGTGTCCGGGGCGCGGGGACCGGGCGAGACTGCCCCGGCAAGGAGACCCCCGAGCCCCGCCCCGGGCCGCGTCCCGATCCCGATCCCGATCCTCGCCCCTCCCCGATCCCGATCCCGATCCCGGTCCCGGTCCCCGCCCCGCGCCAGGCAGCAGGCTTGGAGCGCCACCTAGCGGGCAAGGCCGGGCCATGCCGTGCCGAGCCGTACCGTGCTGTGCCGTGCCGTGCCGTGCCGTGCCGTGCCCGTGCCCGTGCCCCTGCCTCTGCCCGTGCCGTTCCGTGCCCGTGCCCCTGCCTCTGCCCGTGCCGCCGGTCGGGCCGTGCCGTTGTACGGACAGGTGCGGCTCTGGTCCCGCCGATCCTGAGCCATTTTCCAGGGACGTTGACAGCCCATGCACAGCCCAGCTGCGGCAGCAACGTGCCGGCGCTTGTTCCTCCCGGCAGCCCTTCGGCCTCGACAAACCAAGATCACCAACACATCTTGGAGGTGACTTGGGATCCCGGGAACGTGCCCGAACCACAGCCGCTTACATCCTCCTCTCACTCACACATTCGTACGGGCACGTGTGGCCGCGGAGCCGCCGGGGCTGTTCCGGCACCCCGGCTAACAGAGGCCCCGCGAGCAGCGAGCGAGCTGTCACCATTCCCGCTTCCCAGCGCCGGGAGCACGGCGGGTGCCTTCGCCCAGCAGGCCGGGGAGCGGGCAGGGCCACCAAGGCACCGACCGTGGCCGCATTGCCGCCGTTGTGGCGGGTCCCGGGCAGGGCCACCAAGGCACCGACCGTGGCCGCATTGCCGCCGTTGTGGCGGGGCGCGGGAACAGCGCCCCACGCCGGCAGAGGGCGCGCGAGGCACCGGGCGGAGGGGGCGGCGCGAACGGGAACACCGGGAACACCCGGGACCGCCCGGGACCGCCCGGCCCCGCCCCGGGCCCGTTTCCGCCCCCATTCCGGACTGGACCGGGCCGCGCTCGCCGCCCTGCCCCGCCCGGCCCCGCCCGGCCCCGCCCGGCCCCGCCCGGTCCTGCCCGGCCCCGCCCCGGCTCCTCCCCGGCTCCTCCCCGGCCCCGCGCCCGGCGCGGCCCGGCCGCCCCCGCCCCGCACTGCGCCGCCGGCCGTGCCGCCGCGCCATTGGCCGCTGCGCGCCGGGCGGCGCTGCCCATTGGCCGGGCGGGCGCGCGGCGGCGGCGGCGATTGGCGGGAGGCGCAGGGGGCGGGGCCCGGCGCGCCCGCCCCCCGCCGCAGCGCGGCCCGTTCCCGTCGCTGCCGGGCGGGTCCGCGGGCCCTGCGCGCCCATCCCGGCCGGACATGGCCGAGAGCGGCCCGGGGGCGGCCGCGCCGCGGGACGAGGCCGCCGAGGAGCCCGAGGGCGGCGGGCGGCGCTGGGGCGCCCAGCACGCCGGGGCCCGCGAGCTGGCCGAGCTCTACTCGCCAGGTGAGGCGGCGCGGACGGGCGGGGCCCTCGGGCCGGCTGCTCGCGGCGGCTCCCCCAGGACCCGTTCCCCTCGAGCCCCGATCTCGCCGGGCCCGGTTCTCCCGTGGCCGGCTCCCCTCGGGCCCGGTTCTCGCCGGCCCGGCTCCGGGCGCCCCGAAGAGCGGGAAGGGCCGGGGCTGGCGGCGCTGGGCTCGGAGCGGGGCTGCGGCACGGGCCCGGCTAAGGGCGGCAGCGCTTGCGGCCACAAACTGCCCGGGAGGGACGTTCTGCCTCTGGGGCCGGCGGACGCAGCGAACGTTCCCCTCGAGCGCAGGTGGGCAGGTGTGGCCCAGCACGAGATGAGAGCGGCAGCTCTGCCCTCGGAAGCTCTGCCCCGAGCCCCGCGGGCCCGCACCGCACAACCGGCACAGGGATGCTTCAGTTCCTGTTCCGCTCTGCCTGCAGCTTGGAACTCCTCAGCGAGCTTTAGTTTGTCGTTTGGGTGCTCAGTAAATGGCTGTTTGACTATGCTGTGGAAATAATTGCAATCTCCTTGTAAAAAAAAACATAATTTGTTTTTAGCTCACTGCTCAGTGTGAGCAGTGCTGGGTACTCCTCCCATTCCTAGAGAATCCATTCTCTAGTGAAGAATTAGGGGAGGGAAGATGTGTTTTCAGTGTCTTGTGGTTTCCAGCACATCAGCTGAGCCCAACCTGCACATCCAAGGCAATTCCTGCTCAAGTAGGTGCTCTTACTCACACAGAGCCGTGTGATGATAAGAAATCCACGGCCTTTGGTCGTTTGTGTGACTGGGGCAAGTCTGCCTGTTTCACTTTCTTTTGCTCCCCAGGCCCTTGCCTTGAGCAGGTCCTTTGTGACCCCTTTCAGGCGCTGGGACTGATTCCTGTGCTTTACACAGAAGCAGTCACTGACTTAACCACTGCTCTGGCTCATAAGAAAAAGGGTTCCCTCCCTGAAGAGCTTGCTGCCCTTCTCGCTGGCTGTAGCACATGTACAGTGATATATCAGGGAGCTGAGGGTGTATTAGATATGCAGGTTTCTCCTGGAATTACATAAATAATTTACATAAGCAATGCCAGAATATGTATTATGGCGGAAGCGTATCACGTTCAAATTCTGAATTCATAAGAATGGGGCTTGCGTTGAATTGTGCAGAGTGAACATGACTGGAGTATTTCCCTGATTTCTTTAAGCACGTACTTTGTGGCTTTGCCAATTCATTCCTTCGCAGGAATTTGGGGGTTGAGTGCCCTTTAAACACAAGTTATCAGCGCTGACTCAGTTCCTTGATTTGCCTTCCCAGTGCGGAGCTGAGGCTGCGTTTTTGAACCTGGCTATCTCGACAGCCATGCTGGATCCCTGTGTTCAGACTACAGAGGTGTTTGCACACACTGATCTCGGGGGCCTTGCCAGCCTCCTTTCCAGCACTCAGCTAATTGTTCCATGAGGATCTACCCACTTAGCTCCTCTAATCAGGGTGTGGTTTTCTTATGAAGGAAGTGAGTGTTAATTAACTCTTACTTTCATTACTCCAGGGACCTCTTTATAGAATCACCCACGTTGTGACCTGATACTGCTGTCAAATATGGCTGTTCTTGTGTCTTAATTTAATTTTACTATTCTCACCTCTGCTACTGCGGAGAGTGTTAATTTATATACCCATGGCCCTTCTAGAACATCTAAAACTGACCTGTCAAAGTCTTTGTTCACACTTTCAAATATTGCCTTGTAGGCACGTTGGAGAGAAGACTGATCCTGCATTTATGTTCCTCCTTTTCCTGCTCATTGCGTGGTACAGTGAGAAGGAGGACTTGATTTAGCATTTAGGAGGAGAAATCTGATCAGGCATTAGGTCAGCAGAGAGGAGGAGTAGGACAGAAGCTGAACACGTGCCAGGCCTGAGTGTGCCTCTGCTCCTGGGAGAGCATGTGCCCCTCTCTGGAGCCCTCCCTGAGCCTTCCTTGTGCTCAGCTTTGCCTGAAGGACTGGGGAGGGGGCTGTGGGGTAACTGCTCCAGGGAGCCCTGGGCAAGAGGAGGCTGTGGGGCTCTGGCTGACCCCCAGAGCAGGCAGGGACTGCCCTGGCAGCTCCTGAGGGCATTAAGAGCTGCCTGCAGCCCAGGCCCTTCTGGTGACAGCTCAGATCTTCTTGGCCTTGGGTATTAAAGGTCTGTTTCTGTGCCCTAATCCTGCAGGTTTCACCCTGAGTGTTCCCTGTGCTCTGCCTCGCTGCCTTGTGGGGATGCAGCAGTGAAGAGCAGGGAGCAGCCTTCTGTGCTAACCTGATAGTCCAAGTGTTACCCTACTCTGATGTGCCTGTTCCCTTTTAATAGGCAGAAAATGATTTTTTCATAGAGGTCCAAAGTGGTACAGCAAGGTGCGGGAGAGAATTTGTGCCAGTTCTTTCTCTTTTCTTGTTTTGTCCCTTGCTATCTCAGAGCTGCTGAGAGTTGCCAGCCTTTGCCTGGGAGCAGGAAGGCACAGACAAGACAGCAGTTCAGGGAGAACCTTCAGGGGAATACTTGTGACATTAGACAAGCCATTCCAGGGCCACCAAAATACAGAATGGTGAGAACAGTGCTTTTTCCTGTTAGTACAACAGCTTTATTCAAAATCTCAGAGCTTGTAAATATTACAGATCACAAGGTGATTTAAATATGTTTGAGGCCAGAAGTTTGTTCCCAGATTCAGCCCTTCCAGCAACACTGAATATTGGATGAAATGCAAATTGAGAAAAGATGTGACATGGAGGAAGTTTATGCCAGCAATCTCAGGGAGAGGGAAACTAGGACAGTGTGAGATGATGTCTGATTTGGCCCTGTTAATTGGACAAGGGCAGAGGGAAGAGGGTAGTAGTGGCTCGGGGAAAAGGAATGTCATTTAAGAAAATGTGTGCACCTCCCATGGATAAATAAGTTTCTGTTTCGGTTCCCTGTCAGGACAAATGGAGCAACTCATCCAGGCAGTGGCATGGTCTGTCTCTGTTATTTCGGATTTCACATTATCCTCTCAGAAAAACGTAAAATGTGCTTTTTCCCTTGTTGTTTCCAACAGGAAAGAGACTACAAGAATGGATCTCCGTCATCTTATGCTTCTCTCTGATCTGCTTCAATTTTTACAATCTCCTCTTGTACCTGCGGCTGGAGCACACGCCCTCGGTCCTCGTTGGGATCTGTAAGTAGGGGCTGTTTGCTGCTGCTCAAGGCAAGACTCCTGTGATATGGGATCCTTCAGCCTTGACTTGTTATTGGAAAGGGAGAGGGACATCTGTGTGTGAGCCTCTGAGGCCCTCTGCAAAATGGGTTACTGCTTTGTCTTTGTGTTACTGCTTTGTCTTTACATTTCACTGGCTTCTCAGCCTCTCAGAGGGGAAGTTTTGATGTAGCTGAGTAAGTTTTGTGTTCTTGTGTAGTCATTGCAAATGTAAGGACTATTGAGAAGAAAAAGAGTTGTCAAAATGGTCAGAGTTGGGAGCAAAATACGTTGCTCGACAAAAATATTCACAAGAACTTTCCAGAAAGCAAAAGCTTAAGGGAAATGTCATAAAAGGTGCTTGAGGTATCAAACTGGCTTCATTTCTGGGGGCTGCAGACTGAACACAAGAATTCTGGAGAACTGTGGTTTCATGTCAGGATGTGATGTTTGGCCTTTATTATCCTGAATGATGACTTTTTCCAGAAGTATAAGAAAAGTTGATTCCACCTCTTCTGTGGAGGAGAGGAAGAACCAGTGAAGAATTCCGATAGAATGTTCAGGAAAAAATAGCTTTCCTATAACCTGTGTGGGGTGTGCGTTTTAAAAGGGAATGGTACTTGTTCATCATCAGTGCTGGGCATTGCTAATGAGTTCAAACTAAACAAACAAACCCCACCCAAAACACTGCACCGGGTTCAAGCAGTGGTACATAGCAGAAGCTCTGAATTCCTCCAGAGCTGGGCCTGGGGATTCCTGGTGTCTGTGGAGAGATTGATGGGGCTGGGGGGAGCAGTGTCCTCACTGTGAGTCACAGAGCTCTCCTGGCCTAATTCAGTCTTGCCTGCTCTCAGCTGGTGAGGTGGAGGTGTTGGGAGGAATGGAGAACATGGCATGGGAATGGGAACTGCTCCTTAGGGATGAGGGCAGAGCCAGACAAGAGAATCAGCAATGATGGTTAACCTGTGGTGCAATCTGTTTGCAGCTGGCTTTCATCTCAAAGTTAATATTGATAAAAGCTGGAGTTCTCTGATATCCTGGTTACCAGTTTAACTGATAAAGCAGCTAATTCACTGATAGTATTATTTAAGTAGTAGTGAATGATTAAAGTAGCAGAATCTGGATTCTGTGTAAATAAAGTGGTGTGGAAATAATTGATAGTGTGTACAAAAATGAGTGCCATAAAATAGTAAGTGCTTCAGGCTATCTTGTTTTGCTGCCTTCAATACATTATTTCTGCAGGTGAAGTGTGAATGATGTCTGTAATTCACACTGAGTATTAGGTTTTATTGCATATTGTGCAAGTCATATCCATAAAAGTCCTGATTCCTAAATACGTGAGGAGCTCCATGGGCGCAGTTGGGAATCCTGAGTCACCCACAGGGTGAGGTGTGATCCACTGACAGCTTCCCTCAGGCTTCTTTGGAATATTGACCTTGAGCTGAAGTCATAAAACAAACATTCTGCTAATAAAGACAGAGCTCTAGATCCAGTTCCTGCCAGGTCTTTGTCAGTCTGTTCCAGGGGCTGGATCTGTTCTGCTGCACAGACCTGTTCACTGCACAGGGACCCTCTGTGTGCCCTTATGTAAATACATATTTTCCTTTAGGAAATGAAGCACTTTGAACATTCTGCATCACTCCACTGAGCCTAAACCCTGTGTGTGTAATTAAAGGCCGTGTCACAGCTTCTTTCTTTGTGCCTTTAGAGGCACACAGAATTCTAACAGGAGCAACACTGTAAATGCCTTAACCTGGAGATTTTCGGGACAGGAGAGATGTGCCCCTGCTGTGGCTGGCAGTGGGGCAGCCCTCCCTCCCCGAGGGTCCCCCTCCCTCAGTGTCCCTCCTGAGTGTCCCTCCCTCAGTGTCCCCCCAGTGTCCCCCCAGCGCTGTGGCAGGGGGGCACACAGGTGCCCTGGCCCTGCTGAGTCACTCGGGGCCTGCAGGGGAGCGCAGCACCGAGGGGACACCTCGGTGGCCTTGCCTCAGAGCAGCTCAGGCTGTGTCATGTCCTGCTGACTAAAGGTGAGCGTGCTGGACAGGAAGAGCCACGGGGCTCTCTTGCCTTCCAGGCTGGTTTAGCAGAGATGAGACAATTTCCTTCCCTCCTCACCGTAAGAGAAAAAGAGTGGGCAGAGGATGGATTTCTGCTGTGGCTTGTTCTCACTCCAGTTGTGCCCTGTTCTGGATATTCTCAGCTGCTGGGCAGCCATGGAGCTGTTCCTCTTTCTGCAGGTCTGAGTTTGGTGTTTTATTTACATGCACACAAGCACCCAGTTAAGGCAGGCAGCCTGGCTGGGGATGGGGCTGTGGGGGAGCTTGAACACCCCCGTGTTTCCCACTGCAGCAGGACAACATCCCAGCAGTGCCACAGAACCAGAGCAGCCTCTGCCACTGTAATTGAAGGTTGGTAGTGCCAGGGACAAGGCTGGCAAAGGGATCATTGTGTGGCAAGCAGAAAAGCCTTACCAAAACATGTAATAGCAGGCTTGAAAGTCCTCATACCTTCAGGTGAGCTTATGTTGTCCAGCATATTCAATATACATGAGCTGAGTATATAGTTCATATATTAATAACATCTAGATAAAAAGTTTGGCAAGTTACAGCATGAATCTTGGTTTTCATTTTCCTCTCCTTCCTCCTACTTTTGTATAGGATTTTAAACCCCTTTTCTCCAAGTTTGTTGACTTGTTTCAGGCATGTGACAGTTATCTGCAGCCACATTGGTTCATGACAAGGACTGTTCATTGCAGTCTTACAAAAAAAGAAGAGTTAACTTTGTGTTGTAACCTGTTTATATTCCTAGGAACTGCCCCACATAGAGCAGATATCTTTAGGAACATCTTGTGACATGATACAAGTTACAATTAATTACTGCTCTCTTGAAAGATGGGAAGCTGACTTTTTTAACCCATTTGAGGTACATGTTTCAGTATTGCAGAGATTGTGGGTCAGCCAGAGAGAGCATACAGGAGGAAATTACTTAGTGCAGTTTCAAAATAGAAACTGGATCTCCTCAAGGCCCAGAACCTCTTTGTTCCAAGCTCCAGCAGCTCTGCAGGGCTGCCCTTGGTCAGCTGCATTGCAGAGCCAGACATGAGTGTGTAGCACACGAAAGCTGTGGCACACATTGGTGAAAAACACTCCAGAGACATCAGTGCTGGCTGAAGTGAGTGCTGGGCACGTGGCTCAGGCGTGCACATCCTGCTGCCTCACGGCTCCAAGGATGCCACTTGTGGGCACTCTCAGGTCCAGTTCTGACTGGAAGTTCCTCAGCTTTATTAGCCAAATTTATAAACTCTTCTTTTTTCTCTTCAAGCTGCTGCAGATAATATTTATTGAAACGTCCAGGAATTATAATCTTAGCCTTGTAAGTTGCCATAATATCAAACCCCTGCCTTCTCTGTACTGAAAGTCACTAAATGGGGACTCCAGCTGACTAAGGCATTTTATTTTCATAAGCATATGAGTGACAAACAACTGGTACTTTGGCACATTGATATTTAGCCAACAAGATTTTTTTTGGAGTGAAGTTAGGCGCGCAGACCATTTAATGCTGTTCAACCAGTTCATGCAGCCGCCGATTAAACACGGCTGTGCTTCCCAGTGATGTTACACAATGGCATCAGGTTATTTAATAACATCGTATCCTGCTTTCTTCCTCTCCAGAGACTCTAACTGAATTTTTACATCGAATATGAAACTTTGTATACTTTGATGTAAGACTTCCCGGTTACAATTTGATCATTCAAGCCAAGCTTACTCAGCTCATACAATTTTGACAAAGTACAGCTTTTAATGGTAAATGTGCACAGCAGTTTTGTGTCTCGAAGCTCTGGTGGGGCCTCCTCCTTCTGCAGGCCCCTGGCCACGGGAAGTGGTTTGAGAGTCACCACAAGAGCAGAGCTTGCAGGTTGTCCTCAGTTTGACTGAAGCACTGAAGGGGTGGAGAGGGGCCGTTCCTGGGTCACAAACCCTGCACACTCCCTGGTTTCTGAGCCGGACACAAGCAGGGCAGAGGTGCCCTGTGTCTGTGTGTGTTTGGGGCAGTGGCTTGTCCAGCCACATGTCCTGCTCTGAGGAGAGGCAGCTGGTGTTGTGCCTGGGAGGTGCCCACACAGAGGATCACAGGTATGGGGAAACGGGACAGAGCAGCATTTCCAGTAAATATGTGTGGCAGTTGAGTGTTTGCTTGGATACTGGCTGGAGTCCATTTGTGCACCTTTGGATTCCCTGTGTGCTGGGCTGCCTTCCTTCCTCCTTATTCTGCAGTCTACTTGCAAACCAAAAGATCCCAGTGTTCTGAGCAAGTCCTGCAGCTCGTGTCCTTGTGCCCTCCTGTGTGCTCTGAGCATCGCCTCCTCCTCGGGGATGACCCCTGCATGGGCCCATCCTCGCCCCTCTCTCAGTGAGCTGGAGCAAAGCTCATGTGTGTGGGTCAGGACTTCCCTGATGCTGCACTGGGCTGGCTTCTGGGGAGTGGTGAATCCACCATTTGCAGTTCTACACCTGAGCTGGGGTTATCTTGCTTTTTCTGACTGTGTGGTTAACGTTTCACCCATGCTCAAGGCTGTCAGTCTCCTCTCACCCTCCCAGCCTCGATGACAGAGCCTCGAGATCTTCTGCCACGTCTGGGCAGCAGCTGAGCTCCTGTGCCTTGGCCTTGCCACGCTCAGTGAAGGCAGCGCTGGGTGTGTGAGGGTGCTGAGCCCAGCTCAACAGGGGGATGTGCCCTCTGAGCCCAGGGACAGGACACACACCATGCTGCTTCTGTGAACCTGAGCACAGCTCTTGCTCTTTTATTGTGACTCACCTTCCACAGAGGAGCGCAGAGGGGAGAGCACACCCTGCTGCAGTACAGCTGGAACAAGATTGCTGGTAGTTAGGTTTTATCCCAATTGCTTTAGTATAATGCATTGCTCCAGGCACCCTCCATTGTTCCCTTCACCAGCTGACACCAAAGCAACACGAGGAGCATCTATTGAGCTGTCAGTATTTTGCCTCAATTTGCGTTGCTGTTCCTGCAGTTATTTCACTGGGATGATGCAGCAGCTGGAGGCAAGGCAGGCTAATGGGGGCATTACCTCAGTGAGAATGGCATTTGAGTCTTGCAAAGAGAAGTGTTGTTTGGATATCTTCCCCTGAACCCAGGCTGCTTGCCCTTTCAGCTGCTGGGAGCAGATCTAAACACTATTGTGTCCCACCCGCCCTTGCTGTGGCCTGCGTGTGTGGTCTGAAACAAGAACAAATGCACAGAATCTACTGCTTAGAAAATAAACTGTCTTCAGTGTAATAAGGGGTAGATAAAGAATGAAGAGTCTCCTGCTGCATTTAAGAGTTTGGGCCAACTGAATGATGGATTCAACAGCAGAGGCCGATTTATAATAGAAGAGCTTTTTTTATTTCTTCTCGCTTTCTGAAAACGAAAGGTGAGGGGAAGGACCGCAGAGGTAAGGGGTCAGCTAAGCAAAAGGTACCCACTAGGGGAGGTATTTCTGTTCTGTAGGAGATGGGCTAAACACAAATAGAGGTTTAATGAAGATTGCTGCTGTCCAAATGGTGTCTTGCTAACCTCTTTTTCCTAACTGCTTGACCATATGTTTATTCAGACTGGGTAGATCTCACATGATTGTAAATGTCTAAGTTAGAGGCAGATAAACAAGTAAACTTCTGAAATAAGATGTGACTGAATCAGTAAAATGCTGTGTTTGTCTGACTCTCTCTCTCGTTCCAGTTGCAGGAGTTATTACGGCCGACTTCCTCTCAGGACTGTTCCACTGGGGAGCAGACACCTGGGGATCCGTGGAGCTGCCCATCGTTGGAAAGGTTTGACATTGTTATTCTTGAGTTGGAGGAAGCTCTGAAGTGCCTTTTACAGCAGTGCCAGTTCTCCAAGCTGGGCTGGGCTCTGTGCCACACCCAGCCCTGGGCACAGGCTGGGCTCTGCTGGGCAGGGCTGTGTTTGCACCTGGCCTGGGGGACACGTGTGGGGTGGCACTGCTCCATTCTGTCACCTGCCTGAGGCTGGCAGTGTTACAGTCCCAGTGTTTGCAGACCCTGCAGGCTCTGTGGGCACAGCCTGTGGCAGCACAAGTGTTGGACCCTGGCTGGGCACATGTTCAGAAGGTCAGGAACACAGACTTGGAGAGTTGTCCCTGCAGCTGAACTCCTAAAAATTTGTAAAACATCACGCTGCTCCAGAAAGAATCTTCCCAGTTCCCTCTTCTATGGGCCCCTGTTGTAACACAGTGATATTAGAATGGTGGTGACTGAAGATTTAATTTGATGTGTATTGTACACCTGCAGCTACAAATGCCAGCTGCTTAGTGGAAGGTGCACTGGCTTCTGTAATAGGCAACAATCTGTTTTCTTAATTCAATTTCTTAATAGCTACCATTAATTACTCCTCACAGTGCAATATTAGAAAGAACATTATTTATATAAAAAAAGTGGGCTATTCCTTGTTATTATCCAGAGTTACACGAACTACAACAGCAGAATTAAAACTGTTCAGTTTGGCTTTTTTGTTCACCTTCAATAGATTTAGTAGTCTTGAACCCTTGTATCTCTGGACTACAGTTTAAATAGTTTCAAAAACCATACTGCTTGAGACTGCACTAAACCACGAGCTGACACTGCTCAGGACACCTTTGCACAGGCTGGACATGCTGGAAGTGTTAAAGGCAAATCAGTAACTGTGCCCCACGCAGTAAAACAATTGCTCTGTGTGTTCAGATGTGATTTCTGCTCCTGGAGGTGACTTCTGTATAGTCTGTTTGTCTTCCACTGCTTTGTCCAGTCACTTAATTTGCATTTAGTCTGTTAGTGCTGGCATCTGTAGCCCATAAATATGGTAGGCTGAATCCTAATTTTTTAGTGTTTTTTTTTTCTTTGTTGATTCTGCTTAGCAAGTGAATTTCACAGGCTTATTTTGCCTTTGAAGTTAGGGTGCTGCTGCTTTGTTTTTAAGATTACATACTGAAGGTCCTAAAATTTAGAAGAAGAAAACTGAGAAGCAAGGAAAACCTGGATTTGTGTGGGGGAACTGAATTGCTTTGCAAATAAATCACATGATCAGAAGTGTCCTCGTGACAAAAGTTTGAATCCCGTTTATGTGCTTTGTACTATGGAATTCTCTTCAACTCAGTCATCGGATTTGAGTGTATGAGAGAGTTTGTTGAGGTTATTTTTTTGTAACGTTTTTCTTTTCCAAGACCATTATTGAGTGTGGTATTGTGTTTATCCAATTGTTTTCCCAGGCTTTCATCAGACCCTTTAGGGAACACCATATTGACCCCACAGCAATCACCAGGCATGATTTCATAGAGACCAATGGAGACAACTGCTTCATGACACTGGTCCCCTTGGCTAACATGGCCTACAAATTTGTGTCTTTTTCCCCGGGTAAGCTGCTCCTTCTGACTGCTGTGGATTTAGTGTTCTTGTTGCTATTGAATGAACATTTGTCCATGTGGAGTTTGGAGGAATCCATGGATGTGATATGACAAGAAATAGCTGCAGGAAGCATGGTGCTCCTGGCAGGAGGGAGGGAAACTTTCTTTCCTTTGAGGTGTGGTGGCAAAAGGTGGCACATTGAGGTTCTCTAGCTCAGCAGAGAATCTGGGGCTGGAGAGTTGTGCAAGGAAGATTAGAAGTTATGCTAAATATTTTTTAATAAAAGGGACCAAGCTGTGAACATCTGGGGAAAGTCATTGTTCCAAAGTGTGTAACACAAAACAATGCTTCATCTCTGTGCACAAGTGCTTTATGTGCAAACCAGAAGTCAAGAACTAAAGGATCAAATTAATTTTATAGATGGCAAACTCAGTTTGACTTCCTGTTTATGGTGTGTTGACAGATTCTGGCACTTCCCAGCCTGTCTTGTGACATTTGGGAATTGCTTATGGCTCACTGGCTCTTGTGACACTTGAGCAGCTTTGGTGAGGCCTCTGCCAGCTCCTGCAGCAGCAGGCAGCCCTGGCTGGGCAGGAGGCTGTCCTGGCAGAGGTGTGCCTTGCCACAGCTGCTGGTGGTGTTTTGCAGAGGCCCTGTGTGAGACCTGTCCCTGGGAGTGCTACGTCTTTGCCCTCATCATCTTCATAACCATGACCAACCAGATCCACAAGTGGTCCCACACGTACTTTGGCCTTCCCCGCTGGGTCGTGTTCCTGCAGGACTGGCACATCATCCTGCCCCGCAAGCACCACAGGATCCACCACGTGTCCCCCCACGAGACCTACTTCTGCATCACCACGGGTATGGCCCTGCCCAGCCCAGCTGGCACACCTGCAGCTGTGCAGTAATGCTCTCAGAGCTCCTGGGAGAGCTGCACCTGGGCTTTGCATGAGGAGTGTGGGGAAGGTCTGTGGTCAGCTGCAGGAGCTCGGAGCCTAGGGAGCAGTCAGTGGTGCTGAGATCTGACTGCCCGGGCTCTTGGTGAGCTCAGGCCACTAATGGGCTTTGCTCACTAAAGCTGCTGTTCCTTATAAAGAGAATGTCTGCAGCTGCTCTGGAATGCTCATTTCTAAAAGTCAGGCTTCTGGATTTTCAGCATCCACTCATTCTGACTCAGAGGAGTGGACAGGTTTGCAGAAAGCCTTGGCTTCCTTTTATATCTGTACAGGTGGCAATGCTCAGTCGCCAGTGTTGCACAATCCTAAATAAGTTATCAAGTTAATCAGACAGCTGGAAATTAACCACTCTGGTTCTTCATTCTGTCACTGGCGTCGACAAACGGTTCATGTGGGTTTTGAAACCTCTGCCAAGAAAAAAATCTAATTCTCATTAGTAGAATGTCATGTAGAAACATGGTACAATTAAGAAGCCTGAATTGACAGATGGTAGCAAAAATCTTGCCACCCAAAGAGCTATTTTTAAGTCCTACTATGTCCTGAGAGTTTAAGCCTGACCATTATTAGCAGTATTGGGCTGGTTGTTTTTTTTTCTCATTTAAAAAACCACTGAACTTTGGATGCTACGACAAACTAATCCTCTTTCTCCTTTGCAATCCCTTAGGTTGGCTGAATTATCCGTTAGAGAAGATAAGATTTTGGAGATGTTTGGAGAACATCATCCAAGGACTTACTGGGGAGAAGCCAAGAGCAGATGATATGAAATGGGCTCAGAAAATCAAGTAACTTCTGCCAGCCTTCTGCAATCCTTAACTTGTTGCCAATGTTGTTTTTAAAAGAAAAAAGAAAATAAAGCCATCAGCCAAATTCAAGACCTGCAAAGAAATAACAGACTCTAAAGCACAAACTAAAAAGTGCTAACACAGACTACAATGAAAAGAACTAATTCTTAAAACAATACTTGAAATGAAGATGATTACTCTCACTGAGCACCTTTTTGTGTAGCCATGTCTGCTTACACCTTAGAACTTGCTTCGTCGCTGTATCCGTGAGGTACGGGCACGCCACAGGCACTGCAGGGGCACTGGGGGAGCAGGAAACGTGTGTTGTATCAACATTCTGAACACTTCCCAAACAGCTCGTTGCCTAGGACCTGCAGGGAGAGGTGACAGCTTTGTCACTGGGTGTTGGAGTGCGAGGGCGCTGCTGGAGCAGTGGGGGGAGCAATGGAAGCCTATAAATCATGACTGCACTCTGTGATTGATCAACGTTCAGCTCTGTCTTCACTATCATGTTCAGCCTGATTGATGTCATGTGCAACAGACCAGAGAATCCCGCTCCTCCAGGGGCCACCAATCCTCAAGTGTCTTCAGTTTCCCGTAAAACAAAATTGTTCTACTCTCCACATGGAATTGAGCAGTTTCTGCATAAGCCTTCAACTTCAGGAGCCTCTGAGGAGAGGGAGGGCACCCTACAACACATGTGTCTGTTCGTGTGGAGTGCTCACTGCTGAGTCTTCTATTAAGTGTTTCCTACCCTGACAATAAATGTTTGAAATAGTTCTAGCATTGGGCACACTGCAAATAGCTGTATTCAAGAGCTCAAGGTATCAAACTCGTAATGTTAGAAGGGAAATGTCAATGACTGGTGTTTTGTTCTTTTTATTTTTTTAAGGTGCTTGCTTGTTTCTGTAAATAATATAAAGCCTTAATCTCTTCTGGTGTAATGGAATAATATTTTAATGTGATGTTTGAATGTATATAATATATTTATAACAAAGCAGTTGGATAATACTAATCATGTTCAAGTCTTGTTGCTGTTTTTCATTGCTGCACTGGCAGCACTTAGTGCAAGAGCTGGATCAGTGGTTGCACACCATCTCGTGCAGTCCCACACCTGAGACACCTGGCAGCCTGTCACAGCTTGTCTGGGTTGGAGTGATCACCTGCCAGCGTTTTAGGAGCCTGGCACCATGTTAGACCAGATTTCTGCACCTTTCAAGAAGTGTAAGTAATTCATTCTGCTCTGAATGCAAAGGAGTTACCCCAACTGAATTGGGGTGAAGAAGTTTCTCTAAAAACATCCAACAGGCACTTTATGAAGTTAATGTGATTTGGATCTTGTTCAGTTCTTGCCTGACTGAAAGGTTAGTGATGATCAAGGTATGTCCCCTCCTGCAGCTGTAAATTGTGTTAAATTCAAACTGCCACTTCCTGAAGAGCAGGGTAAGATGGGTTTGAGTCATAGGTTTAGACTGACCTTGATCTCCACTCCTTGAGATGTGGTGGATGGATGCTGAATGAGCTGGGACCTGGCAACTCTCCTTCAGTGGCAGTGCTGAATGCAGGAGCTTCTGAGCTGGGTTCTGCACATTAAAATCACAGTTGGTACCTTGGTCGCAAAATAGCTCATCTAAGTGTTCAGAGCCTTGGAGAACTTAATGCCATTGCACGGAGCTCTGTTCTGTTCCCATTGCCACAGCCACTACCAGCTCTCTGTGCAGCTCTGACATTAAAGAATTCTTCCACTCCAGCAGGAGTCCCAAACTGCCTTCAGCTGATTCTGGAGAGCTCTGCTCAGAACTGGGTGGATGTTCAGGGCTCAGCCTGAAGCCCTGGCTCCTCTGAGAGCTCTTTTCACCGCAGGTTTAAATGCCAAGTGAGCTGCAGTGGATGGAACAAATGGATTTGGGACACAGAAATCACCAGAATTTGTACTTCCAAAGTGCTGTTTAAGGCATTGCTGCTGCCTTACTGGAAACAAATCTGAGCTACTCATACTGGTGGCTGCTGGGACTATTTATCTGTTAATCTTACTTAATTATGAGAAACTGGGACAGAGTTAATCTCCAGCTGCATTTTCCACGTGGATGCTGTGCTGGGCTCCTGGGGCAGCCCTGGCTCTGTGACCCCACACCCCACGTGGCTGTGGCTCCTGAGGTCCCTGTTCCACCCCTTCAGAGATGTGGATGCTCCCCCAAAATCAGGATGGCAATTCTGGAGCAAAAGGCTGTGTGGATCCTTCTTAACAGCTGTAAATCTGGCTTAAGAAAATTTGTCTTAAGTTGATTAGGAGCAGATTAGAGCTGAAGCAGAGTAAAGCACTCCTGTTGAACTCCTCAGGGATGGATGGCCTGCATTTTATAATGCTTTTAAATGCTTTTAAAAGCTCTGATTTCAGTCTCACCTCCACGGAGAACTCTGGTCAGGCTCCTGCTCTGTGGACCCTCAGAAGGACTGTCAGGCCTCCAGCTTTTGCCAGGGCTGCAGTTGCCCTCCTTGAGTGGATCTTGTGGTCAGGAGGGCCTTGGAGAGGAGCAGCTGTGATCCCTCACACACATCCCAGGAGCAGGAGAGATTCCCTACACCCATCCCAGGAGCAGGAGAGATCCCTATGTGCATCCCAGGAGCAGGAGAGGTTCCCTATGTGCATCCCAGGAGCAGGAGAGATCCCTATGTGCATCCCAGGAGCAGGAGAGATCCCTACACCCATCCCAGGAGCAGGAGAGATCCCTATGTGCATCCCAGGAGCAGGAGAGGTTCCCTACATGCATCCCAGGAGCAGGAGAGATTCCTCACACCCATCCCAGGAGCAGGAGAGATCCCTATGTGCATCCCAGGAGCAGGAGAGGTTCCCTCTGTACATCCCAGGAGCAGGAGAGGTTCCCTATGTGCATCCCAGGAGCAGGAGAGGTTCCCCACACCCATCCCAGGAGCAGGAGCGATCCCTTACGTGCAGTGTGGCACTGCAGAAGCCTCCCAGACAGCTGTGTGGGGACACTGTGCTGCAGTAAACTGAGGCATGTTACTGCAGAGTGCCTCCAAATGCCACGGGAGGTGTCTGCTCAGGTGTGGTGCCCGTCTCTGCCATGCTCAGGCTCAGCAGTGTGGAGGCTGGCGGGGAGCGCTGCTCGGCAGGGTGTGCAGTGAGTCCCCACCGTGCCCGCTGGGCCACTGGGCCGTGCAGTGCTGCCCAGGCTGGGCTCTGGGGCCATCTGGCTGCTTCTCCCGCTGCCTTTTCCTTTCCTTCCCGCTGCCTGTCCCCGCTGCCCTCGGGGGCCGTGCCGGCCGCAGCGCGGTGTGCCTGGGTAAACGGGAGCAGTCCGAGCAGCGTTGCTGTTTCACAGCAGCTTTTCCAGGAACAATCGGCGGCTCCCGTCCCTGCTCGAGGCTGAGGCTGGGAGAGCTCACTGCAGACCGGGGCTGAAGCTGCCATGGGTCTCCAACACGTTTTGCTTCGTGATTATTCTGGCTGTTCTCACAGGCTCCTTGGGGGCTCGGTTTTCTGAGCGCGTGTTACAAAGCGAAGTGAAGCAGAACTCACTTCCTTCCCATTTCTTTTTACTTTTTTTTCGTATTATGCCGGAAGGGAGCGGGCTGGGGGAAGCTGGGCCGGAGTGTGAGGGGTGTGATACGCCCGGAATGGTGTCGGTAACCCGGAGCCCCGGGGCCGGTGGCCGGGGCCGCACCGAGCGGCGATAACGCCCGCCCGCGCCGCGCAGCCGCGGGAGCGCCGCCCGTGCACCACAGAGCTCCGCGCGCGGGCCCGCCCCGCCCCGCCGCGAGCTCCCCTTAGCGCGCCCGCCCGCGCCCGCGGCCGCAGTTCCCGCGTTGCGGTGACGTCAGGCGGGGGCGGGGCCGGCGGCGGCGGCGCAAGATGGCGGCGACCACGGGCGCGGGTGAGCGGGGCCGGGCCGGGCCGGGCGGCGGGGCCGCGCCGGGGCCGCCTCCTCCCGGGGCACCCGCGGGGCCACGGCCGGGGGCGGCGGGGCGGGAGGCGCCCGGCGGAGGGGCGGCCGCGGCCGGGGGGAGGGGGCGGCGGCGCGGCCCGAGCGGGGCCCGGTGGGGCGGGGGTGGAGCCGGAGCCGTCTCCGCTCCCGTCCGCGGGTCCCGGCGGGCCCGTCCGCGCCTCCCCGGGGGCCGCCGAGGGCTCGCGGCGGGAGCGGCCCCGGTGCGGCTCCGGAGGTAGCGGGGCCGCTCGGGCCCTGCCGGACGCGTGTCCCGGCGCGCCGGAACCGGGCCGGGCGGGCCGCAGCCCGTGGCGGGGCCGGGCCCGGAGCCCGGGCCGCCGTTCGGGCTCTTCCCCTGCCCGGCTCCTCTCCCGGCCCGTTCCGTGCGGCCGGTGCTGGCCCCGGGGCTCTCCTGCCGGCGGTCCCCAGGCTGTGGCCGGGGTTCCGTGCCTGAAATCGGGGGCTTTGGGAGCCTTTCCGGCCTCCGTGTGTTCCGCGGGAAGCGTGCGGCTCCCGGGGCAGGGCGCCTGTGCTCCGAGAAGCGCTGAATTGTCTGTTCCCTTCAAACCTGCTCCACGCCGGCTTTGAGCAGTTACACACACTCTCCCTTTGCATTTATCATTACCCATTAAAAATACTGCAACTAGACTTGGAGTGAGGTTTTTTCTGTTGACATCCTCTAATGAACTTCAGCAGATCCAGTAAATCAGAGTCACTTCTGTTGAGACAGTTTCATTTTCCTGTTTTCCCAGTCCATGGAGGGTTTCACATGTGCCCCTGTAGTGCTTGTTTCCAAATTGCTCCCTCCAAAGCTGGACTGTGCTCACCAGAATGTGACTGGTGCGAATATGATAGAAATATTTTGGAGTTCTTTTGTACAGATAGTTCTCTGTCAATGACTACTCATTGGATTTTAAGGATAACCATCACAATGCACATCATTCATATTAATCAATTAATAAAAACTCGATTAAGTGCAGTGCTTGCTGTCCTGAGAGTTGTGTTACAGGTCTGTGTTTGAACGTTTGAGGTGTTGAGTAAAGACACAGGAGCTGTAGCTTGGAGGAAGGGACCCTTCTTCCCCTGTTAGGTCACGTTCTCCTGCCTGCCCTGCATTCTCCGTGATCCTTTCAAGCTGCTGACTTTGTGCTTTGTGTTTGGCTGGAAGAACGAGGCAAATACTTTCCTTTTCACGCCAGGGCAGCTCTGTGAGAGAACTGTTGGGTTCTCTTGGAGGGGCACGTGTGTGGGACGGGGCTGGGCTGCAGGGACGGGCCTTTGGGACAGGCTGCTGTTGCCCTGCTGGCCACCTTGTGTCTGCTGCATTGTTCCCTTGTCCCCTGGGTTTGTGACAGGGCACAGGGTTTTGTTCCCAGCCGTCTCTTGTCCCCAGTGCTGGCAGCAAGGCCACAGTGTGGGCACCCAGCTGCTCTGGGGTGACTTCCAGAGCCGTGCTGCAGGAGCACTGCGTGTCTGCAGCAAACTGAGCTCCGTGGCTGGGAGCTGGAGCTCGGGGGCTGCCCTCAGAGCACTCTGCAGTGCTGGGGAAGGACAGACAGCCTCCTGTGCTGGTGGCAAGGGCAGCCCGTGCCCGGGAGCTGGCAGTGGCACTGCAGTGCAGCTCTGTGGGTCCCTGCAGGGCAGGCCCGGCCTGGCACACACAGGGGGCTGCAGGTGAGCCCTCCCTAGGGGCTTGGGAACGTGCCTCAGTGCTGCCTTCACTCATCTGGGAAGCACAGTTTGCGAAAACTTGATTTGTGGAGTCCTAATGTATTTGTCTGTAAAGCAGTGGAATATTTGTGATACCTTGAGTTCATGGTGGTTGAGCAACGGAGCCTAAACACATAGTGAAGATGAAAAATGCTCATCTGTCTTCAAAAACAGCTACTGACCCACAGGAAGAAGTGGTAACAAATGTCCCTGTAACCTAAAAAAGTCATAGGGCTGGTCCTGGCAATGGGACAGGTAGGTAGATTAGATATTTGTATCTGTTAGGCAGGTAGAAATTATTAACAGGGAGGAAAACCCAACCCTCAGCCTGGAAGCAATGTTAGGATGTGGGGTCCATCTGTACCACTGAGAGAGGGGAATCCTCTGTTGCTGGTGATGTGGGTTTCCCACACACCCCATTACATGTGAATAAAAAAGGGTTGGCTTTAGTGGTTTTAATGAGGCTGTCAGTAGGAGACTCCCCTCTGTGTGTGTCCATCCCACAGACTGAGGTGTCCTGCAGGAATGCTCAGCTGCCAGAGCTGATCCAGCAGGAATCCAGGGGTTCCTCAGGGGCTCTGCACTGGCTGGGCTGCACTTACACCACAGACCTTGCACCACGGTGCTGTCCTGCACTTTTGGGTTTTACAGTGAGTCAAACGCAGCTGTGCTGGCCTGGGGGATGGTGTTTCTGTAACTTTCACCCTGGGAAAGGTGGAATGACCTCACTTAACCCACTTTCTCAGTTCAGTGTAGTGGGTCTGTTGCAGGGCTGTGTTTACCAACAGCCTGGGAGTGCTGAGTAGTAAAATGGTTTGCCCAGACCTAAGTTTTTCCAAGTCTGAGGAAGGTGGAGAACTGCACAAGAACCAGTCCTTGGGTGTATGGCTGTGGCAGTGCTGGTACATGTGGCTTAATGCTCCTAACAGGGGAGAGCAGACACTGGGGTTAGTGCAGTGCATTAAAAGTGTCTGTTTCTAACCCTGAAACGTTGGGGTTAGTGCAGTGTACTAAAATGTCTGTTTCTAACCCTGAAACGTTGGGGTTAGTGCAGTGTACTAAAATGCCTGTTTCTAACCCTGAAACGTTGGGGTTAGTGCAGTGTACTAAAATGTCTGTTTCTAACCCTGAAACGTTGGGGTTAGTGCAGTGTACTAAAATGTCTGTTTCTAACCCTGAAACATTGGGGTTAGTGCAGTGTACTAAAATGCCTGTTTCTAACCCTGAAACGTTGGGGTTAGTGCAGTGTACTAAAATGTCTGTTTCTAAGCCTGAAACATCCCTGTGCACTCCCAGGGATGCTCGTGAGAAGCACAGGAGAGGGGCAGTGGCAGTGTTGTACAATTCTGGTGCCCCTTGATGGCTCTTTGGAGTGACAGCAGTCATCCTCATCTCAGAGGAAGCATTGCCAGCACCAAGGGCTCTCTGGGGCTGTAAGTGAAAGACTCGAGGGTAGGGGAAAAGTAACTGAAGAGAAAATATCTTGGTACCTGTCTGCATCATCAGAGTGGAAATTGTGACTATAAAGACAATGCAAGAAATCCAAAGTTCCTATCTCCTGAAAGCTTTTCTGACAATTGCTGAAAGCCTTTCATTTGGTTTTACATATTCCATCACTTCAGAAACTTTATATACCATTGTGACAAGGAATGGCTTGTGTGTTTTTTACTGTCCCAGTGCTGCAAGGATAAGCTCTCCAATTCGTTATCTGCAGTCAATGCGAAGACATGAAACACACACTGGAAAGGATGTAATTAAGGCTGAATATCAAATACACAGAAACAAGCAATGGAAAACACTTTAATGTATTGAGTAATAGAGGTGTTTAAAGCTGCTGGATTTCAGCTCACTTGAGTTACAGTAAATCAGGAACTAGTATAGAAAGCAGAGTTAAATTGTCCAGAATGGCCAGTTTGATAAGTTGCTTGTTATGGTGAAGATGTGGAAAAACTTTCAGTAAAAGACAGTTCCTCTCCTCAGAGCCCCATTTTCTGGGTGCTTTGCTGAGGTGTGCTGTGCCCAGTGCCTGTGCTTTAGTCCTGAAGAGAAATGCTTGTAATTTGAGCTCACTTTAGAAAGGAGACAGAAACAGGTTGTGGAAGTTTTTGGGAGGTGTGTTTGGGAAGTGTTTGGGAGGTGGCCACTGATCAGAAGGGTTGCAGGAGAGGATGTCCCCCAAAGGCACATGGCCTGCCTGGTTTCACAGTGCTGTTCTCAGCTTCACAAGGTGTCCGGATGTGAAATCGCTTTGGCTGTGTAACTGAGGAAAATGGAGATGGAAAAGTGTAGTCTGTGAGTAAGATGAGAAAAATCTCAGCCTGATAAGATCACTCTTAAACTTGTTGCAAGACACATTCAGTTGTGTATCTGTATCTTCAGTAGTGCTGCACGAAAAGGTAAATGTGAGAGTGCTTTAAGATCTTTAAAAGTCCAAGCTGGCATTGCACTGTCATTCAGGATAATTCTGTTCTTCCTTTAGTGACATTCTGACCAGGTCACCTAGTCACTGCAGTTACGATTTCACTGGTTTGCTGTTGTGGTTAATAGTGAGTATCTCCTTTTGCTCTGAAATAGGTTTTCAGTTCCATTTCTGGGAGTATTTCTGTGAGCTTAGGCAAGCTCCAAGTGAAGCAGTTACTGAGATATTACTGTATTTATGTTTCAAATGAAGCTGCTATTTGAGAGTCATCTTGAACTATGGTGAAGGCTAAATTACAATGCGTAACTGAAAGTACTTTAGAGAAGCTGGTTCCTTTTTAATTGCCTCTTGCTTTATTTAGGCTTTCTTGTGTTAAATGAAGAGCTCTTAGAAAAACAGGTTGGTTTGGTTACTGCCAAGGAAGTCTCCATTGCTACACTGAGAGGGTTATGCAAGGTATTTATTGGGGGTGGGAGGAGGAAACCCCAGAGACTCCTGGTGCTGTCAGGGGGCACAGGACATCATCTCCTGCCTCTGCAGCTGCCATGCTTCAGCATGGACATTATTTGGCAAGTACTGTGTGTGCCTAGGACAGGTCTGGCCACTTTCTAGGAATCCTGGTGGACAGCAAGCACGATGGTGGTGTGTTTGTGTATGATCACAAGTGATAAAGTTCATGTGAGGTTTGGGTCCCAGCAGGATGTGGTAGCAGACCATGAGTGTTCCAGGCCCCTGCAAATGAGGAGGAGATGGGGTTGCCTTAATGGCCTGGTGCATCTTTCCACACTGACCAGAAGGATGAATCTGGTCTTTATTCTGCCTTGCTTAAGGGAAGTTTATTTATACAAAGCATTTATGGTCATATAGGCATAATATTTTATATTAATATGTGTGATTCTCTTTCTTTTGAATGAATTTCCTGAGAGTGTGTCAGGGAGGGAGCTGAATTGGCACCCTCTGTGGTAGCTGAGGTGATGGTCCTTCATGTTACACCCTGAGCTTTAGAATAGGGTTAGCACATGTTAAGAAAGCAGCACTGCTGTGTGACAGGGTCATCTCTTGTAAAATTACCAGTTATCTGCCATGATAGTTTTATTTTCCATGCAGTGCATAAACCTCCAGTCTGTGTCCTTGCCTGTGGGCACCCCTTGCCATGATGTCCCTGCAGAGCTCCTGGGGAGCCATTCCTGTGCAGTGAACACTCACTGTGAGCTGTGAGTGCTGTGAGCCATTTCCGTGTGGCAGGAGCCCTGCACAGCGTGACTCGCCAGCTCTCCGGAGACCTCACACTTCCAAAGAGCTCTGAAATCCTGTGTGACTCTTTTATGGCTCTGATTCATGCTGGATTCATGCTGAATCAGAGCAGCTGTATCTGGGGAGAGCTCAGCAATTAGGTTGCCTTCTCTTCCCGTAAGGTTGTAAAGCCAAGCCCAGCTCTGGGTAGCAAATGTCAGAATTAAGGCTGCTTTTCAGTCCTGCTTGTGGCTGCTCAAATATGTACGTGGTGATGTCAGTTTTAATTACACGCTCACTTAAAGATTCCTGCTTGGCTCAGTGAACAGGGTGTGATGCTCAGAGGGATCACTCAGAGTTGATGCTCAGAGGAAGGGTGGATGGGAAATACTTTTTGTTTTCTGCTGTGTGGCCTGTGTCTGCCCTAAAGCTGATTCCTCCTGGGTTATTTAGCTTGGTCTCAGTAAATACCTGTCAATTGTCTTTGCACCACTGATAACTATGAAGTGATGTTATTAAGGAGCGAGGCACAGACTGAGATGATGCTTTTTAAGTATTGTGATGTTGTGGTGTAGAAGTGAGAGCATTTTTTGGCATTCATGTGACTCCAGGTGAGTCTTCTCCTGGCTCCAGCTGATGGCTGCTCTGGCTGGGGTTCTGATAACAGCCACCGGATTTCCTCTGTAGCATCCCCTGCCCTGGGGAAGAGCTGCTGGGCTCCCTCCAGAGGGACCTTCTGTTTGCCCTTCTCCCTTGGCCCTTTTTCCTCAGGGCACCAGCAGGCAGGGCTGGAGCCCAGACAGCAGCTTAGCTGTGAGTCATTCCCCATCAGCAGCTCTCCCGTGCATCCGCTGCAGCAGAAATAGGGAAGTAGGTGAGGTGTGTGCGAGCAGAGGTTGCACCTTGTCCTTCAACTCGTGCTCCATGGCTTGTGTCCCCCAGCTCTCTTATCCCAGGTGTTGGAGCTGGGCTGCTCTGCCTCCCCAAGCTACATCACTGAGAGTGCTGGGACAGAATTACAAATGGGTGGCTCTCTGTCATGGCTCAGTTGTGAGCCCTCGTGTGTCTGGGGCTCACAGGATACACACTTCACAACTTAAAGATTTTTGGGAGAGTAAATGCTGGAGTTTGTCATGCAGGGGACGTGGCAGTGGTGCCCAGGAGGTCCTATTGCCACCCAGGGTCTGGGGCTCGGGCAGTCTCATGGCAATGGCTTTACTGGCCCCAACTGACTCATTTCCTTTCACAGCCAACGAGTTGTGTTGCTCAGCAGCCATGGAAACAGCAGGGTCTGGCTGGGAGGGGATTTGGCAGGGAGCTGTGCTCAGCAGCCCCTGGGTGGGAGGTCTGGTTCTGCCAGTACAGGTCTGGTGTCTGCTGGATGAGTTCCTGTGCTGCTGCTGCAGCTAGGACTGAGCCCTGCTGCCCAGGATGTTCTTGGGTATGATCACCTTAGGTGTGTATCCACTTCCTTTAGTCATCTGCTGGTTTGGTTTCTTTGATGCATGCTTTGTAGTGAATTAAATTTGGACACCTCTGATTATGCAGCAAAATCATGTCTGCCATTAAGTTTCCTTAGGTCATTAATATATTTGAAGGAGAGTTTAAAACTACCAGATCCTCTGTATTTAGTCCATGGCCAAGGAGTGCTCCATGGGCTGCAGGCGGATCTCTGCTTCCCCAGGGCCCTCAGGGCTTCCCCAGGGGCATCTCTGCCCATCCTTCACTGGCCTTGGTGTCTGCACAGCTGTTCCTCTGGCACAGTCCCACTCCTCTGTCCAGCTGCTCCTGTGCAGTAACTTTGTCCCTTCCCAAACACTTTATCCCAGCAGTGCTGATGTCCTGGGCCTTGGCCAGCCGTGGATCCATCCTGGAGCTGCCCAGGATTGGCTCCAACACACAAGGGGGGAGCATCCAGCAGTTTCTGACAGGAGCCAGCCCTGGAGCCCCCCGCCACCAAAAGCTGGAGCACAGACCCCAGGCTGAGGAGTAGCAGTGGGCTCGAGCACAGTTGTCTGTGGTGCCTGGGCTGCAGATGCCTTGAAGAGCAGTGAAACCACTGTGGCCTGAGTTCAGGGTCCTCCTTCACCACAGGCTTGCTGTGTGACCTTGGCTGTGTCACCAAACCTCTCTGTGCCATTGTTTTCCATTAATGTAATGGGGAGAAGGAAATCTCCCTGGTTTGCTGTCTGTTTTGAGGAGAAATGTGCCAGCAATTACAAAGTGCTGGAATTCCTTAGTGGTGCAGGTCACAAGTACAAAGGATGCTATTGCTGCTGACAAAGCCCACTTCAATTAACTTCAGATTAACCTACTAATGTTATGAAAGAGTTTTATTTGCTTTGAAAGGTATTTTTAAAGCTCTGAGTGAGTCAACTGCTGTCAAGCCTCTCATGGTGTCATTTTGTAGAAGCTTCTAAATTTTTATACTATAAATCATATAGACAAGTGCTAATTAGAGCTCCATAATACTGGGTCTACCTTTGAGGCAACAGAGATTTCCTTTCATATTACTGCCTGCTGTAACATGTGGCTGTCAGCCTTCTGGAATGTTTACTTGGGGATACCTTGATTTTGCTTGTAAAATCCAAGCTAAATATGGGAATAGCTTTATTGTAATGTTGAAATATTGTCATTCAGATACTGGCGTTTTCATGGTTTTGCCCAAAATGTGATCTGTAGAATGACCAAAAATATCAGGGAAATTACTCTAGCTTTTTTTCTTTACAAGATTTCTCAACGGAAAATATTTTTCTGATTATTTCAGGAGTAAAAGTTCCTCGTAATTTTCGTCTTTTGGAAGAACTTGAAGAAGGTCAGAAGGGAGTAGGAGATGGAACAGTTAGCTGGGGCCTTGAAGATGATGAAGATATGACACTTACGAGATGGACAGGAATGATTATTGGGCCTCCAAGAGTAAGTATCCACTTCAATACTAAAATAGTACTGGTACATTTTTTCCCCTTCTCCTAACCTCACCACTGAAGTCAAAAATAAACAAAAGGCAAATGAGCAAAAAAACACTTCAGGAAGTGATTTATGTTGAAGTTCTTGATAATAATCGGTTTCATGTGTCTGTATGGCTTTTTGCTTATAATTTGAAACATTTTGGTGCCTTTCTCTGGTTAGGTCTGTTACTTGTCTGCTTTATATTTGCAGATTCAGTAAGACATAACTTTTGAGATCCCAGAATTCTAATGTGCCCTTGAATCCAGCAAGGTTCAGAATCCCTCAGCTAGTGAGGTTACAAAGGGAGCTGCTGCAGGTGCCAGAGGATGCTCTGTGCTGGTTTTTCTGCTGCTCCTGTTCAGTTTATGGGGTGCTGTTTGTTGCAGCAGTACTGACAGCTCTTGTAGAATTTCAGCTGACCGAGGAAACTCAAATTTTAGTGTTTTCAGTCTCTTCTCTGAATGTGCTCTCCCAAAGCAGCATCTAATAATGCAGCTGGTCTTTGTTTTGAGTATTGTTGTATTCCCAGCCCCACTAAACTGTGGATTTACACTGTAGCAGTGAACTTGAGGACTTCATTGTGTGTTGAATGTGTGCCTGTATTCTAAAACCAGAACTTGTCTGTTGTCTCCAGTTTCACTGTTCTGTTTCCTCAATATCCTTTGATGGAGTGCAGGTAGCCAATTCTCCTTCCTGCAATAGCAGATGTCTTCTGCAGCTGGCCTCAGTATCATTTCTCAGTAATTCCAGGGGTCATTATATGAAAATCTTTACAGACCTTTAATCATGTTCCTGCTCTCTGTTCCCATTCTGTCAGTTGCCTCTTCTGACACACAGTGAGGTTATACAAGAACATGTATTAGGAAGGCATTATACATGCAGTGTTTTCTGTCTCACCCAGAAGTGTTGTTTACTTGTTGTCTGCCTTTGCTAATCTCTCCCCAGTCACGAGCATTTCATTTGTTTATGATGTACCCAAATTGTTTTCTAGAACAGCATTTGATTTTAGAACATTAGGGAAGTGCTAATGAGCCTGCATTAAGGCTGTGAAGAAAGCTCACTGTGTGCCTAGGGTTTATGGAAAATTTAAACAACCTTGAAATTTAATTTAGAAAATTAAATAGGAATTGAAATGTACAAACAGGAGCTTGCAGCCTTGCCAGCAGTGATGGAAGTTTGCAGATCTTGTCGTGCTGCAAACCAAGGACCATCACAGCAGAGGAATCAGCTCTGCCTCTCCTGTTTTTCTGACACACTTAGGAATACAGATCTTCTTGCCAGATATGTTGGGACTTCTTTTGAGCTTCTTGCTTGAAGGCTGCAGATTGTATTGGGAGAGATCCTGGGGACTTGCAGCCATTCCTGTTTGCTGTCCTCCTTTTAACACTGCTCAGATTCAGTTATTACCATTTTGGTTCTTAGCAGGATATGGAAATACTGGCTGGGACAAAAGCTTAGTCCTGTTTCCCTCTGGGTGGAAAGCAGTAGCAGATGGGAGGATGTTATGCTGGATTCCAGTGGGGAAAAGGAGCAGCTGTGCAGAGCTGAGATCCTGAGTGCTGCTGCCCTGAGTTGTCCTGCAGGATGTGGCACTCCCCGGCCGTGAGTGATGTCCCATGGGCAGGAGTCACCTTGTTGACAGCGGCATTGTCAGAGCTGCACCTTGACCTGCACTGTTCTGCTCTGGCTGTGCACAGCTGGGCTCCAGTGCCAGCCCCTGTGTGGGGTGGGTGCTCCGCAGACCCATCTGTGCACAGCTGGGCTCCAGTGCCAGCCCCCGTGTAGGATGGGTGCTCCACAGACCCATCTGTGCACAGCTGGGCTCCAGTGCCAGCCCCCGTGTGGGATGGGTGCTCCACAGACCCATCTGTGCACAGCTGGGCTCCAGTGCCAGGGCTCCAGTGCCAGCCCCTGTGTGGGATGGGTGCTCCACAGACCCATCTGTGCACAGCTGGGCTCCAGTGCCAGCCCCCCATGTGGGATGGGTGCTCCACAGACCCCACAGCCCTGCCTGGAGCTCAGGGCTGCTCCCTGCTCCGTGCACCAAGACCAGCAGAACTATTACCCTGAAGGAACAGTTGATGCTCTGAACATTGTAAAATGAACTGAAGCAGGGAGCCAGCATAGTATCTACGTGGCTGCCCACACTTTTGGTGGCTCCCATGTTCCTAAAGTAGCCACTGCTTTAACCAAATGCTTATTGAACTGCCTGATGTAATTGTTTCCCCCTTTCTTTTCCCCTCAGACAATTTATGAAAACAGAATATACAGCCTTAAAATAGAATGTGGGCCTAAGTATCCAGAAGCACCTCCATTTGTAAGATTTGTAACAAAAATTAATATGAATGGAGTAAATAGTTCTAATGGAGTGGTAAGTTTTCTGCTTTTATTCATTTTAATGTTGTTTTTTTGTGCAGCTCCAGTGCTTTGTTTATACTTGTGGCTTGCTTAGCTCCTCATTGCTTGTAATGCCCTTTGTTGGAGTAGGAAAGGGGGTAGAAAGGAAGTGGACAAGTGGAGATTTATTATGCTTTTAGGAAAACACTTGCTTTTGATTTCTCCCTCTCAGATTTCATGTGGGATCTTTAGTTGGGGGTGGGGGGAGTTGCATGGAACCAGTGCACCAATTCTGACAGGAATGGTCTTTTTGTCTGTTTTAGGTGGACCCCAGAGCCATATCAGTCCTAGCAAAATGGCAGAATTCTTATAGTATCAAAGTTGTTCTGCAAGAGCTTCGGCGTCTAATGATGTCTAAAGAAAATATGAAACTTCCTCAGCCACCTGAAGGACAATGTTACAGCAATTAATTAAAAAAAAAAAAAAAACAACATGCCCCCCCTTATTCAATTTAAGCTGTCTTCATTTTCCACAGTAGTAAATTTTCTAGATGCATCTTGTAGACCTCAAAATACTGGAAAGGAAGTTCCCATTCAAAGGAAGTTTTTCTTGAGATACTGTAAATGATACTAATTTTTTTTTTCATTTGAAATATAAGTTGTGCTATAACAAATAATCCTGTCGTGTAACCACTGTCCACATAGCTGAACTTCTGGTATCAGGAAAAGTCTATTTAAATTTATTACTGTCAAGACCAGTGTGGCACATCCAACTTAACTGTGAAAGGATCCATCCCACAATCACCTTGCTGTGTGTCTGGCCTGGGTTATTTTTTTCTTTCTCTGTCTTTTGCAATAGAGTCGAAGCTCAGGGCTATTTATTAGAGTAGACACAAAGGTTTTTGCTTCCAGTACTACACTGGGCTGTATGGACTACTACTGGGGATGTGTGCTAACCTCAGTCATCCCTCCCTTTGTGCTCGCTCTAGTAAAGGCTGAATGTGACTGTGGTCGTTTTTGGGGTTTTATTATTTTTTTAATGCCCTGATAATCTGGGGCAAGCTTTCCTTCTTTCCTTTGGCCAAGGCATAGATTGTATTTCTCTTCCTGGTCTCCCTCACCAGTGACGGGAGCTTTGGGTGAGGGATTCAGGGTTCTTTTTATCTCTTCCCTCTTCCCCTCTTTTTAGTGGGGGTGCTGCTTTCTTTTTGCCCCTCTTGGTGACTCTTCTCGCCCCTGGCCCAGGGGTGAGTGTCGGGGCAATAACTTGACCTGTTCCCTCCTGCTTATCATTTTGGTTTTGCAACAAATTTAGTCTTCACCAGCCTGGGAAACAAGAGTATCTGTTCTGCTGGCAAGCGTGGGTTTTCCCTTCCCTCCAGCACTGCTGCCACACCGCCAAGCTGGCCACGGCCGTGCTCTTAGATAGGCTTTGACGTGGGGAAAAGAGCAGTAATTTACCAGGATTGCCCAAACCTTCTGCTGCCAAACCTCAGTGGGGAGACTCTGCACCTAGAGATTCTGAACACGCTCCAGGTACCCTCGAATCACTGTGTTTTGGTGCTTTGGATTGACCCAAGAATGTTAATTAACAACATGTTGCACTTGCGTTTGCCCCTTCTAAAGATGTAACAACCACAGACAAATCAAATCTGGGTGGTAGATTTTATTAGGGTTCTGTAAGTCTTAGAAATCTCTTCAGTGAAGATTTTGGGGAAGCGGTGGCACAGCAGATTAAGGACCTTGATTGGCTTTGCATCCTGGCAAATCACTGCCTTTTCTGGTTTACTCTTCCGGACCACTAACTGCTGCAATGTGGATGCAAGCTTACAGGAAACCAACCTAGTGTGTCCTAAGTTTTATGAAAAATTCAGTGTTTGTGTAAAAAAAAAAAAAAGAAAAAATAAGGAAAAAAAAGAAAAGAGTAAAAATAAACACATTTTAAAGCAGCAGCTGTCAAGTCAATGAACAATTGATGTTTCCATTAACTTCTGAGGAAAATATTAGTTGTAAGGATTTAACATCCTCTGTACTGAAAGTTTAACATAACAGTATTCCATAAGCAGCCTTTTTATTGTATCAGACCATTGCCTGATTTTAATATAATAAAAAGTGTGCATTAATATTAGAAGGCTTTAATTGTATTTATGTTTAGGATTTTGATCCCTTATGGAATTCTTGATTTGTTGGAAGTATCTTCCTACAGATCACGTTTAGCTGACAGACTGTAAACTGGTGGTGAAAGGCAATTGTCTCTATCCAGCTGCTGCTGCTGCTGTGCCAAGGAGCATCTGTAGTTTTGGTTTAAGCCTCAGGCTGCCCCTCAGGCCCTTGGTAGCATCAGGTGAGGTCCAGGGGCTGCCAAGGGGCTCCTGGTGCTGCTGGGGCCGTGGCCTTGCTGTGCTGGAGTCCCGAGGAAATGGAATCCCTCTGCAGCTGCATGTTACACTGTCTGTCAAGGTCAAGGAGTATTTCACAACCTGAAATTTAAAGTGTTTTCCTCAGATAGTGAAGAGTATCTGCCTGCAACATGCCCTGCAACAAGCTGAGCTTTCCTCCCAGTCTGGGTAAAAACAAGGCTGTGGAATGTTGGCCTTTTCCCAGTGTGAAGTGTCTGGAGATTGCTGGAAGGTCCTGATGCATTCACGGCAGAGATGGGCTGAAACAAGGTTCTTTCTGGGCTGGGAATGAAACAGGGAATGGCCTTGTGATGCTTTGTGACACTTGCTGCTGGTTTCTGGGCTGGAATGAATGCTGCTGGCTCCTGGGGCAGGCCTGAGGGTGTCTGAGGACAATGCAATGGGACTAATACTGTGTGTGTGTCTATTTAAAATAGCTTGGTGTCAGAGGTGGTAAATGGGCATTGGAACAACGTGATAATTACAGTGGGCTGCTTGATTGTCTCTTTTTCAGGGTGCCCATGCCCTCCTTGGGAGGTTGAGGTTGGTGCATGTTTGGGACCTCCCTGAACCTTCTTTCTTCAAGTAATGGTTTTAAAGCCGTGAAATCGTCTGGTTTGCTTTGCAAGCTGTACAGGTGAGAGCATCCCACCCTGGCTGGGAGCTGTGCTGGCAGGAGCCACCTCCTCACAGCCTCAGACAAAGTTGGATGCTGCTTTAAAGAACAGGGTTCACTGTGGCTGTTCTCCCCCAGGACTTGCACTCTCTGGACACCTCAGAGCTCCATTGCTGTTCCCACAACCAAGTAAGGGCGGTGTGGAATAAAAACTGCTTGGGAGTTAGCTGCCATTGCAGCTGCACGGTGGCTCTGTCAGTGTGTGTCACCTGTGAGGGGAAGGGACCATTCACCCCAGGCTGCTGCTTGTGGGTGCTTCACGAATGAGGTGTGGAAACAAAGCCTGTCACACCTGCGCTTACCCAAACTCTGGCAGTGCCCAGCAAGGTGCTCAGGTGATCCTGCCAGCCCTCAGTCTGTGTCCCCAGCCACTGCCTCTTCAGAGAAAGCTGTGAAGGGATAATAAATAAAATCAGGGGATTGGCCATGAAACAAACATGCTTGGAGCAGGTGCTGCTGGAGGAGGCTGCTCTGAGCCGGACCCACCTGCCCTGTGCCTGCTGTGCAGAGAGTCCCTGTGCCCGCAGAGGGTCCCTGAGCCTGCTCTGTGCCCACAGAGGGTCCCTGGTCTGCCCTGTGCCCGCAGAGGGTCCCTGGTCCCGCAGAGGGTCCCTGAGCCTGCTCTGTGCCCACAGAGTCCCTTAGCCAGCCCTGTGCCCACTGTGCAGGATCCCTGAGCCTGCCCTGTGCCCTCTGTGCTGCCCTGTGCCCGCAGAGGGTCCCTGAGCCTGCTCTGTGTCCACAGAGAGTCCCTGAGCCAGCCCTGTACCCACTGTGCAGGATCCCTGAGCCAGTCCTGTGCCCACAGAGGGTCCCTGAGCCTGCCCTGTGCCCGCAGAGGGTCCCTGGTCTGCCCTGTGCCCTCTGTGCTGCCCTGTGCCCGCAGAGGGTCCCTGAGCCAGCCCTGTGCCCGCAGAGGGTCCCTGTGCCCGCAGAGGGTCCCTGAGCCAGCCCTGTGCCCGCAGAGGGTTCCTGTGCCCGCAGAGGGTCCCTGTGCCCCCCCTGTGCCCGCAGAGGGTCCCTGAGCCTGCCCTGTGCCCGCAGAGGGTCCCTGTGCCCGCAGAGCCCCTGTGCCCTCCCGGGCCGGGGCAGAGCAGGACGGCAGAGGGAGCCCCAGGGCTGCCCAAGGCTTTCCGCCGCCGCTGCTGCTCGGGTTACGCGGCACACCTCGGCTGGGAACCACTTCTGTTTATCCAGAACCGCTTCAATCCGAGACGCCTGTGTGTGGTGACTGTCCCACGGACAGGCATTCGCTTGCTGGGGGAACACCAGCACCCCAGGGAGACCTGAATTGTTAGTAAAGACTAATGGTGGTTTGCTTCTTGGCGTGCTGGAATGAAGCTCTCTATGTGCACGTAGGGAGCATGTGCCTAAATGTGCCCTTTCTGCTCTCTTACAGCCCCATGCAGTGTTTTATATTTGAAATGTCAGTGTCTCCCACCATCATTATAGTAACAATTCTGAAGGCAGGCTGTGTCTTCAGCTGCTCTGTGAGACACTGGTGGTGTCAGTGGCTCATCCCAGCGTGGGACAAGGACACGGAGCAGGAGGAGCAGCCGTGCCCCTCAGCCCTGGCAGACCCTGCCAAGGGCAGCTCCGGGGCTCCATCACAGAGCCCTGAGCCCCGTGGGGCTGCGGGGTGGCTGTGAGCAGGGCAGAGCCCCACACTGTGGCACCAAACCCAGGCTGTGCAGGGGATGTGCTCCTGCTCCCTTGCCAGGTGCTCTGCAGGGCGCTGCCAGGGCTGTGGGAGCTGTTGGTGGCTCACCTTGGTGTTGGTGGGAATTGGCCGTTCAGCCTCTGAGGTGGGTGCTTTTCCTGCAGGGCAGTGTTTGCTGCACGAGGAACAGCACAGTCAGTTCAATGTACTGACATGCCCTGCAACGGGGGAGTTCCAGTTCTGCAGGTACCTGTAAATGTGTCTGCATCAGGCTCTACCTACCCTGAGCTGAAAGAAGCTGAGAGAAATTGATACTGATCATCTTAATATCTAAACTTTTTTACTTATTATTTTCTGTTTAAGAAGGTTTTTCTGATGGCTAAGGGTTTTCCTGTCAGTGGAATTGCCATGTTGCATTAATCTTGGCTAATGTGCTCTCCCAATGCTCACTAACCTGGCTGCTGACTGAGATTCAGATCCCTTAATAGCTCCTCGTTTTCCCTGGTTGTGCTGTACACATTGCTGGAGAATGTGCTGAAGCCTGCGAAGAGCCCCAGTAAAGGCAAATTTAATTTAGGCACATGCTTAAGTGCTTTGTTGGACCAGAGCCAGCGTGCTCAGCCTCTGCTAGGAAAAAGGCCTTTTTAGCCCTTGTTGAGCATCTTCTTCCTTGTCCTCCCTTCTTGGTGCTGCATCCCTGGTGCTTGTGCCTTTACCTTTTCCCTGATTTCTCCCACATTTGTTGTCACAAAAACTTAAAGAGCAGAAGAAGATGTTGAGGATAGGGAGATAAGCTGAATGATCATCATTTTATATCTGTCAAGCATCTTGTCACCTTTTTTCATCCTTATCTCCTTTTAAATAAAGCCTACAAAGGGTTTTCAGAAATGTGGGTCCTGTCCTATTTTTCTGCCTCTTGAGCCAGGTTGTTGGTGGCTTTGCCCTGACATGCCTAGAAAGCCCTGCAGAACCTTGATGGGTGATAGGAGGAGAGCATAAATGTCAAATGGTCTAAAAGTCTCTTCCCCCTCTCTATTGCTCAGCATCTATTATTTTATGTTGTCTTACTTTTTATCTGTCCACTTGCCAAAGGATGTTTCAGGATAGCCAAAACTGAAGATTCTTTGGGAGGGAAAAAACAACCAAGCAGGACTTTTGAGAAGAAAAGTGATGCAAACTTTTGAGCCATCTTCATCAGAAACAATGGGGCCATTTCCCCTCCTACTCACTCTGCTCTAAATCCACGTGTTCCGAATTGTCTTGATCATGGTCTGCAGATCTTTAGAGAAAGGATTTTTGTTTGCCTGGTGCTGGAGACTTTCTGGGACTGATTTGCTGTAAGTGAGGCAGAGGGAGGACAAGCAGGGGAGGCTGGGGAGCTGCCCCAGTCCTGTGCACATGGGCTGGGGCAGAGAGGTGGAGAAATGCCTGCTTTGGGGGCCTGGCAAGGAGCTGCCGTGTGTGCCCCTGAGACAGGGAGCAGACAGTGCCACACCTTGAGCAGGCTCTTGCCAGTCACAGGCTGCAGCTCTGTGCACTCACTGTGCGTGCTGGAGATGGGGTCTGGACGTGTCAGCCCAGAGAGAGGAACAGCCACAGCAGGACAGAGTTCTCAGCAAGGATCTGCCAAACTTCTGTCCCTCTGAAGAGACCTCTCAGATCCCTGGGCTACCAGATTAGAAGCTGTCCAAGGTTAGCGGCCAGATGTTTCTCAGCTGTTTGGACTGGTTTCCAGCTGAGACCAAATGAGTGGCTGTCCAGCATGTACGTATTAATATAAACATTTTAGAGGCCTTGCCTTGAGTGAGCCATTAAAAACTTCCCACGATCCTGCAGCGACGCTGCTCCTCGGAGAGAGCAGAGTTTGTCCCTCGCACTCGAGTGGGTCAGGCTCTGCTGCCACCTGCTCTGAGCTGAGCTGGGCCTCCCCCTGCTTCCAGTGGCGCCAGAGCAGTGTGGTCCCTGGAATTTGATTATTTGTGTTAGCAGATAATTTAGGCCAGAAGGCTGAGAGTGTTCCCTTCCTTCCCTGGATGTCGTCATGCTTCCCAGCAAAACGCAGTCCCAGCTCCTGTGTCCCTTCCCCACCCCTTGCCCCAAAAGTGCAACAAAAACCCTTTCAATGTCTCTTCTTGTGCAGGGACACTGCCCACTCCTTTTAGGCTTGGTTTTTGTCTGTGCAGGCCTACATAAGGAGAGGATTTCATTAACTCCACCATGCAGAGCTGTGTTTTAAATTATTGCATGCATTAAAAAAAAAGAGTTGGTTTTTGATGTGTGGTTCTTCTAAAATATTCCTTATGCCACCCATGAGCTTTGGTGTTCAAACAAGACCGACAAGAACTGACCCCTGTGGTCTCCCACTGCCACAAAACAAGACCCTTCTGACACTTTCCATCATTTTCATCAGATTTCAGTGCCTTGGCTCCCCCAGACCTGGCTGTGGAACTGCCCAGGGTGTGGAGCAGGGAATCTCCCAGTGATGTTTTTAATGAGATTATGGGATCAGCTGGGCCCTGCTGATCTGTGCCTTGGCCTCAGCAAGGCCTTGGGCTGGCACCTGCCTGGGGTCCTCCCACAGCAGAGCCCAGAGGCCTGGCCTGGGGAACAGCTGTAATTCCACAAGGAATTTTGGTGTTGTGCACAGTGACACCGCTGTGCTGGATGTGTGCTGGTGTGAACGGGAGCAGGATGCAGCTTCCCTGATTGCTCTTCAAGGGTTTTAGCAGTGCCAGGTGGCTGAGATGCTGGGAAGGGAGGGCTGTGATGAGGAGGCTTTTCCCAACGCTCAGCCCTGGCTGTGCCCCTGGCTGGGCTCTGTCCGTGTTCCCCACGGTTCAGCCTTGCCAAGAGCTCTCATCCCTTGGTGGGAGTGAACATTTGCCAGCACGGATCCCAGCCAGGGCCCAGGGGCCATCAAACCCTGGGCTGGGTGTTGGATCTGCCCCTCTCCGTTCCCCACAGCTCGGCATCCCCAGCTGAGAAAGAGATGCAGTTTTCTGAAAAGAAAAATGAGAAGTTATTTTCCCCTCTCTCTAGCACAGAGGCATTCCTGTGAGTGGGAATTGTCAGCCCTGGATGATGAGATGGGTGTTTTCAATCATTCCATTTCCTTGTATTTCTTGCTCATTTTTTACCCATTTTGATTTATTTTTAATGGCCCTGACACCCTTGTTTATAATAATAAACAGCAAACGTGTGGACACAATGAGTCTGTTTCAGGTTCAAGTGTTTTTAATAACCTTGCAGCAAGAAATAGACCCGAGCCCAGATCTGCAGAAACCCGAGGAAGACTCGGTGCTGCTGCAGTGAAATCCGATTTCGGAGCGGCTGCTGTGCAAACAGCCCGGACAGCGCCGCGCTGACTCCCGGCCAGCCCCAGACAACACTGCCCTTTGTATCGCCCAGCCCGCGCTCCAGGCAGCGTTTTTGTCTTCCACACGCAACCTGATTTGAGCAAAGGCAAGGCAAGGGGCAGGTAGAGGTATTTTTTGTTATTATTATGTATCAGTGCCTCTGCAGCCCCCCTGGGCACAGGCCTGTCCGGAGCAGGGCTGGGTGAGTCCTGTCTGGGATGTGGCAGCAGCACAAGGCAGAGGGAAATAGTGACAGTCAGCATTGTGAGGCCTCGTGCTGCTTAATTAACTAAAACCTTATTAGCTACTTTCAGTGGTGTAACAGCTTTGAGGGAGCTGTTGTTTGCCAAGGAAAATACCCGGCTGGGTTTGCCAGCAGCCAAATGGGCTCTGTGTGCCCCCGGTGCCCTGCAGAAACCAGGGGATGGCTGCTGGAAAACACTGCCCAGGCTGGGAGCTGGGGATCAGCCTGTGGGAAAGCAGGGCTTTGATTCTGGGGAGCACAGGATGGCAACCCGGCCCCAGGGAGCCCCGCAGGGCTCTGGGGGCAGCGCAGGGTCGGGGTTTGGGGGTCCCTGGGAGCCCTGGGGAGCTGGGAGAGGCTCCCATGTGGCCCCCAGTCCAGCAGCTCCCCCCTCTCCCACATGCACAGGGGAGCTGAGCCAGGGCTCTCCTGCTCGCTCAGGCTGCCCATTGCCCCGGTGCCAGGTCCCAAAGAGGTGCCAGGGAGGGAAGTGTGGGCAGCTGTGGCTCCCTCCGTGTGCGCCTGGTGTGCCACAGGGCGATGGAAAGGGGTGCCCATGGAACCGGGGCCCTGCTGCGCTGGGGACTGCCTGTAAATGATCCCAGCCCTCGTTAGCAGAGGACATCCAGGAGCCCCTGTGCTGGAGCAGGTCCTGCCCAGGCTGGGAGCAGCCCCGGAGTGTGCACCGAGCTGTGCCCGGCCTCTGCCAGAGCTGGAGCTGGGAAATGCTCTGCCTGCCCCTCTGCAGCCTGCCCCTCTGCACCCTTGCTCAGCCCCTTTGTCTTTACAGGGTCTTCTGCCCTATTTATCTTCCCCAAATGTCATCTCCCCTTCCCACTCCATGCAACACCCCCCAAAAATAATAAACGGCGCAGGCTCTGTAAACAGAGCCTATCAGCAGAGCTGTTTGAAATGTAGACAGGCTCAAGTGAATTAGCTGAGCGAGGCCCTAATTGCCGTGCTGTCTGTCAGCGTGCAGGGCGAGGGCTGCCAGGGAGATGGATGGGGCCTGCCCGGGGTGGCCGCCGGGGTCACTGCTCCAGGAGCCACGTCCCGGCGTGACCCCGCGCAGATAAGCGGGCGCTGCGCGTCCCCACGGCTGCATCCTGCTGCCCGACCCTCCCTGGCCTTCCCAAACCCAGCCTGCTGCAAAAGCGCTGCCAGGAGGGCCTGGCTTGGCAAAAGCGACCTGTCCGGGCCCTGTGCAGCCTTTGTGGGGCTGGGGAGGACTGGCTGCTGGTGGCAGTGCCATGTGTCCCCAGAGCATGAGGCACCGCAGGGACACCTCCTGCCCGGGCAGCACAAGGTCCTTCAGGCTGGCCAGGCTCCTCCCCACCTCCCCGTAATTAAACAGCCTCTGATGCATGTGGAAAAAGAAGGAGAGAAAGAAAAAAGGATCAGCAAACCCAAGCCCTTAGATTACTGTTTACCCCTCGAGGAGCACAGAAGTATATTGTCCATTTAATAGAAGCCTATAAATCACTGAAAAACATTTATAAAATAATTGAAGGTAATGGGAACCATTTGTTTAAATAACATCACGTTCATGCCCCCAGAGGTGCAATAAAAGTTAGATTAATTGATAGGATTTTATATCTCACTGTGAAAAACTGAGTCACATTCTAGACACCGACAGTTTGGGAAAGTTGCAAATTCATCAGGCACCCAGCTACTATCAAAATAGTCTCTTCCATGTGAAGAGGCACATTTATATGACCCTGAAGGGTTTTGGGATGAGAACTATTTACTTAAACTGTGAAGTGAACTAGCCAGTGTGAGATCCTGACCCAGATTGGGGTTTTTTCCTTCCTCTTCTATCTGCTGTTGCATTTTTTTCCCATTATGATAAAAAGCAAATAAATATCTCTAAACCAGAGGCTCATTCCTAATCCAGGGCTATAGTGTCCTGCATCCATCTGTGCCCATGGGAATGGCACCTCAGAGGCACCAGGGGAGGAGGCTGGAGCAGGGATGCAGGGCTGGGGCCACCCCCCATCCCGGGCTGCTCCCCCAGGGCTTTCCCAGCCCCAGCCCAGGGCAGGGCCCGCTCTCCTCGGGCTCCTCTGCCTCCAGCCTGGGCCAGCAGCAGGCTGCTCTCACGCTGGGAGCCATCTGACCCTGCCCTTGTCCCTGGAACTGTGCTTTATCTGCTGCGAGGGCAGAAAAGTGGAACAGAGCAGGAGTCCCTCAGAGCAGAAGGGCCCTGGGCTGGGAGCTGTGGGCAGGGACGCCCCAGCTCTGCCACCGCTCTGCCCTCCCAGAGCTCCCTCACTGCCCACACTCTGCTCTGCTTTTGCCTGGTTTTCCCCACGTTCCATTTCCACTTCTTTTCTCTCCTTCCATCAACTCTGCCTGAGAGTGAGGCCAAAGTGAGCCTGGGTTTTGCCAGGAGAGGCTGTGGCACTGTCCCCCCCCCGGTCACCCCCCGGTCACCCCGGGCTCCTGGTGCCGGCAGCAGGGACATTGCCCTGCTCCAAACTCTCTGGGGCTCCTCTGCTCAGCAGCTCCATCCATCCCGGGCTGCAGGGGCAGCACAGGTGTCCCCAGAGGCGCCCTCGGGGTGGGTGGCACAGAGGGGACCCAGCCCAAGCCCCTCCCGGGGAAGGAGCAGCCCCAGCCACCCTCGGCAGCGCCGCCGAGCCCCGCGCTGCGCATCGGCTTTTGATAAAGGCTCCCTGTCAAACAAGGGCTGAATAAATCATGATGTGTTACCAAGACGCATTACAGCTTTTAAAACAACCACCATGGCATTCTACCCCACGGACTGATGAGTCTGGGGATGCCAGATCCCTGGCGCTCCGCAGCCTGGCTGGAGCCAGCTCACATCTGGAGTGCAGTAAACGTACCCAGAAGCAAGAAAGCAGCTCTGTAAGGGTCAGGAGTACAGAGAGCGGCTGCTGACTCCAGGCGCCACCCCCAAAACCCACATGCATTTCCTTGTGTAAACACATGTGGCCAAAAGGCAGCCATGGTCACCTTTCTCCAACGTGAGCCCTATAAAACCGCCAGCAAAGTGAGGAACAATGTCACTATTATTGTTTTAGAGGAATTCCTCCGAAGCAGAAAGGCATAGCCGTGCTGCCGACAAGGGTGTCTTTAAAAGCAGGGCTGACAATTGACTCCAGAGCCGAGGGGAGGAAAGAATTCCCCGGGGTTGATCATTTGCAGTTGTTGGGGGCTTCCAGAGCTGCCGATAAGCTGCTGGGTCCTGCTGCCAGAGGCACAGCTGGGCACAGCTGGGCACACAGAGCCCTGACACACTCCTCACCCTGTGGGGCTGGTGCCAAGGCAGCCCACCCCAGGCATGGGCGCTCTGGGGCCAGCCAGGGGAGACCCAGGGGGTTGGATTGGGATGCTGGTGGGAAGCATCCACAGAGCCCCCTCCATCTCAGCAGCGTGCAGGGATGGACTCGCCTGGAGCCAGGCAACTGCTCCCAGAGCTGTGCTGGTTTATTGCCCCAGAAGAGGATTTCTCCCCCAGCCAGTATCAGCCGCATCTGCAGCCCTGCTGATGCAATCAGAAGTGGCATGCTTTGGCCTGAGAGTTCACTGGACCTAGAAAAAAAACCCACGGGTGCCTTCATGAGGGGCTGACCAGGGCAAACATTTGGGGTCTGGGCCTGCTTTCTCTTGGGGGGTCCATGGATGGAGACCTTGTAGCTGCTTCTCCCTGGGGATTTATTGCCTGTCTGTAAAACCAGACATGGGCCGCCAGAAGCAGCAGGAGCGATAACCTGGAGCCAGACCCTGCTGGAAATGGGGAACCACAGCCTGGAGCTGCCCCAGGCGCAGCCCGTGGGCACTGAGCGCAGCCCCAGCACTGCCCCGGAGGGCACCTGGCAGCAGGCACAGGCTCCTGCCGGCAGCATGGCACCCCTGGCAGAGCCCCAGAGGTCTCTGAGCCCCTGTGGGAGCCCAGGGTTAGAGGGCTTTGGGGACAGGACAGGGAAGGGGCTGTGAATATGTAGGGAGGTGCAGATAGGATGACTCTCCAGGCTTAACACCTGACTGGGACGACCTTGCTCCTGGATCAGGGCTGTCCTCTAGTGACCATAGATGAACATTTGAATTTCACTGATAAGCCCATCAAATCGTTGAGTGTGTTAGAGGCTGTATGAATGCACTGCAGAAAGTTTCTCCAGTGAGTCAGGGTCCCAAAACCTTTCTTTGGGGAGCTTATCTTATCAGGCAGGGATGCCTCGCTCCCCAGGAAGCAGGGCCAGCTCAGCCTGAGTAATGAGGCTCTGAGCAAGAGCATTGCAAAACTAGAGGCGCTTTCTAAAAAGTCTGACAGGGCAGAGAGAAGGCTGAGCAGAGAGGAAGAGGAGGCTTAGTCACGTTGGCCATAACCCAACACCCCCGTGCTTCTCCAGGGCAAGGCCTTTAATGTCCTTCCTAGGACAGAGCTGCACATCTGCCTTCCCCTTCCCTGTGAGAGAACCTGGGGGCTGTTCCCAGCCAAATCCGCTCCTAATTCCCTCCATCAGGCTGGGGCCAGCGAGAGGGAGGGAGGGAGGGAGGGAGGGATGCTGCCGGCCCGTCCCGGGCAGCCGAGCACCGGCCGGGCTGGGCTCCCTCGGGCCCGGGGGCTCCTGGGCAGCCCCGACCCCCGAGCGGCCCAGGGAGGGCGAGCAGCGAGGGGGATCCCGAGGGAAAACAAAGCAAAGCCAGCTCCCTGTGCGTGCCCCGGAGCTGAGCCCAGCCTGAGCCTGAGCCCAGCCTGAGCCTGAGCCTGAGCCTGAGCCTGAGCCTGAGCCTGAGCCCAGCCTGAGCCTGAGCCCAGCCTGAGCCTGAGCCTGAGCCTGAGCCTGAGCCTGAGCCTGAGCCTGAGCCTGAGCCTGAGCCCAGCCTGAGCCTGAGCCCAGCCTGAGCCTGAGCCTGAGCCTGAGCCTGAGCCTGAGCCCAGCCTGAGCCTGAGCCTGAGCCTGAGCCTGAGCCTGAGCCTGAGCCTGAGCCCAGCCTGAGCCCAGCCTGAGCCTGAGCCTGAGCCCAGCCTGAGCCTGAGCCTGAGCCTGAGCCTGAGCCTGAGCCTGAGCCCAGCCTGAGCCTGAGCCTGAGCCTGAGCCCAGCCTGAGCCTGAGCCTGAGCCCAGCCCGAGCCTGAGCCTGAGCCTGAGCCCAGCCTGAGCCTGAGTCTGAGCCTGAGCCTGAGCCTGAGCCTGAGCCTGAGCCCGAGCCTGAGCCTGAGCCCAGCCTGAGCCTGAGCCTGAGCCCAGCCTGAGCCTGAGCCTGAGCCTGAGCCTGAGCCTGAGCCTGAGCCTGAGCCTGAGCCTGAGCCTGAGCCTGAGCCTGAGCCCAGCCTGAGCCTGAGCCTGAGCCCAGCCTGAGCCCAGCCTGAGCCTGAGCCTGAGCCTGAGCCTGAGCCTGAGCCCAGCCTGAGCCCAGCCTGAGCAGCCCCTGTGGTCCTTCGGGTCCCCAGCGCCAGAGGCAGCGGGTGGGAGCCAAAGCTGGTGTGAATAACGTGCAAATGCTGGCTCCAGCCTTTAACCAGCCCGTATTGCTGGGAAAGAGCAACAGCAGCCTCTGGGGAATCCAGAACCATCCCCAAAGGAGGAGTACCGGGAGTGCACAAGGATGAGGCCTCCCCTGCTCCTCCTTCCTCCCTGGGCTGATGGAGATGATGAATTTCCACCTACTTGGGAAGTTCTTCCCAGGGTAAGCACCAGCATTGAATCAGAACCTCCTCGGAGCCCTCCCCTGCAAGGCAGCGTGTCCCAGGGCCATCCCAGGGCGGAGGGGCCCTTTGGGAGCTCCTGTGAATGGGCCCTTTAAGCACATGTTGGGCACAACTCCTGGGGCTGGAGCATGGGAAGCCTCCAAACTGCGGGGAGCTTTGGCTGCTGTGCTCCTCAGTCCCTGCACAGCCACACACAGGAGATGGAGCTGCAGCTGCCAGAGCAGCCTGGCCGTGCTCTGCTCTCAGGGAGGGTGACCAGCACACACCAGCAGTGACATTGGCACTGAGGAGCCGCTGTGGGGACCCCTGTGCTCCCCCGTGGGCTGTGCCCTCCCTGGGTGAGGGCTGGGGCACCTGCACCTCCAGAGGCTTTGAACACACAGCCACAGGACGTGTGTGCTTATTATTGTCATTATCTCCATTTTTTGTGTTTCAGGTAGGTAGTTACCCTTAGGATGGGGATCAGGAGGTGGCTGTGGAGGAGCTGGCAGTGTTTGCTGCTGGGCTCTGTGAGGGTGGAAGAAAAGGAACTTTTTAATGTGGGTTTTTCATAGTTGATAATAAAATAAGAAGAAGGGTCTCTTTTGCCACGGCAGAGGGAAGTGTCACCAGTGATTAATGGCATGGTGAGCTCCTTGTTGAAATAGGGTCAAAGCCATTGTGTAGGAGACATTTGGGGCCAGTTCTGCCACCTGTCCAGTGTTTGCTGGGGACTGGGTTTGGCACGGGGCTGCTGGGGGTCACAGCCTCGTCTCAGGCATCCCCCAAGGCTTCTCCTGCTCCCGCAGCTCAGCAGGGGAGGCTTGGCAGGCTCCAGCGGTGTCTGTGTGCCCCAGGGCTGCACCCAGCTGTGTGCCCAGCGCCAGAGCCAGCCCAGGCTCTGCCCTGAAGGGATGGGATTTTGGGAAGGGTTCAAGGGCAGGTCACAGGGAGCCTTGCTGAGGGCTCTGTGCCCCAGCCTGTCTCTTCTTTGGCACCCTGGGCAGCCCCGGACTCTCCCCACGGTGCAAGGCAAGAGCAGAGCACCCGAGGAGCAGCTGCAGGGGACAGACACTGTCCTGCTCTGGGGCCCTGTCCCCAGGCCTGGCCTGGGACACAGTCCCTGTGCTCACCCCCAGGATCCCAGCCCGCCTCTCTTTGTAGTGCTATTTTTAAAACACCAAAGGAGAACTCCCACCTCTGTCTGCTGGAAACGTGGCGTGTCCCCCGCAGCCAAGAGCTCTGCTCATTTTCAAACCTGCCCGAGTTAGCCTTAGATATAAAACCAAACAAGCAAACTGAAAGGGGCTTGTTGTGTAAAAAAGTTCCTCCGAATTAGTTCTATCTGGCTTGTGATCCCTTTTTGATTGAATGCTTAATAGCAGCCAGGTGCAGGCAGTGCAGCCGGCTCTGGAGGCAGCCTGGGAGCGCTGGGGCAGCCCACGGGTGGCTCGGTGTGTGGGCTGCCCCTGCCCTTCCTCTGCCTCCCGCCCAGCCACAGGGATCCCATCCCGCCCGTGCTTCCTCCCCTCGGCGCTCAAACCAGCCCGGGAGATGCACGCACACGTGTGTGAGTGTGCGTGTGAGTGTGTGTGTGTGTTATCTGTGTGTGTGTGTGTTAGTTATCTGTGTGTTATGTGTGTTATCTCTGTGTGAGTGTGCGTGTGTGTGTGTGTGTGTGTGTTATCTGTGTGTTATCTCTGTGTGTGTGTGTGTTATCTGTGTGTGTGTAATCTGTGTGTTATCTGTGTGTGAGTGTGTGTTATCTGTGTGTGTGTGTGTGTATTATCTGTGTGTGTGTTATCTGTGTGTTATCTGTGTGTTATCTGTGTGTGTGTGTTATCTCTGTGTGTGTGTGTGTGTGTGTGTGTTATCTGTGTGTGTGAGTGTGTGTGTGTTATCTGTGTGTGTGTGTTATCTGTGTGTTATCTCTGTGTGTGTGTTATCTGTGTGTTATCTGTGTGTTATCTGTGTGTGTGTTATCTGTGTGTCTTTGTGTGTGTGTGTTATCTGTGTGTGTGTTATCTGTGTGTTATCTCTGTGTGTGTGTGTTATCTGTGTGTTATCTGTGTGTGTGAGTGTGTGTATCTGTGTGTGTGTGTGTATCTGTGTGTGTGTGTTTGTGTGTGTGTTATGTGTGCGTGTGAGTGTGTGTGTTATCTGAGTGTTATGTGTGTGTCTGTGTGTGTGTTATCTGTGTGTGTTATCTGTGTGTGTTATCTGTGTGTTATCTGTGTGTGTGTGTGTGTTATCTGTGTGTGTGTGTTTGTGTGTGTGTTATGTGTGTGTGAGTGAGTGTGTGTATCTGTGCATGTGAGTGTGTGTGTTATGTGTGTGTATCTGTGTGTGTGTTATCTGTGTGTGTGTGTTATCTGTGTGTGTGTGAGTGTGTGTGTATCTGTGTGTGTGTGTGTGTGTGTTATCTCTGTGTGTGTGTGTTATGTGTGTGTGTGTGAGTGTGTGTATCTGTGCGTGTGAGTGTGTGTGTGTGTGTGTTATGTGTGTCTGTGTGTGTGTTTGTGAGTTTGTGTGTTGTTATGTGTGTGTGAGTGTGTGTGTGTTATCTGTGTGTGTGTGTGTGTGTGTGTGTGTGTGTGTGTGTACAAACAGAGCTCTGGCTGCCGGCTGTGCAGGAGCATGGGCACAGACACGGACGTGGGCACAGACACAGACATGGACATGGGCACAGACACGGGCATGGGCACAGACATGGGCATGGGCACAGACATGGGCATGGGCACAGACACGGGCATGGGCACAGACATGGGCATGGGCACAGACACGGGCATGGGCACAGACATGGGCATGGGCACAGACATGGGCATGGGCACAGACACGGGCATGGGCACAGCCACAGGCCTGGGCTGGGCAGGTTCCCTGAGTGCAGCACGCAGGGATGAGTGTGCAGCCTGTGATGAGCAGTTCTGGGGGCAGCTGACAGCTCTGTGCCGTCCCAGCACAGCCCAGGGCCAGGAGCCCTCTCTGCTCCCCAGCAGGACCCTCACCTGGCATCCCAGACCTTTTTCCAAACACGGCTGCTGTGTTTGAGCCCTGTCCCTGCTGCGTGTGTGCAGCTTTAGTGCATTCATTTTAGAAACAAGCTGCCTGCGTAGATGATAATAAAAAGTGGATGCCAGGGAGAGACTGTCCAGAAACTGCCAAGTTAAAGACATTGCTCTTCTGGAGCCTGACACGTCCCTGGGAGCACAGGGCCAGGTGGGAGTGCTCCTGAAGGCAGGAATACCAGCCTGGCCAGATCAGCGCCATGGTGCTGGCTGGCCCTTGGTCCCTGTCCCATGCCAGGCTGTGGGAGCAGCACTGCCAGGCAGCTGAAGGCTCCTGAGCTGCTCCTGGCTTCCTGTGGCCTTGGGGTCCTTCTCTATCCAATGTCCTTATTACCAATACTGTATTTTTTTTTCCTTTCCTATCCCCCCCATTTCTTTTTCCCAAGTGATGCAATTGCCAGCAAACACTGTCCTAGAGAAAGGTCTACAGCGTGTCTCTTCCAGCTGGAACTCCTGTAGTGCTGGCTGCAGCCTGCCTGGTTGCTGAACTTCCAAATCCTCCAAAGAAACCCAGTGACTTTACACAAACAGCTTCCTTGTGCCTGAAAATACAGGATTTGCCCGAGCTCTTTCTGTGTGTCAGCCCCCAGGAGGATGGCAGCAGGAGAGGGAATTGCTGGGGCAAACACGCCGAGCCCTGCAGAGCCCAGGGTGAGCTGGAGCCGCCCCTCCCTGGGCTCCAGGGCTCTGGGCTGAGGGCCTGGGGGCTTTGCCACCACCTGCAGGCAGGGGAGGCCGGGCAAGAGCTGGGCTGGCACCCGTGGGTGAGGTATCCACTGTCAAAAAAACCATCTGGACAAAATTAACCTGTCAAAACACTTGAGTGCACAACTCTCTGTGTGTGATGGTGCCCAGCAGCCTGGCACTGGATCTGCCCTTGGCATCGTGCAGTGACAGTGCCCAGACCAGGCTTCCTCCATCACTGACACACAGCTCCAGTTTTCCACCTGCAAACTGGGCTGATTGCACCCTCAGGCTGTGGAAAGGAAGGTAAGATCCGAGGGGAAGAGGTGCCACGCTGGAGCCACTGCATTCATTGCTATCCCAAGGTTTCAGGTGTGCACAAACGGCTGCAGAGAAAAATCAGCCTAAGGTCTGTTCCTTCTCCTGGAGGGGATCTGTTTGTAGGATTAGGGCATATTTAGACATGGCAGAAGTGGGATTCCTAAACAAAGGGCTGGGGGAGGTGAGTCCCTGCACTGCTGCCACCGCTCCCACCACAGAGGGATTCCAGATTCACTGCCTACCTGCCTGCGGGAGTAAAACTGTCCAGACCCACTGCCCAGAGCTCCAGACTTCCATTTTAGGAGCTGGTGGAAACAGGGTGAGGCCTTTCTAATCCCCTGCTTTCCTAGCAGAGCGGGGAGGTGGGCTGGGAGCAGGCTGCTGCCTGTGGGGCAGGAGAGCCCTGGGGCTGCTGGGCACAGGCAGTGCCACAGCGAGGAGCTGCTCCTGGTCCTGCAGCAGGATCCTCCCCTGGCACCACCATCCTCCCTGGCACCACCATCCTCCCCTGGCACCACCATCCTCCCCTGGCACCACCATCCTCCCCTGCACCACCATCCTCCCCTGGCACCACCATCCTCCCCTGGCACCACCATTCCACAGCAGGATCCTCCCCAGGGGCACCAGGCCAAAGCTCCAGCACATCCCAGTGCTTTGTGCTGGTCATGGGATGGAGCCTCTTTTCCATTAATTGTCATGGAATAAATTAAATGCTAAATTGCAGCATTTGATACAGATTTTCTTTGGGATTGTGCAGTTAGCACAGGGGGACATGCAATCCTTGGAGCTGGTGTGCAGGAGCAAATTCCTTCCTATGGAAGGAATCGGGGCTGAAGGAAGATGTCAGAGCCAGCTGTTACACAGTGACAGGGCTGGGCCAGCCAAGGTTTGGCCCGAGCTTAGGAAATAAAGATGTGTGACGCCAGATTGGTGCTATGGAGTGAGGAAGGGATGCTGCTGAGGATTTTGCGTGCTGGAAGTGGATGGAGCCGCACCACAGGCACAGAGGGGATGGTGGGCCCTGTCCCCTTGGCTGTGCCAAACCTCCCTCTGAGCAGAGCCCTCAGAAATGCTCCTCCTCCTCCTCCTGCCGTGGTGCTGGGTTGTTCAGCTGGGTCCATGCACGTGCGGGGCTGTGCTGCGTGCGTGGGGAGAGGCACACATGCAGGGAGGGTCCTGTGCTGGGCCTGGCTTGCAGGGCTGCACATTCAGCTCTTCTCTTTACGCCCACAATCAGTTTAGAACCTCTGGCCAAAGCTTCATCCCCTGTATGGGAAGGTCTGGCCTGCAGAGAGACATTAGCGCGAGGGTGAGTGGGAAATATGAAAGAGCTGTCTGTGTGAGAGCAGCTCTGCTCACTGCCAGTGCACAGCCGTGGATTTTCCATCCTCGGGGCTCAGAGAGCTCCCTGTGCCACGAGCTCTGCCCCGGTGCTGCCTGTGGCTGGGCAGCTGTGCCCAGTGAGCCACTGGTGCTCCATTGCTGCAGGGGTGGTGAGGGAGGGACGGGGGCTGTGGAGCCCATTTGCCCCTGTGCAAAGCCAAAGCTGGACCTGTGCTGTTTGGCTTTTCAGCCATGTGGAACTGCTGCCACATCCCTCAGCTGGAGGGAAGGGAGCTGGCCCTGCTCTGGGTGCTCCTGCTGGATTGGCAGTGCTGGCAAAGCACCAGCTCCAGCAGCCTCAGGGGGACCCTGGCCGCACACAGAGCACCTGGGGATGCAGGGCTCCCTCTTGGCCCTGGAAACGAGGGGCGCAGGCAGCTTGCTGCCACAATGCCCATTTGGCACTAAATTCCCTTGGGAGATAATGGAAAAGATTAAAAAAAATCATCTCACTGTAAAACTCAGAGTAAAAAAGGGGGAGTGGGGAAGGAGGGAGTCTGGCGGTGTGCAAGTGCTCTGCTGGCCCCGGCAGCCCCCAGAGGCTGGAGGGCAGGGCTGGGCTGCAGAGCTGCCAGCCTGGCAGTGTCTGTGCCACAGCGAGTGGGAGCAGCCCTGCCCGGCCCCAGCCCAGCAGATGCTGCTCTCACCCGTGCGCTGAAGGTGTGGGGCCTCAGCTCCCAGCGCCTGCAAAACTTAATTGTTTTCTGCAAAGAGAAAAATCATTTGGGGAATAGATGGGAAGGGGAGATAGCGCCAGGCAGTCATGGCCTGTTCTCCACCTGTTGTTATTTTGGTCTGGCCCAATCAACCTGCTAGCCAGGCTGGAGCCAGAGACCATCTGGAAAAACTGCCGTGTTTATAAAACTGACATGGAGCAGCACCCCAGGGCCCTGACCTCCCACACAAATCTGGAAATGATTAAAATGGCCCTGGCTGCCTCGGCGGCGGAGCTGCCTGCGGAGCAGCCCCCGCCCGCTGCGGAGATCTCATCGAACTGCGAGAACTGCGGCGAGCGCCCGCCCCTGCCCGGGGCTGTGCCCGGGAGACGCGCAGGGCATGTGCCAGGGGATGTGCCAGGGGATGTGCCCGGGGGATGTGATGTGCCAGGGGGATGTGCAGGGGGATGTGCCCAGGGGGATGTGCTCAGGGGGATGTGCCCGGGGGATGTGCCCGGGGGATGTGCCAGGGGGATGTGCCAGGGGGATGTGCAGGGGGATGTGCCCAGGGGGATGTGCCAGGGGGAGTGCCCGGGGGATGTGCCCGGGGGATGTGCCAGGGGATGTGCAGGGGGATGTGCCCGGGGATGTGCCCGGGGGATGTGCCCGGGGGGATGTGCCCGGGGGATGTGATGTGCCAGAGGGATGTGCAGGGGGATGTGCCAGGGGGATGTGCCAGAGGGATGTGCAGGGGGATGTGCCAGGGGGATGTGCCCAGGGGGATGTGCCAGGGGGATGTGCCCCGGGGATGTGCCCGGGGGATGTGCCAGAGGGATGTGCAGGGGGATGTGCCAGGGGGATGTGCCCAGGGGGATGTGCCAGGGGGATGTGCCCCGGGGATGTGCCCGGGGGATGTGCCAGAGGGATGTGCCAGGGGGATGTGCCAGGGGGATGTGCCCGGGGGGATGTGCCCGGGGGGATGTGATGTGCCAGAGGGATGTGCAGGGGGATGTGCCCGGGGGATGTGATGTGCCAGGGGGATGTGCCCAGGGTGTGCCAGGGCAGCCCACCCCCCTGCACCTCTCCCTGCTCTCGCACCCATCCCTCACCAGCAGAGCGGCTCTGCTGTCCCCGCGGGGAGCGCCGTGCCCGTGATTCCAGCAGGATGAGCCCCGGTGCCCAGGGCAGCCTGTGTGAAGCCCAGAGAGCCGCTGAGAGCTCCACCAGCTCCTTCTGCAGGCACTGAGTGCCCGCACGGCTCCAGGTCACTGCTGCAGGGACTGGGCCACGTCCAGCCCTTCCTCGGGAGCACAAAGGCTCTGGCAGGCCTCTGAGCTGGGCTCCGTGTTTGGAGGAACACTCCCAAGGGCTGCTGCCCTTCCCTGTGTGCTGCTCTCAGACCTCCCAGCTGCGGGATCGGGCTTATCAAAGCATCCCCGTGTCCCCAGTGCAGCAAAGGGTGAGCGACACCACAGCCCAAATGCAAGCCACACTGGACCTTGCTGACCTGCCCTGGCCTGGGGACATGTGGCTGCTCCCAGCCCTGCTGGCCAGCAGCTTAATTAGAGACGTGTGAATAATGAATTATCCGTGACTCTGAGCCATCCATGGAAAATTCAAATCAACCTGCTCTGCGGTTACAGGACGTCAGCAAACTCTCTGCCAAGAGGGAGCAGGGGGAGAGCAGGGCCAGCCGTGTCTTGGTGGGGATCAGGGCTGGGTGGAGGTGATGGGCTGTGCAGGAGGGGATGCTCGGCCCTGGGGTGTGAGCCAGGGCTGGAGCTGCAAGGCTGGAGATGCCCAGGCTGGAGATGCCCAGGCTGGAGATGCCCAGGCTGGAGCTGCCCAGGCTGGAGCTGCCGGGGCTGGAGATGCCGGGGCTGGAGATGCCCAGGCTGGAGATGCCGGGGCTGGAGATGCCCAGGCTGGAGCTGCCCAGGCTGGAGCTGCCGGGGCTGGAGCTGCAGGGCTGGAGCTGCCAGGGCTGGAGCTGCCAGGGCTGGAGCTGCCAGGGCTGGAGCTGCAAGGCTGGAGCTGCAGGGCTGGGGCTGCCGGGGCTGTGGGTGGTGCTCCCCACTCCCAGCAGCAGCAAAGTGGCTGGGTGGGCACGGTGTGAGTGCAGCCATGGCCAGCAGCTGCAGGGACAGGCAAGTCCCCCTTCATGGGGAGCCAGCTCTGGGCCCCGTCCAGCTCCAGCAGAGCAGGGGAGCGCTGTCCTGGCACAGGATGGAGCCCGCTGGGCTGGGCACGGCTGGCACAGACCAGGGCAGGGGCAGGGAGGATCCCCAGCCCCATGGCACACGTGGGGCGGCTCAGCTCGTGCCTGCACTCAGGGCTGCTGGGACTGACAGCGAGGCTTTGGTAAACCCCTGCTTCACCCCAGCACAAGGGGACCTAATCCCTGCGAGGGCCCTGGCCTTGGAGGAGCCCTTTGGCTGTGTTTGGCTTTGTCCCTCCCTGCTTTACCTGCCCGGCCCCCAAGCCCCCCCGCGTCCTGCTGCTGCCGCTATCGTTCTGTGTTATCGGGGAGGCTGATGGGGACAGGGACAGGAGCAGGGGCTGCTCGGGCTGCACGGTGGGGCCAGGGACAGCCAGGAGCTTGAACTTGGCACAGCCGGGCAGGATGCTCTGGGCAAGGCTTGTCCTTCCCTCGGGTGCAGCCCTGCCCTGGCTGTGAGGGGGCAGCTCCTTCCCTCCTCTCCAGCCTGCCCAGAGCTGCTCCTGCTCCCGTGTGCTGGGCAGGGCTCCTGGGACAGACACAGCCCCAGCACCTCCTCCCAAAGCAGGCAAAATGTGCAGAAATGTTCAGCCTGAATTTCAGATGCTTCAATTGGCTGCTGATAACGAGGGGCAGCCTCATGCTGCTGCCAGGACAAAGGCTTTGAAGCAGAAAAGAGACCTGTCACGTCCTTGTCCAGGGCCAGCTCTGCCCGTTGATCTCTCTATCAGATGAGTAAACCTGTATATATTAACCCAGAGCCAAAGCAAACACGTTCTGAGTGCTGAAGAAGCTCAGGTGAGTCCCTCTGTCCCCCCAGGAAGATGGAGCGGAGCCCTGGCTGGGGGCAGCCCTGGCACAGGCCCTCGTGGCTGTGTGTGCCTCAGTTTCCCTGCCTGGGGAGGGCAGGGCAGCCTCCGCAGCGGCTCCATCGTGGTCCCCACCCCACCCAGAGCCCTCTGGCTCCAGCACTCACCTGCCCCGGGGACGTGGGCACACGCCAGCCCTCCTGCCCAGCCCCGTGCTTGCAGAGATTATTAAATCCCCTTGCAGAGGGAGGGCCCGGCCGATTGCCCGGGAGAAAGGAGGTGATAACAGCAGGGAGACAAAAGAAACCCCCGTGGCAGCCCCTGCACACACCCACCTGCGGGACCACGAGGGACTATCAGCCCCTACTTCACTGTCATCTGTTATAAATGACAATTAAAACCTGACAGGAATGGATTTGATGAGTAAATTGCCCTCCAGGGAAGTCCAGTACTTGGAAACACAAGAAAAACCCGTGGCTGATTCAATCACAGGGGTGATAAGCGGGTCTGACCTGGGTTTCTTCTGCCTTGGTACTAAATGAGCATCACCTGAGCGCTGAGGGGAAGTTCTGGGTGCTGGGACCCACCTGCCTGGGCAGCCAGAAGTGAAACACTGCGCCAGGACAGGAGCACTGCGGTGCTTTTTCCCTGGAGGAGAATTGAAATGACTCACACTAATGGGGGTTTTGGCACGATGAGGTCTGTGCCTGATTGTTCTTAATAAACTTCAAAGTTTCATTTCCACATTATTGTTTTGGTTTATTTTCCTTCAATTTTTATACTAAGAACTGTGCTAGGTACTTCTGCTTCACGTTTTCCTTAAATGATGTGCTAAATACATCGTGAATGCAATACATTACACGGACGTGGTCATTTGGATAGCACAAAATCCAATTTGATACAAATGGCAGCGTAGGAATGAGGAGAGAGCAGCCCTGTGGTGTCACATGGAGACCTCATCCCCTGGTCATTCCCACCCTGGCCAGCCCCAGCCCTGCTCCCTGCACTGGGGGAGCTGGGCTGAAAGCAAACGGTGCTTGAGGAGCGTCACTGGGGACAGGGAGAGAAGGGAGGTGACTCTGTCACCGCCGGGCTGTGTCACCAGAGGGGCCACCCGTGTCCAGCCAGCGGGCACGCTGCTCACCCTGCCCAGCTGTGCCTGGCCAGCACCCAAACACCCAGAGCAGGGACAGACAGACGGCTGGCCCGGCCGAGCAGGGACAGACAGACAGACTGCTGGCCCGGCCGAGCAGGGACAGACAGACAGACTGCTGGCCTGGCCGAGCAGGGACAGACAGACAGGCTGCTGGCCCGGCCGAGCAGGGACAGACAGACAGGCTGTTGGCCTGGCCGAGCAGGGACAGACAGACAGGCTGCTGGCCTGGCCGAGCAGGGACAGACAGACAGGCTGCTGGCCTGGCCGAGCAGGGACAGACAGACAGGCTGCTGGCCCGGCCTGGCTCTCGGTGAGCAGCACCAGGGCCGGGGTTGGGCTGCACCTTGCAGGGGCTGGGCAGCAGCCAGAGGAAGCTGCAGCAGCTGAGGCCGTGCTGGGAGCGGGAGCGGAAACCGGGACAGCCCCAGCCACGACCTTTCCTCCCTCTGGGAATGTGCTGCCTCAGCAGGAAACGCCTGGGGCTCTCCAGGCTCTCCTGGGGCTGCTGCTGCTCCCCAGGACCGTGCCAGCTGCTGGGCTGCCCTGGGAAGAGGCTCGGGGCAGCCCTGACCAGGAGCATCCCCAGCAGGGCTTTGGGGAGCAGGGCTGGCTGTGTCACACCCACGCACCCTGTCACCAGATTGCTCTCAGCTGACAGAAAAGGGACCTGCAGTGAGCCGGGGAGCAGGACTGCCCACCCCGGCCAGGCTGCTCCCACAGCACACCGTGGGGATTTCTGCCCTCACAGCCTCATTCAGGCTTTTTAAGTGGTGAATAAATTGCCTGGGAAATTAAGACAAGGATGGGAACAGCTTACACTGAATCCTGATTTCTGTTCTCCATCCACTCTGAGGCGATCCTGGGGAAGAGCAGCATCCTGCTGAGGGTGTGGAGCTGCCAGCCCCACTGCAAGCACCTCAGCCTCCCCCAGCCCTGCCTGCTCCCCAGGGAGCTGTGGGCATGGATTGCAGGCGGCCAGAAGGACAGAGCCTGGCTGGACTGGCAGAGCCCAGCACGGGCAGTGGGAGGCCCTGGGTGTGAATGCTGCGGAGCAAAACTCAGCCGGAGCCGTGGGGACCCCCTCTGTAAAACCTCTGTGCTCCCTTCCACCTGAAAATCAAAATGTTTGCCCAAGGAATAGCCTATCTTCCCCAAAATTCAGCCCAGGTAAGTCCCCAGTGGCATCCAGGGACATGGACGTGGCTGGGGGCAGCCAGGATATCGAGCCCCACAGGCCCTGCCCCACAGGCACTCCCTTCACTCCAGCCAAGGATTAAAGGAGAGGGCTCTGTGGCACAGCCCCGGCGCCAGAGGGGCTCCAGGGCAGCGGGGTCAGCCCCTGTAGGTGAGACCCCGAGGAGCACCGGCGTAGGAAACAGGGGCCCGTTCCGGTGAGGAAGCGGTGCGAATGCTGTTTATTTGCAGAGTTGTGTTTTCCTCGGCTCCGGCATGAGTCAAACCCTTCCTGCCAGCATTCCGCCGGCACGGAGCCTGGCTGGCACGGCCCTGCGGGCTGGGAGCCGATGCGTGGGCGCAGGAAGGTGACGGTGACGCCGCTGCCCGGGCAGGTGCCGGTGTCACCGCAGATGTGTCCGACCCCGAGCGCTCCCCGGGGCTTTCCAGGGAGGCTCCCGGAGCCGCATGAATCACGGGCGGGCTGGGAAAGGAGGAGCAAGGCGGCGGCGATGGGGCCGGGGGTGGGGGAAGGCTGCAGAGCCCCCGGGGCAGCGGGGCTGTGCTGGGAGCATCCCCGCGGGACGGACCGCGCTCATTCGGGCTGGGACCGGGCGGACAGCCCGGCTCCTCACGCTGCCACCGGCCCGCATCCTGTCTCCCGCAGGGTAAGAATAGCTCGGCCGCGCTTCCCGGCTCCGCGGCCAGGGATTTCCTGAGCAGGGCGGTGCCCGCGGCCGCCGGGGATGCGGCGCCTGCCCGAGCACCGGCGGCTCCGGTGCCCGCGCCGTTCCCGGCAGCTCCGGCCGCGGAATCGCATCCCTGTGTCCTATCCCAACGCAGGGCTGGCCGTGAGCAGCTGCAGGTGCCGCCCCGGCCGTTTCCGCGGAGCCGGAGCGCACGGCGGGCTGGGACGGGGATCCAGGCTGGGGAGCCTTGCCACCGGTCCGGGTCCGAGCCGTTCCAGCTCGGAAAAGGGCTCCTTCAAGGTGAAGAAACGGGGACATTCACAACCGGACTGGTGACAGCCATCAGTCAGAAACACCCTGCCAGGAACACACGATGGTTTCCCAGTCTGTTCACTTTTCCCCAGAGATGCTCCAGCGTGGGTGAAAACAAACCAAAGACAAGTTGGGGGGCTTTAACCTCTGCAGCTGAGAGCTGCAGCAGCCCCCGCCCTTCCCCTGCAGGGATCCCATGCAGTCCTGCCCTGCTCGGCAGAGGAGCGGCCGCTGCAGCCCGCAGAGCCCCGCAGAGCCCCGCAGAGCCCCACAGAGCCCCGCAGAGCCAAGGTGTTTGTGCGAGCAGGAGCTGCTCTCGCTGCTTCCCCCGCCCCGCTGCTGTGACCCACCGCGTCCTGCGGGCCAGGAAACAGGTGGGATAAATATTTGTGCACAGCAGAGCGAGGTTTCCCTTGAAGGCCGTGCAATGTGTTTCCCTCACCGCGGTGTCAGTGGAAGGTAAGGGCAGCACAGCAGCAGGTGCTGCCAGGGCGGTGTGGGACCCACACTGCCTCCTTCCCGGGGAAAGCCAGCCCAATGCTCTTACCTCACCCAAAGACAGGCTCAGGAAGCTGCTGCGGGCTGCAGGAAAAGCAATCCTGGAAAAACCTAGGCATTTAACTGCTGTGGCTCAAACCCAAGGCCCGTGGGAGGGAGCCCTGCAGGGTAGGAGCCAGCACACCCCACCCAGGAGAGCCAGAGGAATCAACACGAGAGCTCCCGTGCTGCTGGGACAGAGCAAAGCCCAGCGGGACATTCCCAGAGATCTGTGCCTGCCCTTGGCAAGGCTGGCTCAGCAAACCGCGGAGGGCCCCGTGCCCCAGCCCAGCCTGTGCCCACCACGGGGCCAGAGCAGAGGGACAGAAGGACAGAGGGACGTGCTGGCAGCACCCCAGAGCGGGCAGCACGCAGGAGGTGCTGGCAAAGTGGGAGCAGATGTTACCAATTCCTGATGTGGCTGATGCCCTGGGATGTGCCCTGCCTGCTGGGAGGGACCAGGGGGTGAGAGCACAAGGGAGCACACGGCTCTGCTGCCTCCTGACACCAAAGGGTTGCTGGAAGCAATGTGCTGGTGGGGCTGGGGCACACCCAGAAGCTCCTGCTCTCCCTTGGAGAAGGGTGGGCAGGATCTGATGTGCTGAGCCCATCAGCAGCAGTGTGACAGAGGGGCAAGAGCACGGCAAACCCTCTGTGATGGGAGCCTGCAGCTACAGTGCCCAGCTGCCCCGGGGGAGGAGTAGATTCAGAGTCTATCTTTATCTAGAACCCAAACTGAACAAATCTGAGGTCTCAAACTTCATCTGGTTCATTTCACAGTTGGTCAGTGAGAGGGGAGTGGGGATTTTCTCTCTAAACCAGTGGGTGAGGAGAGCCAGGGCAGCACAGGATGAGGAGGCCTCTGAGCTGACGCGCACTCCTCACAGCCCAGCATCTGCTCCCTGACCCCTGAGCTCCACGGCTGGCGAGCCCGCTGCAGCTCCTTCCCCCCGCGGGATTTCCTGCTCCTCCTGCCTCAGAGCTCCCCGGCCAGCAGCAGGTGGGCACCCGCTGCCCCCACGGCGCTGCAGGAGCTGAGCCCCGTGATCGGGGGCTGGAGGGTGGGGACAGGCTCTGCAAACCAGCAGGTTTCACAATCGTTTGCTCAAGGGCTCGTGACCGAGGGCTCAGGTGCTCCGGGAGCAGCCCAGCCTGGCCTGGGGGCACAGCCCTGCGCCCCAGGGCCACAGCTGCCCCGGGGACCCCGCGCCAGGCTGAGCTCACACCCTGCGGGCCCAGCAGCATCGCCAGGGCAGCGAGACCCCCGGCACAAACAGCGCTGCCAGCTCCATCCTCTCCCCTCCTCTGACTCTCCCCCTTTTTTCCTCCCTCTGCTTCCCCCCTTCCCCCAAAAGCTCTTTGTCTGCAGGCCCTGTGGAGGAAGCAGACCTTCTGAAAATAAACTCTCTCTGCTTTGATCTGGTTTATGGGCACGCACTGTTTATAGCTCCGTGTGTACGACTTGACACCTTCCCACCTGCGGCCCCAGCAACTGCTTCTTATCACAGCCACTTTGGATATTAAGCGGGCGGCAGGGAGGGGGTCTGGAGCTCCCCGGGGCCCCCCACACCCCCAGTGCCGCTCCCCTCCCCGGGCAGGAGGGAGACAGGCTGGTATCTCCCCGCATGTGATAATTGCATCAGCCCATGTTTATTGGGATGTTTATCTCTGCCAGCAAAGGTGGGAGGGTCCTCATAGGTTGGATCCATCCCCTCCCCACAGGAATTAGCTCCTTTTGACCCGTCCCTCTGCACAGCCCAGGACACCACTGGGTTGCCATGCCTGTGGTCTGACCTGGTGGATACACACTCGTGGGCACTGGGGGCAGGAAGGGCCTGGAGAGCCCCAAATCTGCTCTACTCTGGCCTGCTGAGGTGGATATTGAGGCAGGTGTCACTCACCTGCTCGTGGCACCGGGGCCCATGAAGGCACCACAGCCTGGCCGTGGTCAGCCCCGGAGCACCCAGTGGGGCTGTCACCGTGTGAAGGGTTTGGGGGGACAAGCTCAAGGCACGGGGGGCTTTGCTTCAGCTCACCACAAACCCAGGGTTCCGGTCAGCGCAGGGGCACAGTGGGGACACCAGGGCCAGCCCTGAGCCTGCTGTGCAGCCCTGCAGGGAGGGAGGCACCACTGCCTGCTCCACCGAGCCTTCTGCTGCCATACAACTGCCTGGAAAGGGCCCAAGATGTTGCAATAAAATGTCTGTTAATAAACAATGTCAAGTCTGGCTGCACTTACAATCGTCTCTTATCCAGGCTGGCCCTCAAAACATCCCGACAGGGCATCTCTGCTGCGAGCAGCGGGAGCCCCAGCAGGTCCCTGGGGTCCCCAGGCTGCTCTGCTCCCTCAGCACCCCAGCAGGGCCTGGGCACTGCACCCGCCCTGCCTGAGCACCCCAGTGCCCCAAGGGGCCCCAGCGTCCCCTGTCTCCCACCCCCACCTCTCCAGTGACCCCGAGCCCAGCGCTGCAGAGGTGGCCCCAGGTGCCACATGCTGGCCATGAGCCACATGTCCCTGTCACCCCTTCTCTGCATCCCACAGGTGTCTGGCTGTGCCCACTCTGCTCAGCCTGGCACCTTCAGAGCAGTACAAGTGACACCAAATTCCCCCTGTAACACCCAGCTCGGCTGGCTGCACAGAAGAACAGTAGAGGTTTTGAAATTTTCCCCCTCAAAAGGTGGAGGAAAATGAAATTTCAAGGCTCATTCCTAAGCCTTGGATTAGATCAGCCTTGGTCAGTTCTTCCACCCTCATTCAGACACTTCTGAAATATTTTGTTTTCACTTTGAACATATAGAATGTTTTTAAGTGCATTTAATTAGCTTATATTTCATGGGGAAAAAAGATCATTTGGACTTGGAAAAAATTGGACTTTTCTACAGAGCTCCAATGGTGGGGCCATATCTTCAAGCAGAGAGATGAATCAGAATCCACTCTTCCCCACCATACTGATTGCAGCTTTCTTTCTAAAGAAACACCATTTCTATGGAGCATTCCTGCTAGCTCTGGTAGCAGCGCTCACCAAAGCTCCTGCTGCACAGAGGGAGAGGGCACCACTCAAAACTCCCATTTAAAGCAGGAGCAGGGCAGTGGGGGCACTCCTCACCATGAGGTGTTTCTGGGGGTCACGCACTGCAGGAGGCAGGGGATGCTCCTGGGACCCCCGGGGCCACCTGTGCCCATCGGGGCCACCTGTGCCCCCCAGAGTCACCTGTGCCCCTCAGGGCCACCTGTGCCCGGGCAAGGGCCCAGAGCTGCAGCCCTGGGGGAGCAGGAGCCCTCGAGACTGTGCAGAGCACCTGCTCCAGGGCCAGGCTTAGCCAGCCTCGGGTGTCCTGCAGCAGGGCCGTTATCAGCACTGCTTGGGGCTGAGGAGAGCCGGGACAGACGGACAGACAGGATTGCTCCTGGTTACACAGCACTCGGGACAGACAGACAGACAGACAGGATTGCTCTTGGCTGTGCAGCGCTCGGGACAGACAGACGGACAGCCGGGATTGCTCCTGGCCGTGCAGCGCTCGGGACAGACAGACAGACAGACAGACAGGATTGCTCCTGGCCGTGCAGCGCTCGGGACAGACAGACGGATAGCCGGGATTGCTCCTGGCCGTGCAGCGCTCGGGACAGACAGACGGACAGGATTGCTCTGGCCGTGCAGCGCTCGGGACAGACAGACGGACAGACAGACAGGATTGCTCTGGCCATGCAGCGCTCAGGACAGACAGACAGACAGGATTGCTCCTGGCCGTGCAGCGCTCGGGACAGACAGACGGACAGACAGACAGGATTGCTCTGGCCGTGCAGCGCTCGGGACAGACAGACGGACAGCCAGGATTGCTCCTGGTTACACAGCGCTTGGGACAGACGGACAGACAGACAGGATTGCTCTGGCCGTGCAGCGCTCGGGACAGACAGACGGACAGGATTGCTCTGGCCGTGCAGCGCTCGGGCTGCAGCCAGGCTCTGGGGCCGGGAGCAGCCTGAGCTGTCCCGGGAGGAGCCGGCGGCTCCGGCCATGGGAAGGCGTGGAGAGCAGAGAGCAGCCCAGGAACCGCGGGCTTGCCCCGGTGGGGAGCGACTGTCCCTTGGCACCCTCGCCCAGCACAGGGCTGCGGGGCAGGGCATCCCCAGAGCCGCAGCGGCTGCACCCGGGGCTGCCCGCGGGGTGTGGAGCTGCTCTGTGAGACACCCAGGGCACGTCTGACCCTGCCACACACGCGGCTCACACACCGTGCATTTCTCACCTCTGCTTTCCGCCTCTGCTGGCTGTGAGCCAGGCCCCAGGGGAGAGTCTGGGCTGAGCAGGGGTCCCTGCCACCTCCCTGGGGCACATTAACCACATCCCTGCCCAGCCCAAGCCCTGCCCTCAGAGGAGACCCCACCAGCCTTCGGGCAGACTCTTGCTGAGGCTGCATCACATAGGAAGGGTCTGGTTTTCTTCCTGCATTTTGGGGGACCCAAGGCACAGAGCCAGCCCGGCCCCACCTGTCAAGCACAGTCACCATAGAGGGGACCTGGCAGTGAGCAGTGCAGGAGGCGCTTTCTGAGCACCTCCTGTGAACCTCAGGCAGCTGCAAGAGCAGAGGAAGGTGAGGCAGCTCTTGCTATGGAGCCTCCTGAGCACGCACCAGCACAGGCAGAGGAGGAGTGCTGTACCCAGCTCCCAGGGCAGCCCCTGGGCTCTGGAGAGCAGGACTGCAGAGCGTGGCCACCCACAAGGTGTGCGGTGCCACGCCAGCCAGGTGTCCACAACCACCTCTGCTGGATGGGCAGGCACCTCTGCCTTCTCCTGCCAGCCCTGTGTTTGGGTCCTGAGGGCCCCAGGAGCATTCCATGGCCACACGCCCAGCTGTGCCCCCCGAGCCTCCATCCCCGTGCTGCAGCCCCCTGCACACCCCCGGGGCCAGGGACACCCCCGGGCCAGGGACACCCCCGGGCCAGGGACACCCCCGTGCCCAGCAGCACCCCCGGGCCAGCGGCGGCGGTGCCCAGGCGGCAGTCACAGCACACTATCAATCACTGCAGCCACACCGCGCCTCCCACCCCAGAGCTTCTTGAAAGAAACTCCGAATTTTCAACACCTACTTAAGGCACTTGAGGCTGTGTCGCTGCCGGCAGACGTGAGCTCATGCCGGTGCTCGCAGGCATGTGCCACCCTGCTCCAAGGCTGACGCCCTCAGCAAAACATCTCCCGAGCTCCTGGCTGCACCAGTGGGCGCCAGGCGGGCACCAGCTGAGGAACAAAAGGTGGGGCCACAGGTGGGGCACCCCCGTCGGTGGGGCTCCCAAGGGCCTCGTGGTTTTAAACGTGAAAGTCACAGAATAATTAACCAGGTGGACATAGGAGAGACCCCGTGTCTGCCTGCCCTGGTGACACAGGCACAGTTCTGCAGCGTCACTGAGTTTGTCACTCACCAGCACAGGGGCTGGGAGGGGGTACAGCATCTCCCCAGCAAGGTCCTGCCGTGCTGGAGCACCCCTGGCACAGAGACAGGGTACAGTTCTTGGGATAGTGTTTCTGTCCTCTCTTGCTGGTCTGGTTTGCCCTGCCCTTCTGGCAGCCAGGACCTTCCCTCCCCAGCTGATGCCTGGGCTGGGCAGAGGAAGAGAAGGGTCCCATTTGAGGAGGAAGCTCAGAGGCAAAGGGCTTTCAGCTGCTGCTGTGCCGGGCTGTGAGCAATCAGGCCCTGGAGCACCTGCCAAAGGGTCAGCGTCACCTGCAGGCACTGTCACCAAGCACTGAGGCACTGTCACCCACAGGCACTGAGGCACCCGGGTGCCCTTGAGGAGGCTCCTCCAGGCGTGCAGAAATGGAGTGGGTGGCACCAAGGGGGGCAGATCGGCCCTGGCCCTGTCCCTGTCCCTGGCCCTGGCCCTGGCCCTGGCCCTGTCCCTGTCCCTGTCCCTGGCCCTGTCCCTGTCCCTATCCCTATCCCTATTCCAGGCCCTATCCCTGTCCCTGTCCCTACCCCTGGCCCTATCCCTGTCCCTGTCCCTATCCCTATCCCTATCCCTATTCCAGGCCCTATCCCTGTCCCTGGCCCTGGCCCTGTCCCTATCCCTGTCCCTGTCCCTGGCCCTATCCCTGGCCCTATCCCTATCCCTGGCCCTGTCCCTATCCCTGTCCCTGTCCCTGTCCCTGTCCCTGTCCCTGTCCCTATCCCTGTCCCTATCCCTGTCCCTGTCCCTGTCCCTATCCCTGTCCCTATCCCTGGCCCTATCCCTATCCCTGTCCCTGTCCCTATCCCTGTCCCTGTCCCTGTCCCTGTCCCTGTCCCTATCCCTGTCCCTGTCCCTATCCCTGGCCCTATCCCTATCCCTATCCCTGTCCCTCAGGCTGGGCTTGCTGTGCATCCAGCCCTGCAGCTCCGCGGGTGCTCAGCACAGGGGCAGTCCCTTCACCGGGGGTGGATGAGCACAGCCAGACGTGGATGGCTCTCTTGGTTTCTCACCAGCCCTTGGCTACCACAGAAGTTTTCTTCTGGCTAACCACAGCCCGGATGCGTGTGCAGGTCCCAGGCCCCAGGGGATGAAAGCCTTTGGTGATTTCCCCTGCCTCATGCAAACCAGGCCCGTGAACACCACATGAAAGGGACGGGGGCGGAGAGGGCACAGAAAAGGTTCCCAGGAAGAAAAAAATTTGTGCCCTGGAAACGGGCCACGTTGAGGAGCCAAAATAACACTGAGATACCAAGCTGTCCTGAACCACCTGGGCGAGAGAAAGCCCATGTGCAGGGCCACCAAGCAGCCTTGATACACAGATTTGCAAGGCATTTATGTCTGTGAAACTGAAGAGATGCCTGACACCAAACACATCTGGGGTGAGGTCCCTCATGGGGCAGGCCCTACACTGTGCCCAGAGAAAAGGCTGGAGCAGGGGGGCTGCTCAGCATCCCAGGGCAGACTGAGGCTAGGTGGGGATAAAGGGGTTAAAAATGCAGGAAAAAGCTGCAAATGGATTTCACAGATGGCCCTTTAGCCACAATTGCAAACCTCCCCAGGTTGCACTCTGGTTGTGTGGGCCCCGTGGGTGCAGGGACAAGGGGGCAGGAGGCACTTGGAGACCCCCCCATCCAGCAGCCCCAGGAGACAGCACGGGGCAGGGGCTGGGACAGAATGCGGCCGCGGTTCCAGCAGGAGGCATGGAAAATAAGAACGATGAGGTCACTGCAAAGCGGCCGTGTAGGATGTGATACAGGAGAGGAGTGGGGCGCACAGAGGAACAAGGAGCTATTGTAACCTTGCAGAGCAAGGAAAAACCAGCTGTGGGATGGCAGGTCACCTCCTGCTCACGCCGTTTGGGATTTGGCTTGTCTGAGGTCACACACAGAAGGGGAGAGGGCAGGAGGAGCTGGTGGAGGCAGGTGGGAGCTGGTGGCAGAAGCATGGGCATGGCTTTTCCCTGCCCCGCTGGGGAAAGTGCAGCAGGTCCTGGAGCAGCCAGCTCAGAAACAGCTGGAGAGCACCTGGCACAGCGCTGGGAATGCCCCGCGCGTGGATCTGCCCTGTGTTCTGCTCGTCCTCCCGGCCCCCAGGGCGTTCACCGGGACAGGCCACGGTTTGGGGGTGCTCAGAATCATCCCCCTCGTCCCTCCACGCTTTGGTTTTTAGCTGTGCCGTGCGGTGCCCGGCGGGCAGAGGGTGACTCCCCGCGCCACGGGGAGCCCCAGCGTTATCCCGGGGTGTGCGGGGGTGCCCGGGAGCCACCCCTGAGGGGGGCCGAGGCTCCAGCCCCGGAGCAGCCGCCTCGCCTCGCTCTGCGCGGCCCCCGAGCCCCCGTGGCCGTGGCGGGGAGCCCCAGACTTTCTGTCTGCACGGGGACTTCCCGTCCCCGCTCGGCGAAACCAAAGAGCGGCTTGTTCGGGCCCGGAGCCGCCTCCGCGCTGACTGCCCCGCTCTGTTCTCGCTAGCAATAATATACCCAGAGCTCTGCGCATAAATTGAGTTTCCCAGAGCCAGGCTGGTGCGGCGACTTTAATGGGAAGGAAAATAAACTGTGTACTCGGCACGCGGGGAGGTGTGGTGCTGGCAGAGGGGCGCCGCCAGAAGGCTCCTCTTGGCTCCTTTTTCCCCGGTTTGTTTGCTGAGGGAGCACACGTATGCACGGCTGCCTGCGCACTGTGCTCGCTCCCCAGGATGCCAAGGAAAAGAGAGGCGATCTGAAGTAGCTGGTTGAGAGCTCTGAGACCTCTGAGCTGCCAAAGCAGCCAGCCCGGCCCCGGAGGAGGCGGCAGCTCCGGGAGAAGCTGCTCCTCTCCTCCCCTCGGGCTCCGAGCGGGCTGCGCTGCCGCGGGCACCCGGGAGGGATGTGGCTGTGCCGGGCCCGTGCCAGCGTGTTTGTGATTTCTCAGCACAATGCTGCGATTCAGAGCCCGGGGAAGCACATGAGTCACGCTGAACTTCCCCGGCCAGTCACCGCTGGGAAACGCTCGCATCTGCTCAGCCACCCTCGCAGCGCCTCCTGCTCAGGGCTAATTCCATCGCCTCTCCCTTCCCGCCTGCTCTGCAGCCGGCGGGGGCTGCTCCGGGAACAGCAGCAGCCCAGGGACGATGGGGCAGGGGAAGCAGTGAGAGAATCCAGGAGCGGGGGGAACAACGAGGTTTGGAGGCGGGAGAAGAGCAGAGCCTGTGTTTAATTGCTTGTCCGTGCACGGTGGACACCGGCCAGGACAGCCCGGCGTGCTTGCAGGGCGGTGGGACCCGCACCACCGTGCCCGTCCCCCCGGCAGAGGAGGCTCTGTTGACTTAACTCTGCAGCTATTCCTGTTTGCGAAGCCTTTGAAGCCCTCGGGAGAAGAGCAGGGCCTTCGGATGCGCCGGTGACTCAGGGAATCCGCCCCTCCGTGACCGATAATGATCCGAGCGGGAGGAGGAGGCCGGGGGCCGTGGGCATCCCCCGCCTGCGGCAGCCCCGGGCGCAGGAGGGACCCGCACGGGCTTCCCCGGGGCTGGGAAAAGTCCGCAGGGTCGGGAAGCAGCGTTTCCCTTTGAACACACCGTCAGTTTTCAACAAATGTCAGAAATACAAATGGGAAGTGAAATCCCACTTTTAGAAAAATATTTGCTTTGAGCTGAACGAGGCTTATTAAGGGAAAGGGTGGGTTCGGGTTTCTTTTCGGCGTGATGCTTCTCCCGTCCCTCTCATCCCAGGGAAGGCAGCCTCCCCTCGCTCTGGTGCATCCCCAGGGCCACGTGCTGGCCGTCACGTCCCACCTGTGTCCCCTCGCTCCCACAGAGTCCTGCAGAGCCGCGGGGGTGCCGAGGGGCGATCCCGGCCCAGCCCGGGGCAGGCAGGGACCGTCCCGCTGTGCCCCCAGCCCCGGGGCAGGCAGGGACCGTCCCGCTGTGCCCCCAGCCCCGGGGCAGGCAGGGACCGTCCCGCTGTGCCCCCAGCCCGGGGCAGGCAGGGGCCGTCCCGCTGTGCCCCCAGCCCTGGGGCAGCCCGGGGCAGGCAGGGACCGTCCCGCTGTGCCCCCAGCCCAGGGGCAGCCCGGGGCAGGCAGGGACCGTCCCGCTGTGCCCCCAGCCCTGGGGCAGCCCGGGGCAGGCAGGGACCGTCCCGCAGCGCTGCCCGCCGGGGGAGGGAGCCGGGCCGGTGCCTCCGTCTGTGCCGCATCCTGCTGAGTAACACCGGGCCACGGCCATACATGGGGAAGAGCCGGCCGGGAGCCGCGCTCGGCTGTCAGACCTCTCCCTCGCTCAGTAAATAACATTCCTGCTAACGCTGGTATGCAGAAACTTTCCAGCTCCCCGGTCCCGTCAGCATCGGGCTGCGTGGCCAGGGTGCAGCGGGGCTGTGGGGCAGGGGCAGCACCCCGGGGTGCAGGGGGGTCCCTGCTCACCCACCGCTCCCTGCTCCGCCTACACGGGCAGCGTTGGACCTTGGGGAAACATGAGACCCTCTCAGGTGCCCTGTGCCCCTCGGGGCCGAAGAGGGGCTGCCTGTGAAGCCCTGAGCTCTCCAAGTGACCAGTGCACCAGCAAGAGCCCCAGTTTGAATTAGCCCAAACGTCCCAGTCCTCCCACAGCACCCCTGCTCCCCTGCTCCTGGCGTGGTGCAGCAGCCACTGAGGCTGGCAGCCAGGAGGGGAATTTTCACTTCTGTTCCTCAGCAGCCAGGCCTTCCCCTGAGAGGGTGCAGTGACACCTCCCCAGTGCCTGGCTGCCGACCCACACCTTCCAGGGAAATCACAGCCTCATCCCAAACCCCCGCAGCCAGGCTCCCGGCTCGCTCTATGGCCCAGAGGGAATTCCATGGGGATGAGCCCACATGTGGCTGCAGCACAGCCTGGCAGCCTTGGAAGAGAGGCCTCTCTGGCCATTCCCGCTGCAGATCCAGGCGGGTAAGGTACAAAGGGTGCTTGAAGCCCGGGTAGCTGATGTGTTCCACGCACCATGGCATGTCAAAGCGACGGGAAACAGGAATAGGAGCCAGAGCTCCAGGACTCAGCATGGAGATGGCCCCACTCTCCACTCGAGCCCTTCCTGGCCACTGGGCAGAGGAAATGTGCACCAAGGGCTGCTGGGGATGGGCCATTTCCTCCCCAGGGCTTTTCCTTCTCTTCTTTGGCCGATTTAGGCATGTAAGGATCGGCGGAGGAAAGCTTGGCTGGCGTGGGGCAGGGGCTGTGCAGAGCTGTGGGTGCTGCTGCACCCCGTGGGTGCTGCCAGGACCTGCCGTGGCCCTGTCCCCGTGGGCTGGCCCTGTTTGGGAAGTGGGTTTGTGCCGAGCTGTACTTACCACGAGGGGAAATGAAAATAAAAGCACAGTGCTTCCAACTGTCTCCTCCCATGCCCCCAAAAGCAGTGGGATGGCTGTCCCAGTGCTGCTGCAGCCCAGCCAGAGGGATGGGGACTGGGGGAAGACGTGGCTGGGGCCTGGCTGCAATCCCTGCAGGAGCCCGGGATGCCAGAGAGATAATGAGAGGGGATGTTAAACATTACTGCAGTCACAGGACCATTTATCTGACACCAGCAGAGGCAGCCGGGAATCCTCCAGGGTGCACAGCTCAACTTAGACCCCATTAAAGTTCCTTTTGTTCCCTGTGTTTTGGCTGAAGCTGGAGCAGCCCCCGAGCTGCTCCTGCCAGAGCTGAGCTCCCTGCACGGGCAGCTCCCCGTGCCCAGGGCAGCTCCCAGCCCTGAGCGGGCAGTGCCAAGGGACAGGGCCCTGCAGGGTGGGCACAGAGTGAGGAGAGGAGCTGAGGGTGCCCCAGGACCATCCCGGGCCCTGCAGGGTGGGCACAGAGAGCAGCAGAGGAGCTCAGGGTGCCCTGGGACCATCCTGGGCCCTGTGGGATGGGCACAGGAGGGAGATGTAGAGGGGCTGTTTTTGCAGGGCCAGGCTGGCGTTGCCTGCCTGCAGCTCCCAGTGCCGCTGCTGCCAGGATGCTCTCTCCTATGCTCTGGCATTTCTGGGGGATTTTTTTCTATCCAGAAATAGGAAAAAACCTGAGCAAGCTTGGGGATTTTCCTGTACCTGGGCAGCAGAGCTGCCACTAAAGAGCTTGCACTTCCAAGCCAAGCCTGCTGTGAACTAGAAACGTGTTTCGTTTTGGGGGGGGAACACACTAAAATGAGACAATCTGGAAACTTTCCAAATATCTTTTGAATCCCTGAGTTCCTGCTCTGCACTTCCCCACTGGCCTCTCTGCAAATGGCTTTGGGGCTATAAAAGGGCCATGGCTGGGGCAGCAGTGCCATGGAGCTGCTTTTTCAAGCCAGGTTTGCAGTGGCCAAGGCGGATGCCCAGCAGTGCCAGGGGATGCCAGCCAGTGCAGGTGCCACCACAGCGTCACCCACCCTGCCCGTGCCTCCGTGGGTGAGCAGGGCTGGGTGCTGCTGCCCGAGGCTCGGCAGGGCAGGGCAGGAGGGCAGGAGGGCAGGAGGGCAGGAGGGCAGGAGGCCGCCAGGGCCAGGGCACTGGGATCCAGAAGCGGAACAGACAATTTCCAAGCCATGGTGACGGTGAGCAGTGATGAGCCGGGGCTGCTTCAAAGGGAACCAGCTTTAACTGGATCCAACCCCGAGCCAAAAGCATAAACACTAGGAGGAAGTTTGGCTAAAGTTAAATCATGTTTTATTTAAAAATCTCCTTCTCCCTGTTGTAAGATGGAAACTCTACATCTGAAAAGTGAAACTAAGATTGGAAACAGTCTGCAGTCATTAAGTTTATGCTGCTTTTTTTTTTCTTCAGCTTCTCAAGTAAAATATCAACTGGCTCCACTGTCAGGGACAGGAAACATTAGTAATAAGTTCATAGATTTACATTTTCCCCAGGGAAATACAGGAATATCAGAGATCAAAAGTTGGAGAAAGGAGTTATTTTTATACAGTGATTTGCAACCAGTATTCATTGAGGGGAGTAAATAAATTACAGGCCCTTCACTTTGGGGTTGTTTAAGTTCTTTTTCTTTAATGCTGTCCCTTTTAACTACTGTAGAGAGTCTGTCAGGCCTTACACAGAGCAGGAAGCCTTCCCTGCCTGCCTGTTTTCCAGCAAACACTGCTGGTCACTCAGTTTGTTTCCATAAGAGATTGTCACCTGTGGGGCTGTGGGCATTGTGGGGGCTCGGGGCTGGACATGGGACAGGCCAGCCTGGCACACAGGGACAGTCTGGCACACAGGGGCTGCATGGCACACAGGGACAACATGGTACACAGGGACTGCATGGTACAGAGGGACAGCCTGGCACACAGGGACTGCATGGCACATGGGGACTGCATGGCACACAGGGACTGCATGGCACATGGGGACAGCCTGGCACACAGGGACAGCCTGGCACACAGGGGCTGCATGGCATACAGGGACTGCATGGCACACAGGGACTGCATGGCACACAGGGACAGCCTGGCACAGAGGGACTGCCTGGCACACAGGGACTGCATGTCACACAGGGACTGCCTGGCACACAGGGGCTGCATGGCACACAGGGACTGCATGGCACACAGGGACTGCATGGCACACGGGGACTGCATGGCACACAGGGACTGCCTGGCACACAGGGGCTGCATGGCACACGGGGACTGCATGGCACACGGGGACTGCATGGCACACAGGGACTGCATGGCACACAGGGAGAGCCTGGCATACAGGGACTGCATGGCACACGGGGACAGCCTGGCACACGGGGACTGCATGGCACACAGGGACAGCCTGGCACACGGGGACAGCCTGGCACAGAGGGACAGCCTGGCACACAGAGACAGCCTGGCATACAGGGACTGCATGGCATACAGGGACTGCATGGCACACAGGGGCTGCATGGCACATAGGGACTGCCTGGCACACAGGGGCTGCATGGCACACAGGGACAGCCTGGCACACAGGGACTGCATGGCACACAGGGACAGCCTGGCACACAGGGACTGCATGGCACACGGGGACAGCCTGGCACACGGGGACAGCCTGGCACACAGGGACAACATGGCATACAGGGACAGCCTGGTGCACAGGGACAGCCTGGCACACAGGGACACCCAGTGCCCCGTGCCAGCTCTGCTGTCACAGCCCCTGCTCCCTGGAACTGCGCCACAGGGAGCCAGAGCTCCTGGTGGCCCTGTCCCCCTTTCCTCCAGGTCACTCCCAGGGCCAGGCGGCTCTGGCAGGGTCTGGGGTGGCAGGGAGCCAGACCCAGTTGTGGTGGAGACACTGGAAACTTTGACCAGGCATTTTGTCTGGTGTCATCAATTAAAGGTGAGGCACTGGCTGGCTGGGCAGGATAATGAATGATGGGTTTAAGTACAACTGGAAAAACAATAAAATACTCGATTAGGGTGACACAGCTGTGAACAATGAACATTAAACAACTTCACGCGAGCGAGCTGCCGCAGCCACACTCAGCCCTGGCGCTTGATGGATTCCTGTTTGGAGAGCGCCTCACAAAGCCACTCTGCATCCTCCCCGGGCTGGGAACCCCTCTCCTTCTCCTGCTTAAAAATACATCCACATAAAATGTGCTTTAAGAATCCCTTAAGGTTCATTAATGTCACAAGCAGGGGAGGAGAAAAGAGTTGGAAGGTCTTGAAGTACACGTCGGAAACACTCCAGAGAAAACTGTAAATGCTGCTGGGATGAACTGCAGGCTCTGGAGGATCAGTCGTGCTGGAAGACTATTTATTTTCCAGTCTATTTTAAACACTGGACTGTTTCAGATAAGAGTTGCCTGTGGTGGCAGACAGGATCGTGGGACTGGTGTGCAGGAACTCATGCCAGATTCATTTCTGGGGAGTATTTCCTCCCTGCCTTGATAAATCTGCCTTGTCTGCTGTACCAGGTTACTTCCTTTGGAGTTCTCTCTCCTTATTATTACTTATTAAAGTTGCCTGCAAATAGCACTTGGGCTTCGTGCAACATCCTGTACGACAATCCATCCTTCTCGTTATCTCAAAGCTGACAATTCCCACCAGGGCCAGAGAGGGTGGGTGGAAAAATGCCTTGAGAAGAAACAGAAATGGCCACCCCTTCATGCAAGGCTGGAGAAACCACGTTGGGGAGGCTGGAAAGGGCAGGAGATAAGTGGGGACTTCCACCCTTCAGGGACAGAACCATGAAAGGGAAGAACAGAAGGAACAAAGCTGGCAGCACCAACGAGTGTCTCCCCCTCGCCCCTGGGGTCCCGGGCTGGTGTTCAGAGGGGTCAGGGAGCCCCCTGCGAGCTGCCCTGGCAAACGGCCCCCTTGGCCGAGATGTTATCAGGGAAAGGTGCTCAGGTTACAGAGCTCTGTGCGGGGCTTTCCCTGCAGGCTGAGCCCACACCTCCACTCGTGCACAGGGGCCCGGGCAGGGTCACCGGGCCCTGGACTTTGAACTGGGCTGCAGCCCTTGCTGCAGGGAGGAGAGGCAGTGCCTGAGGGACTGGGGCAGTGTCTGAGGGACTGGGGCAGTGTCTGAGGGACTGGGGCAGTGCCTGAGGGACTGGGGTGGTGTCTGAGGGACTGGGGCAGTGCCTGAGGGACTGGGGCAGTGCCTGAGGGACTGGGGCGGTGTCTGAGGGACTGGGGCAGTGCCTGAGGGACTGGGGCAGTGTCTGAGGGACTGGGGCAGTGCCTGAGGGACTGGGGCGGTGTCTGAGGGACTGGGGCAGTGTCTGAGGGACTGGGGCAGTGTCTGAGGGACTGGGGCAGTGCCTGGGCCAGGTGCTACCAGGGGGCTGCCAGTGGCAGTGGCTGGGGACGCTGCGCTGGAGCTGCTCGGGGATGGCTCTCCTTGCCTTCCTGGCCTCCAGGGTGTCACCCCCGGCAGTGGGAGCCGTTGGGTTGCTGCTCCCAGCCCTCAGCTCACCCAGTTCTCTCAACCTGATGGAGCTGACAAGTCCAGCTCGGCTCCCACCGGTGTGGGGTGCTGGCCCAGGGAGCTGTGCTGGTGTATGAGCCCGTTTCCCTGAGCATCACTGCGGGCACACAGCAGCAGCTCCCAGCCCTCCTAGCCCTGGCCACCTGGTCCCTCCCTTGGCTCCCAGCCTGAGCCACCCCTCTCGGGCAGTGCCCCTGCTCCGGGCACGGTGGCCCAGCTCGGGGGCAGCCCTGCCCTGCCCTGCCCATGTGGGCTTAATCACGGAGCATCTGCTTCCCATTGCAGCCTCCCGGGCAGCCTCCCGGGCAGCCTCCTGCCAGGGCGCTAATTTTATGTGCACAGGCCCAGGAGAGCCGGGCAGCAGCAGGGGAGGGGGCCCGGGGATGCAGGGGGAGAGGGGAGAGGCTGCTCCTCCCCGGGGCTGCGGGAAGCTGGGAGCGAGCTCAGAGACACTTGGCCCGGCACGGAGCGTGGAGGGCTGCCAGGGACTATTTTGGGAAAGCTCTCTCATGGTAACATCCCGAGCTGGGGTAGCCCCAGCCCTGCTGGCACAGCCCGGGCCCCCCAGAGCTGCAGGGCCGGTTGGTGGGGCAGCTCCTGTGTGGGGACGGGCAGCCCCAGCGCCAGGCTGGAATCCCAACCATCACTTCCCGGCCACAGCTCCTAGAAATGGCAAATCCTGCTGGTGCCAGACGACGGATGACTCCTCCAGACGCCTTGGAGAAGCCTCTGGAAAACTGTCTCTTCAAGGGAGCTCAATTTTGGCTTTCTAAATTGAGACTCCCCAAATTACTTTTGGAAGCATTAGCCATTATTATTTTCCCTCTGTTCAATCACAGTATTTTCCCTGCTCCACAGTGATAACAGACATCCAGGACCCTCATGCTCTCCCAGAGAGGCCACACACTGCCAGCCCCCAGCTCCCACACTGTGAGCATCCCACCGCGGTGCCAGCGCTGCCATCACCCCCGTCCGCAGGCAAGGACGGGTGACACTGAGCAGGAGTCTGTCACTTCTGGCCTTGGCAAGGGGCAGGGAGCGCTGCAAAGCTGGCTCTGCCGTAAACCCCAGCGTGCTGCAAGCTGGCTCTGCTGTAAGCCTACCAGGGAGCTCAGTGCAGGGGATGCTGAGGGCCCACGGACCCCGCTGAGCGCCTCCCGGCAGGAGGAGTGACAAGGAGGTGGCAGTGACACAGTGGGGACAAGCCCATCCCCACGGCCAGGGGGGCTCACAGCAGCAGCTCACCCTCAGAGAGCGCTTCAGCTGCTCCAGGAAAGCCTCAGGGGCTTTGATGTGTGAGGAGCTCCCTGGTGTACAGCAGGCACAGGGACGGTGGCTGCAGGGGGAGCCTCAGCCGTGTCTGTGCCCGCTGGGCAGTGCCAGAGCGGGGGTGGCAGTGCGACAGGAGCAGCTCCGGTGCCCAGGGCCCGCTGCCCTCAGGGCAGCCCCAGCTGGAGGGGGGCATGGGGAGCACGCAGGGCTGGGGAGGGGAGGCTGGGGCTGCCCCAGGTGTGTCAGCCTGTGCAGGGAGCGTCTCTGCCCCGGTGTTGTGCAGCCCTGAGCTGGGGCACGCCAGGAAAAGCTCCTGAATCTGCGCTCAGGGCCTCCCCAGGCTCCCTCCCACCACCCTTTATTTATGGGACAGCTATTTCCTTTCGCAGAGAAATAGCCAGCAGCACGACATGGCAAAAGGCTTTGAATGAAAACAAGGTGTTTGCTAAAATTGGGTGAGACTTGAAGTTTCCCTGGGTGACAGTGTGTGATGTGCCAGCCCCCTTTGTCCCCAGCAGCAGCAGGGACTGTCCCACAGGCGTGTGCCACTTCTGCCTCCTGGGATGCTCTGCAGACCATTTGAAGGAAACCATTTGCCATCTACCAGAGTGTCTGCATTCAGGCCCTCATCTGAGCCACAACTACCAATAAGTGAATTTTTCCAGCCAGTGTGGCCCCACGTTGCTGCCCTCCAGCTCTGTGGAAGCGATGATGGAAGGTTATTGCTGTGAACTGAGGTTTAGGGGGGAAAATTTCGATTATATTGATCACAGACAGCAGCTGCCGTAACCAGGGCTTTTCTAAACTTTTCTATCCCAGCACGATTTTTGACATAAAGTGACTTCTGTCTTGCGATGAATCTTTCACAAGTCTAGCAAAGGTTACTTTTGATGGGATAGTGAGGGCATGAAGGGCACACCGGGCTGATGGGTGCCCTGGGGAAGGTGGCTGTGTGTGGATGAGGCTGTGGCAGAGGCCCCAAGCCACGGGGCCACCCCCACGATGCTCTGGCCATTGGGGCGCGGGGGCTCGGGGGACCTGCAGGACCCACGGGCCTGAAACCAGCTGGAGGGGCAGGAGCAGAGAGCATTTCCCAGCGCTGTGGGGCTGCCCTGGGCCGGGCTGTGAGCTCCCTGCCCCTCTGCATTGCTCCGGCACCCCTGGGACGGCAGCAGATGCCCTCACAGACACGGCAAGGGCTCCGGGCGCTTCCTGCCCGCTCAGCCGGAGCCGCCGCGGGCGGGGCAGCTCTGTCCCTCTGTCCCTCTGTCCCTCGGTCCCTGACATCCTTTCCTGACACTTGGCGCTTCCTGCCCGCGGCCCTGCGGTGCCTCCGAGCGCTGCAGCTCGCACGGCCTGCGGGGAGGGACGAAAACAGAAATAAAAGGGAGAGCCTTTCCTTCTGCCCCCCGGACCAAGGCAGTGCCCATCCCCGGTGGCTGGACCCCAAAGCTCCCTTGTTCCCCAGTAACAGGCTGGTTTCTGAGAGGGGCAGGTGCTCTGCCATCCCGAGGTGCCAGGGCTGCCCCCCCTGTCCCAGAGACGCCGCCCCGGCGCTGCAGCAGGGTCACTCCCGCTCTGCCCGGGCAGGGCCACGCTCCAAAACCACTTTCTGCCTCATCAGGAAAGCGGGAAAAGCGATCAATGGCTCTAGCCCTGGCTTTAGAAAGTGGATTAAGGCCAGTGAATAGGAGCTGTCTCTCTAATGAAGTGCTGTTACCAGCAGGCTAATTGAGTAATGACATAATGCAGGCCCTTGAAGCTCTTTACGGCGGCCGTGACTCCGTGCCACAACACGCCGGCACCTCCGCAGCGGGCACGGGAGGCTCCATGGGCAGCGCCGCGCTCCCCGAGCGGCCACAGACACCGCGCCGCCAGCATAACCCTGCGTGGAAAATGCGGGGGTGGAGGGAAACCCGCACTAATTAGCTCGGGAGCCGCCAATCTCCTCCACGTGAAACGTGAGCCTTTTACTGGGGAAAGTAAAACAGGCCTCGCATTGCTTCCAGGGAGCCAGTAAAACAGAGGTGATCCGTACTTACGTGCATTCTGCTAGATTTAAAACGCTTTCTGATGATTTTCTAGGCACATCTCCAATAAGTTACAGCACGGTCTTGCTGCCATAGAGTGGGCACAGGCTGGTGGCTCCCTCTGGCACCTCTGATTGTGGAGAGGTCGCTGCTGCTGGCTCTTGTGCCCATCCCCAGGTGCTGAACTAATGACACCAGCTCTATGGCAGGTGGCCTGTGCTGTGCTGGTGCAGCCCTGTGGTGAGGTGGGCATCGCCCTGTGCCCCTCGGGTGAGGTGGGCATCGCCCTGTGCCCCTGCCCCGCTGCTCTGGGGGCAGCCAGGAGCACGGGCTGGGAGAGGGGATGCCTGGAAAGGTGAGTGCAGACAGTGCAGGACCACGGTGGTGCTGCCACCCAGACCACCTGCATCCCAGGAGGGACAGCACCTTTGTTTGAGCCCTCCAGCCTCCCCTGGGCTGCCCAGCCCTTCCTTCTGCATTTGCTGTGCTTTATCTGCACAGGACGGCTCGCACCTCCCTAGCCCCACGCTCTCAGTTCATCAGCCGATTAAAGATTAATTTGAGATTATTGCTCATGTCAATAGCCCACAGGTAGGAAAACAATAGCTACACCTGCGGCTTGTTTGTGAGCCTGCTCCTTCTGGAGAGCTGTTAATGGACAGAGGCTTTCCCGGCAGTGCCTGATGACAGGCTGAGCCCTGCACGGCACCTGCTGCCCTTGTCCGGGCAGGGAAAACCTCACCCCACTCCCGAGGCCTCCTGCGTCCCAGCTATAGCCAGTGGGAGAGCCACTTGTCCCTGCTGGTCACCCCGTGAGGCGTCCCAGCCTCTCTGGTCGTTCCCTGCCCCAAATCAGGAACGGCTGCCCTGCCCTCGGCTTCCAGATCGGGCCTTTCTTTCTCTACATTCTGCCCTTGGCTTCCAGAACCGGCCTTTCCCTGCATTCTGCCCGGCTCCTGTTTGCTTTTCAGCTTTCTCTAGCTAAGGCAAGAGCCAGAAGAAGAATGAGGCTGCTCCACTTTGGAAGGGCTGAGCTTTGGTTCCGCCTCCGGGGGCTGCACGCTCCGGCGCTGGGAGTGCTCCTGCAGAGGCTGAGGGGGATGCAGGAGACCACGGAATCGTGAGAACGTTTCTATCAGATAGTTTGCAGTGACACGAGAAGGAAGCGGGAGTTTTTTGCTTTCTAGCCCTCTGGAGGTGGGAGGAGGCATTCTGGGGGTCCCAGAGCTCCTCTTCACCCTCACAGCACAAGGATCAAGTGTGCCTCGTGCCTGTCCTCGGGAGAGATGGGGACAGAAAGGGGTGAAAAAGGAAATTCTGGGAACTGCGGCCCCCAAATGACTGAGGAGATGAAGCTTAGCCTTTGCATAGATGGGTGTAATCCTCCCGCTTTCCTTCCCATGGCTTCTGGGATGCTCCAGATGCCTGCAGAGCCAGGACAGGACAGTTAAACGGTAGCACGGAAGCCTTCAAGCCCTTTTCAACCCGCTATCTCCACATGGCTCTGCCCCAGGGGGCTCCCACAGCGGGGTGGGATTCCCAACACCCTTAATTCTACATCGGGTCAGGGAGGGGGGAAACACTGGTCCCGTCGGGGAAGAAAAGGCGCTTTGTGGTTTCCCCGGGGCCTTTGAAAGGGCTCCAGGAGCTGAGGGACGCCGTGCTGGTTTCGTGCTGAAGCAGCGCAGTTCAAACCCGAGCGGCGCTGCCTGCCGGGCCCATTGAATCCATCCCGCCGCAGGGGCTGGCCCGCAATCCGCCGCAGATGCTCCCACAAGGCGGCCACCAAATGGCTCCTGCGCCACCGCCCCAGAGCTACCTGGCCGGGCCGCCGGCTCCGCGGGGGCTTTGGGCATTAAACTGAGAGGGGGGACGTTGCTGAGCCTTTGCCAGCCCCCCGGCTTCGTGAGCAGCGCTGCTTGCCCGGCTGGGCACGGGGCCGAGGCGAGGCACTGCTGCCACGGGTGCTGCTCTGCGGCTTTCCTTCAGAAAGTGAAATGAAAAAGAAATTGCCACTCGCCCTCAGGCCCAGCTCCCGGGGGCATTTCTCCATCACAGAGCCCCAAAGCGCTGCAGGGGCAGAGAAAAGCCCGATTGATCACCTGTGTGTGGAGCTGGGCCCAAGGGTGTCCTGGCCCTGGTCCTCGACACTCTGCTCACCCCAAACCCCTCAGGTAGAGGAAAAGAAATACTTCTGCAGTAGTAAATTGAGCAGCTGCTCAGAAAAGGAGAGATCTGGATCACGTTCATCACCCTGCCAAGGGACAGCAGCTGGTGCAGAGCTGGGCAGCACCTGGGGAGGCCCGGGGGGCGGGATGTCACCTGAGAGCTGTGTCCCCAGGGCGCCCGGGGCTGGGCAGGGCAGCCAGCAGATGCAGCAGCAGCCCGAGTGCCAGTGGGCTGCGCTTTTGTGATTCAGAACAGGCAGCATTTCTTTTTTCCAGCGTTTTAAGGCTGCATTTGTGTTTGAATGCCAGCGGGATTTGTCAGCCGAGCCTAGGCTGCTCTCCACCCGGTTTATACCTTCCCTCTAAAGGCCTGGCGTCCCAGCCAGGCGCTGGACAAAGCCAGGAGCACAAGGGAGAGCAGCAAAGCTTGCTGAGGAGGAGTTTCTCACAGCTCTCACCGCCGGCTGACCAATATCGGCTGAAGCCCATTGAGAGGGAGCTGGCAGGGGTCTTGCACGGGAAGGGGTCGGGTCCCCGTGCGGTGACAGCCCTGGCACACGGGGCGGTGTCAGAGCCGCACAGCCAGCCCGGCCGGGGCTGCTGCTCCCGGCGCACCCGCTCCTGACCCTCCTTCCCAACTCCTGCAGGTGGTCCCTTCCCAAAACTGCTCTCTTTTTTTCCCTTTTTTTTTTTTTTAACTGTTTAGCTGCTTTTGCGGCTCCAGGATTTTATGGATGGAAAGCTGAAAGTAATTAGTGCCCCTCCCCCGCTTCCTGTTGGGAAAAGGAAGAAAAGCACACACAAGAGCAAACCCAAAACTTCCTGCCCTGCTTAATAATCGAGTAATGAGTCCAACTCGGCTGGGAAAGTCAGTTTATGCCGGCTGAGTTCTTAATTAAAGAAGGGCCGAGCAGCAGCTCTGCTGAATTTTACAGCCGCACACATCTTCCTGCTCCGAGCAGCCCCTGGGGGAGGCGGGGGGCCGGAGCCCGCAGGGGTGGCAGCCGGAGGACGCGTGTCCTTTCCTTCGCGGCTGAGTGCAAGGTCCGGGAGATGGCAGCGAGGAAATGTGGGCAGAACAAAAGCCCAGGCCCTGGGGAGGCGGGCAGGAAGCCTGGCTGCGGTCTCTGAAGCACCCCAGGTTTGGGGAGGCTGGGAAGGTGCCGGGCAGCTGGGGTGGGGCACTGGGAATCCTGGAGGCAGCCTGGCCCTTGGTGCCCCCCGGGCGGGGACAGCCCCCTGTGTGCGGAGCTCTGCGGTGACAGCGGGATGTGCCGGCTCTGCTGCCGCACCGGGTCAGGCCCCGGCTCCTGCCGAGAGCCAGGGGAGCTCTGCCACCGCCCCGAGGGACAGAGCGCTGAGCCGCGGCACGGACCGGCTCCCCAGCCGTGCTCAGGGGGGACAGCAGCGCCCACCCGAGCGGGCTGGGAGGGACACGGCCGGCTCTGCTTTCCACAGAGAACCTGGAGCTCTCTGCACCCCCAGCCCGCCCCAGGGCACAGCTGCCTGGCAGGAACTGGCTTTTCCTCTCCACGCATCCCCTCCGGCAAACGCCACTTTCCAGGCACCTGCAGCCAGAGGCCAAGAGCACCGGCTGGGAGGAGAGCTGAGCCCAGCAGCCGGGGCCGCACAGCACTCCCCCTTTACAGCCGCATGTTCACCCCAAGCACCCACAAAACCCTATTATAAATTAACGATTTTATTGAATATCAATAAATTGTATATCATTATATAAAAAGTTTCATCAGTACAAAATTGTGGCACAAAAATATAAATACCAGTGTACCTTTGAAATGTAAACATCCTCTTTGTAATGATTCCATGAAAACAATGTCCAAAGAAAGATGCATTCAGGAGGCACCTGTCAATACCCATAAATAGGGCTTTTGGCACACACCTGTCGATGGACAGCCTTGGGACAGGCCACCATTGTATCAGCTGACAAGTGCCTGCTATTAGTCACAGTTCTCTTGAAAAGCAGTTGTCAAGAGTCATATTAACAGGTGCTTGAGTGCATAGCTGCTCTGTAAACAGGGCTGGGGTTTGAAATGGCTACCCCTGCCTTTCATGGACACTGTTAATCTCGCAGGCATTGCAAATTGTCATTGTGCTGGGGATAAGCAGCTGCTTCACAACTACTGGGATACTGTATTATTGCATAGTTATACCTTCTACAGGCGGGTTATATACACTCGGGGTACGGGGGGAGTGTCTTGTCCTTCGTTAAAAAAATACTGGTTCTTAAAAGTTACCAAGTGGTTATGGTGTTACAAAAAAAAAAAAAAAAAACCAAAAAAAAAAAAAACAAAAAAAAAAAAACCACCCAACAAAAACCCAACAAATCCAACCCAAAACCCCCAACCCCCCCAGCTACATGGTCGCAGTGTTCGAGGGTGCAGGTCCAGCCCTGCAAGGTGCCGAGTGCCTCTGGCTGGGGAGCACCTGCCGAGGGGCTGGGGCAGCACCGCGACCCCCGGGATTCACCCCCGGCTCGGAGCGCAGGCCGCGCCCCCAGGTGCCAGGGCGGGAGGAGCGGTCACAGCACCGAGCCTGAGCTCAGGAGGCTCTCCGGCACACGGTGGGGATCTTGGGGTGTCCTGCACAGGGCCAGGAGTTGGACTCGATGATCCTGACGGGTCCCTTCCAACCCAGCATCCTTCATGGTCGGGCTCTTGCATTGCACTGGAGGCACCAAGTGAGGAGTGTGAGGGTCCGGGGGCCAGAGGAGCAGCGTCCAGCCCTGCGCACACTGCAACGGCCGTGGAGGAAACTAACTCCTACAGAAACTAGTGATAATATGGGAATTTGTGACGAGAGAGGCCTGGGGAGCGGAGTCCTCAGCGAGAGCCAGAGCAGCCCGTCTCCTCGTGCTTGTGGAGCAGCGACATGCGGGAGAAAGTCCGGGAGCAGGTTTTGCACTGGTACTTCTTTACATCTGAATGGGTCTGCAGGTGGGCGCGGAGATTAGAGCGGTCAGCAAAGGCCCGGTTGCAGTGTGTACAGGAAAAGGGCTTTTCACCTATGGGACAAAGAGAAACGCTCCCAATTAACCAGTGCATCAACACATGGGGAATATCAAAGAAGGAGCCATTCATTAGCCAAAGTTTGTGCAGAGCACAGTGAAAAGAAGTGCTGGCTGTCATTGTTCGGGGGAGAGCCGGGTATGTACAGCATTGCTTGGGGGAGAACTGCCAGCTTGGGAATTGTATGCTCCTGAAAAACCTTTCCTGTGAACCACGGAAAATTATTGCTGGAAACATCTGCAAGGAGCACGGCAGCCGCGCAGACAAACGCAGACACGATCCTCGTCTGCCGCGCGGAGCCAAGCGAGGAGCTCGCGGCGCGGCAGGAAAGCCGAGCGCTGTGTGTTAATTATATCATAGCAGGCAGCGGCTGCGAGGCGCCAGCCCAGGGTGAGTGGAGCTATTTCCTCTGCCGAGCCCTGCGCTCCCCCTTCTCCTGCCCGGCTCGCATTGAAAAGCCTGGCCAGGGCGAATTCCTCCCAGAAAGGCTCTTTTGGAGGAAACAAATGTGTATGCTCAATTTGGAAAGCACAATTAAGTCTACCCGGCTTCCTTCAGCCATCATCCTTAGCACGTTAAGAGGGTGTGAAATCAGTGCCAAGTCACAATTACACCGTCCCACGGCCCCACAAAGGATGCTCGGGAGATGCTTTGTCGGGCGGCCGCGGCAGCGGGGTGGGCTGCAGCTGCGCGCCCGGCCCCGCGCCAACAGGTGCCTCCTGCAGCACCTGCCCGGGCCGAGCCGAGCCGAGCCGGGCGCATCCCGGCCGCGCCCGGAGAGCGTAGAGCGGGGCTCAGCACCGCCTCGGGAGCGAGCGCTGCGGGGGCAGCTCTGCCCCGGCCGGGAGCCCTCGCCGCGGGCACGGGGGGATGCTTTGGGCACGGGAGGGGGGCTCCAGCAGGCTCACAGCCCCCTTTATGGCTGCATTCTGGTGAAGCGTGTGCTGTGGCTGGCGGGCCGGCCCTGCGCTCGCAGCAGCAGCGCAGATTTACAGGCAGGGCCTTGACCCTGCGCTCCATTCCAGCCAGGAGGATATTTAAAGGACATTTCAGAGAGATGTGCCAAGGGGGTCTGGGAAGCCCTTATCTTCCCAGATAACAACCGGCCCGCCGATTCGCTGGGGCAGCGGAGCAGGGAAGCGGGCGGTGATAAGGGAGGGAGGGAGAGGGACAGGAGGGGACGTTACCAGTGTGCGTCCGGATGTGGCCCTGCAGCAGCCAGGGCCGGGAGAAGGCCTTCCCGCACATCTTGCAGACGCAGGGCAGCGTGTGGCTCCGGATGTGCATCTTGAGAGCCCCCAGGCTCACGTACTCCTTCTCACAGTACTTGCAGCTGAAGGACTTCCTGGCCTGGGCGTCGCAGTGCAATTGCTTGTGCTTGGAGAGCCCGGCGAAGGTGGAGTACGCCTTGGCGCACTGGGCACAGCGGAAGCGCTCGGCGGCGGCGGGGGCCGAGGCCGGGCTGGGGGGCCCCGAGCTCTTGCCTTCATCCTCCTCGCTGGAGAGCGCCGTCAGGTCCAGGGCGGGCGCGGCGCCGCCCGCAGCCTCGCTGCCCGGGCCGCCCGGGAACAGGCTGGACAGCAGCCCCGCGTCCCACACCAGCGGAGGGTAGTAGGCTCCGGGGCCGAGCACCTCGGGCGGGGGGATGACGGGCAGCGGGCACGTCTCGTAGAGCAGCGGGGCGGCCAGAACTGCGGGAGACAGCGGCGGTCAGCGGGGCCCACCCCCGCGGGCTCAGCGGGGCCCCATCCCAGGCCCCTCAGTGGGAGCCCCGCGCCGCAGCCCGCCCCCGGGCAAAGGTGACCGGCCTCACAGCACAGGGACCCCGCGCCCCTGCCCGCCTTCCCGCCAGGGATGGGGCGAAAAAAACCCACGCTCCCGCCCGCTACCGGCACGAGGAGCTCCCCACGCACCCGCGTGCACCCCATGAGGGAGCCACCGACATCCCCGGGGTACCGGGGAGCGGCTCAGCATCCCGGGACGCGGGGTCGCGCCCCACGAGACGCACAAAACCGAAACGAGCAAACAAATCCTCAACCCTGGAAAAGTCGGTCAGTCCCTGCCCGCTCCTGCGTGGAGCCTGAGGGAGATCCCGCACCGGAGCCCCCGCCCCAGCCGCGGAGCGCCCCACGTGCGCGGCCCGTCCTGCCCACGCACCGGCCTGGCTCTCCAGCTCGCTGTAGTTGGGCTTCTTACTGGCCGAGAAGTGCTTCTTCACCAGGAACGAGCGCGGCATCTTGCAGCCCGGTGCCGCCGCGGAGCCGCCGCGCCCGCTGATATGGGCGCGGGGCCGGGGGCGCGGCGCGGGGCGGGCGCGGGGCCGCAGCCAATGGCCGGGAGGGACGGGGCGGGCGCGGGCAGGTGTCGGCCCCGCCGGGGGACGGAGCCCGGGGGCCGCTCCCACGGTGCCGGAGCGCGAACCGCCGCCGAAGCCGCCGCCCCGGCCGCTCCCGGCTTCTCTCCCGGGCCTTTCCCCGGACCGTGCTCCCGGTGCTCCGGGTCCGGCCGGTGCTCCCGCGGGTCCGGAAGCCTGGCCCGACCCACAGCCCGTGCCCAGAGCGGGCTGGAGGAAGGCGCTGTGCCCGGCGGGGATCCCCGCGCCCCTGCTGCCTGTCCTTCCCCTTCCCCGCGGCTGTGGGCTGCGGTGCAGGGTGGGCGAGACTCTGCCGTGCCCCGCTGGGACACAGCCCTGCGGGGAAGCGCCCTTCACAGGTTAACAGCCCTCTGAGAAGAGGCAGTGGCTTTTGGAGCAGCGGGATGGATTCGGCACAGCCCTCGGTGACTCCCTCCCGCTGCCAGGGTCAGGAGCACCTGCCCAGACACATTTTGGTTTTTGCTGGGAAGGTGTTGGGCAGCGCAGCCATCCCCCCAGCAAGTTCTCTGTTCTCCTCCCTGCTGCCTTCCCCTGACTGTTCCGCGGGCAGGGCGGCTCACGCAGCCCCGCTGAGGCACTCGCTCCCCGGGGCTCCCCTCTCCCCAGGGGCCCCGTGCCCGTGGGAAGGAGCCCGGGCACGGCCGGCGGTGCTGGGGCAGAGATGCGGCAGTCAGAGGGCGCAGCCCGCGCTCCCAGCTCACGCCGGCCCCGGCTCACGGGGGTTCCCCGCTGGCAGGGCTCAGGGCACGGCTCCAGCCACCTGCTGCGGAGCCGCGCTCAGCTCCGGGCCAAGGCAGCTGCTGGCGGCTGCCGCGGGAGGAACAGGTCCTGCTGGGAATGCTCCTCCGGCCCTGTCACTCGGAAAGGGCCATGTGCCGGGCCACTCGTGACTCGGCCGTCACACATCACACACGGCTGCGCCAGCCCCTGCTGACCGCATCTTACTGTTTAGCCACAACGGCACGAAATGCAGAAGTGGGAGCAAAGCTTTCCTCTGGCACGGCTGCGGCGCCGGCACTGAGCTCACCGTCAGCCCGTCCTCAGGGCAGGAACAGCTCGGAGCCTGTCCCGCCAGCCACGCGCATCCTGCCCAGACCAGACGCGTTTGCAAACCCTTCCCCTGCGGCCATGTGCTCTGCTGCTGCATCATCCCTCTTTTGCTGCCGAGCTGCCCGTGCCTTCCAGCCGGTGTTTACCCGCAAAACTCATCCCCGCATCAACCTGAAGCTCGGGGGAAAGGTGCCCCCGAAGGCCGCGGGGGACGCAGCTCACAAAGGCCGGGTGCTGCCGTTCTCGGGGTGCAGGGGCGCCGCTCCCCGGGCCCTGGGGCTGTGCAGGTGCCTCCCCCGGCCCGGCCGCTCCCCCCGCGCTGCTCCACCTGCCGCGGATGTGGTTACAGCGGGGACACTCGCGCGAGGAGCACGGAGAGTGGCGTTCTGTTCTTGCTGAAATGGTAATAATCGGCTCTGTTCCAACCACTGCGTGTGGAAACTTGCCTGTGCTAGGGGAAAAAACGAGATCAAGGGAGAAAGCGACCTGACCTCCCTGTGCCTGTGAGCCAGCACGACAGGGGACAGAGAGCAGGACGCAGGGGAGGGGAAGCTGGGCAGCGCTTCTCGGGCTGGAAGCGGCCGGGAGTTTCTCGGCCGTCCCACCCTCACCGTCAGCTGAGCCCCAGGGCGCTCGGAGCAGACCTGCCACCAGCCCGCGGCACAGCTCCAGTCCCAGATGCACAAGGACCGGCCCAAGGAGCTCACAAATACACTTCAACCACCTCCAGAGCAACAAGTCTGCTGAAAATTCTTCTTTTCACTTCCCTGGCCCCGCGTCTCCATGAGTATCTGGCTGCAGAGCAGAGCTCCTCCCGCCAAGGGAGGCCGCGGTGGGAAGAAGAGAAGCTCTGGCCATGGGACGGGCTGTGAACCCTCACGGCAGGGCTGGGGGAGCTCCCTGAAGCCCACGGCGGAGGGGCTGGGGCCGAGCCCTGCGCCGGGAGGAGCGAGCCCCGCTCTCTCCGAGATGCAAGGCTCCCTCTGCCCCGCTCTCTCCGAGATGCAAGGCTCCCTCTGCCCCGCTCCCTCCGAGATGCAAGGCTCCCTCTGCCCCGCTCTCTCCGAGATGCAAGGCTCCCTGTGCCCCGCTCTCTCTCGAGATGCAAGGCCTCCCTCTGCCGTCAGCAGCCCCGAGCAGCCGCTCCGGGCTCATCCTGGGCAGGGCGCCCTCACCCACTGCACGGGGCACCCAGGCAGCTCCCCGAACCTCCGCGGAATTACTGTTTTAGACCCCAGCATCTGTAAAGACAGAATAAAACGTGAGAAGAACTAGAAGCGAGATCTAAGCCAACAGCAATGACACCAATTTTTCACCAAGTGCTGATTATTTTCTGGAGCTTTGGGGAAGGAGTAAGGAAGGAAAAGCAAGTTTTCATAGTGGTTTCAACATTTGTACCACCCAGAGAATAATGTAATTTTCCCAAGACCAATGCAACTGTAACACAAAGCTGTATGTCAGAAAAACAAATAAAAACCCACCCCCAAAACCGGCACATTTTTAGCTGTAATTTTTAGCACATTTAAACCAAAGAAAAGCTTTAGGACTGCAAACGCATCTCTCATTTTCTTTTCCATGACTTATCACAGCCTTGGTTGGTTAATCCTTAGTGAGGTGGGCTCACCAGTGAGTGTCCAGTACAGCTGGGCAAAGGCCTTGAAGAAAATTTGCTGTTGTCTTTTCAGTCAGGTGACGTGAAGAAGCTTTGGCAAGATCTCATCCCCCAGCCTAAGGAGACCATGGGGATTTACCGCTGCAATTCCACACAGAGCAATGCCCGCGCATTAGGAAATTAATGCTGACAACAATTTATCACAACTATTAAGACCAGTCGTTGTCTGGAGACAAATCTGATGGAACAGCTGAGCTGCAAGCCCGGCTCCTCCCATTGTGTCTCTCTGTGCTAATTGCGCTCCTCGGGCTGACTCCTTGTGCCAGACACGGGGAATTTCACAGCTCCGGGCTGGCCCGATTGCATTATCGCCACAATGCGGCTGCAGGATCAGCTGCTGACGAGGTGCGAGCAGCACTGCGCCCTTCCCCGGGACACCCACCGCCTTGGGAGCCCAAGGTGGGGACACTCACCGGCCTTGGGAGCCCCAGCTGGTTTGTCCCACACCAAAGCTTTTCCAGCACGCAAAGAAGACGAGCGCAGGCTGTGCACAGCACACAGGTAACTCCCACCCGTGCCTTTAAACCATCAGGAGCCTCAGCTGGGCGTGCCCCAGCGAGTGCAAACACTCTGGGTGCTCAAAGGAAACACGAAGACCGCGAGCGAGAAATGACAAGAGCTGACACAAAGGTAGGATTTTATAAATTAAATGGCCTTTATTTGTAACTTGTCTTCAAAAGTCAAAAACATGACAAAGTAATTGCTTGGAAGCTTCTAATTGCTCCTTAAACATTTTATCAGAGTTGCATGGAAGTGCACTTCGAAGAGCAGCAGGAATCTGGATTCCTGGCAATGGGCATCACCAAGCTGCACTGTGACCAGAGCCCAGCGATCCCCATCCAGCCCTCAAGAGCCCATCACCTCTCTGCAGGTCAAGCACTCAATAACCAGCCCAACACAGCCCTTCCCCACAGAACCAGGGGGTCTCCCAGCCCCCCAGCACTGGGCTCCAGTGCCCACCCCGGTGCTCAGCGTGGGAGTGTAGCAGCTCCTGCCAGGGCACAGAAACGCAAACCCCAAGGGCAGCAGAGGTGCCAGAGGTCTGGCTGCACACAAGGCTGAACCACGAGGTTTTAGCTGCAGTGTTTCATTATTTTCAGGGTAAGGCTGTGCTGCCGTCTGCAGAGCACGAAGGGAGGAGCTTACTGCTCAAACAATTAATCAGTACTGCAGGCCCACTGCTCCAATTCCAACGCTTGCATTGGACATCTCAACACTGATTTACAGGTTCTGGTCAGGTGCCTTAGATCTCAGCAGCTCCACTGTGAACTTCTTGAAAGCATCACACTAAAATTAAGGAATCTCCATGGTAAAAGTGTAGGCTTGAACACAGAGTATCCACGGACTAGGGGCTGGAGCTGTCCTTCTTTCTGTATTTTACTTTTCCTTGGAAGCTACACCTGGCTCTACACACACGCTGCCCGATGGCAAACAATCCAAGTACAGCTTCAGCCACTTCAGGAACATTTCAATGAAGAACAGGAATTCAAAATACCTGATAAAACCTCTGATGCAGAAAGGAAGTGCTATGCCAATGCTATGAATTACTTGTAATTTTCTCACCAGCTTGCCTTGAGAGATGGAAAACCCAAAAACATATATGAAAATTTTAGTTTAAATAGAAAGCCGAGGTATTGAAAAAAACTTTCTGAATTCCCCTATCAGCATAAGGCTTAAAATTACTAGGAAACCAGTTTCAAACCCACCAATTTAATAATAAAGCCAGCAATTTTGATTAATATTTGTAAGATAGTTAAAAAATTATGCATTTTAACTAAGACCAACACTAAAGATCATTTTCCAGGCTATAAATTATAGTAAGAGTATGGAGGAAAGTAATCATCATGCATAGAACTGAAGTATTTTGAACTAGTTTTTACACAGTGCAAAGATTTCCTAGGAAAGTTTGCAGTTTGAACACTCATACTGATGATATGTTTTCCATACAGTTGGGAGGCTGCCTGTAAGGATTGAGACACTGGGAAACATTATGGAATCACAGGCATCAGAGGTCACTTAAATGAGAGCTGGTCTGACAGTTACAGTTAGCACCTGAAGTCTCACTAAAGGGAACAGAGCTACCAGTACACCTCACATACAGTCACTTGAGATATGTAAATGAGATTGGGAGGATATTTTATTAACTAGTTCAGGCCATTCCATTTGGAATGTTTTTGATTTTAGAGAGTCAAATAAACACAACCTCCAAAGAAACCTATAGGCATAGGTAAAGGAAAAAGCCTTGGTTCTCACGTGTTGATCTACAATGAAACTGAGTCTAAGCAAGTAGAAAAATGGAGCTGGCAGGGCTGAATGTCAGAGACCATGATACCAAAAGACTGAATGGCACAGAAATACCAAACCAGGATTTAAAACTGAGATAGGATTAAAGTCTTCTGTACTTCCGGGTGCCTGAGTTAATCTTGGGATGTGCAGGGAGAAGTGCAAGGGTGCTGGGCATTTCCCCCTCGTGGAAGCTTGGGTTTGCACTAAATCCTCTGGCTGGATCACTTATCCCGCAGAGAGCGCATCAAAACCTGCGCCATCATGTCATCCTCATCGGCATCATAATCCTGGAACAGAGCACAGAAACACTGCCCCTGCAGCAGCCACGCTGCCCAGTGCCCTGGCACGGCAGAGCTGCAGCTCCCTGGGCAGCCAGGGCACGCTGGGGCTGTACAGCAGGGAGCCCCAGGATCCCCAGCTGCTCTGCAGGGTGAGCCAACACCTACCACAAAGGTGTCGTAGGAAAAGCGATGGCGTCTCTGCAGGTGCTCCATGAAGTTTGCACTCCTGTAGTTGGGGTCCCCCCACGGCATTGAGGCACAAATTGGGCACACCTTCAAGGGAAAAAAAACCAGTTAGGGCCAATGCTTCAGTGCTTTAATGCTGACAGCAGAAGGGCAGGGACAGCCTGGGGAATGGAGCTGAGGGTTTGTGCTGTCACTGTTCTGTATGCAAAGAGATGGCCAATAACTTGCTGGGACATTGAATGCAAAAGCCTCAGATAACCCTGAATAATTTTAATTCATGTCTTAGATCCCTGAAATGGAATGGCCTACTCTTTTCCCACGTTCTGAAAATCAGAATTCATTAAAGCCTCTTGCTTTAGAAAATTTCAGCCTTATTTCACAGTGGCAGGAAAGTTTCCTTGGTTTTCCCTGCAAAGTTTGCTTCTCTCCAAGAGAAAAAAGGAACTTTATTTTCCTGAACAATCTAGAATTCCAAAAAACTTCACAGAAAAATAAAGTTTCCAATTCAGTTCCATATTTTGCAATTCCTCTTACATAAGAGAAAGTAACACAGATAGGTTACTAGAATGATACACTATTTTTTGCAAGCATTTCCCCCAACAGTTTATAGTATTTTCTTGCTGAAAACAAGGGGGAAAACGAGGAGAAAATTAAATGTCTGACTTTTTTTGAAATTATATTTTATTGCTTTGCTGCCTCTAACTAACTTTGAAATTGTGCCATTTTTTCAAGGATGAAAAGAGGATGTGGACACCAGAGAGCCACAGAAAGGTGACAGCAGAACCACACCAGGCTTAGAGACATGACAGCACAGCCACACTGACTGAACAGCAGAAATTACACCCAACTCATTGTTTCAAAGGGCTTTAAAGAGCAGATTTCACTGCAATTCTTGCACCGAGACTTTTTATTACCACTTGTTTTGCATCCATGCTGTGCAAAGCTTTGCAGTGCTCAACCAGCCCTTCTTGATCAAAGTTCTTCTCACTGCAGTACGGGCACGGGAAGGTGAAGCGATTCGGGAAGCTCCTGCGGGGATAAAAGGTCATTTACAAATACAGATCATTCAAGGCAATCATTTACATATCCAGTTAAGGCAAGCTAATTTTAACAATCAGTTTATAAACTCCTAACAGTATTTTAGGGAACTCAGTATTTAGACTGAATTACAGTTTTTCTGCAAATGTTCTGAGTGCCATTTATCACCTTTCTGTCAGGGCACCACCCACAAGAATGCACTGCCACCAACTCCCACTCCCCTCCTTTGTGGGGTGAGTACCACCAGGAGACCAAGGTATTTTAAAAACCAGCTGCATCTACAGAATGCCCTGATCGCAGAGATGTCCAAGGAGAAGCAGCAGAGTTTACCTGGGCACTCAGCCAGCTGCAGGATCAAGGCTCAGTTTTTAACTACATAAAAATTAGCACCCAAACTGAGCAAAGTGGTAAATTCTGCTTTTACTTCAAAATTGTTTCTTGTGCCAGAGAGGCGCAGGATCTCAGAGCAGAGGTATTACCTGGTGCTGTGGAGGGGCTCTTTAGTAACAGCTTTGACACCTTCCATGATGTAGTTCTGGTACTTGGAGCAGGAGGCTGCGTGGCTGCGCATCTTGGACAGGTACATCTGTGCAGGCAACAACAGCACAGCAGGTGAGCACACACCTCCTGCACCTCCTGACACACCTTAAACAACAGCAGCTTTCAGCAGAAGGCCTAAACATGGAACCCCCAGCAGCTTTCAGCAGAAGGCCTAAAGCACAATCTCCAAATAGTTCAGCTGCCCAAGCAGAAAGCTTTTGAGACCACAGGTCAGCTAAGCTGTAACTCAGCTGTCTGTGGGATGTTACAGCAGCAATGACCCACTGCAACTTTAGAATCAGAATCTTTCATTTGAAATTCATCTCCTGAAGAGGTAACAACAAAAACCTGTGGAAAGAATGTCATCATCTGGGTGCTGCCTATATCAAACACCTTCAGCACATATCAGAACAAACACTTTGTCCTGATTTTGCAGAAAGCCGAGGAGGAAGCAGTTTATTCTCCCCTAGGTGGACACATCTCGTGTACTGAACTTCCAAACACTTTCATACTTTTTTATTGCAGCCGTTGCAAGTGGTTTCTGTCGTTTCAATTTGCTTTTCCAAGTCCAGGGCTCTGCTGCCGGGTGACAGGGTGCTGCGGCACACCCCACACACTGGCTTCTTGGGCTTCAGGCACTCCTGCAGGCATGGCGTGCAGAAGCTGTGAGAGAGAAAAGGAGCAGGTGGTGAGACAGCCCTCTGGGCACCTGCAGTGCCCCTGCCCTTGCACAGCCTCTGCCCAAAGGAGTAACAGAGCCTTGAAACTCGATAAAGAGGGGTAGGAAGGAGCTGGCACCTGGGCATGAAACATCCCAGGCTGTCACACCCACAACTGTTTGCTGTTGGACAGTGCTCTGTGCCTTCAGCTTCTGGACAAAATCATGAAATAGTTTGGGCTGCAAGGGCCCTCAAAGCCCACCCAGTGTCACTCCTGCCATGGCAGGGACATGTCCCACTGTCCCAGGCTGCTCCAGCCCCAATGTCCAGCCTGGCCTTGGGCACTGCCAGGGATCCAGGGGCAGCCCCAGCTGCTCTGGGCAACCTGTGCCAGGGCTGCCCACCCTGCCAGGGAGCAACAACACCCAAGCTCAGCCTGCCCTCTGACGGTGTGAGGCCGCTGCCCCTTGTCCAGCCACTCCATGGCCGCATTCCTCAGAGGGAACGGGAAGCGAAAGTGGAAGAACAGCGGCTTCCTTTCCCCCGCTTTGCTTTCATTTTCTCGCTTTATGGCCGCTCCAGCCTGCCCTGCCCTGCCCTGCCGGGGCGCGGAGCACCGTGCGGAGCCCCTGCCCTCAGCCCCGCCGGGGCCCGAGCCGCAGCTCCTCCCGAGGCCCCGCAGCCCCCGCGGCCCCCGCCCCAGCCCCGGCCCCCGCCCCGGCCCGGCGGCGGGCGCTCACACGTGTCCGCAGGGGACGCGCACCGGGCAGTCGAACACCTCGAGGCACACGGGGCAGGTGAGGCGGGACAGCGGGTCCGGCCGCCTCTCCGGGGCCCGCGACGGCCCGCCCGCCGCCATCTTCCACCGCGCCGCCAGGGGGCGGCCCTGCGCACGCGCGGCCCGCCCGGCCCCGCCCCGCGCCCTGCGCTGGGGGCGTGACCGAGCGTTGTGGGCGTGGCCCGGGCTGTGGGCGGGGCGCACCGGCCGGGCGGGGCCGCCATCCTCGGGCCGCTGCCGGCGGGCGGGCCTCTCGCGGTGCCCGCGCCGCTCCGGGCGCTGCGGTGCCCTAACGGCCGGTGGTGTCGCAGCCCCGCAGCCGTTCCACGGCCGCTTCTCTCCCGGCTCTCCCCGGAGCGCGGCCCTGGGGGACCGCCCCGCCCCTCGCGCCCCGCCCCGATGACGTCAGACGGCGGAAGTGCTCCCGCCCCGCCGTTCACTTCCGGGCCGCCGCTGCCGCCGCCGCGGCCCTGCCCGAGCCGTGAGGGCGGGCGCGCTCGGTCCGCGGCACCGGCCGGGCCTCCGCGGCTCCGCCGGGGCAGCGCGTCGGGACGCGGGGCAGCCTCCCGGGCGCCGGGCGCTTCCGGTGGAACGGCGGCGGGTCCCGGCCGCGGCGCGGAGCGGTGAGGGACGGGACAGGCCGCGGAGCGGGGGCTTGGCCCTGGCGGGCGGGCGGGCGGCGCGGCCGCGGCACTGCGGGGGCGGCGGGGCGGCGGGAGCTCCCGGAGCCGGTGCCGCCGCGGAGGCCCAGGCGGTGCCCGGGGCTCCTCGCCCCGGCTCTGCAACAAGTGTCCCGGGCACGGAGCGGCCCCGGCACGGAGCGGCCCCGGCACGGAGCGCCAGGCGGGCGGGGGTCCGCGGGCTGCCCGCGCTCGGCGCCGCTCGCAGTCGCCGTGTCCCGGAGCGGTTCGGCCGGTCGCGGCCCCGGGCGCGGCGGGAGGAGGGGGCGCGGCGGGAGCAGGGCGGGTTTGCTCGCCCCGGTGGTCCCCGCTGCTGCCCGGGCTTTGTACAACCCCGCGGCCGGAGCAGTCGGGTCCTTGGGTGAGGTTTGGCCCTGGACGCGGTCCTGGTTAGGAGCATGCTCTTGTCTCCACAGCCGGCACTGCGCTCTGCTCAGGAGTTTCTGTTCCCGCAGCTCCGGGAAGCGTTGGCCTTTGGCGTGAGCACCGTGCGGCACGGCAGCCTCGTTCCTCCGTGCGTTCTGCCAGTCGGGGAGCTGCTGACACCTATATTTATCCGTGCCTGCTCGCATCGTGAGCTCTCCGGAGCTGTAACCATGGATGTTGCTGCTGGGTGGGCTGCCGGCGCGGGGAGGCCGTGCTGCCCGCGGCTCGCTGTGGAGCAGCCCAGCGGGGCTGCCAGGCTGTGCCCTGGCTCGGCTGGCAGGCAGGGGCACAGGCAGGGCTGCCAGGGCTCTGGGAGCTCCATGAGGGCTCTCCCATCACCTGGGGCTCGCTGACCCTGCCGTGCCTCCCTCACGCGTGGCCAGGAGCTTTGTTTGGTGGCTGCTGGCAGTGGGGTGGCAGAGCTGTGGTGCTGAACGCAGCTCCCTGCCAGCACAGGATCGCTCCGTGTCCTGGGGGTGTTGTGCTGACGTGCCAGACAAAGATCTCTCTCTGCAGCTCTCGTGTGCAGCTCTTCTTGCCAAGGAACAGGCTCTGCTGTCTTTGTGCGCAGCCTTCATCCCGCACAACTTGCGGAGGAATGTGGGGAGGGAAGGGGCTGCTCTGGCCCTTATGCTCAAATGTTAATTTAGCAGTCCACATTTCCTGTGATTCACAGCCTGTCTCCTGACAGGAACGCGTGTGCCTCGGAGGAGAAGCAGAACTGCTACTTAACTTTCCCCACACGAGGCTGGCACTGAGCACAGCCTTTCATCAAGGAATGTTAACCGCCAGGCTGTTGATTTTGTTGTTTGTTTGTTTCTCTGGCCTCTTGGTTGTTGGTATTTTGTGTTTTGGCTCCTTCCCTTCAGTTGGGAAGTTATTTAACATGAGTGTTGACCGGTGTTCTAGCAGCTGCAGTTAATACTGGGTGAAGAGTCTTTTCTGAAATGCTGTTTGAGACCGACTACATCTGAAACAGTGCCCTGAATTCTCCCAGCTCCTCTCCCCTCAGGCCAAGAGCTGGTTTGTCTTTCCATGTAGTAAACAAAGCCTGTGGTCTGCGTTGTGCTCACAGGTTCCTGAGGCATTGCAGGTGGAGTCTGTTGGCCTGTGAATTACCCTTGTTCTGGTAAAGCAGCATTTGGGAGATTCCTTTGTCGCCAGCTATTTCAGCTCAGCTGTGAGCTCAGTGCTCTGGAAATGCAGATCAGTGTATCCACAAAACCAGCTATCCCTGCAGACAGGAGCGTACCTGACAGCACAGGAATGGTTTTACTCAGTTCCCATAACGCAGCTGAAGGTGGCGGGTGTTGCTTTCTTGCTGAAAAGATCCCAGTGGATCTTCCAGCTTTCAGCTTCCAGCTGGAATTGGGGCTGTGGGTCCTCTGGAGTGGCTGCAGAGCTGCCCCAGCTGCACTGGGCTACCAGCAGGAGGAATGTCAGTGAAAATGTTAGAAATCAAAAGGCAAAGTCAATAAGCCTGCTCAGCCTAGGGACAGTCCTGTGCCACTAGAGGAGAGGGGGGAAAGCAGATGCTTTCACAAAATGGGGAGGGACCTGGAAAACGGGTGGGGAATGATGTTAGAAAGCAGGACAGTGGCTGACAGGCATTTCTGTGGCTCCTGTGCCTTCTGAGAGTCCTGCAGAGGCTGTGAGGGAGCTGCAGCTCTGTGAGCTGTGTTACAGAGCCCCGAGGGGCAGGGGAGGTCTGGGGTGTGCGCACCTGGCATGACTTGTGCTTGTTTTCAGTTTTTATTCCAGGCCAGTTGCCATTGCTGAAGATCCCTCACTCCAGATACCCAACCCACTGCCAAACAACCATGAACGAGAGGAGGTAGCTGCCCCCAGCAGAGGGAAAATCTGATTTCAATGGATACAAAATATAAAGACGATTTATTTAGGAAGTATGTACAGTTCCACGAATGCAAGCTGAATGCGTCTGACAACAAGCAGCGTCCTATCAACGATGAGTACTTGCGAGTGGCAGCAGCAGCCTTACTTTGCCTTCCCAAAATTGATCCCTTTTATAGATTCCGGCTGATAAAATTTTACGAGATGGCTGAAAACTCACTGAGATCTGTGAAATCCTCAAGTTTACATTGTCTCCATAATGCATTCAACATGCTTGAGACGGTTGGGATTAATCTCTTTCTGTACCCCTGGAAAAAGGAGTTCAAAAACATTAAGGTAAGACTTTTTTATGTAGCCATCACGAGAACATGATTGATTTTTCTTTCTGTGAATGCATTTCATTTGTTTCCTTTAAAAGCTTCTCTTTTTTTCCATTTATAGGATTATATATATATATATTTATGTATTACAGTAGTTAAACAGAAGCCATAGGAAAGTACCTGTGTAAAATAGGTGAAGTTTGTGCTGATGAGAGTATCCCCAGAGCAGAAGTACAAGCACTTTCTGCAATTAGACCATGTATAAAGTAGGAGAAGGGCTTATTTAAGGTTGTTGTTCAGCCTCCCCAGCTGCACTGTTTTATTTCTACTTGAAGAAGCTTTCACTATGGTGAGTGGTCAAGCTGGATTTGAGCTGACTGAGTTTGATTTGTCTTGCCACAGCTGTTACTGGACACAAGTATTAAACCCAGGGCGTGTGTTCCAGTGGATGCTTTGCTGAGGTTCCCACAAGCTGTATGATAATGGTGAAGGAAATTCTGCAAAGGAGTTGTTTTCAGAGTATCTGTGATGTGCTTGTCAGTGCTCAGCTCCTGATCTTTTGATTTTAAGGTGCTTTTAAATGTATCTACCCAAGGCAGGTTCCCAGAGGGAAAAGTGGGATCTCACTGCTGGTATTGGGTGCTGCAGTCCCATTGGGAGCTCTCTGCAGTTGAGTTTTGTGTTTTATCTTTTGCCTGTGGTGGGCAGACTGCTCCTGCTTGCACTCAGAACAGGCTGCACTGGACTAAGCTTAGCTCTCAGGTGTGCCAGATGCTGAGGGGATTTCAGCTTGCAGAAACTCATGTATCTGCTTTTGGGGCTCTTTTAGTCGAAGGTTCTGAATTAAATTAAATAAAACTAACATTTGAAACTGCATAGTAACAGTACGCAAAGAAGGGTGCACCTCAAGTATATTTAAAGCTGAATTGGACTTTGGCATTCCTGCAGTAATTCTGAGTTCCTGATAGCTCCAGCTTGTCCCTGCGTGGGATAGTTCCCAAATCCTGGCCTTTTTGCCTTTCATGGTAGACTTTCTGTAAATTCAAGTGTGTCTGGTATGCATTATAGTTAATGTCAGTGCAGAGCAGGGTGATTTAAATCACCAGGGAGGACATTATGCTAATCAGGATTTTAAATTGAATGAAAACTCTCCTACTTTGAATTTCCCTCATGTGGAATTTCCATCTGCTGAGCAGGAGGGATGCAGAAATGGAGCTCATCTTGCCAAGGCAGTTGCGTGTGTTCAGAGTCGTTATTGTTGTATTTAATTATATGGTCTCTGTCACTGAATTATCTGAACATCTCGTCCACCGCTGAATTTGTAACCTAGTTTTCCTTTTATTCCCCCGGGCCCCTCAGACCTACACTGGACCCTTTGTTTATTATGTGAAGTCTGCTCTAACGGAAGATGACGTGAGGCAGATTCTGAACTACATGGGCTACGTCCAGGAGCTGGGAACAACGTTTAAGCTCAAAGAGCAGGTCGACTCCATTCAGGTGAAAATGATTTCATTTGAGCTCTTCCTGGCCAAAGTGGAGTGTGAGCAGCTTCTGGAGATCCACCTGCAGGTGAAGGACAAGGGCTATTCCGAGGTGGATGTGGTGCAGGAGCGCAAGAGCAGCAGCGAGGACGTGCGGGGCTGCTCGGAGGCCATGCGGCGGCGCCTGGAGTGCAAGGAGAGCCTGAACGCGTCCATGGCGCGCATGGTGCTCCAGAAATCCGCCAGCGAGCGCGCCTCCAAGGACTACTACAAGCCTAAGGTCAGCAAGCCTTCCAAGTCGGTGGATGCGTATGACAGCTACTGGGAGAGTAAGAAACCCCCTCTGATGAGCTCGCTGAGCCTCAGGAAGGAGCCGGTTTTGGTCGATGCGGAAGATGACATTAAAGATGAAATCATCCGTCCCTCGCCCTCTTTGCTGACCATGTCCAGCTCCCCTCACGGCTGTTCAGATGAATACTTGCCAACTTCCTCTCATCACAATGGCATGCTAAGAACAAATGTCCCTTACAGCTCCTATTTTTCTGCTCAAGAGGACTTAGATTTATATACTGACCCCGATTCTAGAAGCGTGTTAAATTTTAAAAGACAAGATGCTATTAAGCCTGATGTATGGCTGTTAAAAAGCGATGCCAACCCCGTTTACCACAAACGCACCCACCTAGCCAAAGAGACAGCTTCGTCCAAGTGCCAGCACTGTGGCATACCCTGTGGCGCTTCTGTCTGCCAGAAGTGTGACAGCCTGTTCGGCTCGAGGCAGGAGTACCCGGCAGTGAAGCAGAGCTCCTACTCCATCAAAGCCCTCCCGAGCGATGGCTTGTCTCCTGCCTCGGCTCTGAGGGAGAAATCTCAGTACACACCTCAGACTCAGAGTCAAGACAGAGCTGCTCAGTTCGGTTCCAAGCCCAAGCCTTCGGGCACCTCGCGCTGCGGCTTCTGCAACCGCTCGGGCGCGGCCAACACGTGCACCTTCTGCTCCAAGGTCTCGTGCGACTCCTGCCTCAGCGCCTACTACTACGACCCGTGCTGCAGGAAGAGCGACCTGCACAGGTTCCTGCCCAACAACCAGCTGAACTACAAATCGTCCCAGCTGTCCCACGTGGTTTACAGATAGACTGCAAGAGTCTGTTTGGGAAGGGGAGGGAAGGGGGAGAGGAAAGGGCTATCCTAACTAATGTTCTGACTCCACACTGACCTCTTGCCAAAATCACATGTCCAGATATTTGGAACCATGGTTCAGTGATCAGGTGCCAGTTCTTGATTTTTGTGGCTTCACAGATGCTGCAGATCCATTAGATTTCATGCTGCTATAATTTAGGTAACTCCTAAATGAGCATTGCTTTTTAACTTACATGGGGGAGAAGAGCACATTTTTCCTTAAAACTTGGCAGCTGTTGTATTTTTAAAAAGTGACATCATACCTTCCTATTATATCATATCTTGCCCAAATAAAACCAGGCAATTTATTTGAAAATAAAATCTGAGAATTAGGATTGTTGTTTTCTATATGCGATGAAACCACTGCCAGTTTTTGATAAAGTATGACTTCAAAATGTGCAGGAAATATGAGAATGGCTTGTTTTGCCAACAAGGACTATTTTTGATGTGTGTCTGCATTTCTTGGTCTCCAAAATGCAAACACCATAACCTCTCTTCCTTTTGTCTTTGTTTCCTCCTTCTCCCCTTCTCTCCTGGTTGTTTCTCTCAAGCTTATATAACCTGAATCTGGATAATATGTGCTTTATTTTCCAGTGTTGCCAATATCATCCTTCTGGGTTTCACTGTATGGTATTTTAAAGAGGTGATCCTGTATCTGTGTCACTCAGATGATGCCTGGAGTGTTGTCCTTTCAGATGAGTGTCTGTTTTCTTTCTGTTGCACACGGTTTAAGTACTGTTCTTTGTACTGTAAATAGGTGATTTGGAAACAGTTTATTTTTAATAAATATTTAATATGTTGAGTTCTTAAAAGTGGTAGAATCATTATAACTATGAAGTCTCTCTGGCTTATTTGTTCAGGTGAGTTTTTGTTTTTCCTTGTACTGTATTTCATAGCTTATTATAGCCACTGTGGTAGAATGATGTTCTTGGCTCTGATCAGTTCTTGGGTTTTAATCTGACATTTTTTTTTCCCTCTGATAAGGCTGGCGCTCATCTGAGTGGAGTCTTGTCTAAGAATTGCAGGATTTTGCTCTCAATGCACGCTTTTTCTTTGTGGTTATGGAAATTGTAAGTATCAATGTTCTGCTTGCTCCCAAATTCACTGCCAATCTGTCTGTAGTGTAGTCCAGCAAGTAAAGCACTGGCCTGGTTAAAATCAGAGCTCATTTGTGACTCCTGTTCCAGTGAACCCATCAGTTATGGATGTGAATCAGATGATGACCTTTGTCTCCTGCTATAGCACTTGGGAACCCTGGCTGAGAGCCAGGACTCCCTTGTGTTGGGCTCTGTACAGTCTGACCCCCAAACACCACCTGGTTATGAATAGACTTCAGTTTTTTATTAAAAGAAAACCCCTAAGAATCCTAACTCCCATATTCCAACTATAGCTAGTTAGCACAAAGTATCAGGCAACCTAATCTGATGTGCAGAATTAAATGTGTTTAAAATATCTGTAAAGAACTCTAGCTGAGATGTAAACTGTAGTCCACTTTGCACTGAAATGATTCACTCTGGGGTTTTTAATCACTGTTAGAGTCTAGGCTTCTCAACTTCAATGTCCATCACTCCCTGTGTGACAGGAACATGCATGAATGATCGTTTGTCTTACATTTTTTGGGGTGGGGGGGCTTCAGGTAGGTAGAGGGGAAAATTACATAGGCTAGTGTTGTAAAATAGCTAAAATAATTTTAGCCATAACTGGGTGTCAGAAGCATTATGGAAATAAGATGAAACCTGGGTCTTACAGAGGGCTGAGAACAATAAGTTACTGTCCAGTTTGCACTAAGAAACAAAGTGAACAGAGTGTGTTTAACAATCAGGGAAATTCTGAATCAAGGGACTGCAGCTGAGCATAATGTCAAGGGCAAGTACTGCCTTGCTGACCCTGAAGGTTGGGGTTAATATTGTTTAAGTGAATGATTTTAAGGTTTTCAATCTTGTATGTTTTTTATAAATATATATATATATATATATAAATATGACACAAATGTAGATACATTATGTATATAGTGAAGAATTTAAAAACAATTTTACTATTAAAATGCAGTCTAAGGGTGGTTTTAATTTCGGTGGTTTTTGGGTTTTGTTCACCTTCTGCAGTTTCATGCCTGTTTGGCTGCTCTACAGTGTATCTTCTAGTTCACCAGTTCAATTTCCATATGGCTCCTCACACTACAGTGAATAACTAAAACTGTGATGCCACGTAATTTTTATGGTGACCAGGGCAGGGGCTACACCTGCTCTGAAAAAGAGAAGTCCTCTGTATATATGTCATGGAATCCTGTAGTACAAGCCTGTGTTGAATTGAAGTGATACCATGCTCTATTTTTGTGTATCTTACTGTATGAGATTGCTGTGATTGATACAGTAAAATATATGCGAATTTAAAATGCAGGTGTTTTGCATCTGATTTGTTTAAATTAATTTATGTTTTGAAGGAATTTAAAAATAAAGAGGCCTTTAAGAAAAGGCTTCACTCTTTTCTTAAAGTGGCGTGTGCATGTAGCCGTCTGTTCCCAGGTGCGTTTGCATGCCGTGAGCCGCTGCGCCCAGGCTCCGTCCGGGCTGGGGCTGCTGAGACAAACCCCCCCTTGGTTTGCAGCCTGAGCAGCATGACTCAGTGCTCATGGAGCATGTGAGCTGCTCTGGCAGCAGTCTGCAGCAGGCTCAGGTGGGGTGGCAGCAGGCTCTGGGCCGTGTGGAGCTCCCTCCGTGGATCCCAGCCTTGGCTCTCCTTGCCTGACGAGCTTCCCGAGCGAAGCTGCATCTCCCGGAAGATGTGTGATTCTGCTGAGGTACAATTTGGCACTTGAATTAGGCCTTCTGGCTCCTTTTGCATCCTGCTAGCTCTGGAGCAGGAGAACTCCTCAAGTTCCAAACTAGATCATTCTTTTTGTTTGTTCCTTGTGTTAAAAGCATGTCAGGTGAATGCTGAAGTGCCCATTCTGAAGTGTTTCATGGTCTGCTGTGGTTGGTGGAAGTACCAGGGAGGATTATAGAAATCAGGCTCCAGGTAACTAAAATATTCTTGCAGGAAACCTTGCCTCACTCCGTGATGCTTCTTGAGCTGACATATTTCTGGTGCATATAAAACCAGCCTGTAAGCTGTCTTGCTGCCTGGCATCTCTGATTACAGACCTCTAAGCTTGTTTGCTGCTTTGGCTTTCAACAGAAGCTTAAAGGTTCCATACACAGTTAAGTAGTTTAGACTTGATGATGTGAACTGACAGCTCCTTAAAGTTATTTTCTGGAAGATGACTGTAGGTTACGAGCATTTAGTGCACATTGCCTACTATGCTGTAGAATGTTTTTAGGGGAAGAGATTCACCTTTCCTGTATTTGTTCAGAAACAGGAGCAAACCTGAGCATGGTAATAATTGATACACTGCCAGAGCAACTGGGAGAAAAGCAGGAGGTGACTCTTGATGTACCTGGTTTGGCTCTGAAATTTGAGTGAATTAGGCCTTCTAGCATGATCATTACCATGGTATCTCAGCAGCAACTGGGTTGGGCTGCAAATGTCCCTGTTTGCTATTTCTGAAGGGTGTTCTGTGATTCCTTTTGAAAATCAGAAAATCATGGACTGTGGCTGTGTTTATCCAAGATTGTAAGTACTTTTCTTTTTTACAGTTGATCATATTCCCCTGGAAAAGGTTTTCTGTAACTGATCTTGCCAGTCTGAAAATGTAGGGGCAGGGGATCGGTACCTGAGCCAGTTTGTGGTTTTGTACTCCTGCACCCTGCTGTGAAAAGCCAGCTCGGGGGCAATGTGGAAATGAAGAGGATGCAGCACATCTTACAGAGCCGGGAGGAAGGCAAAGGGTTAAGGCCCCTGATGAGGCAGCAGCTCCTTTGCCTCCCAAACCCTGCAGACTGCCACAGAACGGGCTGCTCCACGCCAGGAGAGGGTGGGAGAGCCAGGGAGCAGCTGCTGCACAGCTCTCACTGTGGGTGTGCCAAGGGGCTGCTCCTCGGGCACGGGGCCCTGCGCTGGTGCTGCCGGCACCGTTTGCTCTGGGGGGCTCCGTGGGCAGCCTGGCCTGCAGGTCCCTGTGCCAGGGCAGCCCTGGGCACCTGCCTGCCACCAGCTCTGAGCCTGGGAGAGGCAGCTCTGCTCCTGGGCTCCTCTTGGAGCTGTGGGACGAGTGAGCTGTAAGCCAGGATAGTGCCCAGAGCAGAGCCCAGAGCGGGCACTCCCTGCTGCTGCCGCCTGCTGCCCTCCTGCAGCACTGACACAGGCTCTGGGAGCCTGCTCTGAGTGCTGCTTGCCCTGACACAGGCTCTGGGAGCCTGCTCTGAGTGCTGCTTGCCCTGACACAGGCTCTGGGAGCCTGCATGTGCTGCTTGCACTGACACAGGCTCTGGGAGCCTGCTCTGAGTGCTGCTTGCACTGACACAGGCTCTGGGAGCCTGCCCTGAGTGCTGCTTGCACTGACACAGGCTCTGGGAGCCTGCTCTGAGCACTGCTTGCCCTGACACAGGCTCTGGGAGCCTGCTCTGAGTGCTGCTTGCACTGACACAGGCTCTGGGAGCTCGGGCATGGCAGGGAGCTGTCGCTTTTTTGGAAGCAGCTGCTTTGCTGCCCTGACCTCCAGAGGAGAAAGGAGCTGCTGCCCGTAGGGGATCCTGAAGGAGGGCAGGGGTGCTGCCCCTTGGCTCCTGCCAGTCCCCAGGGCAGAGCTGCCCAGGCTTTTCCAGAGGCAGGCAGAATGATTCTGGCCGTGCTGCCACGGCGGCTCCGGAGAGCCACATTGGCATTTCCTTTCCCTGAGAACAGCAGGCTCAGGGGCTTTGCTCACTGCTGCTCTGTGGGTGCCCTGCTCCCCGTCCTCTCTGCTGGCAGCAGCAGCTCTGGCTCCTGCTGCTGTGGCAGAGCAGAGGGGCTGTGAAAGTCATCTTGACACCCAGCAGCCTCCTGTGTCAGGCAGGGACTTGCAGTGAATGTGGACAGGCTTTGTGCAGAAAAAAGGTGGACAGGTGGAAATGTTCCAGATAAAAATGAAACAACGTGCTCTGATTTTTTTTTTTTTTTTTTTTTTCCCCTTGGCATCAAGAAAAATTTTCTCTTCCAGCATTCAGAGTCTGGGAGGCACTGAAGTAATTTTGCAGGGAGCTTTACATGAGGTTAGAGATTGCTTTAATTATTGATATTTCTTGTTGATGAGATCTTTTCTGAGTGCTGCAAATCCTGGATTTGTGAGTGGTGGCGATTCTGGAGCTTCTGCCCAGGCTGGACTTCATCAAAGTTCCTGCTTTGAGATGAGGATGTGAAATACCTTCTGACTTGGGTAATAGCTCCCATTTGTTTTTCCTGTCTTACCTGGGCACTGCAGGTCTCTGAAGACAGTGTCAGAGTTCCAATGGCTGTAAGTGGCACAGGAGCAGCCCTGGCAACTTGTGTGTGGCAGCTGCTTCTGCTGTTGTGGGTGTGGGGCTGTCATGCTTCCTGCTTTAGAAATCATTCTCATGATAGTCATACTGTTCTGAGATTTTTCATCCTCAACCTGCTTTAAAAAAAGAAAAAGAAAAATCAACCCACAACTGCTCATCAGCTCCTTAGAGAAAAATGCTGCTTTCTCCCAAAGTAAGTAAAATCTGCTCTGTGGCTCTGTGTCAAGGGGCTTGAATTTAACTGCCTTACCTGGGCTCAGCTCAGCACTGCTGTAAACCCCTCCCCAGGAACTCAGTTACCCTTGGGAAGTGCTGGTGAAGGCTCATTTATTGCTCTTGGGATGTGCTCTGAGGGGACGCTGCCATTTCCAGCTCTTTTTGCTTCATACTTTGTTCCTGGCCCTCAAACTGCAAATGTCTGTGGCATTGTTTCCCGTGATATTAATTGAGATGTGCTCTCAGAGCTGTTCCCAGCCTGCTTTAAGTGCTGGCTTAGGGCCACCCCAGCAGAAATCAGTGGGCTGTGTGCATATGTTCTGCTTCTCCTTTTTTGGGGAGAGTGGGGGAGAGGGGCTTAGTTCCCCACGCTCTGCCTCTCGCTCCTGGAGAAGTAGCACCCCTCTTAGAGACCAAATTCTCTCATTCTTCAGACCCCAGTGACAGAAGCTGCTCTGGGGGATGATTCCACTGGCAGGATCGAGAAGGAGGTGTCTGGTTGCTGCTCTGCTGGGCAGTCCTGTGCAGCAGCCGTGGGTGGCACTCTGGGGCTGGGCCCTGCTGGGCACTGCCTGTGGCTGCTCTGTGCTGGGGCCAGGGCACAGTCACACAGGCCTGGGGCAGCAGGATCAGCTCGGCCAGCTGGGAGATCTGTGACCTGCTGCTGCAGCAAACCCGGGCCTGAGCAAGGCTGCAGGGCAAGGGAGCAAGGGTAGGAAGCTCGGTTCAAGGAGGGAGGGGAAGCAGAGCGGCAGAGGAGTGTCCTCACGCAGGAACGGTGTTTCCTGCTGTACACATTGTTACAGACACTGCTCCACCTAGGCGAGCTGACATTTTGTGCCTTGTGTTGATAAGCACCTCAGGAAACTTTGTACCTTGTTTAAGGGGATGTTTCCTCCCTTCTGCCCAGCTCCCCCTGCCGGAGCAGTGCCGCTGGAGGCTGTGGTGCCCCACAGAGCCAAGGGACAGGCTGCAGGTGCTGGGGAGGTGTGAGCTGAGCAGAGGATGCTCTTAGACTCTGTTACCCACTCTTGGGTCTCCAGTGGAGAATTTCAGCCTGAGAACACAAAACCTCTTCATGTAAATCAGTAACAGAAATGGGGCTTAGGATGGGTCACTACTGGGGCGTCAAACAGCATGTTTGGTCCTTGTCCTACCAGGGAGAGCTTTGCATCTTCAGAGGCCAGACTTGAAAGGTCTGTCTCAGAAATCCCTTCCCCCCCCCTTCTTACTCCTGCATTTCAATATTCAGGTGGAGAAGCACTGAGTCATCTGAAACGTGTTCTCTCCTCCCAGGATCATGGCTGGGCTCTGGGCAGAGTCTGCCACGTGGAGTCTTCCAAACCTCTCTTCACTTGGCCTCCTCAAGGACTTCTGCCTCCTTCAGGAACCAAAGTCTGATTCACTTTCCATTGTGACTTGTAAAGTCTTGGACTACTTAGAGGCATATCAAAAATTAAAATAATCTCTTTCGACAGCATTGAAGCCTGTGGTGTTTGAGTCTTTGATATGAAGATTTCTCCTGCTTGGAGAATAGCTCATTTTTAATGCTGTGAAATAGAGCATGATAACTGTGCTGCTGTCTATACTACAGTGAGCATTATGTGCTGCTTAATAAAATGCTGCTTCTCTCCAAGAGCTCGCTTTCATAATGAAAGGAGGTGCAGTATTCAGATGTTGGTAACTCACACCAAAAAACTTTCTGTCTTTGGTGTAGATTTTCTGCCTGCAGCTGCAGTTAAATTCTTTCTCCCTGGTCCAGTGCTCACAGCTTAAACTGTTGCAACCTGTTAAATGTTGCAATGGCCCAGCTACCTCTGGGACCTAATGTCTGTCTGGTCTTGCTCTGCAGGGGGTTTGCAGTACAATGAGAAGCTGAGGAAGAATTTTTGAGATGTGCTGGAACACTGTGAGGTCTATAAACAAGATTTGAGGGAAGGAAGGATGGGAGACCCTAGGAAGGAACACGCAGCTGCAGAAGTGCAAAAGCTACAGGACTGTGCCACCAAGAACTGTGTCTGCTCTGCAGGATCACACAGAAATGTTCCTGCTGTGGTACAAACCCAGGTATAATCCCTGTATCTGCCTCCTGGCTGCTCCTGGCTCTGCATCTCAGGGCAGGTTGTAGGCATCTTCTAGTAAGTTGCAGAGTATGATGTAGAAATCCTTTCCCCCTTTTTTGTACTTCCTGCTTTTCAACAGGCTCAAAGCCTGTTGGCAAAATGACTTTTACCAAGCACAAGTAGGATGTTCACATGTCTTCGGAGTCAACGTGGATTTGACACTGATTTGGTTCTGCTTTTTCTGCCTGAAGGTTTTCACTCAGGCTCTCCAGTGAAGGACATTACTTCCTCAGTGGAATATTTTCCATATGACTAAACAATGGCCAGGGGCTGTGATTTTTGTGTCAGCACTTGGCACTGTGGGTTTCTGCTCAGAAATCAGATGGACATGTGAGAAGTAGTCCTAAAAACAAGCACTGCATTGTTCAGAGTGACAGGGTAAAATGAACTGATCAGGTATTTTTATTTCCATGGCACTTAGAATTTGTCTTTTTTTCCCCAACAAAGCTTGAAAGCAAGGAGATTCATTCATTGTCAGTAGACACCTTCCCTGTCAAACTGAAGGTCATGTCCCAGTGTCTCCCTTGGCACTCCCTGGAGCGTGGTGCTGGTGAAGAGCCCCAGCTCAGCTGCAGGATGTTCAGAGCTCACCCTCCTGCCCAGGGAGCGCTGGCAGCAGCTCTGCCCCACAAGGACCTTGCTGAAGGGGAGCCTGATTTCCAGCTGGGTCGGGTCAAGAGCTGCCCTGCTGCCAGCAAGCAGAGGGGATTCCAGGTGGGGCTGTGTTTAGGGAAAATGCTCAGTTACAGACCTCCTGGGAGCCCGAGCTGCCCTAGGGATCTGTGTTGGACTACAAAAGGCTGAACTAGAGTGCTCTTTGATCTGAGCACAGCTGTTCCTTTGAGATAACCCCTGGAACACGGGGACCTTGGCACCACTGAGAGCAGCCAGCCCTCATCCTGGCTGTGAGCTGCAGGAGTTTCCTCTGCAGCGCTGGTTGAAGGCAGCTGTCAGGTGTCCTGCTGTGAGTGGGATAACCACGGGCTCTGTGGGCGCTCCTTTGCTGCTCTGAGTGCTGCCTTACTGTGTTTGGGGTTTACACCCTCTGCTCTCCAGGCTCTTAGCCACCAAGGCTAACCCTTGATTGCCAGCATCAGAGCCTGCTCCAGGACCTGCAGCTTGTCACTCCGCACATCTCCCTGCTGCCCTCAGTGTGTCCCCGAGGCTGCTATAGGAGGTGAGGCAGGGGAGGGGGACAGGGAGCACCTGCTGTGCTGAGGTGGGATCAGCCCCCAGGTGCTCCCGGGGTACCTTGCAGTGCCCTGTCAGGCTGTGGAGCTGAGCAGGGCTGACAGCCTGGAGAGGATCCTGAAAGTTAAGGGTTAAGCTCTGGCCAGCTGGACTTTAAGAGACAGGCAGCATTCAAAGCAGAGAGGACAAGTGGGATGTGAGAAGCCAGAATTTGCAGGCACAGGGAATTGTGGGTGGCACTGAAAAGCCAAATACACGAACAGAAATACGTGTATTTAATATATATTTCCATTACAGTCACAAGCACAAATTGTGAGGGGGGAAGTGCATCTCAAGAACAACATATGTGTTACCTCATGCCTCCTGCTAAGTATACAAGCATGGGAATAAGTGTCTATTTAACACAGAGCTGAAAGTTTCGTGTACAGATGGTAGGAAGTTGGGCAACAGCATGCGTAGCTTGGATTTGTCCTACATGAATGCCATCACCCAGCATTGTTTCTCACTAAATGTCACCCTTCAGATCCATCCCTGACCCACTTGCAAAGATGCTGAGCTGCCTCTTCAGCACAGGAGTGCTCAGGAAATTATGGGGGTGTGACCTCAGCTGGGCTAGGTGAGAATCTAGTGATGATAAAATCAGGTGAGAACACAAAGCAGTGGGAGAAATATGGGCTGATAAAACCAGCCAGTGGGCCTAAGTCTTGTCAGACAAGTGTGGGGTTTCTCCCTTCCCTTTAAGGTCAGACACAGGAAGCGATGGACACAGACATCTGTGAGTCACTTGAGAGTGAGGCACAGCAGACTGATGGGTTGGATTAGCAGGTACAAAATGTGCCTGGGAGACTCTAAAGGAGGAAATGTGGCTGGCGTGCTGAAAAACCCATTGCATGCAGAATTCAGAGCCGTGCACAGACAGGTAATGAGCAGAACCTGCTACCACACGGTGTGAAATAAATACTATTAATACTGTTTGCAGGTGGGGAACAGGGGCCTGGGGAGCTGACATGATTCATGAAAAGCCAGTGCAATAGAACTGGAAGTAATGCTTTCCAGATTAATTTCATTAGTGTACTGTGACTGCTTTGGTACATCCCTGCTCCAGCCAAATAACCAGAGGGTCCTGTGAGGGGGGGAGGCTTCACAGAGAACATCACTCTGCATTCAGGCAATTGTTTTCAGAACCTTCCTTTGTGCCTGTTTATGGTGATCATTTTTGTCTTAATAAATCTGGCCTAGTCCACCTTTCAATCTGCTGTGATTGAGGTCAAATGTTAGGAGCATGCTTTTAGGGAAATGTTTTTGCCCTCATTGATTATGTAGAGCTCTGTCTGTTCCAAAGCTTAGGACACTGTCTGCTTTATAAATGCAATTGAAATTGGTGCTTTGAGCCTCTGCTGTCTGTTGGCTCTCTAGAATTAAATGTTCTTGTGGTCAGAGCGGAAGCCAAGAGTGGTAATGTGCAACACTTTAGCTGCAGCTGCCTGGCTTGGAGACCTCTCAAACTGAAGCAGGCTCTGTGGCCAGTGCCTTCCAGCACGGGCAGAGCCACAGGGCAGGAGGTCCAAACTCAGCCAGACTTTGGTGCTTCTCCAAGTCCCATCTTCTTGTCTCTGACACTGCCAGAGTTTGCAGCAGCATTTCAGTGGGGTGCTCCTAGGAAAGGGTCCTGTGTCTGGTGGTTTCTCAAAGGCAGAGGGATACGAGTTTCAGGTTTCTCCCACCATCTGGAGTTCAGAAATGCTAAGGAGCAGCTGGGCTGCACTGTCCCTGCCTCCCCTGGTGCAGGAGTGATACCACATCCCCACGGAGCAGCTGGGGAGCAGGGGAGGCAGCCCTGGGGCAGAGCTGGAGGGTCTGGCATGTGCACACCTGTGTGTGCATGTGCATCTCATCCCCTGCCAGCTTCCCCTGGCTGAAGAAGAGTCCAGATATACATTTTGAAGAGCCACAGTAGTTTGATTTTGTTTGTTTCCATTTTCAAGTTCTTTGTAACAAAAAGAGCCCGTAATCTTCATTTCAGAGGTGGAATTTGGAATACTTGCTCCTGGATCTGGAACCTGGCATTGTTAAAGGAGATGCTTCAGCTGCTGGAAGGATGAAGAAGAGAGAACTTAGAAAACAAAATTAGTTTATTGAGATAACAAAGACTACACCAGCATCTCTAGGATTCACAGCAAAGAATCATGCTTCAGGTCAGTTTTGGTTTCCAGAAGACAATCTGTTGGTTAATTCCCAGGTCAAAAGGACTCCTTTGAAGACTCTCTGTGCCTTGACCACTTCCATAAAAAGCAGTGTTGAAAGGGTGACGGGTCTGAGCTTGAGCACAGCTCTCTGTGTGCTTAGGCTTAAGAAGAAAAATCTGGTCCATGGACAACCAAGTGTGTAGAGTCTGGTTTCCTGCAGGCTTGGTTTCCTGTCCCACCACCTCCGTAACCCCTGGCTCCTCCATCTCTTCTGAGAAAACTCCTGCAGACACAAAGGGAAGCAGCAAACTGGGGACTGTGTCTGTTCCATGGCATCTCCTCTGAGCTTCCTCCTCTTCTCAGACAGCTCCCCTGCCACACAAACCAAGTGGGAGCTCAATTATCTCAAAGGCTTCAGTCCCTCTTCCCAGCCTGGGTGAGAAGCGCTGATGGATGGAGCGCTGGCTAGGAGAGGTGTTGCTGAGGAAAGACACACTGTGGTGGAGGTCAGCTCCCAAGGAAAAGCACGCTAGAGCAATAATGCAATGCTGCAAGTGTGCCCACAAAGTGCAGCAGCTCTTGGCAGCTCGGTGTGGAATGGAAAGTGCTGCTGCTCCTGTGTGAGCTCGTGACTGCTGAGAACTCCCTGTCCTGTGGGTGTTGCTGAACATCTTCCCCCAGGTCCCTTCCAGGTGAAAGGGAGAAAATGGGGCACATTCCCTGGGGCATGTTGGGATTTTTGGGTTAACTCGGGACATGTGGAGAGGCTGCACAATGGCGCCTCAGTCTTGGCTGAGGCCTTTTGTATTTCTGGAACATAAACAACAAATAACTTTCGGTTTATGACAATCTCAGTATGCATCTATTTACATAGCTGCTGAGTCCATAAATAATTCTCTTTCACACATGTAGGTACACAAAGCTATTGCTGTGCATTTCTCCAGCTTTGAATTTCCTTTCTGAAGAAAATTTAGGCACCTGGATCCAAGCTGACCAGCAGTCCTGGCAGTATTTGGAACTCTAAAACTTAATATTAGAATTTTTGATATCGTTCCCATTTCTTACTGGCAACCAGGAGAAAGCTCGTGGTGTGGAGGATATTAGCAAAATTAAGTGATGGTTGTGACTCGTGTTTTGCCAAGCAGAGACAGATCAAATGCTTTGGGTGGAAAACAAAACCCAGCTCCGACTGACAATAGACTCAGTGCGACGGTCCCCGTGTCCTCGTCCCCGCTGTCGCTCTGAGCGTGTCCCTGGAGCCCCTCAGAGCTCCCCATGGGGTCCTGCCCTGGCCAGCCGGGTCCGCAGGGCCAGGTGAGTGAGTGACCAGCCCGTCTTCCTGGGGCACAGGAGAGCGGTGGCCAAGCAGAGCTAAAAACGAGCCCGGGAGTGCTGAGGCCGCGAGAGCTGCTTTAAAGCACCCTCTTGGTGCCTCAGTTTCTCTTGCTGTGAAAATCGCGGCTCCAAGGGCAGGGCACGGTGACCGGGCTGCGGGGCAGAGACGGGAGGCGGTGGAGACGATGTCCCTTGTCCCCCAGCCTGGCCAGCTGAGGCAGGGCGGCACAGAGCGCGGCGCGGGAGGGACAGAGTTCGGAGCGGGAGGGACACAGCGGCGCGGACAGGTCAGAGCGGCGCGCACGGTTCAGCGCGGTGCCCAGCGGAGCTGTCCGTCGCCGGCGGTGCTGAGCGAGTGGCGGAGCCGCCGCCGCCCGCGGAGCCCCGGTAAGTTGCTGTCGCGGGGAGAGGAGCGGGGACTCCCCCGGGGAAGGCGAGGCGCTGCCCCGGAGGGACGCGGTGCCCCGAGCACCCCCGGGTGGGGCAGGACACGGGTCCCCGCGGGTGTCCCCGGGTGCAGCAGCGCGGGAGCCCCGCGGGTGGCCCGGGGCAAGGGGACGGAGCCGGGGCGGCAGTGGCGGTCCGGGCTGGGTGTCCCGGGCCTGCCCTGGGCGCCGGTGCTGTGTGCGAGCCAGTGACACGCTTTGGGGTGTGAGCAGGGTTGAACTCCCCTGAAAGGGGCTTGCGGGAGTGCCGGGCGGGTAACTGAGGCCAAAAGCAGATTTCACTGTCAGCAGCCCTGGCACAGGAGAACACTGTGATTTTGGGTAGGGGTCCGAGGGCTGCCCGTGCTAACACTGCTGTCTGTCCTTCCCATCCTGAGCTGTGTGCTTCTGCTGCTCTGTGACTTTCTAAAGCCTGCACTATTTGCTAGGTAGGCAACAGTGTCTGAGCTTCTCCTGTGCTGGGAATTGCAGAAATTGATTCCTGCCGTTGACTATTGAAAGAGCCTGGAGGTCAAGAGAGTTTCAAGGCTCATCAGGTTTCTTCCTCCTCTCCAAGGCAGACTCTGGCTTTGTAGCACGTTTGCTGAAGGAAAGCAACTGTTCAAGTCTGGAGGAGAAAAGGGCAAAGCTGACAATCACACAAAATGAAAGCAGGATTTTTCATGTAGACAGAGTGCATGCGATCAGGCCAGTCCAGCCATGCCAGCGTCCTCCCAGGTGCCAGACACGGACGTGGGGTGTGGGTTTGGGTTTAGGTTTGATTCTTCCTGTGAACACAGGAATAAGGGCTGGAATGCAAAATACAAGGGTTTCCTTGTAGTCTACCTGTGGTAGCAGCTGCTTGGAAAACTTCATCTCATTTTGAAGTCTGATTAAATTGAGGGGAAAGGAGCTTTCACAGTCTGTCTCTTCTCAGAACAGCATCTGAAGCAATGGAGCTTAAATCAAATTCAGCAGCTCTGCGTGCCCAGAGAATACGTGGCTGAGCAGTTTGATGTTGAAGGGCTGCTCAGTGCTGGCTGCATCCCTGAGGACAGTCTGGGCTGAATCCCTCCCAGAGGAGTCACAGATTTAGTCTTGACTGAGCACAGTCATGTGTTTGGAATATTTCTGAGTTGGAAGAAAACTCCGGTAGCTGTTTCTGTCAGCAATCGTTGTGGATGTGTTTGGTAGCTGTGCTGATATTTCTGCAGTTTGTGGCTCTCCACTAAAGGATGTCCCTGGGCAGGCATCCCCCACCACATGCTCACCTGAGAGAGCACCTTGATGGGAGGATCCAATTTATGATTTACTTTTGAACACAAAAGGGAGAGCTCTCCATATTTCCGTAAAACTGATTTATCGTCTATGTGTCAGTGACATCAGCACATTGATCACAGCAAGAGATGCATTTTCATCAGTTCTGTATTAGAATGGGAGATGTGTGCTTTACAGGCAGCTCAAGCACAATCATAAAAATAGGGTGTATTGTAAGTAATATGTCAGAAATAGAAATTCCTCTCCTGTGATTATTGGTCCTTTTTGCCAGCCTGATCTCACAGGACCCTTGCAGCTCCCCTGATGTACTGCAGGATGGACACCTGCCAGCGATCTGAAGCAAATCAAATCCTACAAGCTTTGCCAGTTCTCTCCTTTGCTGCATGTGTGCTGAGGAGCAGGAACAATTCCTTCCAGACTGTTTATGCTGGGCCTTGCCCTGTCTCATCACCGTGCAGCTGTGTGGCCACAGTCCCTCCTTTTTGCCTGGCTGTGTTCTCAATACACAGGTGCTTTGCTAAAGCCTTTTGGAGAGGTGATGTGCATGTGCTGTCTTCAGCTTGGCTGCTTCCAAAGGCTCTTGAGGAAGATCAGCTACGCCTAGGGGAGAACTGTGCATTATGAGAAATTCAGGAGTGATTTGCTCAGCTCTAAATGAAGGTTGTTTCCAATTAGGTTAATGAAGAACATCATTCTCATGTCCAGAGTCACTTGGTCTGTACAGGGAGATACAAATCACCCGTCCCTGTACACAGACACTCTGAAAAGCACAGGAGAGTAAAGAAGATAGTTTCCACTGGGCTGTGAAGCATTGAGCATCCAGGGTGGGAGGAGATGAGCCCAGAGCCCCCCTCCATCACTGGCACTGTGCCCTGCTGCCACCATCACCCTGGGGGCTGCCAGGTCAGGGGTGTTCTGGGCTGCTCCAGGCAGCCAGTCCCTGTGTCCAAACAGGGCCCAACATGCTGTGCTGCTGCAGTCACACAAGGCCAGGACCTGCCCAGAGAGCCACCATGCAAAGGCTGATGCTCATCAGTGAAATCTGTGGCTGGAGGAATGACAGTCGAGTGGGATTGGTGGTCTGATCCCATCCCAGGATGCACAGTGCTGCCAGCAGCATTGGCCAGAGGATCCTGCTGGCCAGGAATGTGCCACCGTGTCCTCTGGGGTCTGAAGGAGCTGGGCACTCCTCACCAGCCAGAATTCACTCTCACTTCCATGTGTGTCTTTCTTTACAGATGGGAAATGTGTCCAACACCTCAGTGTTCACCTCCACCTTATCGGAGAGAGAAGACCTGATTTTTGGCACTCTCTATTTAGTCTTTGGTAAGGAAAGATGGCCTGTTGATCCCCAAGTCCCTGCCCAGCTGCCTGCCAGAGACAGTCAGGTCTTTGCAGTCACCGGTGCATCCAGAAGTGTCCAGTCATTAGCAGATTAATTAAACTGACCTTCCCATATTACCCAAAAGTATGGTCTGGTGACAGCATTCCCCTCTCAAGTGAATTTCAAGTGCCTGTTATGGTTTTAAATATTTGAAAAATTGAATAACTTTGAGGAATGTTCTGTAACTCCTACCACAGCCACCTGAGGTGAGACAGGCAAGGGCTCTGCTGCTACCACCAGCTTCGGGTCCATTGAAGGGGATTTGGAGCTCGAGCTGGCCCTTGATTTCAGCAGGAGTTAGAAAAGCTAATAAAATGTACTTAGCACAGATGTGAGATTTGCTCTGTGGGAAAAAATGCCTTCTGAGGCTGGGAAGAAGGATAAGCATCTCAATACTCTGCTCTCCAGTGACTCCAAAGCCTCCAGAGCTCTGGATTTGCCCAGATCCCATGTGGGAGTCCTGTTCCCTGAGGGGAATTTAGTGTTGGCCATTCAGTGGCTTTGGAAGTGGGTTCTTACCATGAGATTTAATTTGCAGCCTAATCCATTAGGGAGGAACTCTTACCCAAAAGCAGCAAAGATCCCCCTTCTGAGGACACTGAAACCTCTTTTCCATGAAATCACAATTGTGTAATGAAAAAGAGAAAGTCCTTATTATAAATCTTAAATCACCACTGTTGATTTAAATACACTAATAGCAAACAAAGAGCCTCCTTTTGTTTAGTCTGGATTTTCCTTGATCTTCATAATGCCTTTCTTCTTGTTTATTTTGTTACCATGATATAGGACAGTGCAGACTCACAGAGGTGACATTGCCAGGAAGAAATTAGGAAGGCCAAGGGGCCCAGCTCCCTGGCCCCACATCAGAGGGGCAGTCTCACAGAGCCCCCGTTATTTATCCAGCTGGGAGGAAGTGCCCCTTGCTCCTTCCAGCTGCAGCAAGTGACTGTGGCCAGATCCTGCACCCGGAGCCCGCTGCAGTCTCATCCCATCTCTGCCCTCCCACCAAACGCCTCCATAGGATCTCAGGAAGGGGAAGGGATCCAATCCAATGTAAAGGAGCTCCAGATGTGCTCACAGAGCTCTGTGGGTCCCATGGGCTCCCCTGCTCAGCCCACCCCAGAGAGGGAAGCTTGGAGCCCTCTCCACCCTCTGTAAACTTCTGCAGTGTTTCCTTCCAGACGTCTCAGGATGCTCCTGGTTCCTTTCCTGGCTCTGTCACACCCAGCACCATTCTCTGCCTCCCCCACAGGCATCATGTCCCTGTCTGGGAACTCCCTGCTGCTGCTGGTGGCCCATCAGAAGAGGTCCCTGCTGAAACCTGCCGAGCTCTTCATCGTCAACCTGGCCATCAGTGACCTGAGCATGACGGTGACGCTCTTCCCCTTGGCCACCTCCTCCTTCTTTGCACACAGGTACCTCCTGGAGCGGCTCTGCACTGGCCAGTGGCCCGGTTTGCCGACTGTCTGGGAGCCAGGAGATCCCTGGCAGTGCAGAGGGACTCAGGGTGGCACAGGGACGCATATGAGCTGCCAGCCAGCCGTCCCACAGCACGTGCTTTGCTGCTCCCCGTCCCTCCAGTTCCTCACACAGACCTGCTGCCAAAGGGCTCTGGTGGCGGCTGTCCAAGCTGGCGCCGCAGGGGTGGGAGCTGCTGCGGGTCAGGGCAGCTCCTGCACCCCCAGCTCCCCCCATGTGCATCTTTGGGGTGCTCAGGGAACAAATCAGGGGCCGGGTCATGCCCATATGTGCTGGTCAGGTGCTGGTTCCTGTGCAGCCCGTTGGAACCTCCCCACGTGTGCCCAGCTCTGCTGCAGCAGTGGGAGCAGCCGCTGGGAAGCTCCCACCCAGAGAAGCTCCAGTGCAGCCGGGGCAGGGCTGGCGGGGAGGGCCGGGCTCACCGCAGGCTCTCCTTGCAGGTGGCTCTTTGACCAGGCCGTGTGCACGCTCTACGCCTTCTGCGGGCTCCTGTTCGGGCTGAGCAGCCTGGCCAGCCTGACGGTGCTCAGCACGGTCTGCTGCCTCAAGGTCTGCTACCCGGCATATGGTAGGTGCTGGGATGTGTTATCCGATCCTCACTCACACCCCTCTCCCTTAGCAGGGCCCTTTCCTTTTAATGAGCCAGCTCCACCTCTTCAGGGAAAGCTTTGCCCCAGGGCAACCTATTCCCAGTCAAAATTTAGTCACAGAATCACAGAAACAAGTTTAGGCTGGAAAATATTATAAAATCATTGAGTCCAGCTGTTACCACAGCACTTCCAAGTCCAGCATTAAACCATGTCTCCAAGTGTCACATCTGTGTGGCTGTATCACAGCAGATTGTAGGTTTTTGAATGTCCACACACAGACTTGAGCTTAGGCTAGAACAGACTGCAGCTGGGAAGCCGCAAACTCTGGCAGAGCGGCAAGAGCTGCTTTCCCTGGTGGGAGAGCCATAGGCTAAATGTATTTAATTCACTGAACTAATTAATGCAGGAGGGCTGGGTTTGCAGTGCTACATTTCATGTCTGTAGCCCTGTTTTCACCTGCATGTCCTCCACAGAGCTAAGGTGAATGATTGCACTGCAGAGAGCACCTGAGGAAGTGAGGGAGCCCATGGATGTTGCTTACACAGCTCCTACTCCGTTTAAAGTCCTTAATTTCCTCAGCTCAGCTGCTAATCCTCCCTCTAGCACTTATCTTCAGAATAGACTTTCCATTAAAGACGAAAAATAGAAACAAAATGGGAAATTATAGTATCAGTTTGGTTTGCAGACCAGCACCCCAGGGTCCCTCCTATCCCTCTCTCCCCCAACTCACTGCCCGTGTGCTCAGAGTCAGTGACTGCTGCCAGCCACCAGCGTGTCCCCAGCAGCTCTCAGTGCCCCAAGGACAATGCTGGAGCAGAGTCACCTTGGTTATGTGCCAGCACAACAGCTCAGGAGGTGGCTAGAAAGGTGGGAGGAAAGATGAAGATGTAAGCTGGCTGTGAAAGGCAGCCCAGTGGCAGTGGCTTTTCCCTGCACAGCCTCTGCCCTTGATCAGCCAGTGCTTGGCAGCCTGGCACTTGGGGTTTATCTACAGCCCAGCCCATCTTCTGTGAGGAAGCGCACAGTCAAATTGTGCTCCTAGTTGCTTAGTTTCAAAGCAAGATGTTATTGTATGCATGTCTGAAGATACAGCACTTTACTCTTAGAAGATCAGAGAGTTTGAGATTCCATGGGGGTTGGGACAAAACCAAAACCAAAACTTATTTCCCAGAGCTTCACTCTGCAGGGAGGGAAAGGTCCCTTGAGTGGCAGGGTCTGGGTGGCCTGGGGGAGCCATGGCAGGGTCTGGGTGGCCTGGAGGAGCCATGCCACGGTCTGGGTGGCCTGGAGGAGCCATGGCAGGGTCTGGGTGGCCTGGAGGAGCCATGGCAGGGTCTGGGTGGCCTGGGGGAGCCATGGCAGGGTCTGGGTGGCCTGGAGGAGCCATGGCAGGGTCTGGGTGGCCTGGGGGAGCCATGGCAGGGTCTGAGTGGCCTGGGGGAGCCATGGCAGGGTCTGGGTGGCCTGGGGGAGCCATGGCAGGGTCTGGGTGGCCTGGGGGAGCCATGGCAGGGTCTGGGTGGCCTGGGGGAGCCATGGCAGGGTCTGGGTGGCCTGGGGGAGCCATGGCAGGGTCTGGGTGGCCTTGAGGAGCCATGGCAGGGTCTGGGTGGCCTGGAGGAGTGCCTGGCCCTGTGCTGGACCCCAGCAGCTCCCTGGCTCTGTGTGTGCCTCGGGGGCAGCTCCCTGCCCTCTGCCCCTGGCCCACGGGAGCCTCCCCACGCCGCAGGGAGCAGGTTCTCGCACGGCCACGCCATGGGGCTGCTGCTGGCCGTGTGGGCCTACGCCCTGGCCTTCGCCGCCGCGCCCCTGGCCCGCTGGGGCAGCTACGGCCCCGAGCCCTACGGGACAGCCTGCTGCGTCACCTGGGAGCCCTCCAGCAGGGAGGCCACGCTCTACATCCTCGCCCTCCTCATCTGCTGCTACCTGCTGCCCTGCCTGCTCATCCTGGTGTCCCACGCGCTGATCCTGTGGACGGTGTGGGCGTCGCGGAGAGCCCTGAGGCGGCACACGTCCCCCCGGCGTGGGAACCGCGGCCTGCACGGGCTGCTCCTCAGGGTACGGGTATGGGAAATGGGGCTGCTCCTCAGGGTACGGGTATGGGGTCAGGGGCTGCTCCTCAGGGTGTGGGAATGGGAAATGGGGCTGCTCCTCAGGGTACGGGTATGGGGTCAGGGGCTGCTCCTCAGGGTACGGGTATGGGAAATGGGGCTGCTCCTCAGGGTACGGGTATGGGGTCAGGGGTTGCTCCTCAGGGTACGGGTATGGGGTCAGGGGCTGCTCCTCAGGGTATGGGAATGGGAACTGGGGCTGTTCCTCAGGGTACCGGGATTGGGGGCTGTGGGGTCACGGGGTCCCCTGCCCAGCCCACTGCCCATGTCAGGTGAACAGCAGGGTCCCTCCTGCCCAGCGTCCGCTGTTCCTGATGACTTCTGCAGGTGTCTGTGTCAGTGTGGGTAACAACACATTGCTCCTCATTTAAAGTCATTAGGTGGAGGAGTTTTCATTTTAAATTACATTGGAAAAGATCATAAAGGAGCTTGCATGAGTCATTGTTCCCCAGACTACAAGCTAATACTATAATTTACCAAGAATATGTAAAAAACCCCAAATAACCTTTTAAAAACACAGCATGAAAGAAAACAACTTGCAAGCCTGGCTTCAAAGGGGAGCTACATCCATTCAGGGGAGGGGGACTGAGCACAGCCCATTTCCAGGCTCCCCAAGCCACACAGGTTGCTGGAGGGATTTGCAGCGCTGCCAAAAGCTGAGCTGGTCCCACCAGGTCACTGTGTCCTTTGTAGCCATCTGCCACAGCAGGCAGAGGCCGTTCCAAGTTCCCCAGGTGGGGCAGGGCGTGAGTGGCCTGAAGCCCAGGTCTGTGCACGGGCTGTGCTGCGTTGCTGCCCTGCTCTCCGACATTCCAGTACAGGTCCAGAAGGCTGAGCACCTTTCCCTGGGGATGTGAGGGCTGCTCAGGGTCCTGCTGCATGTGGCTGAGTTTGGGGGGTGTCAGCATCCCCCGAATGCTGCAGGAGGCTCACGGTGTCCCCATCTGCCTCTGTTCCTTCCCCAGCTGAGCCTCGCCGTGTGCCTGGGGTTCCTGGCTGCCTGGACTCCCTACGCCGCTCTGGCGCTCTGGGCCCTGCTCGGGGACGCCAGCCAGGTGCCAGCGCTGGCCTTCGTGCTCTCGGCCGTCTTTGCCAAGTCCTCGACGCTCTACAACCCGCTGGTGTGCCTGCTGCTCAAGCCCACCTTCTACAGGTTCCTCTCCAGGGACAGGGCTCCTCTCCTGCAGGCCCTGCGCACGCTGCTGTGCGGCGGCTGCGGGGGCACCGCGCTCCAGCCCGGCCGGGCCCGGGGCCGCGGGAGCTGCAGCGATGTTCCTGAGCGCTGCAGGACCTGCCCCAGGTGCTGCGCTGCCCCCCGGCTGCCCGGCAGCCCTGCCCAGCCTGCGGGCCTGGCTGTGCTGGCCGCCGGAGCTCAGCCGGGGCTCAGGAGCACGGTGCGGGCGATGGTGCTGCTCACACGGAGGTGGTCAGGCCTGGGCACTGCCAGCGTGGCAGGAGAGGCCCTGCCCTCAGCCATCGCCAAGGACCTGCTCTGAGCCCAGCCCTGCCCAGCTCTGTCCTAGCAGAGCAGTTGTACACTAACCCAAGGGCAGCATTCTCTCACCCCCCGTGCCCAGTGGGTCCCAGACGTTCCACACCTGAAGTGACATGAAGATGCCAGACCAACCCCTCTGGTTTGGCTCCTGCAGCTCTGAGCCTGGTGTTTGCACTTGCGAAAACAAGAACACCCCGGTGCCTGAGAGGTGCCCAGAGTGCAGCCCAGGGTACAGTCTCTCCTGCAGTTTGCTCTCTGGGCCTTTGGCCTTTGTTTTTCCAAGCTGGTGCTCCGATGGCCAAGTAGGAACTTGGTTGTCTTAAAAATTGTGCCTGGCAGGGCGGGCTGGGGGCCAGGAGGCACCAAGGGGAATCTACCTCCAGTGCCAGCTCCTACAGCCCCTGCAGCCACCTCCTGTGCTGCTGGGCAGTGGGACTGTCCACACAGCTACCTCACCTGGGGTAAGGAAGCACCTCCCTATGGGTCCCTGGGACTGTTCTCTGTGCTGGCTGTGCAACCCTGCTCCCTCCACTGGAGTGGAAGCCACCACTGTCCCACAGACAGAAATGGGAGCTTGCCTTTAGAGCAAGGATTTGGGGTTAAGTAATCCTGGAGTGAGTCGTTGCAGTCCCAGGGAATGATCAGCAGGCTGGGAATGGCAAATCTGTGGGTGAGCACCACGCTGGAGAAGGGACAGCGGCCGCAGGGTGTTCCTGGTGCTGGGACAACGGGGCAGCTCGTGCCAGCTGCACAGGGCAGCAGCTGCCTGGGCTGCAGCATCCTGAGGGATTGTAGCTGGCTTTGGAGATCAGTGAGGGCAGCACACCCGTGGGTAGAGCCTGGGACAAAAAGGAGCAAGAAACTTGTGCCAGAGCCTGCTGCAAAGCCATGCACAGGATAACCCCACCTGGAAAGCTCCCTGTGCCCCATCCCCAGCCCTCCAGAACACGAGGGGATCACACAGTGCCTCCACTGACCATTCCTCATGTTCCACCTGTCATTTCTAAAGTAAATTCTCTCATGCAATACCAGCGTCTGACTCAGTTCAGCTCCGTGCTGGCAGCTGTGCTCCAGGATAATGGGAATGAGGATGGGGATGGTGCAGAGTGTGCCTGGGGCCAGGGCAGGGCCAGGCTGGGTGCCACGGCACAGCCACGCAGAGAGGGGCACAGCCCATCAGCTGGGCATGGGCACGTGGCACCAGCAAACCCCCTCTGCCCTCGTGCCCAGTGCCACAGCCGCGCTGTGCCCGGCAGCACCGGGAGCCTGCCACAGCCCTGCATGTCCCTCGGGCCATCCTGGGCCATCCTGGGCCATCCTGGGCCATCCTGCTGCTGCCCATCCAGAGCAGCCTCCAGAAAGGGACCAGGGGCTGATTTCCCCTTGGAGGACACAGACACGAAGCTGCTGCCATCTCCTGGGGGCTCTCAGGGCATGGCCACCCCGGGACGGACGGGGACCAAGGACTCACCAGCCAGGCTGGGCACTGGGCTGTGCCAGGCTTGGGGACAGAGCGCTGGGTCCCTGCTCCGCCTGCCAGCCCCTGACTGATGGGTTTGGCTCTGCTGCCTAAAAATCCAGTGCTCCAGAGATCATTTAAAGAAGACAGGAGAAAGATAATGACCTGCCAATCCCTCAGGTCCTTTATTACTCCAGAAAAGCTCCAGAAAAGCTCCAGATCAGTGTTTTCATCCCACAGGTCAGTGTGAGCATGCCCAGCACTGAGAGCCCCAATACTGGGGGTGTTTATTCTCCATTCTCAGACTCTCCTGCTGCCAAGGGCCAGCATTTGCAGCCACCCAGCAAACCCCAACCGGTCCAACAAACTCCATGTGCTGTGGCTGGGCCAAACAGTCAGTCCAGGGTCTGGCACTGCCCAGGGCCTCCTCTCTGCCAGGCTGGATCCGTCCCGAGGGGCACAGCACAGCTGGGGCCAATGTAGCCGTGTCTCCAGCTGGGAATGGTGCTGACAGCTGCCATCGATTACCTGAGGATTAGAGACAGCCCCCTCTCTCTTGGGCAGCTCCCCTGGTGCTGCTGGTGGGCTGAGCCTGAGAAGAGGGTGGTGGCTTCACCCTCGGAGCTGAGGCCCAGCAGGGTTTGGAAGGGGGCTCCTGACTGCAAGAACCAATTTCTCTGGGTTTGGTCACGCTGCAGTGGGAGGGAAGGGAGTTGGGGGCTGCAGAGCTGCTCAGTGAGAGCCTGGCCCTGGAGCAGGAACAGAGCCACAGCTGTCTTGGGGTGGGATTGGTGCCAGGGGGTGCACTATGGGCGCTGCATTTCCCACTCTGTGCTGGCTCACTCGGGAGTCTGAGGGCACAGCTACAGCTCCAGGGACACCGTCTGTCCTGGGAAAGGAAAAATGGGGAACGAGGTGGTTGTCAAGGAAAATCAGCAAAATCATAAATGAGTGTGAAAATCAGACAGCAGAAATTTCTTCCAGTGGTTCTGAGCTATGGAGCTTAATGTATTGTTTGAGGGAAAGTGAAGTCTTAACTCTGAGTTGTGCAATGTGGTGATATTTTAGTGCAGTTGATTTTTAAATAGCTCCCCCACCCCCCATTGCTCCAGCTTCATTGCCTCAAATGATTTAATTCCTTCTGCCTGTGGTGGTTAATTGAAGGTAAAAAATGCTTCCAGCTTGGGCTCTTTTCCTGGTGTTGTCCAGGGGCAGGGCTGGGAGCAGGACCAGCCTCCCCAGCAGCTCTGTGCTCCAGCAGGGCTCCCAAAGCTCATCCATCTCCTGCTCTGGTCTGAAGGGTGAAGCCCTGATGAAGATGCCATCAGCTCAAACCAGAGCTGCCCTCAGTAATGCCCAGTGAGGCTTTGCAATCAGCCCCTTCTGCACCTCCAAAATTGGCTGCTGCACGAAGCTGAGAGTGCACAGGCCCCTGGTCCTGTGCTGTGTCCCCTCCTGTGGCCCCATTGCTCTCAAGGGCTGGGCAGCCTCAGCCTGTGCCACTGACCCTTAACTGCAGCCCCACAGGCATGGGGAAAAGCCAAAAGGTGTTTAATCAGCACAGGTCAGAGTTCTGCTCTGGCTTCCCAAAGGCTGAGCTCCTGAAGGGCAGGTAAGGACTCCTGGTTGTGGCAGCTTTGGAATTAGGCTGTGGAAAGAGCCCAGAGGGGCTTTGGTGGGTAAAGCAAAGGAGCATCTCTGCAGCCTGGAGGATCAGTGAGGGCTCACGGAGCAGCAGCACCTGGGGCTCTGCAGGCAGCAGCCTCTGCTTCAGCTGCTGGGGTGCTTAGCTGAGAACATTCAGAAATCAAGTTCACTCTTGCACAGGTCTGCAGATCCAAGTTAGGATGGAGGAGTTGTGGGAAGAGGGTTAGGGTTTAATACTGGTCTGATAAAATAGGAAATTATCTAAAGCAACTGCCAGGCAAGCCAATAAAGAAGAATATTTATTTTCTAAGCATATTGAGTGAACAGCTCCAAACAGTGAGATGACTGACAGAAAAGCCATTGTATTGATAAATGAATATAAGCATTGGGCACTATGGTAAAAACCTCTTTTGGTTCCAAAATGAGTGAGTTAGCTTTGCTCTCTCAGGACACACGCTTAATTCCAAGTTTTGACAAACGTAATATTATGTTAAGTTTTAGAATAGTTGGTTTTAAACCCAATCAGCCCCAGCGTCTCCACCGGAATCGCTTCAGAGCGATTCTCTCCGTTCGGTCCCGCCGGCCGCCGCCAGAGGGCGGCAGCGAACAGGGCACCGGGAGCGGCACCGGGAGCGGCACCGGGAGGGACCGGGAGCGGCACCGGGAGCGGCCCCGGGAGCGGCCCTCGGGCACGGCAGCGGGACTGCGGCATTGTGCCACCCCCGGTGTAACAGCAGCTCTGCCACCGAACACCGGAGAAGCTCTCAGGGACCTGCCAGCAGCTCCTGGGCGTAAAGGTGAGAAAGGCAGTAGGAGCGATGGGTAACTGAAGTTTAATTCAGTGTGCTGGGGTCTAGAAGGGTGACCAAAAGGCCGAGGTTCACACAGATCCCCCATGGATGAAACAAGCACCCATGGCTTTCACAGCCTGCTCAGCCCCAGCTGTGCATGTCCCAGCTCCGGGACAAGCAGTGAGGCCCTTTCCAGGCAGGGGAAAAGATGTGGTGTTTTAAAAAACTGCTCAGGCAACAGGTTCAGGATTCTGAATACATTCTTGAACTTTTATTCTCTCGGTAGGTAAGCAGTAGATTAAAAAGCTCAGTAGCAAAACCAGACCAAAACTAAGTCTCACATCTTCAGAAACAAACATGCACATTTGCATGTCAGATTTGGGTGCTGAACTGTAATTCACATCCTGAGAGTGGATATGCAAATGACCAAGGAGGAATTTGGCAGTGGGAGCAAACTGCTGCATGTGTCACCACGGCAAACATGTAACAAACACGTTCAGGTGTTGGCAATGCCGAGCAAACACTGGGCCATGGAGAACAAATGCAGTGAGAACACAGATTCTGAAACAGTGTAAGCAGAAGAGAAAAATGGGACAGCTTAATGGAAGCTGTTTGGCACTTCCCAGCAGAGGCTGCTTCAGCCACGTGCAATATTAATCTTTCTGTACCTGGATTAGATTTTGAAGGCTCTTTTTCCTCATGTATGCCCTGCTTTTGCTTCCACTGAAGCTTAAAAATTCCACTGGTGAATTCTGGAGTGTTAGGGACATTTCATAAATTAGGCAAAACAGAAGCTGCTCTTTTCTAAGATTTGAAGCCAAAGTGTCAGCAAGGAGCAACTGCCAATTATAGAAACCCAACTGCAACTGGCTTTAGCCAAAGAAAAGAAGCTACAATTTCAAACGCAGTTCTGTGCTGTCACAGACCCCCATTTCCCCAAAACCATGCTATAATCAGTACTGTGGATCAGATCCCTTACTATAAAAACTGAAAAGTCCCATTAAACAGAAATCAAGGATTTCTTAAGTGACAAAACTACATTTTCAGAGGCGATTCCCTGTATGTGCAACATCTGCTCTTGTCAAGGTATGCATCTTTTCTGGGTTCAAAATGTGCAAATTCCATAAATTATACATTTCCTCCAGTCAGATTCCCTTACTAGTGCTGAAACAAATTCACAGTATAAACTGTCAAGACTCTTCATGCTGTGAATGAATATATTTATATATATATATATAAAAGGTAAAGTGCAATTTGTTGTTTTGCAGAGCCACACACGGCCCTGTCCTGCAGCGTGTGGTCCCAGCAGGTTTTGGGATGGGAACAAGCCCATCCCCGTAACAATGTCATCGTTCTATGGCAGATGGTTCTGCCCTTCATCGGGCTGCCTGGAATTTGCTGCGCAGTGAAGTCTGAGCAGAAGGCTCTTCCTTCAGCCCGCCCCGTGTCTGACCCTCGTGGGTTTCCCTTCCTGGACAGTGACAGCAGAGCTGTGGGTGTCACCTAACAAGGAGCACAAGACTGCAGTGCAGGAGCCCAGCCCCGGCCCAGCGCTCCCGTGCAGCCCGGCCCCGCGGGGGGCTCAGCGCGCCCCGGCCCCGCTCTGCTGCAGCAGCTCCTGCTCGTCGTCCTCGGAGCCCGAGGGGCCCTGGCGCACCTCCTCGTACCACTTGTTGGTCAGGGTCTTCATCTGGATGCGCCCGTCGTGCAGGTCCTGGGGCAAAGCAAAGCACAGCATTTCACCTGCCGGGGCACTGCGGGGCCAGGGCTGGGCACGGCCCTCGGGAAATCATCTGCTCCTGCCCTGAGCACCACTGCCCTCTGCTTCCCAACAGAAAACATTAATTACTGCTACAGATGACAGCTTAGGTGATGGGTGTTTTTACCTGTGTTCTCTAGACAGTCCTGCTCTGTGTTTCAACAATCCTAATGCTGTCTGGAGGGCCTGGCTTCGACTCTCCCCCTCATGCTCCCAGGGACACTGGGAAGCTTGTGGCCTGCTGTGGTGATTCACGTGCTTATTTTTCCAGCCTTTGGTCACAATCTGGATGGCAGCCTGTGCTTTTGGCTACCAACTACGAATCAGATGCTTACTTTGGTTTCTTGATTCCTTTCTGGTTTTGCAATAAATGACTTTAGTTTTTGTAGGAAAGTGCTGAAATGGTACTTTTGAAAAGTACAAAACAAGAGGAAAAACAGTACTTTTGAGCAGGCTAGGAAGACGGAATGTGCACTTACACAAAATTATGAACTCCACAGCCAAAATGCTTCCATGGGAAATTGGAAAAACAGTGAATTCTGTGACTAAGGAGCCTCAGATTTCTGAAGCGTGGGAGTGAAAAAGGCACATTATTTACACCTTGGGGCGACTCAGTGTTAAGTTACAGGTGTTGTTTTGCATGTACAGCCCCAGAGCCCTGTCTCTGGGAAGTGAGCAGTCTGGAAAGCACAGGGTGCAATGCTGGCGCCGATTTCCAAGATACAAACTGCACTCTGCAGCAACAGCACAGCTCCAGAAGTCACAGGACCACTGACAGTAAGAGGCAGGAACTGTGTGTGACAGCTCTTTAAAAACTCTGCCCGAGTGGCAGCAGCTTTTTCTAGCAGCCAGTGACTCCTGATGCCCTTCATGGCTCCCTACACGATTAAAGGCGAGTTCTGCAAATCCCTACACCAAGTTTAACTGGGGGAGCTCTGAGATGCTCATTTAATGCAACTTACAGAGCAGCTGCTCATTACAGCTGCTCTCTCTCTGCATGAGCAATACACAGATGTCCCACTGTCCCCACATGTCGTGTGGCTGCACTATGTGCCCTGTGTGGTACTGAGGACAACCACCAATTCGACCAGTTTCTCTTCTTCAAGAAAATAAGGAAGACTTACTTCTTGTGTGAGTCTTCTGGTGAAGAAAGGATTCAAATACTCCACATCAAGCCGCATAAACCCTTTGAGGTTCTGGCGTTTTATGTACTGGGCCTCATATTCCTCCTCTGTGAGCTCCGACAAATGCTCAGATTCTATGGTGTTTCCCTAGAAAAATCGCAAAGATGGAATAACCGAGAGAAGTGGCAGTCACCCCACCAACTTGCTTCAGCCCCTGCTCTGTGGTGTCCCTTGTCACAACCAGTTGTCATGCTGGAACAATATGGAATTGATCCCCATCCCAGCCTTGCAGGGCTTAGCGCTGTGAGTCTGTTCAGCCATTGAATCCCAGAGCCACTTAGTTCCCTTTCCATGCTGAAAGGGAAACGACCTCAAATGTTCCATGTTTTGTATTGTCACTATTGCTGAGAACAGGTTTCTACTGTGCAGGTTTTCACGTGTGAGCTGGACAATGCTTTAATCCAGCAAGCACCACTGCTGTCATTGTCCCACTGAAAATGAGCCCTGTCAAACACAACCTGTCCCTGCACTCTGCCTGCACCTCCTTGAGTGGACAGTGCAAGGTCATTCTAAAGACTACAACCAACCTCATGCAAAGAGAAAATGTTCTTAAATCCTCCAGAACAATACCCTGCATATACTTTTCAATGGTTTAGAGAAAAGCAGGCAAAAAATGTTCTGTGATACTTATTATTCTCATCTTTTGCACAAGAGGTTCCAGAGTGGCTTTTGGCTTTGTCAGATCTCTTGCTTTGCCAGAAACTGCTTTAAAATGAAGTCCAGTCAGAGGGGGGGCTATTGTTATGACCTTCTCATGGCCTCTGAATTTTTAAAAATAATTGCCATCTGCCTTTTATGATTAATTTCCATCTCACACTGCAGCAACTACTTTCTCTCTGTATATGACTCAATCCTCTATCATCTGCTTTATGCTTTTCCAGGGATTACTTTATTTTATATAGATCAACCTGTAATTGGATTGAACTAATGGACTATTTCTCCTCCCCTTGTCCAAACACTAACATTTTGTATAAACACTAACCAAACTCTGTCTTTGGGATATTTTAAAATTATATTGCTTGGCTTTGTCCTACTACCCTGGCTTTTTCTACTGCCTTCATCGTACTTTTTAGTAAAAAATCATGTACTAGTCCTGAAAAATGTCTGAACTGGAAAAAACTCCCCACCCAAACCCCAGTGATGCTGTGAATGAAAGTCCAGACAAACCATCTTCTCTGTCTTGCTAAGATTGACGTCCTTCTTGCTCCTCTTGCGTGGTTTGGAGTCCTCAATGTCCACGAGCCTGATGAGGGGCATGGTTCCCCCTCCCAGCAGCAGGATGGTGAAGAGCACGATGATGATGGTCGTGGTGCCGATGAGCTGCCGCTTCTCGATGGGCTCCAGGCCCAGGTGCAGGCTGAGGGCATAGGGAATGGCACCACGTAATCCTCAGGGAGAGAAAGGGCAGCAAGGGAGAGTCACCAACAGCAGCACCTGAGCACCCCGAGAGCCCAGCAGCAATTCTCCACCCTCCAAAGGGCCTTCACAATCCTATGCCATGCCCATTATCTACCATTTGGCTGCCACTCTAAACGAGCCTGAGCATTTCAGACATTCTTGGTCAAACTGTGAAGCTGCTGGGTCTAGAGAGACAAGCAGCCTCCATGTAGAAAAGCTCCTGTGGGGCTCACCAGAGCAAAGTCCTCCAGCACAAAGGGGAAAGAGAACATTTCCTTACACTTGGGTAACAGAATAATGAAATGTTCAGCTGAGTTTTTCTCAACCAATGAGAAACTGGTTCCTCCTCGAGTAGGCCACACAATGAAAGAGATAAAACATTTTTTCTGGTTCTCAGTATTCTGAGCTTTAACTTACCACTAAACCACATGATAAACATCATTTTGGGAGTGATTTTATGATCACGGAAAAAGTTGAGTAGGTAGGAAAGTGGAAAAATATTCACTGCTCTACCAAAGAGAACCAGCACCTGAAAAACAGAAATAAAAGCAAAAGACCATTTGATGTGTTACATCCACGAGGCCCCAGTTGCAGCTGGTTTACAGGGCAAGGTGAATATGTTCTTTTTGCTCACAGGCAGGTGTGCTGCTCCATGAACAGAGAGAAACTCCTCAGCACAGGGCATTGTGGAATTTTGCTCCTGAAACATTTTGTCTGCTTAACTGAAACTAAATCAGACCTGTCACTGATGGAGACCAAGTTGCTTTACTTATAATAAATAAATGGAACCCAGGAGACATTCCAGGGAGACCAAGAAGTACTTTGGGTAAAAGTGCTCCTCAGTTCAGTTCCTTTAATCACTCCCTTGGTGCAGCAGCCAAGAGGTAATAAGGTATTTCTATTGTCCCCCTGTTGCTCAGAAAGGCCAGGAGCCAAACAAATACACGTCAGCCTGTTTCTCAACACATCACATGGGTAAGGCTATAAAACATACCCCACACTGAAGCAACACTTTTGAGAGCAGAGAAGAAAAAAAGGAGACTATTGATTTAATGGCAAACAATTAACAAACACTGAGAAAACTTTAACTCAGAAACAGGCAAGGTTTTCTCAGAGCATTGTTTTTAAGCTCCACTACAAACAGACCTTGATAAGGTAAATATCCTAGAATTAGTCAGCAGGATCCTTGAAGGGCTGTGCTGTTTTCCTTTATGAATCATCCCAAAATTACACAATTGCATCATGCCTGAGAGAGCAATGGCACCAGAAGGAAGTGTCCCACCTTAGATATATATTAGCTAGGGAAGTTGTGTGCAGTGCAGGCAGAGCAGTTCCCTGTGCTGATATCCCTGTCTGGGGAAGCTGTAGATAACAATCCTTCCCTTGAACCATGCACTGAATGGGCCAGTGTACACTGCTGCACACAGCTGGAAAGGAACCCACATTGCCCTCACTGCACTCTGAAAAAGGAACACAATTCTCCTGCTGATATTAAACCATTATAATGGCAACAGGTGGGGCCAAGCCCCACGTGAAACGTGATCCACAGAGTCACTGCACTAAGGCACGCTGAAATGGGTTTAAAAACAAAAGAATTAGGAAAAGAGTCAGAGAATTTTTTATAAAAGCCTATAAATTATAACAATTATTCTATAATATTTTAACTGTAAGGTGTTTCCCCCCTCCCCAATACCAAAAATGCATCTAAAAAGATATGGAAGGAAGCAAATACCTACTATGCACCAGATGACAAAGGACATTTCAAACTTGTGAGGAAAACTAAAAATTGACAGGCCAAGAAATGCAAAAACACACGTTTCTGAAAAAGAGAAATCACATTTAAATAAACAATTCTAGAAAACCTTTTCTACTCCTGTTATTAATTACTACATACAGTACATAAAACAGGATCTCCTGACCAAACCCTGGAGAGCTGCTGGTGCTCACTAAGGAGTGGTTAAGCTCCCTCTGCAGCAAAGCCACTCCCTGATCACACTGCATCCTCCTGCAAACAATACAGAATTCCTTCATGGCAGCCCCCAGAAACCAGGGACATGTTTGTAATGCAGGAACATGTCATCTCTTCAAAGGTTTGGTTTGCAAAAGGAACTGGAAAGGCTCTAGGACTGAGCTGCTTGTACCAATACTTCCAAAAACCTCCATATGTAAAGTTGCTGTTTTTGCAAGTAGCTTTTTATATTAAAAAACATAAAAAATACCATTCAACCCCCATCTCCTAGGACTAAAAACAGACTAGAGGAACATAGGAGTCAGTGATCTCTATTTGGCCATCAATCTTATGGCAAATCTTAGCAGGAGTCTGCAGGATGGGAGAGAGATTTACTGCATGTTTTATCCAGTGTGGCAGGAAAGGTGACTTTTGAGTTCCTTCCAGCCTCCACTCTCAGGAATTCTTCTCTTAAAGACAAGGACCGTGGACACACAAATGCCTGGATGCAAAGTCACACCTCTGCTGCTCCCAACAGAATCACAGTTCCATGCAAGTGAAATTTTAAAGGATTAATACTAGATTTAATAGCAGGCAGCACCTACCACACATGAAAGCCACAGTTCTGAGTGTCTGCTGCATCAGGATCTGTGTCACTGGGGACAGGTTGTGGTGAGTGTAGTGAGACATCACAATGCCAGAGAACAGGATTGCCATGATACCTGTGGGCAAGAACGGGGCAGTCAGCACAAGACTCTGCAAGGATTTACTGCTGAGACCCTCCAGAGTAACCTTCTCACAAGGCAAAACCTGCTTCTACAGCAATACAAATATTTTAACATATCAAACAGAGTGGTCAGAACTCATTTTGCTACTCACCTGAGAGTGAGATCCCTTCTGCAAGTCCATAAGGAAGGTAAGCAAAGATAATCATCATCCCAAATTCTAGGGAAGGTGTCTTCCTTAAATCAATGTGCTTTAGTACTTACACACAGAAATGTTATGGAAAAAGTAAATTAAAAATAAATCAAAGAAATATTTTGATGTGTTCATTCCATTACAAAACAATAATTACACTTAATGTACTTTTCTACTGAACAACCAATAAAATCTACATATTGGCCTTCAACTCAAGTACGGAAAGATTAGTAATTTCTTATGAGAGGAATGTTTCTTATAGAAGCTACTGCTGGTAGAAGTCTGTCAGAAGACAGAGCTAGACACAGAAAAAGATCTCTTATCAATGTGTCTCTACAATACTGATAAAAACAGGTAAATCAAATACTTTTGAGGCACAAGTAACTCTAAAGGGCAAACAAGCTGCTTTTCTCTTTGACTTAGTATAATTTAGATATGAGTCAAAGAAGTGTTGAACATCTGTCTCCCTCTTTTGTTGTGATGTATGGAATAATTTCAAAGTTTTTGAATTAGGCTGATGAACCAAAAGGGGAAATAAGTGTGTATTTAATAAAACATTCTCTTCCTGTTGTTTACAAACCAAGTGTTTGGCAGTGTGTCCCAGCCGATCCAAGCACAGCTGCACAGCCCAGCGCTCACACAGTGAAGTCAGAGCTAGCATTAAACCAGCCCAAGAAGTAACAAAGGTGTCTGGGCCACAGCAAACAGCCTTCCTGATCTCAGCACAGCAGCTCCTGGGCTGTTTAGCAACCAATTCATGGAAGTGGAAGAGGCAAAATATAACCCAGGGTAAATCCAAACAGAACAGCGTCTGCATTTCAGCTGCCTGCACATGATCCATAGGGACAAACGAGCTGGGCTGACTCAAAGGCCCCTGGGAAAAGCAGCTTTTTTTTCTTTTTAATTAACTGTTTTGTGTATGTAAAGAAGAAGCCATATGCTTGTTAAAATGGATTGGTATTGAAATGGAATTAATATATTTTGAATTTACAAAACAATTACTGTATCTTATAACACTCCAATGCACATAAGCTATTATACAACATTTCAGACCTTAATTATGTTCATAAAAATTTGATGCCACTTTTAATACACTCCCATGCACACTAACATAAAACCAAAATAATGTCTAGTAAGAAATATCCTCTAAGAAATGCTGAAGAAGATGGGGAGAAAAATACTACGAGGATGTTGCAGTTCACCAATGTATACATATATATCACCAAAATTAAAAAAGGATATTAATGCAGAAATAAGACCAGTAAGTGTGCCAAGTGCTGCAGAGCCAAAGAACATCTTGAGAAAGTATCCCAGTGCCTGTAGAAAGGTTTGCCATCCACTTACATCTGACATATTTTCCCTTGTCAAACCTTCTGCTGTGCTAGATACAATTAAAAGAGAAATAAAAAGAAATGGTTATACGTTCTAAGCCTGGATCCAAAAATATCAAACATCTTTTGAGCATAACAACAAAAAAGACTCCCATTTCTTTGTTGCTACCACTCTTAAAAGGCTTTTACTGTGATATATATAACAAGAGGAATGTCAAAAGACGTTAAATCAAGCCTCAGTGCAATCCCCAAAGGGAAACCTAATTCTGCTAAAAATCCAGCATTGCTCCTCTGAAGAATCCCAGAATGGCGTAAATAGGCTATGGTGATGCCCAGCATTTGAAAACAATGTTCAAACTTTGAGAAGGAAAAGAAAACACATTTTATAGTGCTAAAAATTCATGTGATCCTCTGAGAAGAACAAATGAACAGGAAGAACTCTCATCAAATATTTAGGTGTGGATGAGAGACAAGAAGGTCACTGAAAGAAAACAAAGCAGCTCTTAACAGGAAAGGGAAGAAACCTCTTTGAATTTCAGGAATATATTTAATGAAAATTCTGTGCAAAGAACACACAGATTCTAGCTAGTGTTTCTTTTGGCTGCTTTTAGCCTTCAGTACTGAAAGCACCACAACTGTAATAAAAGCAATTAATGCATTAGAAAATTACCCTGACTTCACTACCTGCTTGGCACAGCTGTTTCTTCTATACATTCACAGTCACATCTATTGGCTTCAGCAGTAAGATGAAGACATACCTATCCATTCTTTACTCTTTCAGCCCCAAAGAATTATCACAGGCAAAAGATAAGGATACTGGAGGTTCCTCTTTCCTGTAGCCCCAACATAAACACAACCCCACAGCATGGACATGCTGTATTGCTCCCCAGGCATAGTGGCACTCTGGGCACAAGCCAATGGCACAGAGACAGAGCAGCAGGGAAGGTGAATACTGCTGTCCTGACAGGTGACATGTGGGGCTCCTGCTGCCAGGACCCTCCATGGAAAGAGAGCTGATCATGAATGGAATTAGAAAGAATCCATTATCTAGGGTCAATGAGATAAGGCTCTGAGGTAGGGGTAATGACGCAACCATTTACTGTCCCCTGCCCGTGCAGTTCATATTATGGATTCCTTTTGACACAGAAGCACCATACAAGATTCAGCCTTACACCTGAAATACACAGTTGGTTCCAAAGGAAGATGGAAGAATAACTGTAGACCAAAAAACAAACAGAAAACGATGGAGTGACTGTCTCCATAAACGCGCGTGGCTCCAATGCACTTACTTGGTCAGGACAATTGAGACTGCATCGTTGAGAATACTTTCTCCAAAAACCAACATGTTAAGCACAGGATCCACATTAAGGGCATTGAAAATGGCAATAGTAGCCACGGGGTCAACTGCAGATATTAAAGAGCCGAATGCAAAACTGGGAGAACACAAAAGAGGAAACTAGATGAAAGAAAAACACCTACCTAGTAACTTACATGAACAACAGTAACGAAGATAATTTGTGTTACAGTTTCTACACAGTGATAAGAAAGTACTTTCTTTCCTGTCATAAGAACTTGGCCACTTGCCAAGTTCTTGAAAACTTTACATTATTGATCCTGAAAAACTTACCCTGTCTTTTAAGAGAGGATGTGGACAAGGAAGCCATACCCTTATCACATATATTAATCATACCAGCTAATCAAGGTTTACAAATCTTAAAGTTTGGTTAAAATACCCAGTATCTCTTCAAGAAATCACTGAGCACAGAACAGAATACACTGGAATGCAAAAGGATGGAATATAATACAATACTATTTGGAAATAAGGGTAATAAATAGGGTATAGAAGTGTTCCATCTATTTCTTAGTTTCATATACAATGTTGAATCTCAGCAGTCTATACACTGACCAAAACAGGTGGCCAACTGTAGTGCATTTCCCACCTACAGCTATCCTGAAGAAAGCTTTATTTCATATACTACACCACTTCCCCAAGAGCTTACCTGTCTGTCATGTTGAGTTTATAAATTACATCAGCCTGAAAGAATAGGTAGAAGATAATCACAATTAACTGTGGTGTTCTTCTGTTCTTAAAAAGCAAACTATTCATCAAATCCTGAATTCATTATGAAGAAAAATTCACAGTAGTGATGTTGTCCAGTTTAACACTGCCCTCCCACTGTAATCTACTGCTACAGTTCTGGTCACCCAAGATCGGGGAACTAGAGCAGAGTCAGGTGAGAAGGGTAAGCACGACATTCAGAGGAGGAGAAATCTGAGTGGCAAAGAGGAAAGTATACAATGCTTGGCCTTCCAGAGTGAAGTCTGCGAGAAAAGATAAATATCTCTGTCTACACGTAACCAATGGGAAACACCAAACCACAGAACAATAAAAAAAATAAAAATTGTAGCGTATAAGATGGCTCTAGAGAACACAGGTTTTGGAACACTTTATTTGTCCGCTCTTGAAAAAGGGACTTTCAAACAACAAGCCAGATAAAATTGAGTGCTTTAAAGCAGTAAGTCTTACCCGGCCCAGGAAATAGATTCCTCCACCTACAATGAAAGCTGATATTGCAGTGCCAAATACTGAGAACAGAATGATGGAACCAATGTTCTGAAAAAAATTACCCTGGAACACAGTAATAAAATAAGAAAATTAGTACAAATGGCCTGAGGGAAAACTCATGTTTGGGTTTCCATTTAATTAGATTCTAACTCACAACTGGGTTTCCCATTATAAAAGCTCAGTTTGGCTCCAGGTACCTCAGGACACATCCACACCATCTGCCCGGAGAGACGGCTGCTGTCCTGAGGACAACAGCAATTCCTCTGACTCCCAGGAGTGATTCCCTGCCTGGCACCCTAACAAGAACCCAATCCTCAGGCAAACAGCTGGATATTCACCAGCATTTAGACCAATATTTCCCACCTGGCAAAAGTGTAAGTTAATCCCTCTGCTGGAGACAGGGCATGTGAAAAAGACTTGTATGCTTCCCGGTTGCTAGTCCATTGCTTGTGATTTTGTATGAAAAGGTCTCCAGCGTTGGTAGCAGCTCCTGGTATCACCGTGGCCACTGTTCCCTCCCTCTCCTGCAGCACAGCTGGAGCAGAAGGGCTGCACAAGGGACCACCAAAGCCCCTCGGCCAGGAGGAGAGCTGTGAGAAATGCCCATGGAAACACGGGCCCCCAGGCAAGGGTTACAACTTTGCACACATTTTCCTCTTCTTTAGCTGTGGAGTGACCCCACCTTTCCCACTTCTCCTCCTTCACAGCAGCCCTTGTCCAGCTCTGGTGAGGTAAGAACCTCTTCAGCCAAGGAAAACCTCGTCTGTGCTGTGCCCCACACCTTGCCATCACTCAGTTATCAGCAACAAGCTACACTCCCTGCACTCTGCGTTGAAGAGGTTTAAATTTTGCACTCTCAATTCCCTAATGATTAATATAATGGAATTTAATGCAATTATCCTAAGTTTCATGGAGATAACTAAAAGCAGAATCTGTTCCAAACAAAACCTCAACATCCAAAATGAGTGTCTGGCAGGGACTGACCTTGTGCAGTGAATATCCAGATTCAAATATAATAGGTGGAAGCAAAAGCAGAAAAAACATATTTGGACGAAACATTTCTTCTTCCTGCAAAAAACCAAATCATTACAATTTCAGGGATATCATCATTATTGAAATAACATCAAATCTTCCAAAAGAAAAGCTATTAAAAATAGTGATGGAGAATGAAAAATCTTTCCTTCTCCCTTCTTATAATGAAGTACAAGACTGAAGAAAGTACACTATTCCAAGGCTGCTGCTTCTATTGTTCCTTTTCAACCCAGTGATAGAAAACTAGGCGTTACTTTTTTAAAATTACTGTCTCCAAAAAAGCTGCATAGAAAACAGGTTATTTATGGTAAAGGAAAAATCTTCCTGATTCCACGAAGAGTATTCCCACTTTATCTGAGAGTCTGGAAATCTGTAAGGACTGCCAAGGAACAGTGACCTCTTGGGCAATTTTTGAACAGAACTGGTTAACTGGGACCAAGGAGTTTCACTGGAAAACTCATCACCTGACAAGAAAATCACATCATCAGCCCAGTGCCCCTGCAGGTGACCAGGCTCAGGTGACACACCACCTGAGGCTGGATTCTTCTCAGCAGATGTAATTTCTGCCTGAATTGAATGGTACTATTCTGATGGCTCCTCTTTGCCATCACAGTGATATAAATGGAACCCACCATGAGGTAAGATGCTATTTTTTTGTGTCCTCAGTCTTTGTCACTTATCTCATCCCCTGGCTAACACTGCTCATGCTGTACCCCCAGCCTGGCACCCTGGTTTTTCTGCTGGCAGAGTAGGCACAGAAGCAAATGAATCCCAGCTGAGGGGCCAGTCTGTTTCCTCCCTCCTGGTCCCCCCAGAGCTGTCACCTCCATGAGCACCGATTAACTTGTTTAAACCCGGGGTGAACAGCTGATGGACTGTTCTGTTCTAACACCAGCTTTCAAAACAGAGGTACTCATCTCTGTAAAGTCTCATTCCCGCCTGTACCAGTGATAATCATCTTAAAGGATTTGGGGGGCTTAGCAAACAAAACTCATCCTTTGGACTGAAACGCTGCAGGCCGTGCGTGTGCACGCACAGCCCTGTGAGCCCATGGCTGACACTGCCTGCTCCTGCCAGCACGGCACCTGCACCTCAGCAAACCCACAGAGCTGAGCTGCACTCCAGGAAAACCTGAAACAGAGCTGGACAAGGAACTGAGAACACTGGAAAGGAAGGACTGTGTTTGTGTTGCATGGAAGCAGAGGAAAATAAAACACGAGGACTCTGACTATCAGCTGTGCTAGCCAAGAACTACCAGCAAGCACAAGGTCTTAGTCCTGAACCTGCATGAACACTCAGTAAGGCATGATCACCAGAAATTACATAGCAAAGTTTTCAGGGCAGAGAGATTATCCAAGATTTGCTTTGTACAGGGATATAGCCTGCAGTTAAATATTTCATTTTTTACCTTATCAGATAAACAAAAGGTATTTACTAAATTTAGAACCATCTTAAACCATGTAATAAAGTCCATAATTATTGATCTAACGTTACAACAGCCTGTGTTAAAACCTAAGCTTTATTACAGTGACAATAACTCAAATTAAAAAAAATAATAATGTGATATCTGTGGCCTTCCACCTTGGCTGACACAGACAAGCACAGCTCCCCAGTGCCTCCCAAGATGTGACCAACACTTCCCAGAAAACCCCCATGTAATTCATCAGCTGTGATCAGTATTTGCTGTGTTTAGAGAACAAGTGCTCCAATCAGAGCATGAGGCTTTCTTTTTCCTTCTTACATGCATGATCTTACTCAGATTATTTTATTTAATCCATAGGAAACTAATTTAAAATGCTGATGTGGCCATTTAACTGATTTTCAATTTTAAGTCAGATCCAGTTGACACAAATCATGAATGAAAAAGCACTAACTACTGCAGCCCCCACTGCTTCTAATGACTTCATATGTAAAAATGAAATATTTCAACACAAGTGCTGAGCTATGTAATTGTTTAAACAAGTGTACACAGAACCAGTTGATAAAAAAATAGTTGATAAAAAAATAAAAGTATAATATGTAGTTCAAAAGCTACATCAGATTGGAAATCTTATGCATTTTAATGTATTTCAACTAAAGAGAAAAAGATCTTCCTTTAGGGCAATAACTGCCAAGAAATATAAAATTACAAGCTAGGATTAAAATTCACTACTCAGACCAAGACCTTCAGCTGGCTGATATAAATTCTGTTTAGAACTAGCAATTCAAATCACTGTGACTTCAATCAGTTCACTGATCTAATAAATTGTTCGGTGCTGTGAAACAAAATCATAGTTTAAATGCTGCAAGATTTTAAATTAAAGCAGGAGTAGTGAAGAGTTCATTGCTTTGATAACGTGGATAAACAGTAGGAGGCAAAATCCTTGCTTCGATGGAGACTTCAGCTCTTGGAGAAACTTCTGCCAGAACCTGCCCTCTAAAACATCAAGTATTACAAAGCCATTTTTGTAAGATTTAGGGATTTTTCTACAATTAAAAATTAATTGTTCCAACTATACCTTCCAGTTGGCCAGCTTTTGAGCCTCTATGATTTTTATAAAAGCTCCCATAAGAATACCTAGGAGAGAATAAGAAAACATTCTGAAATAGCAACAAAATATGTCACTGTTTATCAGCTCTCCAAGTTTTAGAAGTGAAAACAAGGCAAAACATAGTGCAGCAAGTTAGTTTCATTCCTAAACCGTGAAAACACTGAGTGGTTTTGGGTTTAATCCCCAAATACCCAGTTTCTAATACGTTACATAACTGCAGTTTCCCTGCACAACAGATTGTCTCTTGGAATATCCCAGCTCCAAACAGACCTACCGAGAGTGTGATGCTCACTGGTTCAGAAAGATAACAGGCTTAACTACTCAAAACCACTTCTCATCTAAGCTGCACTCAGATGAAATTTCACCTTTCTTGCTGAAGAATCAGGAAGTTATGAGTTAGGCATCTGTGCTTCATGTCACTTCAATATTATTTGCAGTTAAAGCAGCTTAAATGAAATCAGTTTTCTTCACAGAAGTGAATTTTGTTTGAATGAAATCATAGCTCTTTCTGGCAATGAAGAAGGCAACAAACTCTGATCAGGGTGGAGATCCTGTCAGAACTATTTTCCAAATGAATTACACACTATTTAAGTCATGTAGAAATAATGTGAATACAGAAGATAGAATTTTATCAAGGCTGCTGCAAACTCAGTGGTTAAAGGTTATAGCACTTTCTTCCCATACATCTTCAAAAATAAAACTGGAACAAGATCTCTTCTGGAAGTCAAGAAGATAACTCATGAACTGTCATCAATTGTTTTTAAGTAGTTATAGGGAACTTGTTTCAGCCAGATTTCAGATCTGTGCTTCTGCATAGTTGTGTTTTATAATTTACAGAATGGAGACTTCACAGTCAAACAGTGGGACAGAAGCCAAATACTCCAAATGAAAGGTACAGAGTGTCTGAGAAGCCTGAAGTATGCCTTCCTGTAACTCATGTTAAGTGTGCTTTTCTGTAACTCATGAGACCTCCTCTCATGCTGTAGCTAACAAAAGAGTCTCACAAACAGAATCACATGGATTACTGCTGATGGATGTGTCACACACACAAAGCCACGAGGCCTAAGCCTTCCTTTATACAAAAATCTGGGAAGGCATCGGTCCCAGAGGGTAGAAATAATTGTTCCATGAAATGGTTTCTATGGAAAGGAAGAAGAAAACCTAAATGAAGCAACATCAAAGATCTGCTGTTCCTTGAAGGACAGAATGCAGATACAGCCACTCACGTGCCAAATGCATTTACAAACTACTCTTTCTTTAGTACTAAATTAATGAATGCAGGTTTAGATCAGCTGTTTCTATTAAATCAGCCAGGTCAGTTTTGTCAAGGGGCTAATTAGAAGGGTAAGTCTGTAACAGTTAATCTATACCTCATTCTTTGGAAAATTTTATAGGCATTTTCTTATTGCAACCAACCTTTATTTTTCCCAAGAACATGTTAAAACTCAGTAACAAATCAAAGAGAAAAAACATTTCTGGAAACTATTTTTACCAACAAAATTCCAGCAACTTATAAGTATGAGGATCAAAATCCAGCCTCAGAGAATGCACTCCCACCCTGTCCACCAGGAGAGACACACCCTCTAGAAAACATAAACCAGAAGCTTCCGAGCAGCTTGGACAATGGGTGGAAAAACACTTGTGAAAATCATATCTCTCTTCTCTGCTGCCACTTTTATTGGACTTCAATAACTTCCTGAGAGGATTGCTAAATTTACAAGTCAAAACAGGACACACCTCACTTCTGGCACTGCTGGCAAAACTGGATACTTGAAACGCAAGCTGCGCTCTTGCAGCTGTGCAGAGCGTTAGCAGGACCAGAGGGTCACTGAGCTGGCAGCCACAGGGATCACACAGGTGCTGTACTCCCACCAGGGCTGAGAGTACATTGAGAACATAATGAATATTAGAGAGTAACACAGTAGAGAGAACAATTAATATTTTGCCTGATTTGCTCCTCAATTACACATTTATAAATCAGGAGAAGCAGCATACAAATAAATTAAATTACCCTGACATAAAACTGTAGACTCAGATATAAACCAAATTTATTCCAAATGAAGTACACACCTGATCTCCATGAAGGCTGACACTCTTGTAACTCTAGCCATAGGAAGAGCTCTTGTCATGGTACTGCTGGGACAGTTAAGGGTCTGGCAGTCCAGGTGAGTTTTGGGATAGTTGCAGTCCCTAGCTGCATTAAAATCCCATGCTCAGACATAAATCTGCCAACACCAATATAAACACATGTACCAGCTCAAAGGGAAGGCTGGAGCCTCACGACCAGGGGGTGTTGCACATCTTGCCCTACCCTGAGGATGTAAACCAGAGGAAGATGCCAAAGTACTCAGGCAGTGACATCTCTACAGGTGTCATTTTCCTGGGCCAGTCTCTGCATGTATGCTCATTTCTTTATTTCTTCAATCAATTTAACTCTGAGAATTACTTGTTTTCTTCACTGCATCCAGTGTGCTGTATCTTTCTAGTGATGGCTAACACACAACAGAGCATTATCTCCAGTGCACACCACTGACAGTCCTTGGAGTAACACAAATCCAACATAAAAATGTCATTGTTACTCACCTAAGGAAACAACAGCCACACTCTCTGGTAAAAAATGAAGCCGGTATTCTATCAGTAAATGCACCAATATGATGCAAATAGCTGTGGGAAAAGAATGGAGATTCAGGAGGGTTGGAAAAGAGTAAAATATACTTTTAAGTATTATTTTTAAAATACACAAACAAACTTCTAATGATTTAGTAGACTTCACTTTGGCAATAAACCAAGAAGCACCAGTGTAAGCAGTGGCTTCCACCACTATAAATGCTCTAAATCCCTGTGCCTGTGCAAAATCCCACTTCTCAGGGAGAACCAGAGGAGAAATAATAACTATGATTTTGAGTTGTCCTCAGACACAGACTACAGTTAACAGAGATTAACAGACTTTCAGTTCATCATTCACCTATAACAAGAAGACTAAAAAAGATCGTCATGCCACTGGACTGTTCCTCTTGCTGTGCCTGGACTCCAGTCTGAACTGGAAGGATGGGCTTGGGAGGTGTAGGTGCCACCAGCTTGGTAGTAGCGGCCAGCAAAGTGTGGAGGGTGGCATTGATGACTTCGTGGGTGGCATTGGCAGACCTGTCAGGACAGTACAATATGTGATTATACCGGATGGGAGCAGCACGACAGAGCCAACCACAGATACGCACACACCGACCCACCGCCAGATCACCCGGAGCTCGTACCGGTGACCGGCTCCTCACGGCGTGTTTTAAAAGCAGTCAGATCAGACAAACACGGGAATCTCCGGTTCCCGGAGCGGGCTGTTGCTGAGTGCCTCACGCACCGCAGCGCCCACCCCGCTGCGCACCGAGCCTGGCACCGAGGGCACGACCGGCGCACCCGGCTGGGCACGGCAACAGCAACAGCAACAACCCCGCTGAGGGTCCCGCCGCCTCCGCCACTGCGGCCCGTGCCCGCCGCTCCGGCACCGCGCGGGGCCTCGGGCCGCCCGCACCGCGCCGCACCGCACCGCACCGCACGGCGAGCCGCTGCCAAGAGGACGGGCACCCCCGGCAAGCACGGCACGGCACGGCACGGCCCGCCCGTGCCCCGCAGCGCGACCGATCCCGGCCGGCACGTCGCGGAACGGAACGTCACAGCGCGGCACGACCGTGGCCCGCAGCCCCGGGCCGCCCCCGCCGCCCCGCACTCACTCCGCCATCTTGCCGGGCTCACGCTCCCACGGCGCCCCGCGCGCCGCCGCTTCCGGCGCTCGGGCGGGCACGTCCGGCCGCGCGCGGCGGCGGCGGCGGAACGGCCGCGGGCACGGCGCCGTTCCCGCTCTGCGCGCGCCGGGGCGGCGGAGCCTGGGGCGCCTCCTGCCGGCGGGGGCAGCGGCTGCAGCGCCGCCATCGCTCCCCGTCCCCAGAGCCGCCATCGTGTCCTGTCCCTCAGAGCTGCCATCGCTCCCTGTCCCCAGAGCCGCCATCGTGTCCTGTCCCTCAGAGCTGCCATCGCTCCCTGTCCCCACAGCCACCATCACTCCCTGTCCCCAGGGCCACCATCGTGTCATGTCCTCAGAGCTGCCATCGTGTCCTGTCCTCAGAGCCGCCATCGCTCCCTGTCCCCACAGCCACCATCACTCCCTGTCCCCAGAGCCGCCATCGTGTCCTGTCCCCAGAGCCACCATCGTGTCCTATCCCTCAGAGCTGCCATCGCTCCCTGTCCCCACAGCCACCATCGCTCCCCGTCCCCAGAGCCGCCATCGTGTCCTGTCCTCAGAGCCGCCATCGTGTCCTGTCCCTCAGAGCCCCCATCGTGTCCTGTCCCTCAGAGCCGCCATTGCTCCCTGTCCCCAGGGCCACCATTGTTCCCTGTCCCCAGAAGTGCACCCTGATTTCCCGATCAGACACGTTCACCTGCCGGAACCCTTCCCCTGGCTGAGCTGACCTGTGCAGGGCACAGCTGGTCACGGCTCCCACCTCCGGCCACAGCCGGGCCCTACAGCCACATCAGAGCCTCAGACATGTCCCACTGCACTCAATCAGAAGGCCACTGCCTCAAAACCAGCATAAAAATGCACTTGAATTAAAATAGCAGTAATTAATTAGCGATTTTAATCAGCAAATTAAAATAAGATTTAGACCAGCTTTATCTGGTCTAAGTTCACATGCCCTCCTGGCCCAGGCTGCTGCTGGGGTTGGGTGTCTAAAGTCTCCTGTGCATCCTGGAAAACAATGCTAATTAGCACCTTTCTGTCAGCTGAGGATATCCATCCATCCATCCATCCATCCATCCATCCATCCATCCATCCATCCATCCATCCAGTGCAAGTTGAAGTTGCTGGGCTGACAGGGACATGGGACAGTGTATAACAGCATCACACGCATTTCTTTGATTTCTGGTCTGACTAGCTCAGGAAATAAAAGGCAAGTTGTACAAACACACTTACTGAGTACCTCAGAATTGTTTTAAAGGCCCTCTTAAATATCAGCCGTGAACTTAATCAAATGAAATTTTTGATTTATGACATTGACACTCATTTACTTAAAAGTGAAAGCCACCTGAATAGGGATGAACCTGCCTGAATTTTAAAATCCAGTGACTAGGACAGCAGCTGTTTTTCTCCGGGTTACTGGCAGGGCAGAGCGGGAGAATGTCTGGTTTCATGTTGACAGACTGAACCTACACCTCCTTTGCTCATCTGATGTGGTTTTGTTGTGACCTACTTAGATAGTCTTACCACAGTTCTGACCAAGGTTTTTTTTCCACACTGGCTAATTTCCGATGATCTGCAGTTTGCTAATCCCATCTGCTTTAACTCATTCTCTGCATCCCAGTAGCACTGGGGACAGAGTGCATGGCTTCAGCTGAGGCACAGCTCACGGGGTGACTCAGAGCTCACAGGTACCAGTGAAAAAGGAGACTGGTGCTTTGCAAAGTGGTGCAAGCTGATTTCCACAGTGATGTGCACATCTTCCTCCACTTGGAAACAGTGGGACTGCAGGCCCCCAACACATCAGAAACCCAGCACTTCTGCCTTTTGATCTCAGTTTTCATTATATACTGGAGCAGAGATTTTGAACAACACTTCATCCATAAATAATGAAGCTTGATCCAGAATGAGATGCACTTAAGTTAATGAAACACAGGAAATTTCCTTGTAAATACTGTCTTCCTTTTTTCTGTGAAAACTAAAACTCAGAGTTGCCAAGGATGGCTGGAAGTAGCTGGTCACTAAAAGGTGAATCATCAGTGTTTCCCTTGAGAATGCCTCTAAGAAGAAATCAGTCTTCTGCAAACTTGCATGGTCTTAGGTCATAATAACTTTTTGAGTTTTTATTTGCTTTTCTGGGAAGCACAGTGAAAAAGACAGAAGTTCTGTTGAGAGGGACTGAGTCAGTGGGATTGTGGCAGAGAAGGACAGTGGGGGCCATGTGCCTCTCTCCTCCATGCAGTATGCCTCATGCTCTGGGTCACAGGACAGGAAGAAGCTCCCCAACTGTGCAGCCCAATCCTCTTTGGTAGGTCATCATCCTGTCCTCCTAAAAATCAGAGAAAAATATCATTGAAAGCACCTCTGGAAAGCTCCAGCCCATCCTCTGTTTACAGCAGATTCAGCTTCAAGGTCAGAGGATTTTGCTCAGGGTCTTGTCCAGAGAAGTTTTGAAAATGTCTAAGGAGTGGAATGTCTCTATGGATGGAGCATGGATGGAGCTGCTCTGGGAGACCTGTCCTCGTGCTGCACCACTCTCAGGGTGAAGAACTCTTTCTGTTGTGCAGCTGGAAGCCCTTTATTTACACTTCATAGCTGATGCCATGGCTGGCACCTGCTCCTCTTCCCTTACAGCTGTGCCCACACTGATCTGAGGCAGGAGTAGCTGTGTCCATTCCTGGTGGTTTCAAATCCAGTCAGACAGTGGTGGAAAAGTCAGCTGGTCAGGGAAAAGGGCATGCCTGCAGTCCTGTGTGATCTTCACCAGTGGTGAAGGGCTCCTGCCCTTGTCACCCGAGCAATGCTCAGCTCTCTACCAGGCTGGTGCAGAACAAGGAAAATCTTAAAACTCTCTAGTCACATGAGTTGTGTTTGGCATAATGAGTAGGTCATCTGGTCTAAGAAAGAAGGCCAGAAATTGTACTGGTTTGCTTTTTCTTTGCTATTTCTTTGCTTTTGTTTTGTTTGGGGTTATTTTGGTTTTGGCCTTGGCCTCAGCCTCATTTTTTGGGTTGTTTTTGTTCCTTGAATCTTTCAACTGGTATGATCAGAAAGCTCCACACTTGTTTTGTTTTACTGGCCTTTTAGCTGTCATGTGTTTTTAATCATGAGGGACTGGTGCAGAAAAGGGATGAGTACAGATGTAAGTCTTCAGGAGGTGACTGACCTTGTCCTCACTGTGCCTGCTGGCCATGGCCAAAAGGAAACCACAGATGGGGTTTGGGAGCCATGGGAAGGATTCAGGAAGGGATGTGGAAGGGAGGAAGATTTAGCCAGGAAAGCAGAGGCCTGGCAACATAAACACAAACCCAGGACTGAGCCTCACAAAGGCCAGGATCTGAAGGGAAAAAAAAGCCAACAGGAAAAAGGAAAAAGGTAGATGGAGAACAAGGGAGCATCAGAGGGGGGAGCATCAGAGCAGTTGGAGGCAACAAGGGCTGCTGGGTCAGGCTACTGTGTGAGAACAGGAAATTGCAGCAAGCAGCACGTAGCAGTTGGTGAGCCCCTCTGAACTGTCTCCTTCCCACTGAGTGCAGGGCTGCACACACACGCTCAGCACAGCACACTCTGGCTCAAGTAGTCACAGGTGATACCAAATTATAACGTCTCAAGGGTTCTGTGCCAAGAGATGGTGATTTTCATGTCTCATCTCTGACTCAGCAGCAGGAAATACCACTGCTTGTTTGACCTGTTGTTTCCAGTGAGAAGGGGCCAGTCCGAGTTACTGCCACTGAGGCAACCCAGCCAAGCATCGCTCCAGCATCACGGTGCACTTGGCGTTTCAAGGACTTGGTCACAAGGAAAGTAATAATTTCAGCAGGAGGCTGTGCAGGCTGCTTCTCACTTGTGGTTTTCTGATGCACAGCTACTGAGCATCTGTTGATTAATGCATGCACTGAATGTTGCTTTTAATAGATCACAGGAATTTCACAGTTGTTTAAGCTCATCGAAGATGATGTGGCTGTGGGTAACGTAGTGTTTAGTTTTAATTCTTAAATTATGCAGAGCAGCCTAAATAGATAGCTGTGTAGAACATCGAGGGCAGGCACAGATGCATTAGTGACCAGCTGTAACCTTGTGCTGGAAATGTTGGGGAAGGTGCTAATTTACAGCCCAGGACTTTGTTCTCGCTCAGGAGCGGAGTCTGTCGGCTCTAAAGGCCAAGGGCATGCCAGATTTCCTCTAGGGAGTTGGTTCAGCTCTTATGACAGTCTTTGGCCTTGAAGACACGTGGGTTTGCCTTTTAGATTATCTACAAACAAAGTGATCTCAGGCATGTTGAAGTCACCCTTGAGTCAATTCTCTCTGGAACAGTGCTGAACTTCTGCAGTGGGGTGCAGCAACAGTGGGAGGAGGCTGCCAGATGTAGGGAAGGTGGAAGTGCTTCAACCAGATTTACTGTAGAACTATCCTACAAGTATTTAAATACATCAGTTCCTTTCCAAGCTTGGAGTCATAGTAAAGATAAAATATTTCCTGGGTTGTGGAGAGGGATTCCGCTCTAAACTTACCTGAAGCCAGATCCTCATCTGGCATGGAATATAGTATAGGCCAAAATCAAAAATGAGCCGGTGTTTTCAAAGACAAAATCAGCAATACTGAGAACACCAAGATCAGCAGTGGTCTGAAAGATGCCACAGCTGTGGGCTGCCTGTGAGGAGGGGATGCCTATGGCTATGGCACCACAGTACCAACAGGGCTTACAAAAGACCTGCCTTTTGGGGGCTTCAGCATCACCCAGGATTGGCCCCATCACAGCTGCTGAAGATCTTGGCAGGCTGGGATGTGGGTGCTGGAGAGCTGCACTGGCCTGAGAACAACCTCTGCACGTATGGATCATCTCCTCTAACTCCCCTCTCTCAGTCTGAGACTGAAAAAGAGAGAATTGGCGGTGCTTTCACAGGGCAGATAAATGATCTGTGTTATTAAACTGAGGACATTTCTTTATTACACAGGTGAAGGTTCAGTTGCCACTAAGGAGACAGGGAAAGCATCAGCATGTGGTTTGCTTTATTGCTTTGGGATAGATGTGAGTGATTCTCTTAAGCTGACTAAGAAATGCTGAAAACACTTTTAGATCCTTCACTGTACAGAGTTGTTTTTCCATTTCTTCAAGTGCCCTAGCATGTACAACATTTTATTCTCTTGCTCTCTAGCTGTGTGCAGTAGGCATATGCCTGGGTGCATATATATACACAGACTTGCATGTATAAACATAAATAAATACACAGGCAGGCAAATTCCAGGCACTGGTTCTCAACAGATAATCTCTCTCCTGTTGCTTTGTTATCTGTCATTTGAAACTATTGGATGCTTGGTTTGTTTGCTTTTCATTGCATGTTTAGTCTGGTTTTGACATGCTCAATCTGGAGATTATCCAGGAGGAAGCAGTGACAATGGGAATCACATTGCGTGGCTGCAGCCAGTGCTTAGCAAGACGTGCTGCTGTAGCCAGGGACCAAAGGTTGTGATTCACCTGAAATGCAAAGGGGATCAGCTCTTTGAAACAGGGGCCCAAAGGGCACTGGAGGGAGTGTCCCCAAGGACACTGCCACGTCACCTGCTGGCACTGCTGGCTGAGTGGCTCAATACACAGGCTGGAGAGACTGAACTCCTCTGTTGCCTTGGGTGGACATGGGGTGAAGAGCACGTTGCTGAGGAGTGATGCCAACTTCTCCAGCCCTGATTGCTTTTCAGGGAAATGCAGCTCTCCTGACCTCAGCCTCTCGTCTTCATTTTTGGCAGCAGAGGTTTGTTCATGCTGGCTTGTGCCCTGCCACAAACCAACAGCTGCTCTGCCAGGCAGCACGCACAGGACTGCCCCCATGCACAGAGCTTGCTGGTTTAGCAACAGACAGGCTCTGCTGCCTGCATGGTTCAGACACTGACAGGTATGGCCAGGAGGTGCTACCCCAGAGATGGGACATAGAGGAATTTTCCTCTCTTGTTTTTTGTTTTAAACACTGAATTTTTTTGACTGTGAACTCAGGCATTTCATGAATTTCAGAGCTGGTGCTGTGCCGTGACTCATCGAGTCCCCTCTCCCAGCAGTGTGTGATGGGCCTTCTGTCTCACGACGTGACTCTCCCAGCACAAATGGGCTATGTTTAGTGACAGGCTTCGGCAGGAGGCTGTTGCTGTTTTACAAATGCCTAAACTGAGGCAAGAGAGGCTGGAGAAATGGGCCCAGAACAGACAGCAAGTCAACGGGTGAGCTGGGAAGCGTCTCACAGGGTCTCTTCCACCTGCTTTCTGACCAACGCTTTATCTTGAAACCCAAACACGCTGGGGAAGCCTGCTCCCCCTTTTTTACCCCAATCTCCCAGTAAAGAGGTTTCTGTTTGTTTACAGGCAAAGTGAGTGATGGCTCTCACTGACACCACTTACGTATCTGCCCATTCTGCACCCTGCAGGCAGCCAGCAGCCGGGCTGGAGCCCAGCACAGGGCAGCTCCACGCTCCTGTCTCCTGCCAGTCTCAGGGACGCAGACACACTGCACAGGCCAGGGAGTCCTGCAGGCCCTGAGTCTTCTTCCCAGCAGCGGCCAAGGGCTTCTGCATGCTCATGACATGAGATATGAGAAGGCAGTGATGACTAAGTACCGTCCCTTTCCATTTCTTCCTGAATGTCTTCCTCAAGACAATCTACTTTTTCAAAGTGCTGTTCAATGCTTCATTTCAAACCAGCATTGCAAGTTTGAACCTCACCCACCCTGTCCCAGGTGTGGTTTCTGGAGTGTATTTATGTATTTGGTGCATGTGTATCCATCCCAGAAATTGCATGTGTGTGTGTGTGTAGGGGACTGACAGGGAAAGAAGACAAGAGCAATAGAAAGCATCATTTCTAAATTAAGAAAAAAAATAAAAATCATGAAGAATGGAACAATCAATTTTGGCCAGGCCAAAATTAGAATTTAAACAGCCAAATGTCCCCCTTTCCCATACCCAAAGCCAGTAGAGGCTGTAAGGAGGCATCTCAGGAGGCAAAGGCAGAGTAAGCCTGGCTCCCGAAAGCCTCTCCAGCTGCTCTTCAGTAAATAAAAATCATGGAAACTTCTAGTATCGGCAGCTTCCTCTGGCAGCCCCACTGGACTGTGAGCACAGCCACCTCCTTTTCTGTTCAGGACCTGGTTGCCACCAGATTCCTTGGGCACGGGCCCATGTGCTGCAGGGAGCCCTGAGGGTTGTGCCCACGTTTGCCCTCGGTGGGCAGGCAGCAGCTTGACAGGAGCCATTTGTCACCCGGGAGGTGAAACCCCAGTGCCATCTGCAGAAAGCTGGGCCTTGCCTGAGCCCTGCCTCCCTTCCTGTACAGCTCACCTCCTCACTGCCTGTCCTCTGCCCAGGGTTTGTTTCAATGCTGAACACCTGTTTGTTAAGGGCAGGTTTCAGTATTCTCTGGATTGCATTCTTTTTCGTCTATAAATTAAAAGTTCTTCCTCTTTCCTTATTACAGACTATCCTGAAAGGCCCTTCTGTCAATGGGAATTAACAAATCTTTATGACAGCTCTGATAAACAAAGTGTTTGGTTAGCTGGATTACATTTACTGGTGCCAGCTGCAAATGAGTCCAAGTATCTGTTGTACTGGTGAGGTGCATCTGCTGTGACATGTCTACAAACAAATGGCAATTGGAAAAGAGAGCAACTGTACAAACAACTGCATTTCTCGCTCATGGCAATAGCCTGGAGCTGCTGGGCACTCCCAGGACTTGTCACCTCTCGCTCACATGAGCATCTTGCTCTCAAGCTGCCTCCAGAGCTGCCAGCCCTCACAGGAGGAAAGGCAGGACCCTTCCAAGAAGGATGCCTGTCTTCTCTGCCCTTTGCCAGTAATGGGATGGCTGGCAGAGGCAGCTGGGCCACAGGGAGGCACATGAGGTGGCACTCCAAAGTGTGTGCCAGTGTGCGCACACATTTCCCAGCTGGTCTTGCTGGCTCCAGCCCGCTCTGCTCAGGAGCCCTTGCTGCAGCTAGCCACACACCTCTGCCCACTGCCATTTAGCAGATTGCTGGGAATTCAAGCAGGACAACCTGGAATTTTTGGGAGGCTCCCTTACCTTGTCCATGGTGCCTCTGCTGGGAGAGAGAAGCTTCACAGTGGAGATTATATAAGTATTCTGTTCAGTACCCAGCAAAGTCAGTGCAGAGAGAAAAAAAAAAATCACCTGAAAGTTCTGCTCAGCCTGGTACACCACACTCTTTCACATTCCCCTCCTGTCAGAGGCTGCTGCTGGTGGTCTTTATGGGCATTCTCTGAAGTGTAAGAAGTAAAAGAATGTTCTCCTGCTTGTGTTATCTCTGCAATCCCTCATCAGGACAGCAATTGCTTTGTTGATAAAACACAGCTCCTGTTCACACCTACTTCACAAATCACTTTTGACACACAACATGCAGGACCCATAGGACACAGAGCTACCTCCCCTCCCAGGGCCCTGTGGCCTGTCTGGCCCTGCATGGAGAACATGGCTCCTGCGTCCTGAAGCACCAATAAGGGGACAAATGCAGATTTTAGAGAGGTAAAGTGGAAAAGCAACAATAACAAAGATTTAATGCCACACAAGCGATAACTATCTCATAGGAAAAAGGAGATATATTGTGAAAGAAAGATAAGACAATGGAAGGAAAGCTATCTAGCTGTGGTGGGCTGGTAAATACCCAGGCAGGTGTTCACTCCCCTCCAGTCAAATGGGGGAGAAGATCAGAAGGACAAAAGTGAGAAAGGAGGAATGTGTTGGGGCAGTGGCAGTTTAGTAAGTGAAGCAGAGCTGTACAAGCAAGAAAGCAAGATAAAGAATTCAGTCCCCACTTTGCATCAGCAGGCAAGTGTTGGGCTGTTTCTAGGGAAGCTCATAAATGTTACTTGGGAAAACAAACACCATAACCTTGAACATTTCTCTTTCCTCATCCTGTGCCTGAGCTTTTATTGCTGAGAACAATGTCCAGTGGTGTGGAAGATCCTTTTGGTCACTCAGGGTCAGCTGTGTGTCCCCCCCCCCAGTCTCTCACCTCCCCAGGCTACTCACTGTGGGGGCAGAGTGTGGAAAAGAAAAGGCCTTGATGCTGTGCCAGCCCTGCTGGACAGTGGGTAAAGCACTGGGGCGTTACCAGGGCTGGTTTTGTCCAAACTACAAACCACAGCACCTGACCAGTGCCACTGAAGAAACTCCACTCGTCCCCAGCCAGAGCCAGTCTGGCAGCGCTGGAAGAGGAGAGCCTAGTGAGAAAATACCAAAAGCCAAGGGCAAGGGAATTATTTATTTCCTTGGCAAGGCCATTTTCCTTGGATACTCCTCTCTCTCTCCATGAAGAGATAACTCTTTTGATAGACGCAGCTCCTCCTTCTCACAGTACAGAGACTGAAGTAGGTGCATTGCCATTCCTGCAGTGCTGCTGCCCGTGGCTGTTCCTGGCTCTGGGGTAAGATGAAGCTGTAACCAGCAGCTCCCCCCTGCTCTCCAAGGGCCAGGTCTTCTGCTGATACTCCATTTAATTTCAGGTCTGAAAAAGGGTTGCATAGTCTCAGAGTTTCAGCTGGGATATATAATATCCCATCCCTCTGTCCCAGCAAAGCAGTGATGGCTCAAAGTGATCCATGCTCTTCTAAACCCAGAAATCTGCTGCAGCAGGGAAAAACATTAACAAAAAGGTGTTTGTTTAGTTTAAAATACCCCTACAAACTAAACAGCTTAAATCCAGGTTGTGTACAACGAACTGCACACTGTAAAAAAATATTTTTCTCGGTTTGTCTGAGAAAAATATGCTGATGGCAAGGCCAAGCCTGGTTTGTTGTTGTAACTAGGCACCGTTCTTAGCAAACTTGCTGCTCGCCTCAGTCGGCCATCGTGAATAACTAATGGAGCTTGCATAAGAAGAGAAACTCTGCGAACCTGGCTGAAACCAGCTGGTCATGCAGGGAGCACCCTCACCCTGCTGAATCATGGGGTGGTGACTGTTTGGGGACACAGCAGTTAGGGCCAGCAGACCCATGAGGTGACCTTCGCTGGCCACCTCTATATCACAGGCCAGTATTATCCACTGTGAAACCCTGTAATGAGCCTCACAGCTTGTATTTCAGGATGTGTGGCTGGCACTTAAATTCCATGGAATTGCACTGCTTTAATTGGGTGACAGCAAGACATTAAAAAAAAACTATCACTTCCACGTCTGCTCTTACAAAACTCAGCCTGACTTTCAATTGGAATATTTCAGGCTGCAGTTATGTGGTCACTCAGGTTGTTCATAAGAAGCAAATATGAGCCCTGGTGTCCTGGACAAATTCCAGTTTAGGTGATCCTATTCTGCTTTGCCCCAGCTTCCCATCATTGCTGTACTGGCTGGATATGCTCTGCCTTTTCTGCCCTGCCCCACATCTCAGGGTTATTCTGCACTGTCAGCTGCAGACCCTGCTGTGGGCTTGGGTGGAGATTCTCAGATTCCCAGAGGAAATACCAGAGCAGGGTCAGCCTGATTGTGGACTGCAGCTCCTGTTCCTGTTCCGATGGCACAAACAACCCTGTCACACCGGATCCATGGTGTCCTTGGGAAATGTTCTGCCTCTTTCAAGCCCATCTTGACACAGCTGCTGTCTTTCCCTGTGGGGGAGCAGAAGTGCTGCTGTCCTGTGTGGGGACCAGGGCTGGTGCCTTTCTTTGTGGCTTTCCTGGGTAGATGGTTTGTACAGGCTCAGCAAATCCACCACGCTCGAAAGGTGCTGACCCATCACACACACACACACAGCTGCACAGCACCTCCACGGGAAGCCTGATGCTTCCAGAAGGCGTCGGTCTTGCAGCACATGGACCATGCAGCAGACAGAAAAACACTGCTCTTCCTGACTTTGCTGTGTGGCACCGCGGCTGGGGCTGCTGTACAGCACTGCTGGCCAGCCTGCCCACCCCTGGCCAGCCTGCCCACCCCTGGCTGCTGCCAATCTCTCTTCTCTCCAAGTGCAACATCTCAGCTGAAAAAGAGCAGGTATCTGGGCAAAGGCAGGCAGGCAGCAAACTCCTCTTCAGGGATAGCTGCAGTTGTGAAATAAGTTGTTTCCAGATGCCTTATGATCCCTCGCAATGAGGGCATTAAATCAATACCTATTTCACTCCAATAGGCAGGGTCCTGCTTATGTCAACAGCTGGTACTAGACAGCATTAAGTAATAGAAAAGTGAACTGTCCTGCAGAGTGAGATATTCCATGGAGTGAAGATCTGTTTAGATCAGATTGTTGTGACTTATATAAGCTGGGATAACCTTATATAAGCTGGACAACCTGCGAGGCCACTTGAGAGACACTTTGCACTTGAATTCTGGAGAAAGAAGGACAAGAGATCCGTGCATGGCCTTGTGTGAAGATCACTGGAGCGATGTTTCTGGTGAGCATTTTCCAGAATCAGTGCTGAGAAGACAGGGTGTGAGCAGTGGTGTGGGTGCAGCATGGTGCAGGTGTGCGCCCTGCCCTTGGCAACAGCTCACTGGCCTGCTATTGCTGAAATTACTGATTTGCTTTCTTTTGGTCAGCAAGTCAAGCCAGTGACTGGGAGCACTGATTTGCTTTCTTTTGGTCAGCATCGAGCCCCGAGGGCCAGGGGCAGTCTCTGTGTAGAGTTTGCAGCCCCAGATTCAGAGTCCTGCTGGTTTGGCTGTTACACATAATCCCACATTCAAACCCTGAGTTTCCCTTTCTGCTCTGTGCTGGGGAATTTCTGGTTGTTAATTTTGCAGAGGCACCCAGCAAAGCTGGGTAATGCAGAGAAGCAGCCTCAGACTGCCTGAGTGTGGAGGAAGTTACACATTTGGCATTTGAGAAAATGTATGCAAATAGCTTTTCCAAGGCGCTCTCATCACCATCCACGTTTAAAGCAATTAAACCTCCCTCAGAGCAACACTTCCATGCAATAAACATTATACAGCACCTCACCAGTCTCCAGCACAGCCAAATAAATAATTGAAGACAGCGATTCTAAGCTCTGAAACTGTTGTTCTCTAGATGAGGAATAAATCAGCGGCAGCAGCAAGAGCAGCAGCTGTTTTTAGAGCTGGTGAAGGTTTCTTTAGCTTGACTTCACCTTTCCTGCTCACAGTCATGCTCACTTCTGAAAAGATTTGAGAGTCAGATATTTATAGAGATAGCAGGAGTCCCACAGCAAACAGGATCAGAATCAAGTATGACAGGAAATCATTAGGATTTCCTCAGGAAAAAAAAAATACAGTAAAGGTGCAAATGCTCCTTCGGGGAAAAATAAGAGCACATGGCACAAAGGGTGCCAAAAGCAGGCGGTAATTAAGCCCAGAGGAGAGGGAATCCTAAAGGGTGGTGCTGGCTCCAGCAGAGCTCACAGGCTGAGCTGCTTCCCAAGCCTTGATTCAGCACATGCCTGACCCCTGCAGCGGTCGGTGGTTTTCAGCAGGTACCCGAGTGCTCTGTCAGCCCGCAGGGAGCAGGGGAAAGGGATGCCTGCCTGCAGCCCAACTCGCCGGGTGTGGATGATGTTACCCTGCTCGTGTCAGCTCCACATCGCTGCTGATGGAGGAAAACGCCCAGAGCTGTGGCCAGGAGCCCCTGACCCTGCAGCCAGCTCCTGGTGGCTGTCACTGCCCAGGGAGGGCTGCAGGAGCCCGCAGCTTTGAGGCACGCAGGCACAGCTCCCCAGCCCCGTGCTTTTCATGGGGGCACGTGTGACACAAACACCTGGAAAACAAATGCTCCGGCTCCTGTTGGCTGTGGGGGGCAAGGCAGACCTCCCTCCCTCATCTGACCAAGATGAGCAGAATTACTCTGTGCCATGTTCACTGCATGGCTTCTGAGTGATAAATCCAAAACCAGAGCCCGACCTTGCTACAATTTTAAGAGAAATGAAAGGCTGCACATGTTTTAAGGAAGTCCTACAAGCCCTCTCCTTGTACATCAAAGGACAATGACTACAGAGGCAGCACATGGGTGGTCAAGAGGTTCATCTCTTCGCCTTTCTAATTAAATATTTATTCCAGTTAATCAAAATCCAAGTTAAGAAGAAGATTAAGGTGGTGGGAAGGCTTCATACTTTATTCCAGTAACATACCCAAATATATTCATGGGATTAATCGTGATTTTGTGTGTGATTGAAAGTGCAAGGAGGGATCCAGAAGAGAGCCATTTCGTGTGGTCACCTGAGCAGCTTGCCACTGGTCAGCCATTGAGCAGAAGTGGTTAAAACCCCATCTGTAGTAGCTATTGAAGGAAATGGACTTTTTTTTTTTTTTTGCTTCACAGCAGAATTTATATTCTACATTTGAGCCATCATACTTAATGTGACTGTGAAAGGTTCTTATTCACCATACCAACTGTTTTCCCCTCTTGGGAATCCAATTAAGCTATTGGCCTTTGTGAGTTAATTTTGCATTATGTAATTATGAGTTAATAGAAAGCAATTTCCTCTGAAATGTTCTTTTGTTCCTGGTGTCCTTGTCCCCAGATTTCTGGAAGGCAGTTGCATTTCTACATGGTGTGAAGTTGTGAAGTCAGGTGGCTTCAAGAAAGGCAGAATTTCATCCTTCACTTTCTTGTTTCTGCTGCTAGTTTTGAAATCCAGCTGTATTCCTGAATAATGCAGATGTTTTTCCATCCCTGTCCCCTGGTAGGAGTTAGGCAGGGTTTCACCTCCTCCTGCATCACCTTTTCATCTGGTTTTGTCTGATGTCCTTGCAATCCTTCACAGACCAGGGAAGAGCAGCGTTCTTCCATCCAATCCACAAACAAGGCTGGCCCCAGTGGAGAGCTTTCTGACATTCTCCTCTTGACTTCCAGGTGTACTGGAAATAGCCTGTTTATTTTCTTACTCTTAGAGAGTTTGGGCTGTTTGGCAGTAGTTTGCCCCAGCTATTGCCATAGCCTTTTGACAGGGACTTTTTGAAACAGTATTTTTAAATCTGGGTAAATTACTTGCACTGAATTACACAATAATTTTATCTTGTCAGCTGAAATTTCCTTCCTTGGAAAGTTTTGGGAAGTACAGCCTGCTGTATTCCCTTGACTGAATATTTAGATCTCAAAGGCATTTTATGAGTCTTTGCACAGGTCCACTTTGACTGGGTCAGATGATCAACCTTCAGAGGTGGGTGATGCAACAAAATCATTTGGATCTCTGCAATGTGCCATGAGAATATAAACATTTTAGCCTATTTCTCTGATGAGAAATACCAAGTGAACATGGAGCTCTGCAAAATCATTTCTGTGGATATTGCCTCCTTTTGGGAGCTATGAGACATTTGTTGACTCTGGCAGAATGAGTCATCCCTATGGTTGGGCACAGGTACAGGTGCTACTAAGATCAGAGCCCTAATAGCCTTGTTAGAAAGTGTAGTGGGTGGCATAATCTGAGAACTGGTCTAGAGCACTCCTGTGTGCAAGGAGCACCTTGCAGCATTCAGTGGAGTTTTTCCATCTTAACAAACAAACACTTGCTTTTGGTTTTCTCTCTGCCGCTGCTGGTATACCGATGTGAGATTAAATAGCTGCGTCCGTGGGTGGCAGTGGTCTGATACCCAGCCGAAAATGCCAGGGCCACTTAGGTATGCTCTTATTGCCAAATTAAGTACACACCCTGTTGTGTCTTTCTGAAAACCTGCTGCATCAATAATTATGTCTCTGATCTGGCGCATAGCATATGCTGAGTATTTATTGCATACGCTGGGGCTGTGGGTGTACATGTAAAAAATATTTACATTCCTGCTGTGCATGTGTCCTCTATGTCCTGCTCCTGCTCAGAGCCTGGGATGACACTGTGTTGTCTTTAAGTGGAGCTGGAGCAAGCCCCGTGCTGCAAAGAGACATTTAGTAAAACACAGAGGGAGCACATTGCTTCTGCAAGGCCAAGAGCTGGTCAGCGTCCAGTCCACCCCAAGTTTCTGTCTGTCTCTGAGAGACACAGCTCATGTTCCCACTTCCCTCACAACCATCTGGCAGCAGAAACTCCAGGGAAGAGCTGAAGCAAGCTGCATTGCTAAGCAGCTGGAGGGCTGACACGGTGCGATGCTGACTGTCCTCACCTTTATAAATGGAGGTGTTTTCTTAATCATAGCATGAAGTCTGTTCTGGAAAGTCTCTGCCGTTAGGGCTGAAGGTGCCAGAAATCCTAAAGTCCATGAAAAAGACTGCAAAATGCTGGCCAGGGTGGTGACATCCTTGCTATGGCCTGTCCTTCCCTGTAGTGGCAGAGCAAAGATCATCTGCCCAGATTATCTCGTCCACATCAAGTATCTGTGGAAAGGGACAATAAGAGAAGTGCAGCTGAAGTGGAGCATCCCTTTAATGACGGTTTCAAACTCCAGACCTGAGTGTTACGTGCTCCACAGCAGTCCTTTTACCTCCCCTGGGGTCAGCTCTGGTAAGGCTTGGCTGCTGACCCTGCCAGGCAGTGCTCCCCACCTCTGTGTCCCTGGAGGCCCTTGGCAGCGTGTGGCATTGCCCAGCTGAGGGTGAGGACCTCGGGGCACCTCCTGGGCAGGTGGGTTTGCTCCGTGCAGGGTGCCCGGCAGCCCCAGCCTCCCTCTCCCGTGGCTGGGTGCAGGATCTGATGTGCCAGCCTCAGCCCAGCCGTGCCACGGCCAGCGTTCATCGGGGTGGGAGGTGGCAGCTGCCCCTCACTCGCAGCCCTGGCTGCGTCCCTGCTGTCCCAAAGTGCAGCTCCAACCTCCCCAGACCCCGCGTGGGGCAACAGTGTCCGTATCCCCCCTTGGAGCACTGCCAGCCCTGGGGCACCCCGAGCCATCAAAACTGCTCTCCCTCCAGATACAAAATGTCTTTCATGTGGATACGTGCTCCAAGGATGCAGCTACATCTTCTCGGGAGTGTAGGTGCACTGGCAGGACCTGTCCCTCCATTCCTGCTCATGGCCACACACTAATAGACCTTGCCTTCCCCTTGAGGCCATCGGCAAAGCTGCACAAATCCTCCTTAAAGTGTCTGAGGCCCCGTGGGCTCGTTAAACTCCGCACAAAGCGGGGCTTTGCTGCTCCCACAGCTGGGAGGGCTGCAGCGCCTGCAGCTGGGGCAGAGCCAGGCTCCCCAGCACGAGCAACCCACACCCCCCTGTGGCAGCCCCACTTGGCAGCGCTCCTGCCCCGAGTCCTCACCTGGCCTGTGGAATGACCCGAGACTTTGAAACCTCTCATCCTGTTCAGTGTCGGATTTTTATTGGAAAAGGGTGACGAGTGGGAGGGTGGCTTTGGCTGATGTTCCGAATCCCTTAGCTGGGGTGCAGTGGAGGGGCAGGGAGGGACAAGAGGGGAACAGACTAAGCAAAGTAAAAGGGTCAAAGTGAAGTGGGTTGACTGGAGGCCTGGGGAGAGAGGGAGATGGGAGGTGAGTCAGAGCGGGGCAGGCATGTCCCAGTGTGGCTCCAAGGCTTCTCTGACTTCACTTGTCTGTGACAGTCCCCATTGTGGCAGCCCAGGCCTGGGAGCCAGTTTCTGGGTGGCTCCTCCAGCAATGTCATTGCTAATTAAATATGTTCTAAAGGTTAGATTATCGGTTGCGACGATGTCTCACCTTTGACCGTGTCTGCATCAAACAAATCATAAACCAACCAAGAAATCTTCTTGCATTTCCCTGCCCAAGGCATCCTTTTAGGAGTTGGCTAAACACTATTTTGTGAACAGCAAATCCAGCCGCCGCTTGGCCATGCAGTTCTGCTGCAGTACTGTGGACTAGCAGAAGTTAATAGGGCTCAGGATTTGATTTGTTTCAGTGAAGGAGGTAATAGAGTAGCAATCCTGGAAAACAAGTACCAGTTTCCTCATTCCTGAAGTTAATGCAGCTCATGCAGCCTCTCCAGGGAAATCCCTCTTTTCCTCCTCAGCATCCTTCCATGACTTGACACATGAAGGAAATGAATACCTTACTTTTTAATGAGAGATTTCTACTTTATTGCTAAACTCCCCTCTTTTTAAACTTTATTTTTATTCCCTTGCTCCACTGGGACTCTGTATCTAAGAGAAGCTTGCTTGTGTCCCATTTGTTGAATGGGGGAACTGTTTTCTTTATGTGCCCTCACTGCATCCAGGCTGGAAGTGGGGCTGGTCCTTCCAGGGGTTGCTGTGGCACACAGCCGTACCTGGGGAATCCTTTATCCCGGTGTCTGGCACCAGGCTGCCACGGGCTGGTGCAAGGCACAGCCCAGCCCACAGCCCTGCAGTCGCTGTGTTGTGGGCTCAGAGTCTGGGTTGAGCAATGCCTCGCTCCTTGCCTGGGAGAGACTCGTCCCCGGACACGTGTCTGGAGGGACATACAGGGCATGTCCTGGCAGATGGCCTGTCCCCATCTCCTACCCCACCGCCCATCATTCCTGGGACTGCTGCTGCCTTTGCTGCCCACCCAGTGGCAGCTGGTCATGTCTGGCCCACAGCCTTGCTTCCGGCCTGGAGCCTCGGCTTGGTTTTCTCAGCACTATCTGTTGGTGAAATAAGAATTGTCTCTCCTTCCAGCCTCCCCCGAGCAAAGCCTCCAATCATAAACGAGGCAAAACCCAGTCCTCTCTGGGCTGGGCTGGGCTCCATCTGCTCTGCAGCTACTTCCGGCTCCCTTGATAAAGAAGGTGTTTCTGGTCTCTCGTATTTTCATTTTCAAGCATCTCCATATCTGCTTCCAACCCCTCCTACACACATCAGGGGAGCTGCCCACAAATGTGTGCAAAACTACTTAATGACTCTGTAACTGACTGGGATGCTGGTTGCTGGTCGTGCTGATTAATGCACTGACTGCGATGACTTCACCCCGGTTCCCTTCCACACACCGGTGTCCATCGCATCCCTCTGGCCGCGTCTTCCCCCACAATGTCCAGCACCGGCTGGAGCAGACCCTGCTGCTCGGTGGGGCCGGGGCTGAGCCCTTGCTCTCCTGGGGCTCTGTGTCCCAGCTGCATGGCTGGGTGTCCCCGGACCATGGCTGGGTGTCCTGAGCCATGGATGGATGTCCCACGGCCACGGGGACAGATGATCAACCTTGGATGGCTTCGCTGGGACCACGGCCGGCTGTGCTCGGCCGCTTCTGAGTGTCTCGGGGCCGTCGTTGGGTGTCCCTTGACCGCTGCTGGGTGTCCTGGGCCATCGCAGTCTGCCTCAGGGCCATTGTCTGGGCCCCAGAGCCCTTGCCCAGCGCCCTGGGGCTGATGCTGGCTATCCAGGAGCATCAGCGGCGCCCAGGTCGCTGCCGGCTGTGCGGGACCGCCGGGGCGGCGCGGGGCGGCGCGTGCCGCGGACGGTCGGTGCGGCGGGGGCTCCAGCGGGCCCGGCCCGCCCCGCCGCCCGCCCCGCCCCGGCCCGCCCCGCCGCGGCACATTCATGCGGCGGCGCTGGGCGCGGGCGGCGGCTCGGAGCGGCCCCGGCGCGGCGCCTCCCGCCGGGCCTCGGCGCATGTGAGCGGCGGCGGAGCGGCAGCAGGGCGGCGGCGGCGCCGCCGCATCGGCCATGCGGTGGCCCCGCGGCCCCCGCGGCGCCTGGCGGCTGCTGCCCCGGCGCTCGCTGCTGGCCGCGCTCTTCCTCTTCTCGCTCTCCTCCTCCTTCCTCTACTTCGTGTATGTGGCGCCGGGCATCGGTAAGCGGCGGGCCGGGGCCCGGGGCGGGGGGGCGCGGGCGGGGGCACGGACGCACCGACTGCCGCTGGAAACGCTGAGTAATCCGCGCCCGGCCGGCCCCGGGGCCGCGGCATCTCCGGCGAGGGGCGGCCCGGGCCCGGCGCCCCCGGCTGCGGCTCCGCGGTGCCCGGGGCTGGGCAGCGCCTCCTCATCTCCCGCCGCGGCCGGAGGAGGAGGAGGCGCTGCCCGCGGCGTGCCCGGCGCCCCTCGGGCCGGGCTGCGGCTCCCCGGGGCGGCGGGAGGCGCCGGCCGCGCTCCCCGCGGCTTCCCCGCGCCGCCGGGGCCGAGCGGCGCCCGTGCCAGCGGCGAGCGGGGGGCAGCGAGCCCGCTCCTGCCTGCTGCCCGCCCCGGAGTTTGTTTTGGAGTAGTGGAGTGTTGTCCAAGCGCTTGTGATCCGAACGTGCTCCCTCGCGGAAATCCTACTCTGATTGTCAAGTGGGAAGACGAGAAGTGTGTATTTTAGAAGGAGAGCGTACTCGTCCCTGTGTTCCGTGTCATCGCTTCGTGGGGAACTGGAGAAGCCGTGTGTCAATATGGCCAGCACCCGGTGCTGGTGGGGCTGTCTGTCCATCTCCTCCGAGATACGGGAAGGCTTGTGCCCGGAAAGCATCTGTTCACTTCATACGGTGTATCTCGTTTCTGCAAGGAGCCAAGGCTCGTGGTTTGGCCTTCAACCAAACTTTGGCAACAATTTATTTCTATAGAAACAACCCTTTCCAAAGAAATAGGGACTTTCTCCTTGAAGTGTCATTGGTATTGCTCATGCCATTCCTATCTTGGACACCCCAAGGAGATCTCTGTGTGCTTTCAAGGTGACTTCTGTAGGTTTTTATTTACAAATGATGTCCCGTGGCTGCCTCTGGGCTTGGAGAGCCTTTCCCAGGGCTGAGTAGGGGTTGGCTGGTGTATGAAGTGTCCTGGGCACATCCCAAGTGAGGCTGTGTGTGCTGAGCCTTGCCGTGGTGGCCCAGGGCTCTGCTGGCCCCCAGGCTCCGGGAGGCACAGCCGCCTCCTGCTCCCTCCATGAGCACAGCCCGGCTCGTCCTGTTCGCTCCCGTGCTGCTGTGGGCCAGTGGCTCTTTGTCCAGTGCATCCTGCAGCCCTTTGTGGGGCAGGCACAGGGAACGGTGTGGCTGTGGATGAGCTTCCCAGGCCCAGGTAGAACTGTGCTTTAGAAGAAAATTTCTCTCGTAAGATGGCTTTTTTCCGTTTTTTAGAGTATTCTGATTAATTTCGTGTTATTTCTGCATGGCCCCAGTCTTAGAGGTGGTGTAGGGTATAAATACATTTAAGGCTAGTTCTGTGCCAAGAGGATTTTCTCTGTATGGACCTCAGATAATGTGGTCACATCCTACCCAGTGTTCTTCCTATCTGTGATGCTCAAAGAGGAGGCAAGGAGGTGTTAGTGGTCCCTGTCCCTACCCACCCATGGATGTCAGTGATGTTCTGAGTCATCTTCTCATCAGGTGACAGAAGATCTGCTTCCTTTTTTTTTTTTTATTTCCTTCCTATTTCAGCCAAAAATATTTCCTCATGAAAGCCCAGCCCAGTATTCCTGGGATGGCTGGGCTAATCCTCTCAGCACTTGGAGGGAGTTTGTTTTCAGGCTGCAGGGGTGAGTAGAAGCTTGGGAGAAGAGCAAGTGTGATAGGAGATGAGCTGAGCTGGGGATTTGAATAAATCAGCCACGTGCAGGTGATGGAGAGATGCTGTCAGCAGAGAGTTCTGGGGCATTTGTCCTGCCTGCTGCTGCCTCAGTGCATGGAGTGAGGCTGGGCTGCCCTTCTGTGTCCACTGAAGGGCTGGGGAAAACCTCTGTCCTGAGACCATCATCCCTTGTAGGGCATGCTGGGGAAGCGGCCAAAGAAGGACTCACAGTTCATTGGCTAAACCACGGGCAGGGGAGTGATTAATCCAGTGATTAACCAATTCCTTGATTGTACCTCAATTGAAAAGAAAAAAAATCCAAATAAATGGGACCTGAAGCTGCAAGTGAGCTTGAACCAGCTGGAGCCTGGGAGGGCTTTTGTCTGCCTGGTGCCACAGGCTGCTGGGAAGGGTCTGTGCTCGTGGGGTCAGCAGCCGGTGGTGGCAGGGCTGGAGCCAGCCTGGCCTGCCTGGCATGGCCCTGTCACCACGGGTGGGAGCCTGTCCCCAGCCCCACGTTTGTGGGGGCAAATTTCACGGGCACTGCCGAGGCGTGTTGTGTTCAAGCAGTTGTGCGCCAGTGCCAAGAGAAAACTGGGACAGTTGCACTTCTGGGTGCTGTCTCAGCGCATTGGTGTGGAGCTGGCATGCTTGTCAGCTGGAAAAGCTGGATAACTGCTCCTGGTGCCCTTTGGAGATGGGGAAGGGGACCCCAACCTGGGTTCTGAGTTGCCTGCCCAGTGCTGGCCTGCTCCCTGACTGACCACAGTGTTTGGCTCCTCACCGCCCATGTAACCCAGCAGTCTGCTCCAGACAGAAATGCAGGAAGAAATTTATGTTTACTGTCAGCAAATAACCATGTTTGGCTCCTGCAGGCAGTCCAGGGCTTTTGGACCTTGCATTTGTGTCGTGCCTGGACTTACGTGATGCCCAAGGTAGCTCCTCGTTTCTGTTCTTCACCAAGGTTTCCTCCTGGGGAACTGAAATGTTCTTGTGGCCTCAAGTTTGTGCAGAGGGATCCAATGTAAACAGCCAGTGCCACCTCCTTCCCAGCTCTCACATCCAATTCCCAGCTCTTACATCCAATTCCTGTGTGTCCTCCCCACACACCACGCTGGCAGCTCCATTGCTGGGCCCCCACCTTGGCAGGTGAAGCACCAGGGAGCCAGCCGTGGCACAGGCACAGCAGGCTCTCCTTGACCTCCAGCTGCTGCCGGTATTTGTGTGGGTCTGTCTCATCGTGGGATGAGGTGGCCAATTGTTCTGCAGCCAGGGCACAGTGGGGCTGGGGTGGCTGGAGGCTCCAGGAGCTGCCCTCGTGTCCCCAGGGGCCCTGCTCAGGCAGCAGGTACACGGGATGCCCGTGCGGGTGGGGAGGTCGCTTGTGCTCGCTGCCATGCTCAGAGGGCCTGGGGCCAGCAGGGCACAGGGCAGGCTGGGCTTTCACCACAAGAAGTCACACTGGCCTCATCTTGGCACTGGGCAAACAGTTTTGTCCTGTTATGGGGGTCAGGGGCCGCCTTGACAGGTTATTTTGTAGGGCTTGTTCTTGGCACTGGGGCTCTTGCCCTCCTGGGACAGCTGCCCTCTGTGCCTGTTGCCCTCCCCAGACGGGATGTGGAGAGTCACTCTGTCCATGGCCAGACCCCAGTGTTGGAGCAAGCATGATGTGGGCACAAGGAGTGTCCTGACCTGGAGGTGGAACACCTGGAGAAGCTGTTTCTGTTTCATCCTATCCTCTGCTTCTGAATTCATCCCTGGGATGTGGGGTGGTCCCTGCATGCCCTGTTTTCACATGGTGGTGGCTCATACAGCTTTTCTACAAATGTCCGGTTTTATTCTCTTTGAACGGGGCCTAGGAAACTAAGGGAACTTCCTCCTGCCACTGAAAGCAATACTGCTTTTTCAAGCTGCAGATCATTTAATCTTGACACCTCTAACTGCAGCAGTGGGAACATCTCTGACCTTGGACTTGGTCCTGGTGTAGAGGGTGGTGGCTGCACGGCTGGCAGGGCTGGGGCTTTCCCTGGTGCTCAGGCAGCAGCTCTTGGCTCTTCCTTTGTCTCAATGGCTGTTGGAGCCTCTTTGTTTAATTTTATTTTTTTTTAAATTTGATTTCCCCAGGAGTCATACTTGGTTGGATCTGATGCAGGAAAATAATGTAGAGAATTTAAATTACTGGGTGAAAGATTGTTACCTTTGAGAGAGAGCTGTAATTCAGTCTGCCTTTACTTCCTCCAAACTTATCAGGAATTGCTCCCAACTGGTCATACAGGGCATGAAATAGCACCACTAGCCCTGAATTACATTTATGGTGCAAGAACTTGATTTTGATAGGCAGGAGTGCTTTGAAACACTCTTCTGTCAGGCTGTGTGTGGGTGACCAGCAGAGCAGGGCTGTGGGGACCAACAGCTGCCTCGGTACAGCTCGTTTGTCACGTTTGGACCGATGTTGTATCACCAAAGGTGGCTGATCCAGCTTGGTCGTTTAATGCATCAGCCTGGCAGATCTTAGCACAGAGGAGTTCTGGGGATGAAAATGGCAAAAGATTTTGCTACTGCCAGCTTGTCCCAGCTGGAGACACTCTGGTTGGGTTGCCCGTGGTGGTGAGGGACAGAGGAAGGGTGGTGGCCAAGGCAGGGGATGGCGCTGTGGGGAGTGGAGCTGCTGGAGCTGCTGGGCTGGGCAGCCCCACGGGGCAGCTGTGTGGGGGAGAGGCTGCTGCTGCTGCTTTGCCTTCTGAGCTCTGCTGTGGCAGCCTGGGCAGAGGGAAGGGGGTGGCAGGGCAGAGCCCCGAGCCAGGGGCAGCCCTCACTGGGGCTGGTGCCCAGCCAGGACACGGGTGAGCCACGATGGCCTCAGCTTGGCCGGGCAGGGGCTGGGTGCAGGTGTCCTTCTGGGTCTGCTGGGTGCCTGGATGCTGTCTGACCACGGACAGAAGGGGAAGGTGCGGCTTGGAATAATGAAATGAGGTTTATGCTGTTCTAGCCCTGGCTTTCATTTCCAGGTCTTCCCCGGGCCCATGAGGAGTGTGGTCTCTTACTGTGGAACACAGCAGCACTGCCCTCCCTCACCCTCCTCTGCCCAAAGATCTGCCAAGCAGCATTTCACAACTGAGGAGGGAGCAGCCTGGTTCCACAGCATATCCCACAGAGAATATTGCAGTCATTGGGTCTGACAGTGAGATTGGGGGTAGTAAGAAATCCTCAAGTGCTCTTTGATACAAGAACTTGAGCTTGGGATCTCCTGTGCTCTGAGCAGGAGGAGACTGGTGGCAGCTGTGGGAAATGTTCCTTTGGCAGCGCCACGTTCTTCCAGCGCAGAGGCTCCTACAAGGCAGGGCTGGGATGGGGAGCAGCCCTGTTCCACGCAGCTGCTCCTGCGCCAGTGTGTCCAGGATGCTGGTGCTGCAGTGTTGGTTGGAGACCACCTCTTGCTCAAGGCTAACAAATTACTGTGAGGGCAGATGAATTACTGCGTTTTCCTTGCCTGTAAGCACCTGTGCTGTTTGTCAGGCACATCTGGTTTGGGTTATTTTGCTGGTGGCTCTCCGAGTGTTGCAACGGCAGATTATGTGTAGAGTTCATGTTTCATCCATGTATCTCCGGAAGCCTGACTTGTGGAAGCTGATTGGCAGGCACAAAAGCTTCCAGGTACTGGTTCATTCCAGTGAATTGAGTGCTTCAAAACCTCAATAATCTGTAGCAGAGCAGACCTTAAAGCAAAAGCACCCATGCTGTCAGCCCAGGAGACAATGGTCTTCATGGGTTTGGGAGGCCATGGAAGGCCAGGGCTTCAGCAGGCATTCAGCTGCTTCAGGTGGTGTTGGTTCTGGTGGAGATAAGGGCTCTGGCACTGCTGCTTTATTTCCTGGGCTGATCCTCTGCCTCTCTTCCAGGTGGACTCATTAATTGCATTAACTCAGGCAGCATCTGTTCTGCAGGGTACGATGAACCCCCTGGGGACCAGTGCGGGGAGCGGAGCTGAGCGGTGTGGGGAGCTGTGTGTTTGCACTTGATCCCATTTGAATGCTGTTACAATCGGTGGATTTCAATATCCAAGCACATGGAGTTCTTAAATACTTAATCTTAACTGAAATTTCTGGGGAGCCTCGCAGGGGTGGCAGCAGAGGTGGTGGCGTGGCAGATGTGCCCTTGGCTCTGCAGGGCCCTGTGAGGGCTGAGGGCTCTGCAAGAGGAGCTGGTCTGTAGCTGGACAGAGCAAGAAAGCCTTCCCTCAACAGCTTTATTTTTAAAACATCATTGTCACAATACAATGTGTATTTACTTTGACAAAACCTTTGCTGGGTTATTTTAGTAAAGTTTATTTCCATACAGGCTTTTTCTTCTCCATTGCATTCAGAATCTTCTGGCTGTGGTTTTGGCTGGCAGCATTTTGAACACGGGTGCTTTAGGGTGGTTAATGTGTGTTTGAAGCTTTTCTAGCACTAGCTCTAAATGCCGTGGGGATTAGTCCTGTTTGGAGAAATAGAGGAGAAAATGTATAGTGGACTGTGCTGTTGAAATGCAAGATAAGCCCAAATCAGAAATTTTTGAGAGATGTTGGTGGGTGTGGTTTTTTGGGGAATGTGGAATAGATAACATTAAAGCCACCAGCACTTTCAGCATTACCCTGGAGCTGCTTTTATTTTGAAAGGAAAGGTGGATTGGAAAGCTGAGGGTGATGTCAGTGCCCGGCAGGAGAAGAGCCCTTGGCCATCCTCATCTGCTGCTTGGAAAGGTCCCAGGGGTGACCGTGGATGGCACGTGTAGCCCTTGTCCTGGTGGGAGGTGTCCTTGTGGGACACTGCCTGTGGTGTGGAGTGTGATGGGCAGGGCCACGGGGTCCTTTTTTCATTGTAGAAGGAATTTCCTGGTGCTTGCTGGTCTTGCTGAAGTGAAGGAGGGACGCGGGGGAGGTGTTTCTGGGGGATCCATGGAGCTTTGTGGTGACACTTTTCTTTCTCAAGGCACACAAATGTGCCTGCAGGGGTGTGAGAAGCTGGGCTTGAGCTCCTGCCTCCCTCCTGGCTGTGCAGGGGAGGTGATGGGTCAGTGCTTGCTTGCTGGGGCTTTAGCTGGAGCGTGTGGTGATGCTGTGTGTGACTTCCTAAAGGTCATTTTCCTAGGTTTTTGTTTGAGGTGCAAAACCAACAGGTTCTGCCTTTGTAAGCCTGCAGCTGTATGTGGCACCCGTGGGCTGGCACAAACCTCTCTGGAGCCCTTGCCCTGGGCAGGGCTCTCATCCTGGGGCCCCTGTGGAGGTGCTGCTGGGGAGCTGGGCAGCCCCTTCAGCACGGGGGACCCAGCTGGGTGTGCGTGCCTGTCCCCAGCTCCGTGGCAGGGAAGGGGCTGCTCCCAGGGGATGTGAGTGCAAATTGGTCTGTGGATTTTCCCTGTGGCTTGGGCCTCAGTCTCCCTTGCTTGGTGGGAGCCCCTGCCCCTCTCCTGCCCCGATGGTCAGGCCTGTGCCCTGGTGATGGCTGCGCTGTGTGTGGGACAGCTCCTATGAAGCTCTTCCCTCCCCATGCCTTTCTAACCTGCCAGGTGAATGTTGGAAACTGTTTCTGTGTGGAGGATGCCACTGCACACATGATGGAAGGAAGGAAGGAAGGAAACACAGGCAAAGCACCCTCTGCACTGCTGTGGGCTGGGCTGTGCTCTAAGCAGTTTCACCAGTGCTCGTTTGTGCGTCTGGAGAATTTTATGGCAAAATAATTGATTGGCTTTATTGAATGCTATTGCCGTGCAAATTATCAAAGGAGACTCTTGGAGCTGTGTTAGCCACTTCCCTTGCTTTGGAGAGCCTGGGGCCCGGGCTGGGCTGGGAGCTGAGCTGTGCTCAGAGCCTGCCAAGAGCCTCCTGAGTGGGGCTCGGGGGGTCCCTGCGCTGGCAGCAGAGGCTGGAGGGGGCCATGGGATGCCTGTGACACTCTGGATTGATGGTGAGGCCCCACAGCAGCAGGTGGGGAGCAAGGATTTTAGGTGGGAAGTGGAGAAGGTGGCTACATGAATGCCAATGTTTATAAATTGCCTCAAAAAAAACTGTGCAAAGCAGCTGGAATAGGAGAGGAAAGCAAACACTGCAGTGCACCAGGTAGCCAAGAGCAAACAGATATTTTTTCCCTCGCTACCTGGCAGGAAAAGGAGGCGTTTCAGCGCCTGCCTCCATGCAGGGCTGGCAGGGGCTGCAGGCTGTGCCACAGAGCCCTGGGCACTCCTGACACGGCTGCTCTGGGCTGGGATGCACGGGGGAGGCTGTGGGCAGTCAGCAGGCGATGCACACAGCACAGGTAAATAAAATCAGCAGCTGGAGCAGCCTGTGCCTCGGCAGGAAAGCCCAGAGCTGCTGTGGCTGGACAGGGGTGCAGGCCGTGCCCAGGGCTCGGGGTGGGCTCTGCAGCAGCCTGGCTCGAGGCAGAGCGCTGTGCGTGCTGAGCTCCTGTCAGCAAACACGGCTTCCCTTGGAGCTGGGGACCCTGGAGGGGCACGGGGTGGCCCCCACTCCCGCAGGAATGTGAAATGCTTCCACACATGCAGCTCGCTCCTATTCTGCAGTCATTTTTTTTTCTCCCTCAGTGTTTTTCCAACTCATGTCTTGCTGCCAGAGTCCATATTAATAATGCATGACTTTTTTTTTTATGGTGCTTCCTTCCCAGCGTCCCTTTCAGCTGCTGAGTCAGAGAAGATTGTTATAGCAGCAACCTCTGAAGCGGTGAAATGCCCCTGCAGTGCTCAACTGCTGTCATTTATCATCCCAGCTCCTCTGCGGGCAGCCTGTTCCCTTGCCCGGCTTGGAGGGAGGATCCCCATGCCAAAAACCTGATTCCTGTTACACCAGCTGGTGACTGGCGAGCTGAGCTCTGCTCAGCCTTCCTGCCTGCTGTTTGGTGAGAGCAGATATTGCCTCTGTTGGCTGGGGTTTTTTTATTGTTGTTGTTGTTTGAAATCCTGTGAAGATTTTCCTGATCTGACTGAAACTGTGTTTTGGGACTGTGCTCAAGACTTTTTTTCCCCTTTTCTTCCCCTCCTTACTAATTTTTAAATATTTTTTTTCCTCCCTGCACTCCTCTCAAGATCAATACCTGGGCTTTTTAGGGTAATTGGGATGACAGAAGCCATATAATGTGTTAACGGGGTTAAATTAGCTTAAAATCTTTCCAGTAGCTGTTAAACATGCCTGGCTGCTGCAGGAAGTGTTGGAGTTGCAAATGCAGCATGGAACAGAGATCTGCAGGGCTCCTGCCTGCAGCTGTGACCAGCCCCCAGTGGGTCACCTGCATGCAGAGCCAGTCCCCACCTGCTGGGTCCAAAACCTGGAGGGAAACAGGGAGCAATAGCTCTTGTCAGGGAATTTGTCTTCTAAAGACTTCAGTAGCACCTCCCGTGTGGTCTCGGGAGCAGATCTGCCCTGTCCCAGTACACCCGTGGGTGGCAGTGGTGCTGGGCTACTCCCTCTCCTGTGTCCCGCTCCTGGGGACAGTCCAAACGTGTGCCCCCACCGTGCTGTGTGCTCTGGGGAGTGCAGGGCTCTGGGGGCAGCAGGACGTGCTGCTGCCTTTCCCTGCTTTCCTGCAGGGCGGCCGGAGGGGTGGGTGTGAGCCTGATGTCCTGCTGCACACCTGCATCTCACCTGGGCTGGCCCTTGTGGTGTGCTTCCCCCTCAGCACCATCCTGTTCTGCTGAGGCTCTGCAGGGCTGGGCTACTGATTCATTCCTCCCGAGGAAGGAAAAACTGCTGTGGTGTGAAATTCCCCCAAAGCTGCAGCACATCCTCCTTCCCTGCTGCAGCCTGGCTCCCTGCTCAGGATCAGTGAATTCTCTTTTCCTGTTTTTGTTTTTTTTAAAGGGCTTTGCTGGCTGTTGGGTGCCCAGTGCCCTGGGGCACCCTCCCTGTACCTGCCAGCTGGGAAGGGTGCAGGTGCCTCCCGTGGGTGCTTTCTGCGTGCTGCAGGGGAGGCTTTGCAGGAGGATCCCGTGAGCTGGAGTGCACAGGGGCTGGCTGGAGCAGCCTTGCTGGGGTCAGCAGCTGCCCCAGTCCTGCTGCCTGCCCAGGACATGCCCCAGGGGACACCTTCCCAGCGCCACAGCCCCGCTTGCCCCGCGGTGACACACGCTGCCACCCACAACTGGTGAGACGAGCAACTTGCTTCTCGGCTAACAAGATTTAGGTGGATTATGCTATGTATTTAATCAAGGGCTAAGCTGATTGCCTTATTTGGAATGGATCAAAGCCCTTGGAAATGCCAGCCTGGAGACCAGCTATTGAGTGGGAATATGCCTCAGCCCTGTGCCTGGGTGCTGAGCCGTGCTCTCGAAGAAGCCCGAGGTTCAGCAGGCAGGTTTGACAGCAGCAGTGACCAAATGCAGAACCAGATTGGAGAAGTCTGAGGTGATGCGGAGGTAGGAGTGTGAGAACGTTGTTAGTCATTGACCATCATGGAGCATTTGGGGGAAAAGGCTTCCTTTTCTAACTTTCAGGTTGAAACCATGTTTCCAGATACATAAAGCTTTGTGCTGACAGCTAAGTGAGATGCTCTGCTGTTTGGCAGTCAGGCTTCCACCTTCTAGAACAGCAGCTGTGACTCTTGTGAGCTTGTGTGGTTCTGCATTGGAGACCAGACTCCCTGCTGCTCACACAGGGAGCCCCACATCTCCCTGCAGTGGCTGTCAGCAGCCTTGGAGCTCACAGGGGCCTCTGCTCCCCTTGTCCTGGCCCCCAGTGCAGCGTTGCCCGGGGACCTGCGGGGCTTTGGCAGCACGGCAGCTGGTGCTGGTTGTGGAGGAGCCGGGCAGAGCCAAGCAGAGGGTGCTCCTTGCTGCTGCCAGCCCAGAGGCACTCGCTCCGTGCTGTGCCCTTGGTGAGCTGTCCCTACAGGCCGGTGTTAAAAGTCTAAAATCACTTTCATGTTAAGAGCTGTTGTGCTTGTCAGGGTTGGCCTGGAGTGGCAGGGCCAGCGCATTGTCCAAGCAAGGTGTGTGGTGTCTCTTTCCTGTGGGGCTGGGGCTTTTTGCCACGAGAGGTGTGTTGGGGCTCTGGGTGCCCTGTGAGCATGGTCTGCACCGCTTCACCTGCGGGCACTGATCTCAACTGATCCAGTTGAGCAAGATGTTGAAAATACGCTGGTTATTCAAATCACCCTCTCTTTTTCTGAAAAGGGGAAGTTTATTCTAGGAACCGAGCTCTGTCTTGCTGCCGTTTGATGCAAGTATGGCAAGCAGAGGTCACAGCTCTCCCACTCCGTGACTGTGGGCACTGCCTGTAGAACTGAAAATACGCCAACCAAGAGGCTTGGCTGGAGGGGTATGGGCAGCTTCTGCTTTGAGGTGGGTCAGGCTGCTCGCAGGCAGCAGCAGCAGGTGCTCCCCACAGCATCACTGCTCCTTCCTTTTGCATAAATCAGCCCCGGGACTTTGGAAGCATCTCTCCCCTCTGCCTCTCAGACCTCCTTGTTTTTGCCTGCTTGCCTGCTGCAGGAATAGCTCTGGAGCAAGTGCAGGGACATGCTCTGTCACACCCTGCCTGTGCTGAGGGCCCCTTGTCCTGGCTGCCCCATCTCTCCTGGCTGTGGCCTGAGCCCTGGTGTGGGGCTGGCAGAGCATCTTGTGTGACAGCCAGATGTAAAATGTTCCATGTTCAATTATTGCTAATCAAACCTGCAAATAAGGTGCTGCCTCACTTCTCCCTCTGCCCAGATCCATTATGCATCTTCCTGCCTAACTCGTGTGTGGAGTTACAGGAAAGGATTGGTCAAGCATGCCTTTGTGTTTGGAGGGCCTGGGCAGGATTGTCAGTGTGCAGCCACCCCTTCAGCCTGACTTTCGCGTGTCCTGGATGGCCTGGCAGTTTCTGGGCTGCAACAGCAGGGTCTCTGCTGGTACCTGGCCCTGCGAGCAGCTCCAGGGCTGCTGCTTCTGTGCATGGGGCTGGGAAGGGCCCTAGGGCAGGAACAGATGGAGGGAGCTGTGGCAGGAAGGGGGCAGGGGCTGCCCAGCCTCAGGGTGCTCTAGGTTAACCCTGCTTTCACCTAATTAAAAAAGAGAAAACGCCTGTCCACACAGCAATTGTGGGTTTGCTGCTGCGCCGCAGAAAGCTGGGGCAGAGCAGCGCTCGTGGCAGGCGCTGGCTCTGACCCTTTCCCCACACTGCCCAGCTGCCTCCCTCGGTGTCCCCCCTGGCTGGGCAGGGGCCACCAATCCGCAGACACCACGGGATGTGCCAGAGAGCAACACGGCATTTACAGAGCCACCTGGGGGAAGGGGCCAGTGAGGGAGGATGGCCTTTGCCTGTAATAGCCTGGGGAAGCGAACACAACCCGCACAAATTGGGTGACTTGAGTGGGTGAATGGGTGTAATCTAAAATCTCGTTATCCAGAGTGGAGGGAATGGCTGGTGCCTTGGAGGAAGGTGGGCTGCTGCTTTGCTGTGCACTGATGCCATGCCCAGGGAGCTGGATGTGGGCAGGGTCTGTTCGATACCAGCCTCAGCCAGCTCCTTGCTGAGGCCCCTCGGGGCTGCCCCGGCCCAGAGTCCTGCCCTGGCTGCCTGCTCTGCTCCTCTGGCTGTCCCACCTGGGAGCACTGGCCTCCCATTCCCGAGGTGTTTAATTGTTCCAAGGTAGCCGTAAGTCTGACTCATGTTTGCAGAGCTCCATTTCTGGCTGCAGCCAGACTGGAATTGATTAGTTTGTTATTTTCCCCCCTCTGCCCTGTTGCACGTATCAATGGGAGAGTGGTCAGAATCCTTGGCAGACACTCAAGTCTCTTAAGGAAACTTAAGTTGCTGCTGTGTGCAAGGAGCAAGGAGGTGTTTCAGTGGGAGAGAGGGAAGGAGGAAAAGGATGTTTGCTGCTCCCTCATGTGCCCCTGTGTGTGCTCATCTCTTCCCAAGCAGTTGCAGAGCCGATGAGAGCTGGTGGCCGGGGCAGGAGGAGGCAGGGATGGCTGCTCCTGCCCACTGAGGGACAGGCAGGATATTTTGTGCCGCATCTCCACAGCCTGATCACAGACAGCCTGTGCTGAACTTGCCTCAGGCTGCTCCTGTTTGTGTGGAGCCAGGTGAGCCTGGTGGGCTGTGAGCCTTGTCCCTCTCATGGTGGTGGCCCGTGAGCCCCGGCTGCAGCTCGGGGCTGTGCAAGTTCTGATCCTTGCTGAGCTGGCTGGCTCAATAGCCTTGTGGCCGCTTATCTGGGATTAATGTGTAACTTAATGGCAGTGCTGGTGTGGTGCTGTGGTACAGGGTGGTGCGGATCTGCTCTCTAATTCCCCCTGCCCATGATAAGGGTCAGGGCTTGCCCGTGCCTGGCGCCGGCGCGGCCGCGCTGCCGGTGAGGGTTGGGGTGTCTGGGGAGGAGGGAAGGGCAGTGCTGGGGCCAGCCACGAGCCTGCCCTGCACACGGTCTGGTCCTGAAGGGCATGGGTGGCACAGGCCTGGGGTGATGGAAGGAAGGGTCTTTTCTTTTCCCCTGTTTGTGGCATCCCAAACAGACTCATGCCATTGCTCTTCTGCTGACACATAGGGAGGCGTCACACAGGCTGGGATTTGATGGGCAGTTTCTTAGGTGTTAAATAAGTTCATAGATGGAGGGATGATTTTTTTCCAGTGAAGTCATTCCCTACACTGATAATGGAATCAGTTGATTTATTTACAGCAGCTGTATTACCAGTTTGCTTGTCAGGCGGAAGAAAATCATATAAAAATATTGTGTGTTCCAAGGTTGCATAGCTCACAACAAGGCTAATAAATGTCTTGGGACATCAGAATTATTACAAGATCCTGTAGGTAATGGTCTGTGTGTTGGAAGTTCAAAGTTGCACCCTCTCTCTGATAGCTTTTTTGCTTCTAATAAAACACAGCAGCTGGAGAGGCCATTCAATGTTGCCTTTAATTATTGCAGACAAGAACAACTCTGTAATCTGACTGTGGAGGCCAAGCTGCTGTGGGTCTTAAATGGGTACACTCACTGCATGGTGAGAGTACCCTTGGCAGGGAGCTCTGAGCTGCTGCCTTTGAAAATCTCGGACAACAATCATCCCACATGACTGAAGAATTCCAGCTTGGAGAATTTTTTAGGAGTTGAAAGGGCGGGCAACCCAGGCAGATGCATAGTGTGGAGGTGGGGCCGTGGCTGTGCTCCTTCCCCGGCTGCTGGCACGGCTGCTTTCCCAGGACCTGGCAATGTACAGAAAAGAAACCACAGCAGGGACAGTCTCGGGGTGTTGCTGCTGAGGGATCTCTCCCTGGTCTCCATGGTGCAAATCGCGTTTGCTGCAAAGCAGCCTCTGTACGGTCAGGGCTGAGGCAGCTCGGGATGCTTTATTCCCACGCGGCATTGCAGAGACGGGCCTGTCTCTGGGCCGTTTAGCCCCGGTGGGAGTGGAAGCAGCAGGTTCACGTCAGGTCAGAGGCCGCAGCTCCTGCAGGTGGCCGTGTCCTGCCGAGCAGGGCAGTGCCGGCGGTGCCTGGGTGTGCCCCGGTGAGCCGGGCGGGGCGGCGCACTCTGCCCCTGCCGTGCCCCTCCCTGGCGGCTGCTGGGCGTCCCCACCTGCCCTGCGGAGCTCGGAGGCCGGGGCAGGCTCGGGGCAGGCCAGCCCTGCCCGGGGAGGGGGGAAAATCCCTGCCCTGGATCCTCCCCGCGCGGGTCCCCTGGGCCGCACGCATCGTGGGCGAGCTCGGCTGGGAGCAGGGCTTTCCCCGAGCTGGCTTTTTCAGACGATGTAAATAGGACATGCCGGACCGTGCTCTGGCCAGAAATGGCACTGGCGGATGTGCCGGGGGTCTCGCTGAACGGAGCGGGAGCGCCCGCTGTCCTGGATGGGGCGGCACCGCCCTGCCCCGAGTGCGGCTCCTCCTCGCAGCCCTGCCCCGTGGGCAGCCCGGGCCAGCCGGGTGTGACGGGCAGGGCACTGACCTGGAAGAGCCTCTCGGACCCCCTTGGAACGGCTCCCTTGCAGCAGACATGCGGCTGTGCATGTGATAACCCTTTTTGTTCAGCCACGCTGAACTTGTAAAACATGCTTGAAAAATCAGGTCTGTGGTTTTTTTTTTTTTTTTTTTTGGGGGGGGGGGGGAATAGCCAAAAAACAACATAGCCTGTTCTCTTTTTCTCCATCAAAGTCAGGGTGTTAAAACTCCAGACAGTGCAGTTTGTGGTGTGTGAACTGAGTCAGTAGATCCATTACTCTTGTTTTTTTACAGTTTCCAATGAGTACTCTCCAATGGGTATAATCTCCTAATTTGGAAGACTAACAAATCAATGATTTCAAAATCTATTTAACTGGTGTTTGATGCGTATGGAAATTTTAAATCCAAATCCCACCTGTCTCCCGTTCTCTGCTGCGGTCTGACAGTATTCTAGATTGCTTCCAGCTGGCGAAGGACAGCCCTGGTGAGCTCCCTACTGACTGCATTCCCTCGGCAGCACCACTCCACATGTCCCCACTTTCCTGCATGTCCTATGGCTGCCTGTTTGAGCAGGATGCCCAGGTTGGTGGCAGGGCCTGTCTGCAGTAGAGGATTTCCTTTGTCTCCTGCAGCAGTTCCAGTTCCCATGGCCCAGGGGATGAGGAGTTGTCCCCATGTCCTTCCCTGCCCTCCTGCTTCAAGGACAGCGCTGGGGAGGTTCTGCCTGGTTTTTTTCCTCTCCCTTGCTTGCCCAAGCGTTCACTTAATTCTTATTTATTATTTTTCTTAACGAAAGCTCTCTGTTTGTTCATCCTGATCCTACATGAGCACTGGGCACAGGCTCTGGGATTCCTGACGCCTTCGGAGGGTGTCCAGGAGGCAGGAATTCCCACCCCTTTGTCTCCTAATGAACCGAAGGAACAAGCGCAGAGCTGTGAGTGTTTGGAAGTGTAAATGTTTGCTGTGGTAGCGGCAGCCGGTGCTGCCAGCCCCGAGGTCGGGTCGGGGTCGGTGTCAGCGCCTGCTGAAGAGCCTTTGATTGCTCGTTTGTGGTGGCTGCGCTTGTGCTCTGCCTGCACGGAACGTGCTGCCGGCGGATCTCTGCTCCTCCTGGGGAGCCTTTGTGCTGATGCTGGGGAAGGGAGCGGCATGGGGAGAGCAGACTGGCTGGAGATGGGCACGGAGGGATGGAAAATAGACAGGACATGCAGCCATGTGCAATCGCATCTCCTGAATGGCAGTTAAAGCAGGAGAGTCTGGATCTCTCGAGGAAGGGTAATATTTAACTTGGGCAAGTGCTTGTTACGCTCTGTGCTCCAGCCTGCACGTGTCACTGTGCCCTTCCTCAGAGAGGAGCTGCAGCAGAGACCGGCATCGCTCTTGGGGTTTGCAGAGCCCAGTGTGGTTTTACAGCCATCCCTGGCATTGCTGCCCCGCTGCACAGGTAGCTGCGTGCTCCTGGCTCTCCCCCTGCTCGGAGCTGGGCTGGCACGTGTGGGCACTGACCTGGGGCCTGGGGCTCAGCCCCACGCCAGCCTCGCCTGCTGCTGGGCTGCAGAGCTCCTTCCACGGCTGCTTTGGTGCTGTGGGTGTTTTATGAGCTCCCTTGGCCTCCTGGGCTTTCCCATGTGCACAGAGCATGTTGTGCTCCCCTTGCTGGGTATCCTAAAGCAGTGCAGTGGCACAGACACCTCTGTGCAGGCAGCTGTGGGAGTGCAAATGGAAGTTGCCACCTTAAATGTGCACCTGAAAAATTTAGAATCTCTTAGTATAATATGGATTTTCCTCCCCTTGCTGAGGCTTCCCCAGGGTCATTTTTCTGTAAGACAGTTCAGGTACAAATTTCCCATATTCAGGTTTTGACTGAGTGTCACTTTAGCCTCCCATCTTCCTGCTTGCTGTGTGCACATGCAAGCTGCCAACTTGCCAATTTTGGGAACAAGTGGTTTGTAATTACCAGCTCAGTGCTGCTGCTGCACTGTTAATTCTTAGACCATTTAATGTATCAAATTATTCCTTCCTGTGCTATTTAGAGGCAAAGGGCTAAGTAACAGTGATGGCATTAATATTAAATTCTCTAAAACTAATAGGAACCTCTTATTTAATTGTTCTGGCACTCAGCATGTCTGGGGAATACAGTGCCACTGGAAAGCTAATGGAGACAGAGGTCTCATGGTGTATTAACGCTGGGATGCTGCTACTTTTCCTAGCTGGGTTATTTATGAGTTAAGACTATCGTAACTGTCTATCAGTGCCTTAGAGGCTTAGTTTGATTAAACCCCTTTATATTGCTAATGCTAATGGAGCTGGATTGGTGCTGGGGATCTGCGGGGAGAGCTTAGCAAAAGGCTTAATGCAGACATGACTCTGCTGCTTTTGCTGTCTCTGGGCCCTGCGGGAGGTGTCTGCAGTGGGCAGGACCCCCCAGCCCTGGCAGGGTGACCTGGGCACCCACCCTGCTGCCGGTGGGACCCTCACCCCCTCCCAGCCACTGCTGCATCTCCCACGTGAGGTGTCCCACGAGCTCTGCTGGGCGCCTTGTGCCCACTCCCAGCATCTGGCAGAGTGTTCAGCAGGAGTTTCTCTGGTGGTGTGCTGGTTTGTGACTGTGCTGGTTGAAACGGGGGCTCTGGGGGCCGGCAGGGATTGTCCTTGCTGGCACAGGGCTCCAGGGGCTGGCAGGAGAGGGCTGCACGTAGCAGTGAGACCATGATGAACCCAAACGGCCCCTCTGTGCTTCTGCAGCACGAGTGCACTAATGAATGGGAAAATGCTGAATGTGACAGAAAGCCCTAAATCTCAAAGCAGAGGAAGGCTGGCTCCTTCCTCAGGAAAGCCTGGCTGCCGTGCTGGGTGCTGATACTGCTGCAGGCGTGCGGGGCTGCTGTGAGGCACTTGGCCCCTCTTCCTGCCCCGGCTGCAGGGGCTGTGTCCCCCAGCTCGGGGCACCCCGCTGTCCCTGCAGTATGGGATGCTGCAGGAAGGTCCCGTGTCAGGGTCAGCAGCAGGACCTGTCAGCTCTGCCCCTGTCCTGTGTCGGGGGCTGGCACAGATCGCATTCAGTCCTCTTCCAAATCAGCTCCCGAGCTGCAAATTACCCTGTTGCCTCTTCTAGTATGTATCATCATGATGAAACTAATTTTCCATGGGAGAGTCAGCTGTTTCTTGATTAGAAGTGCTCCGAAAATACTAACAGAGAAATGATTACAGGAAGACTTCAGTGCTCATTTATGTAATTGGACTTTACTTCCCTGGCTGAAGTTGTTGCATCCACTCCTGGCGGGAGTGAGCACTTGCTCTCCCAGTTTGCTCGTGAGCACAGAGGTTAGGGTGCAGCATCCCGAGGGGCGCCGTGCCCTGGGGCGCAGCCTCGTGCCTCTGTTCCAGCTGGTGACAAGCTGTCATGTTTTCCGTGTGTTTAAATCACAGCAGGGTTGACTTGTCCTTTAATGAACCAACAAGAATAATCTTCAGGCAGTTATTTGGGCAAATGGATTCTTAAATTCTGCTTGTTTTCTGGGTGGGGGGTGAGGGTTCGCTGGAAATTAATAGGAGAAGGGACAGCTCCCCTCTCCCATGCTGTCCTTGTGCAGCTGCCCAGTGGCAGCAGCCAGGCTGTTGTCACTCCGTGCTGTGCTCTGGAGCGCCGCATGCTCACAGGGAAGAAAGGCAGAAGGCCGATGTAATTTTCGAGATCATCCTGTGTGATGAGATTAGCAATATATCACAACAGGGAGAATTGCTTTCTGGCTGAACCACGGTTCAGGCCAAGCCCACCACGAGCCTGTGTCTGCAGCAGTGAATGCTCAGGGGTGATGGGCATCTGCTCTGGGAAACGCCTCTGGCTACAGGGGCCCTGGGCTCTGCAGGGTCAGCCAGGTCAGGCTTAATAAATTTAAAACATGGATAATTTGCTCATCAAAAGGGCAGTAAATGGAGGAGGAGTGAGATTTGAGCTCGGTACAGCGATTCCCAAATGTTGGTGCAGCCCCAGCCCTGGCCACAGCAGCCCCTGGAGCTAACCTAAGCACCGTGTGTGCACAGGGAGTGAAATGTTTACAATAACGTGGTTTAAATCCGATTTTCTGACCTGAAAGAAGTGCATGTTCTGGATAAACACAGTTTGTGAAGCTTATCTCATGCAGGCGGTTTTGGGGATAGGAGAAGGGGCTCTGGTCGTGGGGGGCTGTTGATGTTGGGTGTGTGGCATGTTGATGGCACACCATCCTTGGCCAGGTATCTCTTAATCATCTGTTGAAAGGGGTTAATATGTGAAAAGGCAACTGCTGCCTGACACAAAGCCGGTGTTGTTGCTGCTGCTCCCCTGGGATGCTGTGACAGTCTGCTCAGGATTCCCGCAGCCGCTGGAGCAGCCCGGCCCTGCGAGCCGTGTCATGTGGCTGTGGCGGGGCCGGCTCCGTCTGCGCCGCGCAGGGAACAAACGGCGCTTTCAGCGCGCCCGACAAGCCTCCCTCTTCCTCACATCCACCAGGACCGCATGCTGATGTGTCTCTCCTGTTCCTTCATGCTTCACCAAACCTGGATCTGCTTTACCCAGCAAGCAGAAGCATAATGAAGTAGAAAGTGAAATTACTCGATCAGCATCAGCGAGTTGTTTTTCAGCGCTGACCCAGCTCCGTGTGCGCTGGAAGATGCGGACTGGCTGCCCCTTCCTGCAGCAGCCTGGGCCCGAGAACAGCCCGGCTGAGCGGCTTCAGCCCCCGCTGCTCTGTGCAGAGAGAAGCCGTGCCTGCCTCCTGAGTAGGCTCAGTGCTTTTGGGAGGGCTGTCCGTGCTGGAGGCAATGCTGAGGCTGAGGCGCCGCTGTCCCGCGCAGTCCGTGCCCTGCAGTGCCCTGCCCGGCTCCAGGGATGCTGTGCCCATGGCTGCATGCTCTGCCATGCCCTGCCCGGCTCCAGGGATGCTGTGCCCATGGCTGGATGCTCCGCCATGCCCTGCCCAGCTCCAGAGATGCTGTGCCCGTGGCTGCATGCCCTGCCTGGCTCTGGGGGATGCTGTGCCCATGGCTGCATGCCCTGCCTGGCTCCAGGGATGCTGTGCCTGTGGCTGCATGCCCTGCCTGGCTCTGGGGGATGCTGTGCCCATGGCTGCATGCTCTGCCATGCCCTGCCCAGCTCCAGGGATGCTGTGCCCGTGGCTGCATGCCCTGTCTGGCTCTGGGGGATGCTGTGCCCATGGCTGCATGTGCTGCTTGCTGCTGCCTCCTGGTAGGGCCTGGTGCCAGCAGCGGGATGGCTGCTGTCACCGGGCTGGATGTGGCTTTGGGGACCAGGTGCCCTTAACGTGGCACACCCAAGGCAGGGCTGTGGCTGGGCCTTGCTGAGAAGCTGCACCAGAGCTCACTCTGGTTTAAGCTGTAGCTGCCACCAGCTGGCCCCAGAACATGTGGCTGAGCCAAGAGGGTTTGAGCTTTGTCTGAGGCAGCTCGTGCTCATTGCTGTGTAACCGCTGGCTTAAGGTGCCATCACTGGCCCGACTGCAAAGGGTACCTGTATGGGAAGGGAGGGGCTGGAAATGGACATTCAAAATTGCATTTCAAGACGTTTAGTTGCCAAGCACTTCATGCAGTTGACCCCCTTCTTTCTGAAAATCCAGTGATTCCCCATGGCTCAGGGACAGACTGGGCATGGGCAGCAGCCAAGCAGGGCTCTGGGCATGACATGGGGCTCCATCCCCCTTTCAAATATTTACTTTACTGTGTGAAAACAAAATACGTTTGGGATTGGGAAATGTATCTGGGCAGCCTTTCTGGAGCTGCCTCAGTGTGTGGGTGCAGAAGGGGCGCAGCCGTGGGGTGCAGGGTGTGTACCCTGGGTGGAGACCCTGCTCTCCTGTGGCACTGCCGTATCCAACCTGTGCTCCCGGTGACTCCAGCCGTGGCTGTGCCTTCCTGGCGCTGGTAGCTGCTGGTTTCGGGCTGTGATATGCCTGCTGTACAAATGACCTGTCTGGAATGGGTGTTTCCTGGTGACATTGCATCAGCTGCTGCCCTCCTCTGAGCAGGGTCTCTGTTGTTTCCTTGGCCCAGTGCCCTCTTTATCCCTCCTGGAGTGTCTTTTGACCTGTTTTTTTAATTACTAGTGCAGAATAGGCCTTCTACGTTGCCCCTTCTCAGTATCTTCATGTCAAGATTTTATTTGTTTTCCACTTCATTCTTAAGCCTCAAACTCCACCAAGAGGGCTGTGGCTGGCGCAGTGATGCTGGCGAGGGGTGCTGTGCACAGTGGCTGTCCTGCTGCCCCTGTGGGTGTCTGTCCTGCTGTGCCATGGGAGCTGCTCAGGACACAGGGCTGTGCTTGCTGCTGTTGCTTTGGGGCCTGGTGCTACCAGCTGGGTGTCAGCTTAAACTGAAACCTAATCAGGCTCAGCCTGAGCTGTGCCAGGGCACGGGGTCAGCAGGAGAGGAGAGGGGGAAGAAACGTGGCTGTGGAGGTGCCCTGGGGACCCAGGGCTTGTGCTGCTGCCTGCCCAGGGTTGTGACATGCTGGGGGCTCGGAGCCTGGCATGGGGATGCTTTTTGTGGTGCCTCTGCCAGGCAAGCACCAGCCCTCAGTGCTGCAGTCTGGAACAGCTGCCCTTCTCCAGGCACACAGCTGGGTTTCCTGTTATAATGATATTTCCTAATTAAACCTCCCTAATTAAGCAGCCAAAGGTGCTGTTGGTTAAGCTGCAGTGCTGTCTCACAGCCTGGCAGTCAGGTTTGGCTGGGTACATCCCCCTTGTCACCCAGCTGGGTTCCCACACGTGCCCTACGCCTCCACTGCCCAAGTCCCTGCCCTTCCCTGCCCTGCTGCAGCACGTGCAGCCCCGGGATCCTTCTGGCACAGCAGCTGAAATCAAGCAGGAGGCTGAGAGTGCTTCCAGAAGACCCTGATTTATTTTCCCTGAAAAAGCTGATGCTGATGGAAATATTCCTTTTTCTTCCTCCTTGCAGTGAACACCTACCTCTTCATGATGCAAGCCCAAGGCATCATGATCCGTGAGAACATGCGAACTATAGGAGCTCAGGTGTACGAGCAGGTGGTCCGCAGTGCCTATGCCAAGAGGAACAGCAGTGTGAATGACTCAGGTACTTCTTGAATAACTGTAACTTTGATTCAAGGTCCTGTTTTCATTGAAAATTAAGTTGAAGGCATTAATTATACTGGTAAATGCAGGGTGGAAGTTTTGATTAATTGTCTGCAGCTTTCATTTTTATATATAATATATATATATAACATAAAAATACCCTATATGTATAGAGATACTGTCAAAACATAAAAATTATATTTATTTATTTATGTAAAAAGTTCAAATGCTTCTAACTTGTATAAGGGGTGAAAATCTTGAAAGGTCTGAAGTGATGGGATTTGATCTGAAAACCTCTTTGCTTTCCAGGAATTCAACTCGTAGCTTCAACCAGTCTGAGGGTAAACACTTTCAAATTCGATGCAAGGATCAGGTTTCATATTTAAAAAATACCTTCCCAGGTGTGCGCTTGCGCAGAGCCCTGGCTCTGGGCATGTGGAGGAGCCTGTGCCCGTGAGCTTCACTCTTCCCGTGCGAGTATGAACTGAGCTGGCTTGGCTGGAGATCTGCCACAAATAATCTGCTGAGCTCTGGGCAGGATGTGGGGAGCGGAGTGCCGGCTCGCCCTCGCAGCCCCTTCATCACCCGCACCCGGGAGCGTGTGGGGCTCTGAGCTGTGCTCTCAGTGTGGTGCAGTGGGGCAGAGCTGCCCCTGGCTGAGTGCGAGGCGTTGCTGCTGGGCTGGTGGCACCAGCCTGTCCCCTCCCTGCTGGCACGTCCCCACGGCCTCACGCCGGGGCTGTTGGCACCAGGCTGCCGTGGGGAGCTCGGCTCGGCTCCTCGCCCGCCGGGGTTCAGCAGCGGAGCAGGGGCTGACAGAGTTTTACAAGGCAGGATCATTTTCTCATTAGCAGCAGTATGAGCCGTGTCCTTGGTGCCCAGCCTGCTGAGGTGCAGCCGCCAGTTCAGCTGTGCCCTGGCTGGGGATGGCACGGGAGGGGAATTATCGACTTACACAGGAGATGAACACCCCGGGTCACCCCCTGTGCTGCACGAAGTCAGCCAGGGCAGCCACCCCGGGCTATTTTTAAGACTGGAAGCATCAAGTAAAGCGAGGCAGGGTGAGGAAGTGGCAGATCCCCTGAAGGGAGGATGGTTAGATGCTCCATTGCTGCTGCTGGAGGTGGTGAGAGCCTTCATCCTGCTGGGGCTCTGGCCTGGGGGGCATCAGGTGATGCAGGAACCTGTGTCCCCCTGCGGCAGGCGGGAAGTTGGTGACCGCAGTGCCAGTGGCCCCAGTGCTGCTGCTGCCATACTGGGCTTTGCTTGAGCCTCATCCCAGGCAGTCCCAGCTGCGCAGGCACGTGAGGACACTGTCCCTCCGCAGGAGCCCCAGCCACGGGGACAGTTCTAGCACATATGAGCACTGTGCACCGTCCTTGGGCGACCTTCCCTGGCAGGCAGGTCAGGGCAGGTGCGTGGTGACGTCTGGAAGGCACTTGGTGCTGTGGCCACAAGGACTGCATTAGCACTGGGGTCAGAACCTTCCCTCCCTGACAGATTTTGGGTGTCACTGCCTGGGGAGTGCATTGTCCCCTCGCTGCTGTGAGGCCCTATGAAGGCTGTGAGAGGAAACCCAGCAAAAAAGGCAGCCCTTGGTAAAACAGAGCAGTTGAGCTTCACTGTGGGCAGGGACCTGGGCTGAGTACTGCGGGTGTGCTCCGGTAATGGGAGTTTACAGGGAAAATTGCTTCTGGAAATTTGGAACAGTATCAAACATCCAAAATAACATCTATCCTACTTGAGAAGCCCTTAGGTTCTGTGTACAGCCCATCTTGAGTTTTGAGATAGTTTGGATACTGTTTACTTGAGTGAATAAACAACATTACTGACGTGATGTTACATTCTAGCACCCACAGCAAATGGCTCGTTCAGGTGGAAAACCTTCAGACATCCTCAGGGGCAGCGGGCTGGGGGTGCTGCCCCGGAGGTTCCAGGGTGTTAAAGGGGAATGGGGAGCTCGGGGGCTCCCCTGCTCTTGCACGGCAGGAAGCAGAGAAGGTCTGTGTGTAATGTGAGAGTTTTTATTGATCCTTTGAGGAGGATTCCAGGCAGGATTGCCCGGTGTAGGATACTGCACTGGCAGTCCTAGCTGGCATTGAGACTTGCCTCTCTGCTGTTGGGAAAGGCCCTGCTGGAGGAGCACATCTCCCCTTGCTGTGCCAGGGTCCTTCAGGGACAAGGCACTGGTAGCTTTGCCTTTCAAGAGTCACGTGCTCCTCTGGATGATCAAAATTCCTCCTTTGGCCAGAAAATGCAAAGGTTTCTTTGATGTGGTGCTGAGGCTGCTGGGGCTCCTGCAGGCACCTGTCCCAGGATGGGGATGAGCACCCAGCTGGGTTGCAGAGCTAGAGCACGTTCCACTGGGGACACAGCTGTGCTCTTGGGGACATCCTCAGCTGAGGCTGACTTTGGAGTTTGCTCACAGTAGCATGGGGAGGTGGCTGGAAATAGCAGATCTATAGCTCAGGTGAAAGCTTTTTTTTTTTTTTTTTTCCCCAGATTATCCTCTTGATCTGAGCCACAATGACACCTTTCTGCAAGCCACAACGTTTCTTCCTGAAGACTTTACCTACTTCCCCAACAATACCTGTCCTGAGAGGCTCCCTTCTATGAGTGAGTGGTATTCCTGTCGCCTTGTGCCCCTCTCCTGCTCCCCATGGCTTTGGAGGGCACTCAGTGGCGTTCCCAGCCTCAGCACCATTGCACCTTTCCCTGCCAGGCACCTAGGGATGAATGGGAGCACTGTTCAGAGCCAGCTCCCTCCTGGGAAATCATTGTTTACCCACCCTCAGGAATTAATCCCTGCTGTGTCGGAGGCATGTCTCCCTGCTGAAGTAGGAGCCCATTGCCTGGCAAACACAAACAAAAGAGGGATTGTGTGCTGGGAGCCGGTGGAAGGGCTCTGCCAGCCCTTTTCCAGGGGCAGTGACGGCGGGGTGGCTCCCTGTGCCTCGGCAGGGCTGCCAGTCCCAGCCCCGGGCTGTGCTGGGGCTGCTGTGGGACATGGGCTGGGCCCCCGGGGGAAATGCTTCACCAAAGCTGCCCTCAGGTGGAAAACTGGACTTTTGGGGCAAGTGTTTCCAAAGGGGGGAATGCTCTCTGCTGAGGTGGGGGGTTTGGTCTGCTGGAAACACGCAGGGAGGAGCAGAGGGGTAGCCCTGGCGTGGGGCTCTCATGGAGAGCTGCATCCAACAGCAGCCACAAAGGCTGAGGTGTTACACCAGCTGCATTTCCTAATTGCTTCTGCTGGGGCTGGAGGACAGGGATGCACCCAAGTGCTGGGGCAGGTCCTCACCTCTGCTTCTCCTGCTCCACAGAGGGCCCCATTGATGTAAATATGAGCGAGATCACCATGGAGGACATCCACCAGTTCTTCTCCAAAGACCCTTCCATCAAGCTGGGAGGGCACTGGAAGCCGAGTGACTGCCTGCCTCGCTGGAAGGTAGCTGGGAGCGGGGCAGCCCCGTGTCCCGTGGCGTGTTCATGGGAGCCCCTCTGCGGTGCTGCACCTCAGAGCAGTGAAGGGAGGAGCTCTCAACTGTGGGAATGCAGCGCCCGGGGAAGGAATAGTGAACTCAAGGGCTGCTTCTTGTCCCCAGTGCTGGGCAGAGAGGACAAGGGGGCAGGTCTCCCTTCTGCTCGAGGTGATATTGAATTTTTCCAAAGCAACAATTCCTCAAAAACTGAATAGGAAATCCATGTTTTGGGAGTTGGGAGGGTTTCGGGCTGCTCTGCATGGGAGAGCTTAGGGTGCTTGGTTAGTGCTGCTCCTGCACCTCTGACCCCAGCCCAGCCCAGCTGCTGCCCAGCCCGGGGGCAGTGGGTGAGGGCCTGTTCTCTGCTCTCAGGTGGCGATCCTGATCCCATTCCGCAATCGCTACGAGCACCTGCCCGTCCTCTTCAGACACCTCATTCCCATGCTGCAGCGGCAGCGCTTGCAGTTCGCCTTCTACGTCGTGGAGCAGGTGAGAGTGGGGGCAGGCACAGCTCTGCCCTGTCCCAGGAGTGTCCCTGCCAGGTCACGCCTCTGGTGTGCCAGGTGCAGGGTCATGCTGCAGTGTGTAAGTTGTCCTGTTCTGTCCAAAAGTGGCACAGCTAAGAGATTACTGGTGCCCAGAAGTTACTGGTTTTACGTGAAAATCAGAAATTGGGGATTTGTGTTGTTGTTTTATTTTTAAAATTCTATTTGGTAGGAGTTATTTTTTTAAAAGAAGCTTTGCTTCAGCTATTTGCAGTTCAGACAATACTGCAGGTTTTTTGTATATCCCTGCAGTGGTTCCAGGCAGCATCCCCTAGGCACAGGAATGGCCTGACCAGAGTTAGGCATTTCACGTAGAACACGACAGATCTAGCTAAAACAGATTGAAATTGGGGTTTTTTTTTCAAGTGCCTGAATAACAAGGCTTCGACATCTTTATTTTTACTCCTGTGTTGTGAATTGAACATTCCAGTGTTGGTTGATCTCACTGGTCTGCTCCAATACATCGCTTCCTTCATGGTCCCAGTATGGGAGCTGGTTGCCCTCTGCAGTTTTCTGGGCAGGGCTGGGAACACACGCAGAGCAAGAACTGCGGGGACTCCTCTTGAGAAGGAACTTTCTCCCTGCCAGGCTGGAAACCAACCCTTCAACCGTGCCATGCTCTTCAACGTTGGCTTTCGGGAAGCAATGAAGGACTTGGCCTGGGACTGCCTCATCTTCCACGACGTGGACCACATACCAGAGAACGACCGCAACTACTACGGCTGTGGGCAGATGCCCAGGCACTTTGCAGCCAAGCTGGATAAGTACATGTACCTGTAAGCACTCTTCTTCCTGCCTGCTGCCACGACTGCTGAGGACCCAGTGATAGATTTAACTTTTCTATTTTTAAGGGAGAGAATGAGTCTGGGTTTTTTCTCAGGCTTTGTGCAAAGGGAGCGTGGGAGGGAATGTCAGAGAGCATCCTCAGGGCTGGGGCTGCCCCGTGGCAGGTGGGAGAGCCCCATGCAGGGGGCTCTGCCCTGACCCTTCTCTCCTGCTCAGGCTCCCGTACAACGAGTTCTTTGGGGGCGTGAGTGGCCTGACTGTCGAGCAGTTCCAGAAGATCAACGGGTTCCCCAACGCCTTCTGGGGCTGGGGGGGTGAGGACGACGACCTCTGGAACAGGTACGGGCTCCGTGGGCCTGGGGGTGGTTCTGTGAGCTGAGCCTGGCACTGATGCTCAGAGGGGACAATTGCCACCCTGAGCCTGGCACTGATGCTCAGAGGGGACAATTGCCACCCTGGGCAGGGGCACCGATGCTCTGAGGGAGACAATTGCCACCCTGGGCACGGGGACTGATGCTCAGAGGGGACAATTGCCACCCTGGCCACAGGCACCGATGCTCTGAGGGGACAATTGCCACCCTGGGCACAGGCACTGATGCTCTGAGGGGACAATTGCCACCCTGGGCAGGGGCACTGATGCTCTGAGGGGACAATTGCCACCCTGAGCCTGGCACTGATGCTCTGAGGGGACGATTGCCACCCTGGGCACAGGCACTGATGCTCTGAGGGGACAGTTGGCCCCCTGAGCCTGGCACTGATGCTCAGAGGGGACAATTGCCGCCCTGGGCAGGGGCTGTGCTGGCTCTGTGGGGCAGGGGCTGCCCCAGCCTGCAGGGCAGCGTGTGGGAAGCAGAGGCTGCTGGCTGGGAGGCTGCTGGCTCCGTGCAGTGTCCCGTGTGCTGCTGGACAGGGCTCTGAGGCGCTGAGGGCTGTGGGACGTGCCTGAGCCCAGGGCAGCGGGAGGTTTGTGTGGCTGGGAAGGCTGAGCCATGGCCAGAGCCCCAGAGCTCTGACTGCAGCCCTGGAAGCACTGCCAGCACAGCAAACACAACGGGCGATTATTTTTTGTTTATTTTATTTTATCTCTCCCCTTTCTAATGCAGAGTACAGTATGCAGGCTACTCGGTGACTCGACCAGAAGGAGACACAGGGAAATACAAATCAATACCCCACCATCATCGGGGAGAAGTGCAGTTCCTAGGAAGGCAAGTAAATTTTTTTAAGAATCCTAATACATCTTTCACAAACAACTTCAGGAATTAACACTGGTAGCTGAGCAGCTGCTGGATAAGCAGTGCAAGCTCTGTTCTGCAGAGGGGCTGTAGGCTGCTGCTGCATAGATTTGAGCTGTCTGCTGGTCTTCTTTTGCAGCAGACTCATTTTTGGGGGTGTTTCCATTTGAGTTTCCATCTTTAGCCCTACTTTTCATTTCTCTGTTGGACAGAATGCAGCCAGCCAGAGATGCTTCTCTTACTTCACTCTTGAAAGGAGAAGTTGCTTTTGGTTTAAAAAAGCCATATTTAGTCAAACCAGTGAAGCATGGCAGGCTGATAGTGCCATGGGACTGAGCTCTGGTTCCTGGTACTTCCCCCTTTGTTCTCACCCAGCACCTTCCCCTGCCTCTTGGCACAGCCCTTCCCTGGGCCCTCCTCTGTGCCCAGGTCTTAGGCCAGCTCTCACTCGCCCTGGGGCCTCCAGGCCCCCAGCACAGTGCTGGAGTCACTGTCCTGCTGGGATATTTCTGCCTATTTTCCTCTCCTAACCCTCCTCTTTCTATTTCCTCATGCTGCCTCTCAGTGTGTTTGGGGCTGGTTTTGTGCACCAGCTGCAGTTTCCTTCTCTATATCACCATTCTGCTGGTTTTACTTCCTCGCCCCCATCCCTCAGACTAAAGCCATTTAGTTGTGTTCTCCTTCATGTCTGGTTTCATGAACAAGGCCCACATCCCCTCTCAGCTGTGTCTGGGATGGTGTGGAAGGTGGGCTTGGCAGGCTCAGCCCCCTCCTGGGGATGGGACCTGCAGGCTCTGGGCAGGTGCCACAGGTTGTTTTGGCAGCTGAGTGCTTGCTGGTGGCACAGTGAGCATTTTGCCCTTTATCAAGGGATGGAATTTTCTGATATTTACTAACACAGGGTATTTAAGTGTGATGGTTGCCTTTATTAAGGACTCAGAAGTTTGTTGTTTTGTAGCTGCTCCTGGGCCTGGCTCTTTGAAAGGTTTTCTGGTAGCCCGGGGAGGAGTTTGCAGGTGCTGTGAGATCCGTGAAGTGACTCTGGCCTCTGGTTCTCGTTGCACAGGTACGCCTTGCTGAGGAAGTCAAAAGAAAGGCAAGCCCTGGACGGCCTCAATAACTTGAACTACTTTCCAAACGTCACATATGACGCCTTGTATAAGAACATCACTGTTAACCTGACACCGGAGCTGGCTCTGGTGACCGAATATTAAGAGCAGAAAATAACTTTGCTCTGCCCTCCACCAAGAAAGCACCACGCTAGACTTTCTTTTCCAAGGGTTACTGAGGACAAGCAACACTTTGTCGAATGAAGGATCACAGTATTTTGGAGAATGAGGCTGAAAGTGCACGCACAAATTGCCCTAGCTGTACCAATCCAGACCGATAGCTCGGCAGCGAGCTCAGCAGTCTCTTTATTTTTTCTGCCACTTGCTTTCTGGGTTTCAGGACAACAGTTCGACCTGCTGCTCTCGTCTCCACATTCCTCCTCTAGCAATCTCTGGCACTGGGACTCTCCTGGGATGTGCTTTCTCCTCCGGGAAGCGGCTCAGCTGAGGGACTCTGGCTTCTTGACAGGGAACGTCGCGAGCAATTTGGTTGGCAACTGCCCTGGTGGGAGATCAGACGATTTCTGATGCCATTCTTCTATGTCTGTGCGGTTTTTTAAATGACCTGCTTGAAGTACATACAACAGAATCGCTTCTTAAAGAAGTGTAAGTGTAAATATGCTGTGTAAATCGCCCCTTTTTATTTTTCTCCTAGGGCTCAAGTCCAAGCGAGAGGTTTACATACAGTCACTCATTTTAGTCCTGAGTTCTGAAAACACTTGTGTGAGCATCACTGTACTTGTGCAAGGTGTTCCCTTTTAAGCCAGTGAGCCTGCTCGCATGATTCCAGCTGGGCATATGCAGAAATGTTTGTGGGCCAGGGCCTAGAACCTTCCAGTGCAGTGGGTGAGAAATACAGCCGGGTCATCACTCATTCCAGAAACCACAGGGCTGGCTTGTTCCAGGGAGGGTGAGGAAATGGGAATATTTGTTACAAACCGTCCCTTTTCTGTCACTTTTGCAAGGTGATGTGCAAATGAGCCCAAAAGCCCTGTGGGAGGCAGTCCCGTGGCTGTGGCTCTGTGTCCCACTGACAGCAGGGCTGAGCCCGGGGGAGCAGGGATGGAGCCACTGCTCCCACATGAGCCCTCCCCACAGCAGCTTGCCCTCACTCTGGAACGGTTGGGGAGGTTGGTTTAGTTTGTATTTATCGTGTAAATCCAGGGGCACAGAGGTGCTGTCAGGGGCAGGCAGCACCTTGTGCTGTCCCCCTCGGTACCTGGCAGCACTGGCATGGGCACAGCCATGGGACGGGGTCCCACTCAGTGAGAGACATGAAGGACACATGAAAATATGAGGGCTGGGAGCCAGAGCTGGGTCTGACAGCCCATCCAGCCACCCAATGTCATCCCTCTTTCCTTCTCACCGTGGGCAGGCTGGAACTTCGGGCCCTGTCCCCATGGACACAGTCCAGCCCTTACACAGCACTGACACCACCACTTTCACTGGACCTCTCTGACTTAAAAGTAAATACATTGGGTGTTGGTTTTAGTTTGTATTTCCACACAACAAGGGCGGGTACTTGACCTCCAAAGGACTTCAACTCTTTTCATTGCATTGTTTGCCTTCGGTTTCCTTAACTTCTCATGGTTTACACTGTTTCCTCAGTTCTGTGGACGTATGATCCCCATACGCATCTGTGGTGGGTGTGACTGCCCAGGGCATTCCTAACCTGTATCCAGAAAACGTTAGTTTAGAAAACACAAGTTTTGTGTAGATCTTATCGGCCGGCATGAGAGGACAGCGAGCCTGCCCTTGAAAAGCGCTGATGAGTTTGTAACTAAGTTTTAAAGTCTCTGAACTTACACGTGCTTTAAACTCGCTTCCCGAGGGGATTCAGCCTGGTTATTTATAGGCAGAGGTGAGGATTTGCTTTTTCTGGCGCATACAGCAATAAAGACTTTTGCTTCAGAGTCTTGATCCGTAATTCACGTGGACCCTTTCCGGGTGTTGAACCCGCGTTGCCCTGCCCCTCTTTTCTTTCATCTTGAGACCTTGCTAGAAACCTGTCTTTGTTTAATGGTGCTTCAAACAAGGAATGTATTTCAACTAGTCCGAGTTCACTACCCCGGAATCATGCATGTGTGTGTGAGTAAGTGTTGAACTACCTTAGTCGGGATCCTCAGCCTTCCATGTCCCTGACACCCGGCGCACCTGGTGTGGAACAAAAGCCGTTACCTCTGCTCAGAACTGCACTCTGTGGTTGGCACAGAAGGGTCCATCCCCAGCAGCATCCCATCCTTCCTTCTAACCATGTTGAGTTTTTTTTTCCCTTTTTAAAATGTGGATTATCTGAAAATGTGCACTGTTAATCTTATCAGCTATGTCAAATACTGTATAGTAAATGTAACTGTTAAAAACATACTGTCAAGCGCATGTGCTGTTATGGTGTAAAAATTCTTGTATTAAGGAGAACTTGTACATATTCTGGCAGCTGAAGTTCGACAAGGCCACTTGTTTGCCCCTTCCACGTCAGCGCCGTCACTCAGCCCTGCTGGAGGGCAGGTCCTGTGCGATGCTGATTTATTTTTTTTAAATGAGCCATGTGGGTTTTATTTGCAAAACTATTTATTGACAGTTAATTCTCCATAAAGCTCTGCTTCTCTAAGGGAGGTACCGTCTGAGCATCGGCTGCGCACTTCAGGCCCCTCACCATCAGAAGTGGCTTTAAACTCTCAAGCAGCTTTCCATCATCATGGCTTTTGAGCTTACTGTTATGTTTTTAAGAGGTGCCAGGGGGACGTTTTTGCACTGAAGATTAGTGTTTTACAGCACACACACACTTCTCAGCAAAGCAATCCTTTGTGTCATTACATTTATTTACCCATGTGTTTGTACATTTTTGTATTTGTTAATTTATGAATGATTTTTTCAGTAAAAAATACATATCCAAGAACAGAGATTGCAGTGCTTTGCTTTTTTAATTTTTTTTAAACAGGAGGCTGGGGTGTGCTTTTTTAGTAGGAGGTGAGGTTTGCAAGCCCAGAGGGGTAAGTGCCAATGAATGTTTGAGTCAGTAAGGGTGAACCCTTGATGCTAAAAGCTGGTAAGAAATTTCTCATTCGGACTGGCCAGAAATAAGTTGAGTGTGAGATGTGAATGCTCTCCAAACTCTTCCTGATGTGTTGGTGCCTAAGCCTTTTTTCCAAGCATCTGCTTCAGTGTAGTTCTGATGGAGGGGTTGGCTGCCTTTGGGTGTTAGGAAGGCACTTGGCTGAAGGTGGTGCAGGACTGGTGCTGGGGACCGTCGGTAGTTGCATTTTTGGACAACAAACCCAGGCAGACAGACAAGCTTCCTTGCAGCAGCTTTAAAATATCTTTCTCCTGCTCTGCAGCATGCAGGCATGCTAGAATAAATAGCTGGCAGCCCCGGGTTGCTCCGAGCTTTGCCTTTTTTTAGCTCTCCGTCTTCTGGGAAGCTTCCTCCCACCCGCGGCGCGGGGCTGGAGCCGGGGCTCTCGGGCTCCTCCGGCCCTGCCCCGGGAGGGTGCGAGCCCCGGGGCTCTGCGGGGCCGGGCGCTCCTGACCCGCGTGGCCCCGCCGCGGCTGGGGGCGATGGGTGCCCCTGCAGAGGGCTGGGGGCGATGGGTGCCCCTGCACAGGGCTGGGGGCGATGGGTGCCCCTGCACAGGGCTGGGGTTGCTCCTGTGCGGGAGAACGAGAAGGGCACGGCAGCCCCCGCCCGTGCCGCAGGGGTGCGCGGGACGCCCTCGCTGGGGCCAGCAGCAAACACAGGAGCGGGGAGCAGAGCCCGGTGGCGCGGGCTGTGCCGAGGGAAGGAGCCCCCGCTGCCGGGAGAGCGTTCCTGCGCAGCTGAGAGCAGCTCAGCCTCCTGCGCTGCAGCATCCCCAGCTCCGCAGTGTGTGAAAATCCCCAACCTCGCAAAAAACCCACCGCCACAGAGGGGGCTTCTCCCTCTCCCTGCTGTTCTCCCACGGTTGGTACCGACAGCAGCAGAAAGGGGAAAGCAGTGACTCACCTGGCATCCCCTGGGTGACGCCGGAGCTCCCCCGTGGGCAGCGGCGCTCGGCTGGTCCCTCACCCTGCCGTGGGTGCCACCGCTGGCGGGGATGCGGACGGGCCGCGGTGGCTGAGCCGAACAGGCCGAGCTGGTCAGCCGGGAGAGCCACAGGATGCCGGGACACTCGGCTGGGAAATCCTCTCCATCAGCGCCGCCTCGAGCCGCAGGGACAGCCCGAGGGCCGCGGGTGCGGTGGCACCTTCGGCACCTCCTGCGCAACCACCCGCACGGCCGGGGCCGCCTGCTCGCGTTCGGTGGCCACGAACCCGCGGGCCACCTTGTGAGAGACGCCTTGGGCCTCCCCACCCTCATCCCAGCGCTGCTGCCCTCGATGGCGTTAGAGAAGCGAATGGCATTATTAATGCCAATTATTGGGGTGACAGCCCCGGATCCGCCCCTGGGGTACCTGTGTGTCAGGGGCTTTGTTATCAACAGCTGCAGCCAGCGCAGGGCTCGGGGCTGATCGCTGAGCCTGAGCGCAGCCCTGCGCCTGACAAAGCGCGTTCGTTCACAGCTCAGAGCCGCTGCTGCGGCTGGAAACCCTTCCCAGGTGACTGAGCCGAGGAGCCTGGGCACGGCCGGGCCAGCAGCCGGCGCTGGGGCGCAGAGGGGTGACAGGGATGCCGTGCCTAACAGAGCCCCTTCCCGCGGGGCTTAGAGCCCGTCGGGCGGTGAATGAGCCACGGCCGGGGGGTACGGCAGCGCAACGGGCAGCGACCGTCGGCACCGGGCCTGGAGGGAGCTCGGGCTGTGCCGGGGGCAGCTCCCCGAGCCCGGGTCACCTCCGCCGAGGGAGCCCCTGCCAAGCTCGGTCCGCGTCGCTGCCGGAGGCGTTCGGAGCCTGGTGCGAGCCCCGCTCCGCAGGAGGGGCCGCGCTGCGCTGCCCGGCCGCGGCTGGCGAGCGACCGGGACCCTGGGGCGAGCGGAAGGAGCTCAGCCCCAACCCGGCCGGGGCGGCGGGAGGAGGGGAGCCCCGGGCCCCCGGAGCCGCAGCCGGCTCAGCTCAACAACGCAGATGGGCCGGAGGTTCGGTGCCACCGGAACCGGGCGCTCGGCAGCGGGGCTGGGCCGGGCTTTAGGACCAGGCTGGGCCGGGCTGGGCCGGGCCGGCGGCGCGCGCTCCCACAGCGATCTCTGGCGGCGCCGGGAGGAGCGGCCCCGGCCGCGGGGCTGCCACGCGTGTCCCCGCGTCCCCTGAACCCGTGTCCCCTGTTCCTGTGTCCCCTGTCCCCGTGTCCCCTGTTCCTGTGTCCCCGTGTCCTCATGCCCCGTATCCCAGTGTCCCCTGTCCCCGTGTCCCGTGTCCCCGTGTCCCTGTGTCCCTGTGTCCCCATGCCCCGTATCCCCGCGTCCCCATGTCCCTACCTGCGGGGCTGCCACGCCGTGTCCCCACCGGCACACGGCAGCACCGGCCCCTCTCCCGGAGAACACGGAATTCTCCTTGCTTGGGGGAGAACGGGGTCCGGTTCTTGCCGGAGGGGGAGAAACCCCAGTTTTTCAGAGAAATCCAGTGCAGAGGGAAAGCGCAGCCCCCACGTGCCCAGGGGAGGCAGCTGGGCGCTTTGGCTCCCAGGCAGCCTTGTGACACCATCCCAGTCTCCTGGGTGAGTTATCCCTGCTCTTACAGCCATCACCTTCTACCAAGAAGAAACCACTGTAACTGGGTTCCAGCTGTTTAATTCACCTGCCCAGTAAAGATCCCCCTCCTCACTGCCCCTCCACAGAGCAGGTCTGGGCCTGCTGGGGATTCTCTTGCTCCCTGACCAAAACCAGGCAACGTTCTGGGCTGCAGTGAGCTCAGATCTGTCCTGAGATTCAAAAATTATGTTTCATGTTTGTGCTATTTTACCCTTCTCTTTAGTCCTTTTCTCAATTATTATTTGTCAACATTTTTCTTCTTTTAAACGATGTCAAAGCTTTGTTTTAAAGATAAAAAAGGTAGATATATTTTTTTAAGCTTGAACATATTTGAGCTCCCCTATTTTCCTCCCCTGCCTGTTTGGCCCAAAACCCAGGTGTTGGGCTGCACAGAGGAGGTTGGGATGTAAGCTGGGACAGTCTGGGAAGGCATTTGGAAAAGGAGACAGGTGTTCCTGTACATCCCACGACTCTATCTTTAGAGGTTTTTTCCACAGTGGGAAGTTTGCTGGGAGCTATGTGTCTCTTGGAAAATCAAGGTGTCTTGAAGGCTTAACTCACTCACCCCTGCTCCCAAACCCCGTGCAAGCCTGTGGCAGCAGCTGCTCCCCTGGAAGCTTCTCCTGTGTCCCACCAGGTGCAGTTTAGGATGTGGTGAATGTTTAAACTTGATCCTGCAGACCTTTCAAGCTCACTCTCCTCCTGAGACACTGCAGTCCCTGTTTTTCTTCCATGTCCGTGGGCACTGCAGTGTCTGCCTGTGGTTTATGCTGTCGGATTCCCGCTGCCCTCGTGGATCTGCCATGTGTGAGCTGGATGATGTGAGTGAGTTCTTTGGGTTTTTCATGTTCTTATTTGGTAAACTTGGGTTCATGTTCTGGGAAACTCATCCCAGTGCTCCACACGGTCTGTGGATATAAATCTGCTCTGAACTCATGCTTATTGCCAACATTTTTCAAATCAGATACTGAACAAGAGAGGGTTTTAGTTAACATAAACCAGAGGCAATTTATGATGACAAAGTATTGCAAGATGTGTGAGGGAAGAGACAAGCTGCTGAAATGTTTGGCTAAAGTGAAGAAGTGGAATGTTTTTCTTTGTTCAGTGGCGTCCCCAGGGTGCGCCGGGGCAGGGTGAGGAGGCTGCACAGCCCCAGCTGCCCCTGCCCACGCCGGGGGGCCCTGGGGCAGGATGGAGACCCACAGTGCCCAGCAGCCCCTGGCAGGGCCAGCTGGGTCAGGCTTCTGAAGCTCAGCTGCTGTTATGCTGCTGGGTTTGGGGGCTTTGTTCTCTTCTCCTTTAAGGTACCTTGAGCAGGGGTGTTTGCCTGGGGTGTGCGTGGCCCTGCAGAGCCCCCAGGGTGGCTCAGCAGCCCTGACACGTCCAGGATGCTGAGAGCCCCAGCTCAGCGGGCCGGGAGCACTCACTGAGCCCTGTTTTCCTGGGTTCCTCCTGCTGGGACCTGAGGGAGTTGGACTTGGAGAAGGACTTGGAGATGATCCCTGCAGAGATGGGGAACCCGGCTCCGAGATATCACAGGGTTTGAGATTGGCGTGGTCTAGCACACAGATATTTTAAAAGCTCTCCACTTTTTTAGGGAAGTGGAACAGTGTGTGGGCTAACGGGGAAGTGTCCCCTGCTCCAGGTGGGAATTGGCCTTTTCCCTCCCTGCCTGGTGCCCCGGGATGGCTCGGTGCGGCAGAGCCCAGCACGGCAATAGAGGGCACCGCTGGCAACAGAGGGCACTGCTGGCACGGGCTGAGCCCAACAATAGATGGCACTGCTGGCACTGCCGGGCACGGCAATGGAGGTCACCGCTGGCAATAGAGGGCACCGCTGGCAATAGATGGCACTGCTGGCAATAGAGGGCACTGCTGGCAATGGATGGCACTGCTGGCAATAGAGGGCACTGCTGGCACTGCCGGGCACGGCAATGGAGGGCACCGCTGGCAATAGATGGCACTGCTGGCAATGGATGGCACTGCTGGCAATAGGTGGGCACTGCTGGCACGGGCCGGGCATGGCAGAGGGGGCACTGCTGGCAATAGAGAGCACTGCTGGCAATAGAGGGCACCGCTGGCAATAGGTGGGCACTGCTGGCACGGGCTGAGCCCAACAATAGAGGGCACTGCTGGCAATAGATGGCACTGCTGGCACAGGCCGGGCACTGCTGGCACAGGCCAGGCACGGCAAAGGGGGCACTGCTGGCAATAGATGGCACTGCTGGCAATAGAGGGCACTGCTGGCACGGGTGGGCACGGCAATAGAGGGCACTGCTGGCACAGGCCGGGCATGGCAAAGGGGGCACTGCTGGCAATAGAGGGCACTGCTGGCACGGGCTGAGCCGCCGCCGCTGTCCCGCGCCCGCCCGGGCTCCGTCCGAGCTTGGGGCCGTGATTTGGGCAAAGCCCTGCAAGGTGACTGCAGCAAGGCTTCATGGCAGCACCCGAATTTTGGCTTCTGTTTGCCTGTGGGAGAAGGAAGCGTCTCTGGACAGCTCCATCGGAACAGCCGGAGCAGCAAAGCAGCTGGGAGATGCCCTCAGGATCTGCTGCCCAGGGCTGGCGTCCCGTGCACTGTCCTTGCCTGGGCCAGGCCCCACACACCAGCTGGGACTGACTCTCCACCCAGCCAGAGGTCTGGGAAAGGAGGGAGAGGACGGTTCCCTGCAGGGTTATTAGCAAGGAGGCAATTGAACCCTTTGAAATCATCTGCGCTCTGTCTGCCCACCTTCAGAGCATCCCTGTTTGCTGGGGAGAACCTGCCTGGGACTGCGGCGGGGCCAGGCTGATTCTGCACGGCTTTGGCTCTCCAGCACTTCATTCTCTTAGTTTGGCCTCAGCAATGCATCCTCCCAGGGCTGCACAGGGATGAAAACACGCTCCCATCACAGGGCAGACTTCCTCACTTATTTGCAGCCCTGAGGTTTGCTGGGTGTGATCTAGAGAGAGATAAGAGCTGCTTTATTCTCTCTGATGCATGACCAAGTCAGCTTGTTTCCAACATGAATGATTAAAGACCCACGTGCATTTGTAATGACCATATTCTAATTAAAAAGCAACCCCCTCTTTGAAAATTTGGGCAGCTACAGTGGCATCGTGCTAACCAAAAAATAATTAATTATTTATATGAAGTGCTCTGGTCTTTAAATTACTTGGGTTTAATGTACTGCAAAGGCACTTGTATCAATAACAGGGCTATTTTGCTTCCACTTAATCATCACAATTTTATTTATTTATTTATTACCAAGAACAAAAATACCCGAGCTGGTCCATCTGATACTTTGCTGCGCCACTGAAGGGCTGCTTTTGCTCCAGTCTCACATGGCAGTGGTGGTGGTCTCGCTGCTCTTTGGCAGCCCCTGAAGGGCTCCATGTGGGAGCCAGGACGGGGCTCCTGTCACCCCGGGCATTTGTCACCAGGGTGGTGCTGTCTCTGACCCAGGTGCTGCTTGTGGGGGCTCTGCTCACTCCAGCTCCTCACCTCTGAGCAGCTTCGGGTCCTTTCAGGTGTTTATTTTTAGGGTAATGTAGGCCTTGTGTTTTTCTGGCTTCTCCTATTTCTCTGAAGCTCCTTCAGCCATGGCAGCAGTTCAAGGTGAGTGAGAAGCAGAGACTGAAGCAGAGGACAGGCTGCAAGGCTGGTGTGTGGGTGTAGCTGGATGATGCAGCGGTTCTGGGCTGCTGCTCCTCTTCTGCCTCTTTTGGTTACCAGTAACTCTTCTTTTTCTCTTCGGTTATCAATTTAATTTTTTTTTTTTTTCAATATTTGCCATTCAAATCAGTTGGGATTCAGCAGCCCCCTTGGGGCTGACTGACCTGTTGGTGTTAGTGTGCTGTTAATTCCAGAACAGGCAAGACTGTTTAGCAGAAGCAGCTCTGGAAACCAGGAACGGATGGGCTGCAGGAAGGTGTTGTTGCATTGCTGCCATTTCTAAGAGGGGGGGGTCAATAGATCAATAACAGGATTTGCTGGTTAAAGGTAAAGGAGAATCACTGAGAAGTGGAGCAGAGACCCCTTGAGCGGTGCTGCTGTGACAATGAGCTCCCAGGGTGGTGTGGCCAGGCTGGGAACTGCTGAGTGTGAGACATGAGGTGGGCCCAGGGGACACTGAGAACCTTTGGTACCTTCTGGAATACCTGCCCCAAGTCTGGGCACTGCAACCAAGATGACTGCACTGCTCCAGGGGTGTGTAACTGTAATGCACACGTGAGGTTCTCACAGAGCAGCCACAGCGTGGCAGGAAGGGAGATGGAGATGGACCCTAATCCATCCTCCTGCACCAAGCCAGGATCAATATGTCTAGACCATCCTGACAGGTGCTCAAGGATCTTTTTCTTGAAAGCCATAATGATGTCTCCACTCCCTATTCTCCAAGGGCACACTACCCCAGGACTTTAACCTTTTTTCCCCAACAGTCACCCCAATTCTCCCACCCCATTGTATTTTTTCCAGTTCCCAGAAGACAAAGAACACAAACCATTGCTGTCTTCTACAGAAGCCTTTTATGAACAGAAAACTGTTTCCCCATCTCTGCTCTGCCTTCTGTTCCCATGAGCTGACCATTTTCCTCCACCTCTCCTCAGAGGCTGTTTTCCACATCTCTGGTCACTCCTTTTGCTGCCCTCTGGGCTCTGGCCAGTTGGGGCCTGGCTCCCTGGATGAGCAGTGCCCAAACTTGGAGGCAGGGCTCAGCCCAGGCTGTGGTAGCAGGGCATGTGTCTACATACAACTTTTCTGTTTATGAATTCCAGCATGATAGCTGCAAAAAAAAAGCAAACAATGTCCTGGTAGCCCTTGAGATTTGGACATGGTGGAGATGAGGACCATATAAGTGCATAGATGGGTGTGTGGATGAAATGCAGACTTTCACCGGTCAGACAGAAGGAACCGAGCGAGGGGAAGCGGCCCCGTGGTGGCGGCTGTGTTTGTGAGCCCGGCTCTGTCCTGCTGAGCTGGGGCTGCAGGGGCATTCCCACCCACAGGACACAGCAGCAGCCCTGGGTTTGTCCCCTGGGGACACACACACCAGCTGGGTTTGCCTTGCTGGGGGCTCCCAGTCCCCATGGGCCCCAGAGCTGCGAGGGGCTGAACCTTCCTGCTGCTGGAGCTGGGCTTGGTTTGGGTTTGGGCTGAACCTTCCTGCTGCTGGAAATGGGTTTGCTTTGGGTTTGGGCTGAACCTTCCTGCTGCTGGAGCTGGGTTTGCTTTGGGTTTGGGCTGAACCTTCCTGCTGCTGGAGCTGGGTTTGGTGCCTGTATCTACAGGCAGTCATTAAAGCCGTTCTCATTTGCTTTCCACTCCCGAGGAAAAGGCTCTCTGGAGAAGATGAGTTGCACATTTCCCCCCTCCCCTTCAGCCCAGGCGTTAGGCAGGAGCTGCGGCGTGATGCAAAGTTGGGCTCTGCAGAGGATGGCAGGGAGGCGTCGGAGCAGCCCGCGGTGGTGGCTGGAATTCCTGTTGCCATAACAACCCAGTGCAGCCCTTAAATATAGAGCCGGTTTTACCCCACAGCCCCGCTCTGTCCTTCCCCCTGCAGCACAGAGCAAGCGGGCTTTGCTCCCTCCTTTGGCACCTGCGGAACCCCAAAGGTCAGAAATGGGGGCACCCCTAGAGCAGTGCGTGCTGTTGGGGTCAGGAGATCACTGACCATCACTCCGGGGCTCTGTTCCATCTGCAGCTTTGCTGTGCGGGGCCCGAATTCTGCTCTGGCCCAGGGAACATCCTCGGGGAGGCTGGGCTGAAAAAAGGGATCCCCCGAAGGAGTGGAAAACATTAAACTGCTGGAGCAGCTGTGGGGTGAGAGGGTACCGAATGCAGCCGGGCACAGTGCAGCTCTCCTGGCAGGGATGGTCCTGAGTGCAGCCCAGGGATGGTCCCAAACCCAGCCCAGGGATGGTCCCAAACCCAGCCCAGGGATGGTCCTGAGTGCAGCCCAGGGATGGTCCCAAACCCAGCCCAGGGATGGTCCTGAGTGCAGCCCAGGGATGGTCCTGAATGCAGCCCAGGGATGGTCCCGAACCCAGCCCAGGGATGGTCCTGAATGCAGCCCAGGGATGGTCCCAAACCCAGCCCAGGGATGGTCCCAAACCCAGCCCAGGGATGGTCCTGAGTGCAGCCCAGGGATGGTCCCAAACCCAGTCCAGGGATGGTCCTGAGTGCAGCCCAGGGATGGCCCCGAACCCAGCCCAGGGATGGTCCCGAATGCAGCCCAGGGATGGTCCTGAGTCCAGCCCAGGGATGGTCCCAAACCCAGCCCAGGGATGGTCCTGAGTGCAGCCCAGGGATGGTCCCAAACCCAGCCCAGGGATGGTCCCAAACCCAGCTGAAGTCCCTTAGCCTGAGAGAAAGGTCATCACGTGGAAAATGTACCAGGTGCCTTTGGTATCTCCAGTGTGTGATTTCACTGCAAAACCATCTGTTATGTTTGTGTTTATTGCCCAGCAAATTGTGTAGATGCTTTTAGAAGTTCTTGTTTATCTACTTAATTAAAAATTGGGTTTTATACCATGGATCAGGAAGAGCCCTAAACTGCAGGAATTATTTATTGGTGCAATACAGTGGGAGATCTCCCAGAATCCTGGCTCTGCTCTGTTGGTTTCATTATGGTGCTGTAGTGGAAGTAATTTAATTCTGTTCGTTTGTGAGAAGGATACTTGGATTGCAAGACAAAGCTGCTGGTTGGAATGAAATGCTAAAATTAAGGTTTTCTCATAAAATCCTAATTCCTGTCCCTTGTTAATCTACACAGAAGTGCAACCTGCACATGTCAGATGAAACCCTTACTCTTTACCATCTCCAATAACATCTTATCCCTCTTAACATTGTGTAATTTTCTCCTGGTTGAGTCATTGAAAGTAGCTAACTTTCCTGAAATGGCCTTTCCTTCCTTCTAGAGACCAACAAATGGTGGAAAATTCCAACCTGAGCGTTTTTAGCTTTGGCAGAGGTACAAGTAACTGAATACAGAACACCCTGGGCAGGTCAGGCAGGTGCCCCAGTGCAGCAATAGGAGGCAGCTCTTCTGCACCGACTCCTTTATCCCCTCAGAGGCTTTTTCCTTCTGTTGACCTCTCCTGAACCAGATTTGAAAGACATTAGGCCATAAATCCTGGGGTTTGAGAAGGAAAGGTACCACTTTGGGGTATCACAGCCCAAAAAAGGCATCGGGTTCACTAACAATTGAACATTGAGTTAAACAGCAAGGACTTGCTTTCCATCGTCTGGCTGCCATCTCCCACCTCTCTCTTTCTTGAGAATTGTTGCTTTTTAACCCAGCCATGCATTGACCAGTGCACTGGGGCGATGAATTGGTAGAAGGAGTTGCAGTCCAGCCCGCCCTCGTTCATATCAGTTTTGTAGCTGTGGGACTGCAGCTTTGAGGCTGTGCCTGAGGGTCTGAGGGGGGCTGTGTGTGCTCTGCAGTCATTCCCAGCAGCTGAGCCCTGCACAGCTCATCCTGGAGATGTTTCAAGGGAAAACAACTGTCAGAATCCAAGGGTTGCAACTTGCAATTAACTTTGCACAAGGATGCATTGCAGGGCCACAGAGTCACACTGGGGTCCCTGGCTGTGACTGTGGCTGCGCACGGTGCATCCTGCAGGGCACGGGCTGGGAGGCTCCTCTGCTCTGGCTGCAGCTTCCCAGGGCTGACACAGCCTCCTGCTCCTGGGACACAGGGACACAGACAGAGGGACATGGGCTCCTGGGACACAGGGACACAGACAGAGGGACACGGGCTCCTGGGACAGAGGGACACAGACAGAGGGACACGGGCTCCTGGGACAGAGGGACACAGACAGAGGGACACAGGCTCCTGCTCCTGGGACAGAGGGACACAGACAGAGGGACACGGGCTCCTGGGACAGAGGGACACAGAGAGAGGGACACAGGCTCCTGGGACAGAGGGACACAGAGAGAGGGACACAGGCTCCTGGGACAGAGGGACACAGACAGAGGGACACAGGCTCCTGGGACAGAGGGACAGAGAGAGAGGGACACGGGCTCCTGCTCCTGGGACAGAGGGACACAGAGAGAGGGACAGAGGCTCCTGCTCCTGGGACACAGGGACACAGAGAGAGGGACACAGGCTCCTGGGACAGAGGGACACGGGCTCCTGGGACAGAGGGACACGGGCTCCTGCTCCTGGGACAGAGGGACACAGACAGAGGGACACAGGCTCCTGCTCCTGGGACAGAGGGACACAGACAGAGGGACACGGGCTCCTGGGACAGAGGGACACAGACAGAGGGACACGGGCTCCTGGGACAGAGGGACACAGACAGAGGGACACAGGCTCCTGCTCCTGGGACACAGGGACACAGACAGAGGGACACGGGCTCCTGGGACAGAGGGACACGGGCTCCTGCTCCTGGGACAGAGGGACACAGACAGAGGGACACAGACAGAGGGACACAGGCTCCTGCTCCTGGGACAGAGGGACACGGGCTCCTGCTCCTCCGGCATCCAGGAGCTCTGAACTCAAACCTGGAAACTGTGAGCAGGCCAAAGGATTTGTTTGTACCTACAAAGTGACCCCCTAAATGTACTTTAGTCCATATTAGGGCTGGAGCATCACATTTCTCCTGATTAAGCAGATGATTGGGAGGTTTGGTTTCAAATGGCACTGCAAAGACTTGTAAAGCAAACCGCTGAAGTTCCTGGGTGGCTCCCCAGACAATGCTGCTTGTTTGTGCTTGTTCCTATCCTAATTAAACTTTTTCCACAGGGAAACTCTAGTTTTAGTCAATTTTTTTTCCCAAAATTGAACTATTCTTTTTTTGTTTGCTAAATTGAAATCCACAAAGACAGATGCTTTAGGAACAGATACTGAGACCTGTTGTTCACATTACTGAGTCTGACTTTTTACAATGCATCTTCATTGAATTCCCTTGTCTGCAGGAGTTCTGGGGGCTATTAGCTGTTTTAGCTGGAAAAGCAGCTGCTGGGACCTTGGGCATTCACTCCCAGAGGTGGCACATTCCCAGAAGCTCAGCCCTTGAGATTCACTCAGCCACATCAGCCTCCACACTGCCGCCATCCAGCTCCCTTCCTCCTCCCCTCTGGAAGTGGGAACAGTTTGTGCGGCCACAGGCAGCACCCCAGAAGCCAATTCACATTTTATCAGGATTTTACTGCAGAAAGTTGAAAAACACCCCTGCAGGACCAATAGCTTTAGGCCAGGAGGAAATTGCAGCTGCTTTATGGAGCCTGAGATGCGCTGGCATGGGGCTGGAGCTGTCCTGGCTGGTCGGGGCAGCTGGGCTGGTGCCCGGCTTCCTCTGCCCCTGCACGGCCCTGCTGAGCCAGGGGGCTCAGGGCAGGCAGGCAGAGAGCCCGGCCTGGAGAGGCATTGAATGAATTACCTGCTCTGTTGGCTGCGGTGGAGAACCTCCTTCAGCCTTTATGTGCAAGGGAAAAGAGACTGAAGAGCAGCCGGGGGGAGCAGAGCCAGGGCGGCGCTGGGTGGGTTGGGTTCTTCACCTCCGTGCGTTTTGTGCAGGACTGGGGCTGAGCTCTGTGAACGTGCCAGGAAACAGAGGCAGGGTCAAGGAGCTGAGTGAAACTGGGGAGAACATATCGGGATGTGCTGCCCACGGGGCAGTGAGGGGGTCTGAGGGGGGCACACATCCCCTCCTGGCCCCCTCTGAGCAGGGCCAGGGCAGGCAGGGGAGCGGGGCAAGGGGAGCTGACCCAGGATGCTCGGGCTGGGGGTGCCCGGGGCATCAGGGCAAGGGGAGCTGACCCAGGATGCCAGTGCTCGATGCTCGATGCTCGGGCTGGGGATGCCCGGGGCAGAGCAGGCCTGGGGCACCCCCAGCTGCCTCCCACAGCTCTCGGGGCCAGGGCTCTGCGGGCTTCTGAGACCAACAGGAACGGCGAGGTCAGGTGAAAATGCAGGCTGAGCTTGAACCTGAAGGGCCATCAAAGTATTTTGGAGAACAGCTGTGAAATCCTGAAATGGCTGCTTGCTTTTCAAACATGATGGTTACTGTCAAGTTTGGGAGTTTGCTGGGATTTCCTGATTTAATGGGGCTTAACACCTTGAATTGAGGGCCTTTTAAATTTTGCATTACGTTGGCTGTTGTTAATTATGTTGTTAATATTTAATGAATGGAAAGAGACAAAGGTAGGTAGCTGATAACTCTTCTAAAATAAAAATCTCTATTATGACAATCCTGAGGAATCTTTGTATTGTTGTTAGGTACCTGACAACTCTCTTAAAATACAAAGATTCCTCAGGATTGTCATAATAGAGATTTTTATTGGTGTTACTTTGGTTACTGGAACGACAGAACATAAAGGCTGGGAGAAGGGAGAGAAACTTCTCCGTGCCAGGGCCAGGGCCAGGGTCAGGGTCAGGGCCAGGGTCAGGAGCTTGCAGTGTGAGTGACAGGGAGGCCGTGGGGACAGGAGGTGCCCAGTTCCTGAGGGCTGTGGCCATGTGTCCCCCCTGCCCCTGAGCCACGCTCTGTGCTGCGGGCTGGGCTGGGGACTCAGCCCTGCTGGGCTGGCTGCCCCTGCCCCATGTGCCCCATCCTGCAGCCCCGTGTGCCCTGTGCCCCGTGTGCCCCGTGTGCCCTGTGTGCCACCTCCTACAGCCCTGTGTGTTCCTGCCCTGTGCCCCTGCCCTGTGTGCCCTCCGTGTTCCTGCCCTGTGCCCCTGCCCTGTGTGCCCTGCGTGTTGCTGCCCTGTGCCCCTGCCCCGCGGGTGCCCCAGGGCCCCAGGGGGTTCCTGAGCCCAGGCTCTTTCTCCCCTTCCCTCGGGACCCTTCTCCTCCCCAGCCAGCAGAGATTGGAAGGGCAGCTGGGTGGGAGCTGCAGAGCCACGGCAGCTTGGCCAGACCCCATTTTTCATCTGCTTAAAGGAATTTCTGTCCTCCCTGGTGGGTCTGGGGCCTGCTGAACCCTGCAGAGCTGGGAGGAGTGCAGAGCAGGATTTCCAGGGCTGCCCTGCCACATCCTTTGCCCTTTGCAGAGGAGGAGACCCATGTGCTTTACTGAAGAGCTGTGCTGCAACTGCTTTTTGCAGAAAACAGCATGTTCACCAGAATTCTGTGTTATAAGGAGGAGCTTGGACAGAAAAATGCTTTTTAGAGCTCTCCAATCCTGGAATTCAGAGAAGATAGAAATTTCTTAGCTGTTGACCTTTTTAGACGTTTAGTCATGCCAGAAAATGAGTCTCAGCAGGGCAGGGGATGACTGGCTCAGGTGCTGGGGTAAAGGCTTTGTTGCAAGGCTGTTGGGAATTTTGGTGCCTAAATCAAAAGCAGCTGAGGACAGGGAGGGCACTGAGCTGGAGGACTTGAGCAGGGGTCTCTGCTCTCTGGACCAGTGCTCATTGTGGGGCTGTTTCTGAAAAACAAAATAAAATCTGCTGTTTTCCGACCTTTTCCAGCTGCTGCTGTTTGAAAAACAAGGTGGACACTGAGAAATGCCCTGGAAGATGCAGCACGCAGAGCAGCCTTTACGAGGGGTCTCAGGCTGCAGATCCCAAGGGGAAAGAAAAATGTCCCTGGCACCTTAAAGAGGGGCCAGACAAGGCAGAAGATGTGATTCTCAGATGGCTCCATGGCCAGTTTTCCTGCTGGTCAGCCTCAGGCTGCTCCTTGCTCCGTTGCTGGCTGTTCCCAGCCGTGCTGTGCTGCTGCCCAAGCCCTGGAGCTGCGCTTTCCATGGGGGGTTGCAGGGCTCTCAGTTTGTGTTGCCACCTCCCCTTTGTCCTTTCTGGTTTGCTGGGGCTGGGTCCTGCTCCCCCCGGCCAAAAGGGCATTTCGGGAGCGCTCACTGAAATCTGTGCAGAGTAGCACTGTCCCATGTGAAGGAGTTTAATCCCAGACAGCCTTCAAGAAATGCTCATTGCAGCCTCTGCATCACCCACAAACACTCTGGGGAGAAACAGGGAAGGAGAACAGAGTGTTAGATAAGCTGCTTTAAAATGATCTTCATAATCCTCCAAATTAAAATGTAGTTTATTAAAGACAAGTTACAGATGCAAAACAACCCAAAAAAGGCTGGGAGCGGCCCTTCCCAGAGAAAATTTCTGCTATTCCTGCGCTGTGGCTGGATGTCACTGAGATCAAAGGAGCCAGCCCCACTGGTGCAGGAGATGCCCAGCCTTTCCCCAGGGAAGCTGGGCTTCCTCAGCTCTGAAGGAACATTACGTAGTTGCTTGAAATTCAGTTTGACTCCCTCTTCACCGTGTCCCTTCACAGCCAGTGGTATGAGGGTTCCCAGCCCCAAAGCAGCTCCAGCTTTTACTGTTGGAATGGCAGGAAGGAGGGGAGAAGGAGAGTGTTTATTCAAGGCTTGTGGCAATTCAGATCAGGCAGAGGCCATGAAAAAAGGGCTGCTTTTGTGAAACTTTTTTCAAGGCCCGCCTATTTTCTGGCAGTTCCCCATAAAAAGCTTAACCTGTTGGAAACTCCCATCAGCTTGGTTCTCACCTCGCTGCGCAGTTCTCATGAAACCTTGTCCCACTGGTGGCAACAGCCTCTGTCAGTGGTAACAGGGTCAATGCAAGCAGTCTTGGCAGGAATCACTAATGGACATCTCTTCAGATTTAAAGTACATTTAGCTGCTCATTCATCCCCCATCCCATGGTGTCCATCTCTCAGGCTGAAAGGGAATATTACAGTACTTTCTTCCCAGGAACCATGTGAGATTGCTCTCTGACTGCATACCCACTTTTAGGATCCACATATGCAAGAGGAGAGCAATTCTTGTTCTCATTATCCTCAGGAAACTCTCTAAGCTCCAGGACATTCAACTGATGGCATTTTTCCAGCCTTAGACCACGAAGCAGATTTAGTCTGTGGCTGAGTTCAGTGTTTGCTTTGCCTCCAGGGCTGAGCCTGTGCTTGTTACAGAGGAGCAGGGCAGACCCTAGGGCAGGGCTGTGATCAGGGCTGGCACCGGAGTCAGCCCCAGCAGGAGCACGTTCAGCTCCTCATTGTCCCTCAGGGAGCTCTGCTCCCAGGTTCAGGGGAAACCCTTTGGGGAGGGCACCTTGCTCCCCTTGCCCTGCTGTGGGATGAGAGCAGGCAGGGCCTCCTGTGCATCCTGTGCATCCCTGGGAGTGCTGCTGCCTCCAGGTCCTGGGCCCTGGCTCTCCCAAGCATTTGGCCTACACTGCTGATAGGTAGGAGAAAACTTCTCAGATCCTTTTGCAAGTTCCCAAGCAGAGGAATGACAGGGACAAATCAACACACTGGGGGCTTTTCATTCCTCAACCAGCAGAAATATAGTTTTTTTCCTTCTCAATCTGTATTTTTCAGAAATCTGTGTTTTTCCTTCCCAAAGCAATTGTATTTGGTCTCAAACCTGACGTGAACAAGACAGACACAGCCAGGAGGGGATGTTTCCCACACCTTAGGGGATAGGCTGGTGCTTCCATAGCTTCCAGTGCCCCCCAGAGTCATCCTCATCAAGAAAAGAGGAGAGGTGGGTCTGACAGAGCCATCCCTGGGAAGAGGAGCCAGGGCAGTGCCTGTGGCCAGTGAGCACAGACAGACTGGGCAGACGGACGGGAGGAAATGCACACCCTGAGAAGGGCAGAGTGCCACGGGGGATGGCCCCGAGTGTGCTGGGTGGGAAGCTGAACCAGGAGCTTCTCTGATAACGTGGAGAGCTTCCTGCCCTCCTCCAGAGCGCTGCCAGCGAGCAGGGCTGCAGCTCTGCCAGCCCCTCCTGGGGCAGCAGCAGGGAGGGCAGCCAGCCTGGAACGAGGGGGTTTGGGCCACCCCTGGCACTTCAAAATGCATCCAAAAAGTTTAGGCAAGCTGAAAACTTCAACTCTTTATCTTCCTTTAGGGTTCATTTTTGGATCGTATTTTGCTGTCTGCTTCCAGCATTTCCCCCTGGCATTCCAGTATTTCCACACTGCTGGGCTCTCAGTAGCACAAGCACTATCTATCTCAGTTCCTTTTGCACTTTTCAACACTTGTTATGGATCTCTGCCAAGGAACCTGATAACTTTTTCCCATTTAAGGGAAAGAATTTTAGGCTATAAAAGAAAATCTCCATTGTACCTAAAGTGTTTCCAGTCTGGAAAGAAAATCCCAGGAAGCTGAGGGAAGTCTTAAAGGGACATTATAGGAAACACTCTGCAACAGAGGCAGTTTATTGTGCATGATTGCCTTTCCCACTCCCAAGGACAAGAACAGGGCCCTTGGGCTGTGAGAACAGCGTGGGTTCTGGTGACCTCAGAGCTCCTTTCAGAGTGTGAAAATCAGCAACGGGGACCAGCCAAACCTCGGGGCCCCCAAAGCTGCTGCTCCCCTCCCTGTGGGGACCCTGTGTCCCACAGGCCATGGCTGTCCCCCTTTGCAGAGGGACCAGGAGCCTTCCTTTCCTCACAGCCCTTGGTTTTCCTGCCAGCAGTGAAAGGAAGTGAACCAGCCTTCCCTCTTGCTTCATAGGATGGACAGGAAGATGCCAGACTGTCCCATGGCACAGGTGTTTGGGAAGATGTGATGCTTTCCTTATGCAGGCAGATGAGTCACTGCACATCAGCAGAGGGGTATTTATTTCCACATTCAGGCTCAGCCTATTTCCCTCTCATGTTGTGTCTCAACAAGCACTGCCTTACAGACCTGCTCTGCCTGGCAGTGAAATCCAGATATGTCTGTGCCACTGCATGCAGGCCCAGGAGAACATATCTTTGCTGTGCTCTGCGTATTTCCTGTGAGGTGCTCGGGGTTTGAGGTGTTTCCTTGTCAATAACTGCTGTAATACCCGGGAGAAACAGGGTTTGCACAAACTGCATCCAAACATTTGGCTGGCTCCACAGGCTGGGGAAATAACAAACCATAAATTGAGTTTGCAAAGCTCAGAGTACAAAAATATCAATTGAAATGTGTATCCAAACCAAGAGTGGGTGAAATAACCTTGGAGAGAGTGAGCGGGATGCACATTTCTGCATCTTCAGGCCTGCACTGCCCCTCGCTGACAAACTCTTCGTGTGGGACAAGAAATGCTGCAGGGAACAGATGTCCTGGGGGTGGAAACATCCTCTCCTCCCCCCAGACTCGTGGATCACCCCAGGCAGAGCCAGCTGGAGGGACTGCCCCGGGCAGGGCTCCCTCTCCAGCTTCCTCAGAGCCGTTCTCAGCAGCGGCCTGAGGAGCAGAGGGAAGGGGAGCTCTGGGGGAGCCTGTGCTGCCCCTGCCCCAGGGCTGCCAGAGGAGCAGAGGGAAGGGGAGCTCTGGGGGAGCCTGTGCTGCCCCTGCCCCAGGGCTGCCAGAGGAGCAGTGAGCAGGGAAGGGGAGCTCTGGGGGAGCCTGCGCTGCCCCTGCCCCAGGGCTGCCTCTCCACCCTGGCACAGCCCGTGCTTGGCAGCGGCACAGAGCCTGCGTGAGGCAGGAAGGCACAAACGCCCTGCTAACAGAGCCAAGGGGCCTCTCCCCCGGTGAGTTACTGGTGAACCTGGCGCGTCTCCCTGCATTAGGCTGCTTGTCATTCTCCCTCCCAGCGCCACGGGGGGAGATGATGTGCCCAGGAGGTCGGTGCTGACAAACCTTGCTCTCCTGTGGCACCTGCCAGCTGGAAGTTTCAAAGCATTTTATAATCATTAACAGACTGAGCTTCCTACCCTGATCAGGGGTTTTGTCTCTGTTGTAAGGGGACTAAAGTCAGGTGTGGAGGTGAGAGGATGACAAAGCTACAGGAGAGCTGAAGCGCTCTCAATATTGCCCTCATGTCTGTCCTGCATTGGAAGTATTCATGGGGTAGGAGGAGCTCCTTCACTGGAGGGGCTCTGGGCTGGGATTAAGGTGGTCAACAGGTTTTATTCCCAATTCTTCCTTCCACCCCTTTCTGGGTGATCTTGCGTTTCTATATCTCAATTTCCTCTTCTCCAAAAGGAAGGTAGTGACCAACTCCTTGTAAGAAATTCCTAAATATACAGCTGATACACAGTTGTGTGAAGTACTGGACAGCAGCACTGTTTGGGATTTCAGAAAGCCTTGTCTCAGGAAGATGTAGGCATTCAAACACCAAATATAACAGTCTAGCACTGACATTGAGAATACTGGGCATCAGGAGCCAGGCACAGGCGAGAGAAGCATAGATAATGGGGGAAAGCAGCACTGGGGGTCATTTTTCCTAATTAATCACATAAAGTCAGGCACCGGGCTCCAGTTTCAGGAACTGTCGCTAGAGTCCAGGAGCCGCGAGCAATCAAGGCAAGAGAAGGGCACGGCTGTGTACCCCTGCTACACCAGTCCAAACAGGTGAATTGCATTAAGTGATACTAATTGGTGCTAATGGATCTCCAGGCTGTTGCTGAGGGCCATTTTCCCTGGTGGGAGTGAAGGAAGGAGACAAGAGGGACAGCCTGGCAGAGGTATATTTTGATTGCTGTGCTGTTGCCTAGAAAGTCGACGTTTTCTCTATTTCTGCTGCATTTTCAGGTTAGTAAATGCCGCTTTACATTGTATTTATCGTCCTAACCGGCAGTAGAGATCCATTGCTGTTCCTTCGTTTCTGCAAATATCGGCGACCGTGGCTGCGGGCTCCTTCCTCCGGCGAGGGGCAGCGGGGTGGGGGCGAGGGCCCGGTTCGCTCTCACACCCGGGGCGATGAGCAGCCTCCCTGCGCTCCCGGCTCGGCTCGGAGCCGCCTGGGGGCGGCGGGGCCCTGCGGGGCTCTCGGCCCCTTGCTTGCGGGGGCACTCGCCGCCGGCCCCGAGCTGCGGGGAGGGCCCGGGAGCGGAGCGGGGCGGCCCCGCTGCAATGCTGGGCTCCGGCTCACGGTGGAGCTGCCCGGCCCCGGCCCCGAGCCCTCCGCCCCGGCGGGACAGCCCGCACGGCCGCGCCGGAGCCGCGGGCTGCACTTGTTGCTCGCCGAGCCGAGGCGGCGGCCGGCAGCGCCGGGCTCCCCTCCGAGCGTGCCCGGGGACGGGCCCGGGGGCGGGCGCAGACGCGGCGCTGGCTGCGGGCAGGAGCGAGGAGCCGCAGCCGAGGGAAGGCCTCGGAAAGCTTCCTGCCGAAGGAGCCGATTTACCGCGCTTCCCTTCCCGCCCCCCTGGGCTCCGCGGGCAGCCGGGAGCGCCGCCGCCATCCCTCCGCCTTGAGGCTGCCCGGGGGGGATGCGAGCGGGGCCGCCCCTGCCGCCCGCCCCGCCGCAGGATGTAGCCGCCCTCGGCCCCGCACGCCCCGCACCGCCTCGCCGGGAGCCCGCAGGAGGAGGTAGGTGAGGGCTGGGCTCGGGCCGCGCCACGCCAGCCTCTCCCCGTGCGCGGCGGCCGGAGGTAGCGCCGGGGCTCCGCTTTTGGGGCTGGGGGAGCCGGCTCGGCGGGGACGGGGCCGAGCCCCGAGCTGTGCCGGCTGTGCGCGGGGGAGCCGCTCCTGTCTGCGCCGGGGCTTCTCTTCGTGCCATCTTGTGTAAGCAACAGTGCTCGGCGCTGTGAGGAGCCACCCGGCTCCCTAAGATAGGCTCGGGGTTTTTCCTCATTCCCGTTTTCTTTGCTTTCCCGGTTATGCAGACGCCGGTGTGGGGGGCTTGGGGGGCGTCCCTGGGCAGCCCAGAGAGGCAGAGCGCGTCGTTAGAGTGGCTGTAAATCCTCCCATTTCCCTGCCCCAGCTCTTTCCTCGGGAAATCTCTAAGGCTGGAGTTACTAAGAGCCTCCGCAGCCTGCACGGCCGGGCAGGGCAGGGGGCAGCCCCGGGGACCGGCGGGGCCGGGCGCTCCGCGATGAGAGCCCGGCTCCCGCGCAGCCCGGCCGGGGCCCGGCGCCTCTCGGGGCGCGTCGCCGAGCGCTGCTCGGGCAGCCCCGCGCCCGGAGCGGCTCCGCAGCCCGCCGGGGCGGGGGGACCCCGGCCGCCGCCCGGGGGAGCTCGGCGGCAGCGGCGGCCGCACGTGGAGCGGGCCGGGCGCGGAGCGGGCCGGGCGCGGTTCAGCACCGGCGGGCGGACAGCGCCGCCGCCCCCCCGCCATTGGCGGCCCCGCTCCCCGCCCGCGGGCGCGGCGGGGGCGGCGGGCGGCGGGCGGGGACCCACGCGCGGCCTCTCTTGCAGCTCCGGGGCATGGAGGGCGGCGAGAGGTGAGCAGCGCCGGCCCCGCGCCCTGCCCCGCGCCGCACCGTGCCGCGTCCAGCCCGAGCGGGACCCGCGATGCCTCTGGGGATGAATAAGCATGGATCTCGCTCTACTACCTCTTTGCCTCCGGACCCCACCGAGATCGTCAGGAGCAAGGCCTGCTCCCGGAGGGTCAAGCTCAACGTGGGGGGGCTGGCCCACGAGGTTCTCTGGCGGACCTTGGACAGGTTGCCGCGGACCAGGCTGGGTAAGCTCAGAGACTGCAACACGCACGACTCCCTCATGGAGATCTGCGACGACTACAACCTGGAGGAGAACGAGTACTTCTTCGACAGGCACCCCGGGGCATTCACCTCGATCTTGAACTTCTATCGCACCGGCAAGCTGCACATGATGGAGGAGATGTGCGCCTTGTCCTTCAGCCAGGAGCTGGACTACTGGGGGGTGGACGAGATCTACCTGGAGTCCTGCTGCCAGGCCCGCTACCACCAGAAGAAAGAGCAGATGAATGAGGAGCTGAAGAGAGAAGCGGAGACTCTGAGGGAAAGGGAAGGGGAGGAATTCGATAACACTTGCTGTGCTGAGAAAAGGAAAAAGCTCTGGGACCTCCTGGAGAAGCCCAACTCCTCCGTAGCGGCCAAGGTAAGCGTTCCACATCTCTGTTGTCTACTGCCTCCTGACTGGTGATGCTCCCTGAGGAGCTGCCCTTGCTTTGGTGTCCGGGCACTTGTGGCTGGATGGATGCTGTGAGCGAAGGAGAGGAAGGCCTCTCACATACAAATGAATTTCAGTGTGTTTTGGGTGGTTTTTTGGTAGTTTGGAAGGGATGTGGTTTGAGCGTCCCTGGGGCAGCCTGGGCTGCTCAGTGTGGGAGAAGCTCCTCTGAGCAGTGGCTCAGCATGCAAAGACTGCTGTGGCTGGACGTTTTAGACTTGTTACCCACTGGCCTGTGTTGGTGCAGTTTGTAATAGAGATTTCTTTGGGCCTAAAACATGTGAGTCTTCTGCTGCCTAACCAAATTGGCTTTCAAGAAGCCACTTCTGCTTGAACTCCTAGACCCAGGTGCAGTGAGGAAATAATGCCTTCCATTCCAGGGCTTAATTGAATTTTCTTTGTAGTGAAATGTCTCCTAGTTATTTGTATCATGCACTCCTAGGCTGCGTGTCTGCTAAAGCTGGTGTTTGAATTTCGTCCTTTACCTGATTCCAGCCTTTTTAAACTCTTCCCTGTGCAAGTGATGCAGCTCTGTCAATAGCTGAAGTGCTTCTTACTCTGAAGTTCCAATGGACAGATCTACTTGAAGGCATTTTGAAGATAAGATCCATGTTGGGAGAAACCAATGTCAGAGTTGGCTCTGATAATTTAGCTGCCTCATGTTAGTCACATTTTCTTTAGTGAGGAAAATCTCTGCGAACACAGTGATTCAGTAACCATGGGGACAAAAGTGAAGGGGGAGAGGTTGAAAACTGTGGGATGAATAACTGAAAAGCATGAGAGACTGATCAGTAGGGACCAAAACTTGAATTTTCTATATACCCACGTCCTCACTGTGTGGCAGAGAAGTCACAAGAAGCCCTGGCTACCTCTGTAATACCTCTGTACAAACATCTGCAAACGCAGACCTTGGCTCCATCCCCTAGAAGTCTGGCTTGGATGGGCTACTTGTGAAAACAGACTTCTTTACCTCTTTGTTTCCTCTTCTCAAAATGCTGCATGTCGTGAACCAAAAGCATGTGAAACTTTGGGGAAGGGATTTCATGAGACATGGACTGGCTCAGCCTGGCATGGGGAGGGGAGGCATGGTCTGCCTGCTGAACCCATTATCACTTTTTTAATGTCAAACAGAGCCCCAGAGTGCCTCTATCTCTCCAGTGGCACAGATGACACCGTGATGAACACATTAATAATTTATAAGGCTCCTTTGGCACAGTCCTGGAATCCTGAAACACAGGCCCCAGGCTTTGCTGTCTGTGGCACTGACTCAAAATCCATTAGAGGCCGTTGATGTTCGTGATTTATTGTATATGAGCAAGGGTCATTCTTGCCAAATAAGTGTCTTTTGTGATTTATAAATGAAATACTCTAGCTTCATTTTCTGAGAAAATTCTCAGAGTAAGTGCACCCGGCATTGCAGGCTCTGGATTAATTGAGAGGGAATGGTAATGCATCATTACCCTTAGCATTTAAAGCTGCCATTCTGTGCCTTCATTACTGTAATGGAAGTGATGCTGTGTGTTCTCAGACCTCAGATACTGCAGCAGTTCCCAAACACAGGTTCCCACTCACCTGGTGTGTTAGCAGGGCAAGCAGGCCTGGTGAACAATTAGCTTAGCAGGCAGGGACAGCAGCTCTGCTAAGCCTGTTCTTTATCCGATTTGCTCCCTGCTGCTGGACTGCCTTTCCCCCGTGCCAGAGGATGCCCTTAGCTTTGATCACCTGCCCGAGAATTCAATCCACATATCGAACAGGTTGGACTCACCCTTCAGCCTCTGATGGAAGGACGTGGGGAGGTGTTGGCAGCCTGACCGTTCCCTGCCCCGTGCAGCTGTGCCAGGCTCCCTGGCAGGGCATGTGGGCTCAGGCTGAGCCCCGGCCTGGCAGCTCCTGGCCAGCCCTCCCCAGCTCCTGTCGCTCTCCTGAGCCAGACTCCCTCTGCTTTGCCAGCTCTGGGAGCTCACACTGTTCCTATGGAAAGGAACAAAGTAAACTGTTGTGAGGTTTAACGTCACGCAAGGTCCTAAAACCGCTGGTGGGGAAATCTGAACTACTCCTGTTTATTTTTTTCTCTTCAGACTTGTTCCACTCAGTGCAGAGGGTTTTCCATGCAACAGATACAAGATACCTTCGTGTTCTCTTTAAGAAGTCCAGAAAACGGGTACAGGCGCAGGTTCTCCCCCAGGCCAAACCAGGGTCTTTGGCTGTCAGCACTGGCTGCATTTTAACATTTTCTGCACAGCACTGCACCTCACCCCTCCATACCAGCTTACTCCTGGGTTATACTGGGACCAGTTAAGCAGACAGACTTGTTTATTTGCTTGGTTTTCCGGAATTTGGGGTTGCCTTTTTTTTATTCTTGGATGTTTTTTGTTGGTTCTGGTTTTTATGGATTTTCTTTTAATTATTTATTTAAATGGGACAATATGTGGCATACCCCAGGTTGTAAAATAGCATTCAAATAAGAGAAGAAGAATCCCCCAGACCTTAGTTTTTGTTGCTTTCTTATCCCCTGGGGGTTTACCCATATCTTCTGATTACTCTATCTGGCTTTTAAACCAACCATCGTGGCAAGCAGGGTCTTATTCCTGTGTGAGGCTTTGCCCCATTTGTGACTGGACATTTCCTCCTGCACTTCCCCGTCCCCACTCCCTGAGAGGCCCCAGGTTTGCAGAGGAGGCTCTGGGGCTGTGCCCCGGCAGCAGAGAGGGGACAGTGCTGCTGTCCCTGGGCACAGCCCTGTCCCTCTGGGGGATCCCGGAGCCCCAGCTCAGCCAGGGCAGAGCAGGAGCAGCCCCCAGTGCCCCAAGGGGTTTCAGTTCAGCCCCGTGCCCTGGGCTGGGGTGCTCTGTGTGCACTGGGAAACCCCTGGGCACAGAGTGCAGCACTCCAGGGACTTGGCTGCTGTCAAATGGAAAAAGTATCAGGCAGTTATTAAACAAAACTGTGTTCATCTCCTTCTAACCTTAGCATATATTTTTAAGGGATCTGATTCTCCCATTTCCTGTGGTTATTTGCCTGCATATCCCTGACAAACATTTACTGCAGGCTTTGTGGATGCTTTCTCCTCTTCCTGCAATCACTGGTTTTGCATGTTCATGCTTATTTTTATCATTCTCCCAGTCTATCTTAATAGTTTGGTGGTTGATTCTTGGTTTTGTTTTTTAAATAGTATTCTTCATGTGCTTTGGTGTACTCACAACATCCATTTTTAACCACAGAGGACTCTGGTGCTCGCTTCTGTCATGGTTTACTCTAGAAGCTGACGAGGTGCAGATATTTTCTGGAGTAGCTCTCACACTTTGTTGCATGGCAGCTTTCCTTTTGTCAGGAAAGCAAAGCAGCTCTCCAGAAGCCAGGCAGAACTGCTGCTTTTCCTCGGGCTCAGTGTCCATGCCAGGGCAGTAGTGGTTAGCACAGCTCCAGCATTCTGGTTTGGGTTTTGATCCTAATTGCTCCTTCCCTTGCCAAGGCTCGGCTTGGGCAGCTGGTTCCTGTCACCCTCAGCCCAGCTACCAGTCCTGCCTTGCCAAAGTCCCCTCTGAAGCTGCTGCTTTCTCCTAACCAAGGCTAGTTAGGGTCCATGGGTCACTCACCTGCCTGGCCCTTGGGAGAACCAGCCTAGCTGTAATTCCAACTAGGCTTCGTGTTTGTGCTATCCTGAAAAAGAGAAGACTGCAGTTGTTGGGGCTCTCCAGTATAAACAAATAACAAATCAGACCAGCTCAACATCTTGGGTTAGCATCTATGGTTCTGGAAATTCTCCGATCACCTGGACCTTTCCAGCAGCTCTGCAGGAACATTGCCCTTTTTGCTTCTTAAGAGGAAAGTATTTCTTTTCCTCCTTTAGTCCTTACAAATGATTTCCCCGATCAATATTTGAGCAATTAGTGTTGCATGGGGTGTGGGGGGGAAGTCTGCTCGTCTTACAGACTCCTCTGCATGTGCTGGTTTCATCTATTTCTATTTTTCTCTTGCTGTCCTGAAGGCTGAGAAAAACACGATGACATCACCCACTTTGCAAAAAGCTTCTCTGCATATCTGCATGTCAAGTAGGATGTGCACTTCCTTTCCTCCTCGCTGCCTCCACTTCCCACTTGTCCCTGTCCTGTTGGGAGCTCAGCTGCAGTGATCCCTCCCTTCTGACAGGCTATTTCTCATCTTTTCCCCTGCTCCTGCTATGCCTTTGCCAGTGCAATAATATCACATTTATCCTTGAAAACATGCAACTCCAATTCGGTAATCTCATTATGCATGCCTCTACATTCCTTGAACAGCTTTTCTCTGCTGCCCACTGCTCTCTGCTGCTAATCTCTGGATGCATTGCTTAGGGACTGGGGAGGATGCTCTGTAAGCTCTTTTCTTATTATTGTTGATAGTAGTGACAAAATAAGAATGATAAAAGCCTCTTGGAGATGCGTTCGCTACATCTAGAGTGTTCTTCCCCCACATGGGCTTTCTATTCCTGGCCCTCCCTTATGGTGTGCAGTTTTCATTCATCTCTAGACCTGCCTGAATTTAGCATTTGGCAGAGGAAACCCCTCTCCTGAATCGCAGGGGTCACATCTTAGCTGTGTCCTGTCTGTCTCCAAGGGTCCCAGCTCAGGGCACATGCTGACTTTGACTATTAAAGGCAGATTGCCCATATTTTGCCTCCATCTGTAACTTTTTTTAGTTTGATGCAGCTACTGCCTTGGCTTTTTTGCTATATATAGGAGACTTTTTCCCTTCATCCAAAATGAACTCATATCTTCAGTGATCCTCAAAAGCAGAGCCTCATTCCAAAGCCTGTCCCCTGGGTTCAGGGATTTGCCACTTTGGTCTGTAGCTTATCGCTGGGCTTCTAGCACAGCCCTGTCCTGTGGACACAAGTGATTTCTGTTCTGGATCAATCTCTTTTCATCCTGCAGCTGCTTTCTGGGTCTTGTCCTTCCAGTAGACTTAAATCTTTTGTCTGGGGAGCCCTAATTCCTATGTTTAGTTCCCTGCAACGTCCTCTGTCTTGCTGCTGGACCTGCCCACAGTGTATTGCTGTGCTGCCAGCTCCCAGAGCTCCTCTCCATTACAGCCTCCACAAATCCCCACCTGGGGCAGAAGCCCCCAGCCACACCCTGGTAAAGCTGCCAGCTTGGAAGTTGTGTCCTGTGGCCCTTTCCTGGCTCTGAAGAGACTTTCTGGGGGTCCCTGTGACACAGCCTTACCTCCTGCATGGGATGCACCTGCCAGGGATAAGCTGGTTCTGAGCTCTCTGGGTGGGATGCTCACCTGTCCCAGGGGATGCTCTCCCCAGAGCTGCTGTTTCAGCCCCTGGATCCAGGCAGGCAGTTTCCTGGCACTCCTTACTGAGGATGGTTTGGGCTCAGCTGTTTCCCATCCAGGCCTGCAGCTCTGTGCTCTCTAGAGAATTCTATCGAAGGAAAGTTAATTGCTGGGCCTTGTATTTCATTTGATGCCCTTGCCATCCAGTCCAGGGAGTACCAGTATGCACGAACACGTGTGTGTTGGCACACTGCTGGATTTTTAACTTCTCTGTAACTGCCTGCTAGGGGAGCCTGGAGGGGGATTGTGGTCCAGCCTGAGCATCCACATCCATGAGAGCCTGCCTGCCTCTGGAGGGAAGTGAGAAGCTTACATGCTTGGGCTGAATTCCTTGGAGGACGTGTGCGATAGAAGTATAGTTGGTGCTATTTTTAAAGCACCAGCTCTCATTTGTACCTTTGGAAAAAATCTCTGAGAAATTAATTCCCCTTGCTGCTCGGTGTTCTCCCATCCTGTTCAGCCTGAGAGCAGACAGGTTTTGAGGTGCCAACATCAGCAGTCAAAAAGTAGAAAATGTTGTAACAATGGAAAATTCCTGTTTTGTTCAGCTGTAACTGCACAGGTTTAGTAATAATGGGATTCAGAAGAGAAGTGCTGGGCCCAGCGCCCCAGGCTCTGCTGGTGTGGTGTGATGTGCACCGTGTGCAGGTGTGGCTTTGGCAGGTACCTGTGTAGAGCTCCTGCACGGGGGCCAGGCCCTGCCCTGTGCTGCCACCACAGTGCCCAGAGCTGGCTCTGCAGGGGCACTCCAGAGCTCCGTGGAGAAATCCATTCTTCTCCCAACTGTTCTCACACAGTGGATAAATATCCTTGCTGTCACAGTCTGCCTTCTGCCCATTTCTCCAATCACAATTTCCTTCTGATTTCTCATGATGTGAATGCCCCCGTGGAGAGGAATAACCCAATGTTACTTTTACAACATGAGCGTTGCTATTTGTCATTGCTAATGGCAAAATATTTATGTCAAAGAAAGTTCACAGCTGATCACTTAGTTCTTACAATAAACACAGCCACAGTGATTTACTCTGCCGAGAGGCCTGGCAGCAGCACGGTGGGGCTGTGTGTGTGAGCCTCCTCCCTCCATCCGTGCTGTCGTGCCGAGGCAGGTGAGGATCAGGTGTGATGGGAGCTGTGTGCTTTGGCTCCGGGACCAGCTGCAGGTTCAGCTCCCTCCGGGGTCAGTTTGGTGTCCCAGGGGCGCCCCAGGGCTGGGAGCAGCAGCTGGGGCCAGGGCTGAGGGGGCTCCCTGCTGCTGAGCCAGGCACCGAGGGGCTGGTGACAGCCCTGCCCGTGCCCCGGTGCCTCCTGGCCTGCCCAAGCTGCTCTAGAGGGGCTGGTGACAGCCCTGCCTGTGCCCCGGTGCCTCCTGGCCTGCCCAAGCTGCTCTAGCCCTGGCACTCTCCATCCTTGGGCTGACCTTGCCCCGGGCTCAGCCCCTGGGGCAGCAGCCTCGTTTTTCCCTCCTGCTATTCCTCAGTGCAGCAATTCTGAACCTTGTAGAGAGCTTCCCCCTGAGCTGGCCTGGTCTCTGCTTTCTCCCCACCGTCCTGGCTTCTCTTTTGGCCTCTCCTGTCTCCTACACAGCCTGGCACCTGCTGAACATGTTTACCAGAATGCCTTGGTGAGGTCCTGATGTGATTTCTAATGAGAAATTCTACCCTTTACTGTAGGGATGGCCTGGAAGAGGGCTGAGGTAAGCACGGTGCCTGGCTATGGCCCTCCCCAGGCACTGGATTCCCAAGCAGATTTATTTTCTAGGTCCCCAGTAACACCAGCAGCCCCAGTTCTGCTTCTGTGGAGGGCAAAACTCCCAGTGAATGTATTTGGAACAGATGAGTATTATAGTGTCTGTGCTCATCAAGCAAAGCTCTCAAAGTGCTTTGAAAAGATGGATTAGTGAAGGCCAGGACAAACCTGTGATATATGTATTATCCCCATCTTAAGGTGAGGAGGTGAGCATTGCCCAAGGTCAGCGGGGAAGGCTGGGCAGGGCTGGGGGGACCCTGCCTCCCCAGCCTCCCGTGTCACCAGGACATTTTCATGCTCCAGATGAGCTTCCCGTGGCCCCTGCACGGGATCCTACCGAGGGCAGGGGCTGGCAGCCCTCAGACAGTGTATCCAGGGCATGGAGAGAGAAAACAGCCCCCTTGTTGTTGAAGCATTCCCAGTGGAAGGAGCCCAGCCTGCCGGGGAAAGCGCTGGAAGCCTTGGTCAGGTTTGGGGGATGAGTGGGTACAGAAGAATAGCAGGTTTTCCTCTGCTAGATCTAAAAGCAGAAGGTCTGCACTGGGGTGTTTGCAGGGAGGGGATGCTGCTGAAGTGTTTTGAGCAGCAAGGGAGTGCAGATGTCAGCCGAGCACACAGAAAAACCTGTGGTGTGAAACGCTCAGATAAGTCACAATGCGTAACTGCTGCACTGTACACTGAGGTGTATGAACATACAGTAAACCTGCCCATCCATGTGGGGATTCCTTTTCACCAAACTGAACCTCTGAGAGGAAGTTATTTATTCTCAATTACGAGCTAATCTGTGCAAGCAGCTCTGCTTTGAGCACAGCAAATGCAATGAGTGACCCAAGTGTTACCCAACAGGAGCGGTGTCTCCTCAGACACCCCACTGCCACCTTGGTAGGAACAGAGCTCGGAGCATGGCTTGGGCAGCCTGCGAGATCCTTCCAGCCTGGCCTTGAAGATGGATTTGCAGTTTTTGGTGTGTTCCCCCTTTCCCTGTTCACAAGTCTCTCCCAGTCCCGTTGTGATTCCTGTGGGGTTGCGCTGAGGTTTGCAGTTATTCTGGTCCAGTGATGGGGACTGTTGCTCCAGGGCTGGGGATGATTTGTGACCCTTCCCTGAGCTGCTGGCACTGCAGTGGGGGAAGGTGGCCTTAGCTCAGCACTCGGGCTCTTGGTTCTGTGTTTGGGCAAGATAAATGAACAGCAAAGCCAAAACCAAGCACTTCTTGGTGTTCCAGTAACATTGATAGCATCCATCAGGTTTCTGTCTAATCTGATTAAAAACCTGTGTCCCTAACAAAAGCTGGTGAACAGTCAAAGCAAATTGAAGGAACAATTTATTTGGAAGTTCTTTTTTTTTCCTGCTGTATATAATCAGTTCCTGTTATTATGAGTTGAACTTACTCAATATTGTTTGGACTAGGATTTGTGCAGAGTCTCTAGCCAAAAGCACAGATTAGTTTTGTTTTATTTTATTTAAGTCCATTTGCTCTAGTTCATTTTTGAACAAAATGGAGCTGTAAATCTCATTTGCAGTACATAAACAGCATAAACACCAGAAATGCTTTCTCATTGGTACTGATAGGCAAAATGCTTCTAAAGCATGATTATGCTTACCAAATGTTCAGATTCAAGATTCTTTGTGGGTATCTCTTAAAAAAAACCCTCATTTTGCTAAAAGAATAAATTGAAGGTGTGAGCAAAGAGGTCTGTTGCAGTGTCACCACTTAAAATCTTTTGTAGGGGCAGGAACTACAGTAAGCACCCTTCCCATGGCAAGGAATCTTTTCCATGTGCTTTTGCTTGGGTGGCCTGATAGCATCCAGTGGCAGCATAACCAGGGATGGGAAGGTGTAGAGGCACACCAGGAGCAGCAGCCTGGCTCCCTGAGGACCCTTCTGTATCACTGTCTGCTCTTCTCCTGTCCTCCTCTGCCGTGGTTTGCCGTCTGTCCATCCTGGCTGTGTTTGCCCTGCCGGGTGGAGCAGTGTAGTTGTCCTGGTTTATTTGGAGAGGTTGCAGAGGCTTCTCAGGGTCTGTGATGGAGGAAGGGGCAGAGCTGTAATTCACCCCCAATCTCTGGGCCCCTTTTCCCTGGTGCAGCTGGATCCCAGCCATAAATGTTCAAGCAGCAGCTGGAGTACGTGAGAGCTGACCCCTTCTGTGGAACTGCCCAGGAATCCATCTGAGATGGGGCTTCTGTGTATTTCTGGGAATCAGGCTTGTGTCTGGCACATGCTCAGCTCTGAAAGCCTTGGTTCACACAGCTGTGGTTCTTCTGTTTATTTGAAAATGTCCCTCTCTTGCTCTGCACACTTCGCTGCTTCTGCAGTGCGTGCTTTTGTCAACCATAGTGACCACACATTAAACAAACTCTCTGCTCCTTGTAATTGGTGCATTTGACCACTTGCACTGTTAGCAACGTCTGCAACATCCCTGCACTTCTCCATAGCTGGCCACTCTCACAAACCATGGATTCCTCGTGTGTCTGGGCTGATGGGGAGTGGAACTCACTTGCTCAGACAGTGTTTGCTGTCTGCCTTCCTGGTGCAACAAGGAGCTTTCACTCCTTGTTTACTTACTCGAGAATTTTTGGGAAATCTGTCCTTCATAGCATAAAAGTTGAATCTTTTTAGAAAATAAAAGGATAAAAAAAGAGAAGCGTTGTCTTCCCTCCTGTCAATGTGCCAGAAGTTTATTAATAATACATAATAATTATGTGTTGCGTTTCCTAGCTGCTTTCATGTGAGGATCTAAAAGTGCTTCACAAACATTAATTAAGTAATCCTCACGCCTGCCTGGTGCAGTAACTCTTGCTATCAATCTGCACTGAAATCTGACAGTGCAGAAGACACAGTGAATAAGGAGATCTCCCAGAGACAGGCAGGAGCACAGCTGGTGTGGAAAGGCAAGGCAGGCTGGAGCAGGGCTCTGTGCTGGGCTTTGTGCGGATCCAGCAGCCTCCCTGCAGCGCCTCAGTGCTGGTCCCTCTGGAGCTCTGGGGCCTTGGGCACAGGCTGCACGCAGCAGATAGGAGATTTTCTTGACCAATGCAGGATTTTCCCTGCTGGCAGGAGGAAAGTTGTGATTGGCAGCAGACCCTGTGTCCTGGCTGAGAGCAGCAGGGCCGGTGGCAGCGTTGTCAGCCCTCTCTGAAGCTGCCTTAGCACGGGACTGACCGATCCTTGCTCCAAGGGAGCCTCTGCTTGTTACCCTGGGCAGGAAGGCTCCTCAGGGGCCCAGCAGGTGCATGCAGTGTCCCACAGAGGGTCTCTTTAACCCCCAGCTGACCACCAGGGGATGTCACAGGTTTTGTGGTGTCCCCACATAATGTTGCTCCTTCTCTTCTGCTCAGAGAAGAGCCCCAGGGAGTGCTGCAGAGCTGGGCTCCAAAGCTCACCCCAGTTCTTTGCTCTCACTCCTTGGCCTGAGCTGCCTGAGCAGCTCTGTCTCGTTCCCTTGGCTGGCATCCCTTAGCAGCAGTTTTTGTTGGGGTGGAACAGAGATGAAAAGTAAATGAGCGCCAATGCTCTGCCAGCAAATGCCCACTCAGTGCGCAGCTGTAGCTCTGTTAAACTGGGGGCAGTCACACACAGCTGTTTTTCTTTGCCTCTGATCTTCCCCAGGTCAATCAGAGTCTGATTGGCCTCAGCAGGTTCTGCAGAGCTCAGCTGTCCTGACCAGGAGATATTTGAGATATTTCCCCCAAACATAAGATGTGCTGCATTCTAGAACACATCAGGTATCGGAGTGCATTTTGATAATTGCTGTGTTTGTGCTCTCTCTGTCTGTGTTTACACACAATGTTATTCTATAGGTGTAACTTTAGACTTCCTGCAATCCCAGGGAAGGGTCTCGTTTAACATCTGCAGCCCTGGCCAAAGCTCCAGCACATGCCTGCTCAAATATCAGATTTCCATCATGCTAGGCAAGTGCATTGGGTCTCAGCAGAGGGGTCTTTGGCCTCTCTTTTCTCTCTGCTGAACATTGGAGCAGTGTTCATAATGAACTTGCCTTATTTTTGCATGTTCATCAAGCTAAAGAACACATTTGATGAAGTTTCTGGCTATGAATGAATGGCCAGGAATGAAACCCCACTTGACTTAATAGTTACTTTTAAAGATGCTTTTAAGAGCTTCTGTAAAGTGGCTGTGAAATACATCTTAGTTTGCACTGTCTTCTGGAAAATTTGCTTCATGGTCCAGATAACTTGAGCATGGCAATGCCACTTCCAGGAGTTATAGATGTAATTAATTTAATCCATAAACTCTTTGTAGGAAGTTCTGTCTTTTTGTTCTGTGTTTATGTAGCATTAAGTACCACAGGGTCTTGACTCACAGCTCGTGTATGCTACCCCAAAACGAGTAATAAATATGTTTTACAGAGAAAGCCAAAGCTGCTGTGGGAAGGAAGGTGTGGGCTCAGTCTGGCTGGTTGCTGATGCCCTGGGCAGCCTGGCCTGTGTGCCCAGGGCAGGGGACGTGCCCGAGCCCCCGGGCTGGGGCCTGGCTCCAGGAGGGGGTCCCAAAAGGCTCCCTCCCTTATCAAGGCAGGGCACCCAGGCCAGGAGGGGCGTGGGTACAGCTCTGGCTGCCCCAGGGCACATCCTGGGCTGCTGCTCTCGGGGGTCCCAGAGCAGCCCTGGCTGCCCAGCAGGGCACTGGGATCCCCTCCTGGCCAGGTTTGAGGGGTGGGCAAGGGCAGGGGGCTGTACCCACGGCTGCTGTGATTCCATGTGCAAATCAGGAACACTGAATGTGGCTTGAAGTTTATACCAGCAATTGGGTAATCTGTGTGTGTAAAAGCAGGATAACTGTGAGTTGTGTGTGGAAATGGTCAGCAAATCAGAACCTTTCTGTTAGTAATTTGTTATCCTGACAGAAACTATGTCACTTCCTAAACTTATTCTGTTTTTCCTTTTCCACCAGGTCCTTAAGCAGTTCATATCTTTGCTATCTCATTGTCACTTATTCCCTATATTATCACCTACCTGTTGGAATAATTCTTTTCCTTAGCATTTGCTGGGGAATGAGCTATAACACTGGCAAAGGCTCCTTCTTCCTGCTCACAAAAATGATCTTTTGCATTAGAAGTACATTGGAACCCCCTGTTAAAAAGGCTGTTTCTTTCAGTAAAAGTCCTTCACCATTGACCAGTGTCATGGAGCTTATTCGAGCTCTTGTGCTTGAACTCAGCTCTGTGGCACTGCTGTGGTTTGTGTTCCCCCAGAGTGAGGGAGGGGACGGGGCAGCCCGTGGGCAGTGCCATGGCTGCTCCTGGCACCTCTGGGCCGTGGCTTTGCTCTGAGTTTCCTGCACCAAGAGAGGATTTTTAGTCTCTTGTGCCTCTGACCAACATCTGCAAAAAATCTCTCTTTGCTTTTGAGAGATCGAAAATTTGTCTTTGCTTCTCCCATGCTTGTCTGGTTGGACAGAAGCCCTTTGGGCACCACTCCTTGTACATCAGAGCCCTGATTGAAGGGGCAAACCAAGCCCAGCCTGTGTGCTCACTGCCCTGCTGGCACTGCCCCATTTCCCCTGTGCCCCTCAGAAGGAACACAAATAAAGCTGAGTTTGGCTGTCTCTTTTCTGATTTGGTATCCTGGGTGGTCAGCAGCTAATGGTCAATCTTAAATGTCACCTCTTTTCCTCTCAGTCTGAGTCCCTAAACTGTTGGGATGTGTGAGTGTGCTTTTAGTAAAGCACCAATCCCTGTGCCAAAGAACAGAGCAGCTGTGGCAAGGCTCCAGCCTTTGCACCTGTTCTGGTTTGCTCTTTGTGTGAAGTGCTGCATAATTGTCTTCTTCATTAGCTGCCTGCTGAATTCTGCTTTGTGAGGGATTAAAAACTCCAATGAATATGGATTATTTAGAATGTTTTCCTTTGGGACACAGGACAGAATGAAGATTTTTGGAGCTATATGCTTGTGTAATAACAAGGGATGTAAGATGCCTTCCCTCACCCCTTTCCAAAGCTTCCTCTTCAGTCAAGTGTCAGGCAGAGCTGACCCCCCTGTCCCCTGGGCACACACAGGGCTCTGATCCAGCTCACCCTGCAGCTGGACCTGTCTGGGGGCAAAACTAAACCCTTGCTGAAAGTGGGAAACTTCAGCACACACAAAACTCAGTATCTGAGTGATCTCCTCAAAGTCAACAAGCCTTAAGCAGCTTCTAACATTAAGCAAGTAGCAAAGAGGGAGCAGTTAAAGGACTCATTTTGCTGAAGAGGCCAGGAGCATGTGCTGATGAAGTTTCTATAAAAATAGGGACATTTTCCTCCTCCAGTTAAAATTTTTGAGTGCTTCAGGTTAATGTGACATCTGCAACATCCAAGAAGCCTACAGAGAATTGTTTCTGTGGAACAGATGTTTAACAATCCAAATTTTATTTTATGTTTCTGTCTGTTTGGACACTTTCTTGTCATCTACTTTTTATGTCTGTAACTGTGACAGTGCTGGGCCCAGGAGCTGTGAGAAAGGCCTGACACAGGGAAGGAAACCTGTTTTTTTTATCTAATTCAGCAATCAGTCTGCCACCACACATTCAGCTCAAGTCTTTCCCCCTCCCTGGTGAAAGCAGCATTTGATTTTCTCTCCTACTGGCATAGCAGAGCCAGTCTCATTGCAGGAGAGGGGTTTTTGAGGTCGTTGGGAAATATCCTCCCAAAGTGCATGGCAAGGCTCCTGTGGCAGCAGAAGTGCTCTGGCAGCTGGCCGTGGACAGAGGCTGGGTGTCCCTGCAGGGGCTTGGATATCTCCACAGCCTGGAGGAGGCTTGGAGCTTTTGCTGGGGAAAACAAAGGCATAAAACTTCTCCAGGAGCTTGGGCAGGGGCTGGGGGGCCAGGGAGCACTGCAGCCTCGGGCACTGCCCTGCCAGGGAACAGCCAGGCCCTTCTAGCAGGCCATCAATCTCAGCCCTTAACTGGCTGTGCAAGGGTACTCTTCCTCTCCAGGTGAAGAATCACATGGCCATAAAGTTTAGTAATGTAAACAAGGCAGACGTGGTCAGAATCCTCTTTGGGCAGATTTATAGCCTGACTGTGGAGCAGCAACCTTGCCTGGGCTTTGTGCCAGCAGTAATTAATATGCATCCTGGGCTCTGTTTTCCTTCTGGACAGTGTCCTTGTGCATGCTTGTGTGTTAGACTGTAAGCACGAGAGTCTGCTGTCTGCTGGGAGAGACTTTCCTGGGGAGGCCGTGCTGGAGAGCCAGGGCCCCGCAGACTGTGTGGAGCTGAGGGACAGTGAATAGCCAAATGTGGGAGAGCAGCACGTGCAGAGCCTCCAGGTAGCTGGCACCGAGCCTGTGCAGTGATGATCACAAAGACAGCCAGTGCTTGCCGTGGCTTCTGCCTACCCTGAGATGGGAGTTGCTGGAGAAAACACATCTGGTGACACTGAGCAGTGGTCTCCAGCTCTCTGTGCCATCCTTGTGTGAGGCTGTGGTTGTGTTCAGCTGCAAATACCTACACCAAAGCTTTGAACACAATTTCCTTGCTGCTTATTTATCTCAGTCTAATTTATTCAGCCAGACATGTCCATGTAGGCTTTGCTCAGTGAGTGCTGCCATGGGGTCTGTGTGTCCCCCCAAAGCTGAGCAAAGCTGTGCTGGGCTCTGCTGCAGGGGATCTGTGCCAGGGGGGAGCTGGGTGTCTGCTGACACTGCCTGGGGTCTGGGATGGCCCAGAGAAGCCCAGGTGTCACAGGATTTATCCCCAGTAATCCCTCCTAGCAGCAGTGGGGCCAGCAGGGTCCCATTTGGGCCTGCCCCAGACTGGCAGGAGACCAGATGAGGGTGGATCATGTTCCCTCAGTATTTACCTCCTGTCCTGAAATGCTGGGTGAAGCCACCATTTTATTTTCTTCTCTTATGGCTTTCCTTGGAGCAGCATTGGTGTCCTTTGTTCTCCTCCTCGTCCAGGTGTTCCCACCCAGAGGTGACCCCAGGAGTCACCACCCCTCCAAGCTGCCCAGAATTGCATTTTTCAGCCTTTGCTCTCAGGTCATCTCTTGGGCATTCATTTGCAACTCCTCACTTCAAAAGCATTGAAAAGTAATGAAGGAAATGAATGAAAGAAAAATGCAGAGAGGATAGAGAAACTGACCCATTTTATGGGTCATTGCAGTGCCATTCCCAGCACTGGAACCGAGCACAGATTTTCATTTTGGGCACCCATTCCCATAGGAAATCCATTCTCATTATCACCCTTGGAGTGAGTCACTCCTTTTTCTCACAATGCTCATGTTTGGGGCAGTTTGGGCATTGTGAGCCCTCAGCCTCGCTTGGCAGGGTCACAATATAAAATTTGTCTCTAATTAATGACCAATGACCTCGTGCCATTCACGACTATCTGGCAAGTGATGAACACAAGATGCTGGCACATTAAAGTCTGTCTCTGTCAGGATCTGAGTTTGAAGCAAGCCCGGTTGCATTGCTGGGTTGTTTGTCCTGTCATTAATGAGATTTCTCTGCCCTTTCTGTCTCGTTTGGAAAACACAGTGCTGGTCAGCCAGCAATCCTAGAAACACAGTCCTTAACAACAAAATCGATATGGTTTCCTTGGACTCAGTGCTCGGGGTGCAATTATGTTGTTTTCCCAGCAGCCAGGGGCTGCACCTCCCAGCCAGGGGCAGGGAGAAGGGCTCCGGGGGCTCTTGCTGAGGTTCCCTGGGTACACGTGGGGCTGGGGGAAGCCGGGGCTTGGCCGTACCTGCAGCAGCTTCCAGGGCCTCCCCAGGTGGTGTTTCTGTGTGGGGACAGTTTAACCCTCAGCTGTGTGTTTGAAGCCCTGGGGACTGGGCTGCTCAGGCTGGGTTGTGTCTGTGACTGGGGCACTCCTAGGGCTGGATGAAATCTCATGCAGCAAGGGATTCTGTGCTGCGTGACCCACGGCACATCATCCCAACATAGCTCGGCCAGGGGCAGCTTTACGGCATCTGGGCACACACAGAGCCATTTACAAATGGCTTCTTTGTAAAGAAACACATTAGGTGAAAGGACCTGGTTTTCTGATTGATGACTTAAGCTGTATTGACCAAATGACAGCCACTCTGAAAGGCCGGTTGCCATGGGATTGTCCAATACCTTCAGGATATAAAAAAGGAAATAAAAATAGAGTTCCTTTGGGTTCAGCAGTTGATGGTGTAGCAGCATTAATGCCAGGGCTTGTGTTCTGGTCTGGTTTGTGCTTCCCTGCTCCTCGCAGAGCTCTCTGGTGGTTTGTGAGGTTTCGGGGGAGGCGGCAAGAGGCAGGTGGGCAGGGGGATGCTCCGGAGCGCCGTGCCCATGAACAGCACTCTGTGTCTGCTGAGGAGGCTCTGTGCTGGAGGTGCCTCCCTGTCCTCATCCCAGAGCCTCCCCACAGTGCCAGCACTGCTGCAGTGCTTGAACTGAGCCTTCAGCTGGACTGTGCTGCAGGAAAAGCACCAAGTTCTCTCCTTTCCCGGGGCAGCTGAGCCCACGAGGGCTCCTCACAGGGTCCCAGAGCAGTCTGGGGTCACTGCATGGTCCTGCACAGGCAGCGAGGCTCCTAAGCCTCTGGAGAGGTGCACAGGGCATGCTGGGATGGCAGGTGATTTGCTCCTTGAGGTGGGCAACGCACACTACATGCAAAATGACCAAACCAGTCTAAATACAGAGATAAGAGCAGGGTTGTAGATGAGATTTCTCAGCAAATGCTTCCCCCACTGCTGGGGGAAGGCTGAAAAAGTGCTTTAACTGTCAAATTTGCTGTCTTTAGATTTGTTGAATGATGCAAGGAGGTTTGTGTGGAGTAATGTGTTTAGATCAGCAGCACTAACAATGGTGAAGGCCAAAGGTAACGTGGAGGTGTTACCTGTGGGATCCATCTTCAGTGCAGACCAGCAGGCTTCTAAAACTCTTCCCGCTGCCTTCTTGTCCCCTTCCCATTATTAACATTCAGGGAGGTTCCTGGGAAAGGAACTCTTAAAATTTCATATTCTCATGTTGGTGCAAACCATTCCTGGAGCTCGCACCGTTAAAGAGAGGTTTGGAGTCATCAGGATGAGAGATGCTAAAGGCTCCTGAGCTTCCCAGAGGAAAGCTGCTCATTGACTGCAGGACAGGGTGTGCAGAAGGATTAGCACTCAATAAATCCATCACAGGAGTACCAAGATGTTATTGCTTGGGTTTGGAATATCCTGAAATAGCTCACCACCTTGGCAATTTTGCATCATTGATGTACTCTCAGCTGGATAATACGGCTTTCTAGAAATGGATCGGATAAACTGAGCAGTTTTAAGAGTGTCTGCCTCTATTATTCACATATTTCTTCAATTTGGATTCCAGGAGAAATAATAGTATTCTCTAGGGGCGCCATTCATTCATACGTTCACAACAGAGCCCCAGCTGCAAGCACCAATAAAACACAAGGTTCTTAATTAACAACCTTGGGGAGTGTGGCATCAGGCAGGTACTGCCAGCACCTTAGAACAAAGTACATTTGGAACCAGGTGCAGCTATTTACCAAAAGCTTCCAGAAAGGCAGCAGTAAAACTGTTTGTTTTTCCAGCACATGTTGTGCACTCACTGTCATTTCTCTAGATGGAAGAAGCAATCTGAGACACTAAAAATACACACCTTAGGCCAACAGAGCTGTAAAATGGTGCTAAATAAACAGTCACTCAAGGAAATCTTCCTCGTTACAGTTTTATCTTCTGGGAGAGGCAGGAAAGGTCATAGAGCAGGATTTTATTGGAAGGGGGCACTGGGCAGTGCTCTGGGGGTGTCCCTCAGCAGAGAGGACAGCCGCGGGACACAGCTGCCCTTGGCAGCTCTTTGGTGTGGATGTGAGCAATGAAATCTGTCCTTTGAGCTGAACCCTGCTTTCAGAGGAGCCACAGAGGAGGAGCAGGGTGCAGGTTGTGTTTTCCCCTGGGCAGCCAGGAGCAGAGCAGAGCTGGGAATGGAGCGCCGTGCCCGGGGATGCTCTGTGCCCTGGGGAGCCAGGGAGGGCAGCCACGGGCCCTGGGGCTGGCTGGAGGCCCAGGGGCAGGGCTGTGCTGGGGACAGGCTGCAGAGGGGCTGGGAGGCAAGAGCCACCTTGGCTGTGGGGCTGGGGAAGGTCCCGTGGTACCTGCGGGCTCCCAGTGGTGACACGGTCTGGCATTGTGTACAAAGCTGCAGCTGCAGAGTGGCTTTGAAGCAGTGGTGCTCCCTGTTTCAGACCCAGGGACAATGGAAAAAAGTCACTTTTCCTAAAATAGCTGGCATGTCAAAACCTAGATTTTATTTATTGACCTTTCCAAAACCCATAAAAAGAAGTCCTTTTACAGAAGTGGCCGCTGCCTCGTGCCTGGCTCCGCAGGCTGGGGAAGCATGTGGGACCCAGCATGGCTGCTGCTGGTTTCACTGGGAGCCAGACATGGGATCTGGGCCCTTGGGCATGGGCTTGTGCATAATTCATTGGTGTGGTTTTTTAAAAAGACTTTTGCTCTGTCTTGTGTCAGCCACACGCTTCTGATTCAGTTGAACCGCTTATTCTTTCCCTTAAGCTCTGCCCTTGTTCTGACAAAGGGTTTCTAGTGGCTCGGTGTTTGTTGCTAACAGCCTGTAGAAAGCTGTAGATGCAGACATTATTTTCCTGGTAATGCAGAATTTCACTGTGCTGGGGTATTTTTTCAGCCTGTCCGTCAGACAGAACAGGCTCCTTTTTTCTCCACTGTCAGATTTTTCAAAGGCTCTTCCAAAGCAGGTGCATAAATTAAAACAAAATAGAAGTCAGAAGTCAGAGGAAAACTCTTAAGTCTGTACCCTACTGAGAGGGATTATGGGGAGTGGAAAGAATGAGTCATGGCACGGCTACTCCCGGAGCCAGAGCTAATGCAGCTCCCGCAGGGCAGGGCAGAGCCCCCAGGAGGGGCAGCCTGCTCTCCTCTGGAAACCCATCCCCACTCCTGCAAATCTGGTCACAGTTAAAGAAAAAAAAAGGAAACATGTTGGTGAGAGTACTTATCCTTTGATCTTTCCCTCAAGTCTGGTTTCTTGGCCGGATTTCCAGGCATTTCAGTTCTGAGAACGTGGCAGTATTTTAACTCTATTTTGGCAGTTCAGGCACTGTGCTCTGGGATTTATCCTGGCTGCCCTTCATCCCCGCAGCCACACTTGCACATGGAACCTGAATTAAATGCCCAGGGCTAAAACTCTGCCTCTGATGGTTCTCTCTTCCCCGTGAGAGTGGTGCCCCATGGCAGGGAGGTGCTGCTCTCCTGGATGCCCCACGGACACTCTGTTAACGTTCCTTCCCTTGCACAGCACTGCACAAATATTGAGCTCTATAAATATTAACTGGGAGGATGAAGGTGCAGGGAGGCTGGAAGTCAGCTCTGGGTTGCATTTATCTCCCTCAGTGCAGGGAAGTGCAAGGGACATCTGGCACGTCCCATAAGGCGCCCCATCCACTCTCCCTGAACAGTGCAGCCATGACCTGAAATCAGAAATATTCCCCATGAAATTGGCCTTTTTCTGTTCTGCTCCCCTGCAATCTTTTTTTCAGCCTTTCCCCATCACTGTGCTGTTTTCTCTTAGGAACCCACGGGATCCCAGCATACAGAGCCTTGGGTTTCACAGCTCCCCACGAGTGGGAAAAGGGGGAACGTGACAGTGTTCCCTCCAAACTGAGGGCAGGTGGGGTTGCTTTCCCATCACCTCAGGCTGAGTTTAAACTTCAGTGGAGGGTGGGATTGGTTCCCTGTGTGCACTGGCCAGGGGAGGCTGAGTCCCCAGTGAAGGTGCTAGAAAACATCTTAAACAGATTATTTGGCTAAATGGTTCACTTGAGTCCTATAGTGTTTGGAAGTTTTGTTTAGAAATGGTGTAATTATGGATAGGACAGCCTTGTTGAGCAGTGTTCTTGCCAGTCTGGAGTTTTGGTTACAGAACAACTCTCTGTAGGTTTCCACAGCATCTCAGAGTTCCTCATGTGCAATTTGGATTTCAGCAGGCTTTTTGTGCGAGGCACAGATGCTGCCTGCAGTTGCCACAGGCATGTGCAGCATCAGAAAGGTGCCAGCAGACTTGCTGAGTCCCAGTTTCCCTCAGAGCTGGACAGAGGAGGACCTTAATGCTCCATCCTTCAGCAACACCATCAGAGTTGGGGTCCTCCTTGTAATATCCTCACTGAAAATTCAGGATCTGCAAGCCAAGTGCACTGGTCACTGCTTGGTAAGTGAGCAGCAGATAAGGGGTGATGGGGCAGTGCCAGCTTGCACCTGTCTGGCACTTTTGTCCTTCCCAACAGAGCGATCTGCAAAGGCAGAGAGCCAGGGCCCCACAGTGAGTCTGTATTCTGGACATTTCTGAGGTTAACAAGGACCGTCCCAGTCTCAACTTTCACAAAGCTTTAATGGAAATGGAAAAACAACATTTGTTTGTAGAGTTTGTATTTTTACCCCAGGCAAACCCAGGAGATGGATTAAACTGAGGAATGCCTTGTTCCTCAGTTTATTCTCAAAACACAACACACATTCAGAGGGATATAATTTTTCTGTTAAGTTTACCACGCTATCTTTGTTAGCTTCATTCCTGGTGATTCACTTGTCACAGCAAGAACCTCGGCTGAGACACAAAGCGCGGCGGCTCCTGTGCCGGCGGCTCCGGGCTCTCGGGGTGTCCCGTCCTGGTTCCCGGAGCTCTGCGGCCCCCGGCACCGAGCTCATCCCGGCGGCGCGGCCCCGGAGCCCGCTGCGGAGCGGGGCTGTCCCTGTCCCCTCCCGGCTCTGTGTGCCGTGCCCGGCTCTGTCCGTGTCCCTGTCCCCTCCCGGCTCTGTGTGCCGTGCCCGGCTCTGTCCGTGTCCCTGTCCCCTCCCGGTGGCGGTGCCCAGCGCTGTCCCTGTCCCCTCCCGGCTCTGTGTGCCGTGCCCGGCTCTGTCCGTGTCCCCGTCCCCTCCCGGTGGCGGTGGCGGTGCCGCTCCCGGGCCGGGCGCTCCCCGCAGCCGCGGCTCCCCGGAGCGGAGCATCCCGGTGCCGGTCGGCCGGAGCCCAGCGGGCGCAGGGCGGTGAACGGTGTGACAGCCTGCGGTGACAGCGGCGGTGCCTCCCTCGGAGCTGCAGTGGCAGCTCTCCTGTCTGTGCTCCCGCCTTTATCCCTCTTTCATCTCCGTCCTCCCCGCCGGCCTCTCCTTAATTTCGGCCAGCAGAGGGGTTCCCCCTGCAGCACAGGGGTTGTGCCTTTGTCACTCTCTGCAGTTCTGGCCTGGAGGTGCCAGGGCCATCCCCTGGGACGCCCCTTCCCTTTCCTGGCTCTCCTGTGGTGCAGGGTCCCAGCTGTGAGCGCTCCCAGCCCCGCTGTGTGCACAGCCTGTGCTGACTGATGCCAGCTCAGGGTCTGGCACAGCCGTGCCAGTGCTTGGGGAGCTGGAAAAAAACACATTCTTTGGTGTGATTTTCAGTGAGACAGTCCAGCAGTTCGAGGCTATGATGCAAATACTTTTCTGCCAAGGCTTACATCAGCTGTGCTGAGCTCACACGTCAGAGCAGTTGCAATGGTCTCCTTATGCTGACTAACACGATCATGAAGGCTGTGGCTGGTTCCACCTCTTCAGAGCTTGACTCACCAGCTTTGTTCAGAGGATCAGTTGCCAAATTTGAAGTTAGACTTTATGAATCATATTTATTTATATTAGGGTAGTGCTTGGGAGGTCTAGTGCTGGGCCAGGAACCTGCTGTGTTAGCGAGGTGCTGCACAGCATCCTGGCCCAAGGGCTCGACTCCTGCTTCTGAGGGGAATGAGAAGGGCAGGGAAAGGCAGGAGTCACCCACCAAGATGGGGGAATACCATGTTTTCTTCCAAATCTTCGTAGGAGACGCTGGGAAGGAGAGAAAGCTTCTGCTTTCCTGGATAGGGGATGGTACCGCACCACTGTGCTGCAGAGAAAATATTCCCTTTCCACACTGTCACTAAAAACAGCTACTGGTGTAAGATGGATAGAGGGGTTTAGGTTTTATTGGTTTACCATGACTCTTTCATAGCAAAAACTTCTTTCTGAGAAGATAAATGCTCCCAGCATTGGCAAATTAGTGCATTGTCCCCTGGATTAATTACTGTAAAGTGAAATCAGGTGCTCATTATTTATTCAAGGCTGCCCCAGAAAGCCTTGGCGGGTGGCAGGCTGGCGGGGTGAGCGGGTGCCGAGGGAAGGGCAGAGCCGTGGGCCGGGCTCGGGCTGAGCTGGGGAGGGAGGGCAGGAGCTGCTCCGAGGGAACCCCCGCGCCTCGCTGCTCGCTGACACTGTTCACACATCCCGTTTCCGTGCCATCTCCGTAGCTGTGCTCTCAGGCAACTCCAACTCCTTCTTTTCCCCTCAGCAGCGGTGAAACCTCCTTCCTTTCGAACCAGCTCGCTGGCTGGATCCCCGGTGACCTGTCAGCTACACCCTTGTGTCCGAGGCTGCCCCGCAGCTGATAAGCAGCATTTCCACACCACAAGTGTGTAGAAAAGCCAAATCTTGTCTACCCGTGTGGAGGCACTGAGTTCAGCAGTGCCAGGGCAGGGATGAGCTTGGCCCCAGGCAGTCATTTCTGCAGTTCTCCCAGCCTTGTGCAAAAAACCAGTGGGATAATTGACAGGTCTGGGTGTCTGCTGCTGCCTTGTTTGCTTTTGCCTTCCACGCTTACCGTGGCTTTGAAATGCAAATTGCAAACTTTATGTGGTCCGTCAAAGGGAGTTTGAGTTATTTTGATGTATTTTTGATGTGCTTTGGAGCATCGCAAACTTTGAGGTTTACTTAGGAAGGTAAGAACCGCTTCTCATCAAAGATGACAGCGCAGGAAGGGGCTGAGGGAATCTGCAGTGAGGGCTGAAAGCTGGAGCATCACCATGTGGAGCTTCAGGTCAGGCATCAGCATGTCAGGTGTCACCTCCTCAGCCCTCCTCTCTGCTGGATACCTGGAGCTGGGGTGGGACAGGGGTAAATGGCTTGTATTCCATCCTGTGCCGCTGCTGCACAGCACAGCCCCTCTTTTGGCTCTGTGCGTGTCCCTCTGTGTACTGGGCTATTTCAACATCATGGTGCACTGGGCAGAGCTGGCCCCATGCGTGCTGGGGAGCACAGAGCCAGCCCTCCAGCTCTGGGGAGTATTTTAGGCACTGGTGTAAGACAAATGAGAAGTGCCGTTCCTTCAGTGGGCTACAGAAACTGGGTTGTATTGAAAGAAATGTTATATAAGGGCCTAAAATTAGCAGGATGGAAAAAGAAGTCTGCTAAATACTCCCGTCTCTCTGTTGACACAAGCAGACTTCCACCAGAAGGGGTGGGCTCCTTAATTATAGTTTTCTGACGTATTCTGGAAATTAGGGATTGAAGGAGACCATGAGCTTGGGTTGCCCACCCCAGTGAGTTACTGGGGGGATGATCCAGACAGCCCTGACCTGTAACTCCCTCCCCACATGGGATCTGCCCTGCCCTGCCGCTGCACGGTGGGCTGGGGACAGGTCCTGTCCCGTCTCCGTGGGAGGAAACCCTGTCACAGCACAGCTGGCACGGAGCAGGCAAATGGAGCTGGTGCCGGTGGATTTTTGGAGGGAGCAGTGTGGGAGCCACCAGCTGCCCCCCTGAGACATGGATGAGCATCCCTGCAGGAGGAAACAGGGGCCTGTTTGCCCTGCTGGGCACCCAAGCAAACTGAGTGATTTTTGGGGGATCCAGCTGTTGAATTTGAGCCTGCTGAGCAGTATGGCTGAGGTTTGTTCTCCCAGCTTTTGGCCCTGCCCGCAGCTTGGCTCGTTTGCTTTTCATGCTTTGTCCCATCAGCTGCAGCCTCCGAGTCCTTCCTCGCTCTGCAGATAGCAGTTGCGTTTTGCCCTTTATCCGGAGGGGTGTCCTAGGACGCGGGCTGGGTGTCGCTGGGTGTTGCTGTTTCCCGGCGCTCCGGGCGCAGCCCAGCCCTGCCCCGGCCCGGCTTTGGTTTCGCCGCTGCGAGCAGCCAAGGGCGGGGGGAGCAGAGCCCTTCCCTTCCCTTCCCTTCCCTTCCCTTCCCTTCCCTTCCCTTCCCTTCCCTTCCCTTCCCTTCCCTTCCCTTCCCTTCCCTTCCCTTCCCTTCCCTTCCCTTCCCTTCCCTTCCCTTCCCTTCCCTTCCCTTCCCTTCCCTTCCCTTCCCTTCCCTTCCCTTCCCTTCCCTTCCCTTCCCTTCCCTTCCCTTCCCTTCCCTGTCCCATCCCGGCCGGGAGCGCCGCTCCGCCCGGCTGTCATCCCTGACGGAAAACATCCATTCCATTCCGCGGCCGCCCCCGCGCCGGCACGGCAGGAAATCACTTTATATAGAGGTGGGAACCACGCTCCGCAGCCGCCCCGCGCCGGGGCTTGCCTCGCACATGGCTCCCAGCACCTTCCCGGGGCAGCAGCAGGGGGAGAAGCCCGGGCTCTGACTCTGGAGTGCCCGGCCAGGTGGCCCTTGGGTGCCGCCCGAGCCCCGCACGGCACAGGGGCACTCACGGCACAGGGACCGAGCCCCGCACGGCACAGGGGCACTCACGGCACAGGGGCACTCACGGCACAGGGACCGAGCCCCGCACGGCACAGGGGCACTCACGGCACAGGGACCGAGCCCGCACGGCCCAGGGACCGAGCCCCGCACGGCACAGGGACACTCACGGCACAGGGGCACTCACGGCAAAGGGACCGAGCCCGCACGGCACAGGGGCACTCACGGCACAGGGACACGCACGGCACAGGGACACGCACGGCACAGGGGCACTCACGGCACAGGGGCACTCACGGCGCAGGGACCGAGCCCGCACGGCACAGGGACCGAGCCCGCACGGCAGACTCTGCCCGCATCGCTCCCTCAGCCTGCCCCGGCCCTGGGAGCGCGGCTGCCACAGCTGCAGGTGCTGGAACAATGGCCAGCAAAGCTGCTTTCCAACTGAAAACTGTATTTCAGCAAAACAACGGGTTTGGGTTGGTTTCCGGCAGTGGGTTCATTTGGGGTTTTCCCCCTTGTAGATAATTTGGATTTCTTTTATTTCTTTCTTTCTTTTTTTTTTTTTTTTTTTTTTTTTCTCCCCAAACTCCTGAAATTATCTGGAAATGCTTTTGCAGGGATTCATGGGAATTGTGTGCCTGTTCCTCCCTCTGCTCTGAGGTCCCAGGACTGAGCAAACTTTCCTCGGGGTACCACACAGGTTCATGAAGGGAGGAAGCCTTCATGTTGTAAGTGAAGTAGTAGGTGAAGTAGTAGTAAGTGAAGTTCAGGACTTGTTGTCCAGAGGTGGAGATTAAATTAAGAGGTATTCACACATTCGATGCCACAGCTGAGAGGATAAGAATGCAAGAGCTAAAGCTGTGAGTCATTATAACCTGAACAAAACCTGTCCCTGCTCGCTGGGGCTCGGAGCTGGAGCCTTGCCCGGCGCAGGGAGGTCCCACCATGCAGGGCCTGGTCACAGCAGCGCTGGGGCAGGTCACGCTCTGTGTCCAAGGCCTGAGTGTTTGCCAGGAGCCAGGGACTTCCATTCCCCCTTCCCCATCGCTTTGCTGCGATACTGCTAAGAGCAAATGGGAGATTCACTGAGGAGAATGGGCTGAGCTATTTTTAGCAGAGGTTCATAAATCAACTAATATCTCAAGTTTTTGTTTTGGAGTTTAAATTCAGACAATGGAAAATAGTGCTCCCAGATCAAATAAACATTCTCTTTCCATTGACAGAAAAATAAACATGAGCTGCTTAGATATCTGTAGAGCATAATTTATTAATCACATGAGAATGACAAACACAAGCTCACTGTGATCCTGAGAAAAGTATGAGTCTCGGGAGTGTACGAAAGGCTGGGAGAGGTCAGGACTGTTAGAGCTGGAAAATGAAACAGTTGTGGTTTCCAGGCTGGGATGTGGCACGTAGAAGGCTTTAGTGTCTCCAGACTGCACTGGACAGGGGATTGTTTTGAGCTGGTTCATTATGTAGGACTGAAAGTCTGCATATATATATATATGTGTACACACACACATATATATATTTATTTATTTACTGAGCAGGTACACGTACAATACCTGTATTTATAGCCATCAAAAGCCTGCTGACCATCTCCCACCTTTGGGCTGTGTTCACCCACCAGATCTTGACAGACTTCCTGCAGTGCAGCTCAGGGGCTGTCTGGGGCTGCAAGTGCAGATTTATGTGGATATGGATATTTGACCAGTCAGGATAAAAGATGGTTTCAAAATTGCAAACGTTTTCTGCCAAGAGAAAACAGCACAATTTCCAGTTTGGAGCCGTTCAACTTTATCCTGAAAGCATATGCAATATCTCTGGCATTGCATTGCTCCATAATTTTTAATTATCACTCCCAATCACCATCCAATGGCTGGGAATCTGTCACTGGATCTTTTCTGCCTTTGACTGGTGTGCTTGGAGCAACAGCCCCGTGCCAGGAGGGTTGATCACTCCTTCCCAGTGCAGTCCCCAGAGGCTGTGGGATGGGAACTGCAGACTCCAAAGGCAGAAGCAGAAGCTCCCCAGGCAGGGCAGCACAAGCTGCCTCTGGGCAGGGCTCTGGGCTCCCATGTGCTCACACTGCTGCATTCAGGACAGTTCTCAAGGCTTTTCACTTTGTGTCATGCAAGGGCCAAATTGAAAAGGTACTTTATCTGAGACTCTGAGAAGTGACTAAGTCATGGGTCTGTTCAGCACATGGTCCCAAGCATATAAATCTGTAAAGGAAAGCTTAGGAAAATAGTGAGTTAACTGTTACAAAACATTTTCCATTTCCCATGATACTGACATCAGTCAATTTCTGTTGTACTGGAAAAAAAATCACCCAATCTCTGAGAAAACAAATCAAATTTAAATCCTGAGAACTGTGCTTTTCTTCTTTAGCAAAATCTCTGCAGAGACAGAGCTTTAGAGCTTTCTCTTGATTTTGGAGAGAACCAATTTAGAAAATAGCTGGAAGGTGGTTTCCAGTAGCCATAAATCCAAAGAGCTTTGCCAGTTTTGTCCTTGCAATCACAAAATGAGACTTCACTTCGGTTATGCTCACAATCAAGATCTCGCTTTCCAAGCTCTCTCCAGATACTTTCCAATTCCAACACTTCAGGCAGCTTCTTCCCAAAAAGGGCTCAAACCTCTTTTCTTCCCCAAATCTGCCCCTTTCAGCCATGGAGATGCCAGGTTTGCAGGTCTGGTGATGGTTTGCCTCTTCCAAAACAGCATCAAGCTGTGAAAGGTTAGTGGGGCACTTGCAGGAGGAATCCACCTGGGCAGTCACGTCCCAGTGCAAATGGCCACCACCAGTTTGTCCCAGTGTGGCCTTAGCAAAGGAGGGAGAGTTGGGCTGGCAGTTTTCCCTGCTGTCCAGCACTCAGGGCAGTGCTGTGCCCATGCCCCAGCTGCCAGGGTCAGTGATGTGGTGATGTGCCCATGCCCCAGCACTGAGGGCAGTGATGTGGTGATGTGCCCATGCCCCAGCACTGAGGGCAGTGATGTGCCCATTTCCAGCTGCCCAGGGCAGTGCTGTGGCCCCTCAGAGACCCCTGGCTGGTGCAGGGAGGGGGAGCCCTGCCAGGACACAGCCCAGGTGTGGCAGCTCTGGGCTCACAAGGATGATGTGTCCAGGGCAGCTCAGCCACCCTGCCAAGGACTGTGCTGTGCTCCCGGCTCACCTGGCCGTGCCCAGCCTCCTGCTGCTGGAAGGAAATGCACTGTGGTATTTAGGAAAACCCAGCACTTAAACCTTCACTACTCAAAGGAGAGAAATTGAACTTTTTTTTCCCCAAAACCAGAAGATGAGATTGTGAAATCCTCTGGCTGCCTCTGAGCTTTGCTCCTGCTGGGTGGGAGGGCTGACCTTTCTGTGCTGCCCAGTCTGTACTCTTTCACAGAAAGCTTCTGCTTTTCCTCAGATTCCAGCATCTTTCCCAGCCCTCCTTTGTCCTCCCACCATCAGCAGGGGCCACATGCACACACCATCCTGCTTCATCTTGGGAGCAACTTCAAATGCAGAATTTTGAAGGGAAGAAAATGAATTCTCTCAAACTGAACATCTCTGTGGCCTTGAGTTAGTTTAAATAAACAATTGTCTTTTAAGGTCTTACCACCAGTGAAAACTTGTTTTTCTGTCTGCCAGTGCAATTCTTTATGCTGCTATTTCACTTCCAAAAGCTGACAAGCAGAAAAACAAGCTCCTTTCTCCCTTCCCTCTTTCCCCCCTGTAAGTCCAGGTCGTTGCAGGATGGCTGGACTCCCCCTGCAGTTGCTTCCAGGGGGTTAAGGCAGCCTGGGATGTTATTTGGAGATCCTGCCTTTAGAGAGATGCCCCGAGGATCTGGGAATGGCCTCGTGTGTGCAGGGCAGGGACAGTCTCTGGCACAGCTGGCTGCACACTCTGAGGAGCTTGTTCCTTTACAAACTCTGCAGTTTCTGTCCAAACCAGAGCAGCATTTTCTCAAATGTTGTCATGTCCTCATTTCTGAAATGGGAGAAGGCAATTCAGAGGGAAGAAGTGACTCACCCAGCCTGCACTGGTGGGAGCTGCAGGGTCAGTAGGAGCTGACCCTTGGTTTTCTGCCTCTGAAATGATGCCCCTTTCCTTCTGTCTGCTCACTGGCACAGCTTGAGGAAAAGACCTCCAGCAGCTGTTTGATGAATTTGCATCAAGCTGGGCAAGAGGAGAATAAAGAGTGGAGAAGCAGAGAGAGGGAGGGGAATAAATCAGGAGGGGCATCCTGGGGGGTTATCCCAGAAAAGTTTAAAAGGAGCAGTCAGGGAGACTGAGTCTTGTTTGATGCATGCCTGGAACTGTGAGAAAGGAAACCTCACTCCTGTTCTTTTTCAGGGAACCAGGGCTGTTCAATCTGCATAAATAAGTAGGATTTCATCAGAGAAATGCCTAAGTGTTTTGTCAGTTTTTCCCATAAATTGGGTCATCTTAGTGGGGCCCCAAACTTTGATCCAGATCAAACAGGGATAAGTTCTGGCTATCAGGAGCAGGAGCTGCTTTCAAAGGAGCAAGCTGAGAGCTGGAATTGCTGCTGGATCTGATGGAGCAAATACCCAACCATGCACAGAGCCCAGGACCTTAGGCCAAAAGACTTTAAATGGAGACATAAAACAAGAAGTGGAGATCTTGCAAAAGGAATTAAAGTAGATCTAAGGCAGCAAGAGACTTTGCAGAAGGAATTAAAATAAGATTAGAGCAAATTCTAATAAAGAGCTGTAGGCTTCAAAAAAAAAAAAAAGAAAAAAGTGCAAGGAGCATCTGGAAGATTCGCAGAGAGGCTGCAAGAAGTCTTGCAGGCAGAGCTGGGTCTGTGCTGAGGGCAGCTGAGCACGGTGCAGTTGTGCAGCCCTGCCTGGGGACTGGAGAGCCACAGGACCTTTGGCTCTAAGGTAACATCTCAGAGGACCTCTGGCATTTCTAAGATAACATCTTTGGCTGTGGCAGAGCTTGCTGGCCAAGGGGAGCTGCAGGGGAAGGGAAGGGGCTGGAAAAACACCTACAAAAGCAAAGGAAAACAGGCAAAGAGCAATCAGATCCTGGCTGAAATGAGCCCAGCTAACTCCAGACCAGGAATTTGTTGCAATTTTATTCATGTGAGCCCACGGAGGCCTTGAGGAGAGGTCAGACTATCTCCATGCAAGCAGTCTTTGAGGGAAGAGAATTCCTGAGGGGATTTGCTGAGCTGGAGCTCAGAGCACTGAAACTCCAACCACCAGTGATGGTGGGCTGGCTCTGCTGGTGCTGCAGAGATGGACAGACATCCATGGAACCAGGGCTGGGGAGTCACAAAGAGGGAGAAAACCAAGCCCACCTGAATTCCCGACATTTCCAGGTGCCCACAGGGGCTTCCCAAGTTCCTGGATCTTTGGTCAGCCCAGAGCACGTTTGCTGGGTGTGACCTGTGAGCCAGGAGCGTGTGGATGTGCAGGGGTCAGGGACATCCCTCTCCTGGCAGGGCACAGGGACAGGGACAGGGACATCCCTCTCCTGGCAGGGCACAGGAACAGGGACATCCCTCTCCTGGCAGGGCACAGGGACAGGGACAGGGACATCCCTCTCCTGGCAGGGCACAGGGACAGGGACATCCCTCTCCTGGCAGGGCACAGGGACAGGGACAGGGACATCCCTCTCCTGGCAGGGGACAGGGACAGGGACGTCCCTCTCCCTGAGAGGCCCCCAGGAGCTTTTGGGCTGAGTGCTGGCTGCAGGAGGGGGAAGGAAGATGCTGCTCATTGCTTTCCTCAGGTACAGCATGGGGAGCAAATCCTTGTAGCTGAGTGGGTTCCCAGGACTTGCACACTCATGATAATGAAATGGAGTGCCAGGGAGCACTGGGACAAACCTGGGCCCTAAGCCTTGGTTATTCTGTATGTCCAACAGACTTGTTTTGATAAAGATATTAGCAACTTCTAGATTCTTCCTGGTAATTGGATGCCAATCTTGTACTAGGTCTCTCAATGTAGTGAAATTTCATGTTGTTATCTTGCAGCAAGGGACCATCTCTGACTGACAGCACAAGAGCTTTGCAGCAACAGGAACTGGTAGGAGCTTGGCAATTAGAGCCTATAAATGGCATCTCCTTTGAAGGCTGGATAATTTAGAGTGATTAAAGACAGATTAGCCAGGCACAACAAGTGAACAAAGGAAAGGATGGCAGGGGTGCCCCAGGCTGGTGCTGCTGCAGGAGCCTTCCCATGGGGGCCAGGAGTGAAGTGGGTTCACTGTTCAGCTCCTCTTGGGCTGAAGGGAGATGGAGAAGGCTGAGGGGTCAGTGGCCACGAGGCTGAGTGCTGACATCCAGACTGACGTCCTGTGCTCACACAAATGAGCAGTGGCCCTCTCCTCTCCTTTCCCTCCCAGCTTTGCCTGCAGTGTGCTCTGGCAACACTCAGGCGTTGTTTGGTTGAAATCATTTCTAGCTGGCTTGTGAAATCCTCCCTCCCTCTCATCAAGGCAAGTCAAATGACCTGAATATTAAGCTGAAGAACCCCAGTGATGAATGTTTTGTGCAGTCCTTCTGTAGCTGGTCCTTCCTCCCCACCTGTGTCCCTGTTTCTGCAGGCTGGGCATGTCTGGGATGTGCACGGTGTCTTCTGGAAGAGCCCGACAGCTCTGCAGGCCTTGTTCGTGGGGCTGCTACTGTTCATTAATCTTTAAACTGTCTCGTAACTCTTGTGGCAAGAATTATGTTTGGTTGCTTATGAGTCTGTCAAAATTTCCCTTGATGGCTGCTTCAGTAAGCTCACTCAGATCTTACCAGCTGTCCTTGCTTCAGGCCTCTGCACAACTTATTAAAACAACAAATATGCTGGGAAATTCAATGTAAAAGTTGGGGTGGTTGGTATGAGAGCATGGCTTTCACAGCAGAGACTCTTGCTGGGAGGCTGTTCCAGGACTCAGCAAAGTTTGGTGTTTGCCTTTCTGAATGGCTTTGCCGCATCTCCAGGGAGCTGTTGTGTGTCCAGAGCAGGAGCTGAGGAGCCAGGAGGGCACCTCTGCTGTCAGCAGCCTCCTGCAGCCCGGGTCCCTGACCCTGGGCAGGCTCTGAAAGGCTCTGGGTGCCAAGAGATGTGCACTGATGGTGGTTCAATGCAGGATCTCAGGCAGCTCAAGTATCTGCTGATTTTTCTTGGGTAACATCTCCAGGCCGGAGATTTCAAGCTGCATCAGTAGCAGCTGAATTTTCGGCGAGTCTGGGCAGCACGGGGGTTTCTGTGGCACTCAGTTTGGGGATGCTCCCCAGGCTCTGTGAGCAGTGGTGGTGCACTGTCAGCAGCACCAGAGAAGCTCTGAGTGCTCCTGCCCCAGTGCTGTGCTGCAGCTCAGCGTTCCTCACCACACTCACACCTCTGTCAGCCTCACTCAGCTGAGGAGTCACGGCTTGCTGGCAGTGCTCTGCCATGGCCTGATCAAAGAGAGACATGGGTGAGATTATTTGAATTGTGGTCTACCTGCAAGAAACGGAAATATTTATTTTTTTTCCCTTGGAAGTCTCATAGCACCGGGAAATGCCTTTGTGGCAGCAAATGTCACTGAAGGAAACTCGTTAGTGCAGGACAAGATTGAAATATAGTGGTGAATATCTGGATTTCTTTGAATTTCTGGCTTACGATGCTTTTGTGCCCAGTCTCATTTGCAGTGAATTTACTCCACAGGTTTCCAAACCATTTATCTCAACATTGCAGGCACACAGAAGCTCCCAGCAGCGATAGCAGGGGTAATTTCCTGGTGGTGTTTCTTGGGGAGGGACTGCTCTGGAGCCGCTGCCAGCAAAGGGCATTTGGAGGTTTCCATGGCAGCTCCTTCCCCCTGCTGGAGCTGCGAGCTGCAGCTGGGGACACTTTAAAAGCACGAGGAGGAAAATCCAGACACCCCCCCCATCTGGAGCCTGCAAAGCCTGCAGGGCCATTAGTGGGCCCTGTTTTGTCGGTGCTGATCTGCCAGCTCCAGCATTTGGAGGAGCCTGGCAGGGCTGGGGATGCAGGCATCCCTTCTGCCTTTGGAGAGAGCTGGGCTGGGCCACAGAGGGGCACCCCAGGGTGTGGGGAGGTGAGGGGGCTGTGAGCATCCCTGTGAGCATCCTGTGAGCATCCTGTGAGCATCCTGTGAGCATCTCTGTGAGCATCCCTGTGAGCATCCTGTGAGCATCCCTGTGAGCATCCTGTGAGCATCCTGTGAGTGTCCCTGTGAGCATCCTGTGAGTGTCCCTGTGAGTGTCCCTGTGAGTATCCTGTGAGCATCCTGTGAGCATCCTGTGAGTGTCCCTGTGAGCATCCTGTGAGTGTCCCTGTGAGCATCCTGTGAGTGTCCCTGTGAGCATCCTGTGAGTGTCCCTGTGAATGTCCTTGTGAGCATCCCTGTGAGCATCCCTGTGAGCATCCTGTGAGCATCCTGTGAGCATCCCTGTGAGCATCCTGTGAGTGTCCCTGTGAGCATCCTGTGAGCATCTTGTGAGTGTCCCTGTGAGTGTCCTGTGAGCATCCCTGTGAGCATCCTGTGAGTGTCCCTGTGAGCATCCTGTGAGCATCTTGTGAGCATCCTGTGAGCATCCCTGTGAGCATCCTGTGAGTGTCCTGTGAGCATCCTGTGAGCATCCTGTGAGCATCCTGTGAGTGTCCCTGTGAGCATCCTGTGAGTGTCCTGTGAGCATCCTGTGAGCATCCTGTGAGCATCCTGTGAGTGTCCCTGTGAGCATCCTGTGAGCATCCTGTGAGCATCCTGTGAGCATCCTGTGAGCATCCCTGTGAGCATCCTGTGAGTGTCCTGTGAGCATCCCTGTGAGCATCCTGTGAGTGTCCCTGTGAGTGTCCCTGTGAGTGTCCCTGTGAGCATCCCTGTGAGCATCCTGTGAGCATCCTGTGAGCATCCCTGTGAGCATCCTGTGAGTGTCCTGTGAGCATCCCTGTGAGCATCCTGTGAGTGTCCCTGTGAGTGTCCCTGTGAGTGTCCCTGTGAGCATCCCTGTGAGCATCCTGTGAGCATCCCTGTGAGCATCCCTGTGAGCATCCTGTGAGCATCTTGTGAGCATCCTGTGAGTGTCCCTGTGAATGTCCTTGTGAGCATCCCTGTGAGCATCCTGTGAGCATCCTGTGAGTGTCCTGTGAGCATCCTGTGAGTGTTCCTGTGAGCATCCTGTGAGCATCCTGTGAGTGTCCCTGTGAGCATCCTGTGAGCATCCTGTGAGCATCTTGTGAGCATCCTGTGAGTGTCCCTGTGAATGTCCTTGTGAGCATCCCTGTGAGCATCCCTGTGAGCATCCTGTGAGCATCCTGTGAGTGTCCTGTGAGCATCCTGTGAGCATCCTGTGAGCATCCTGTGAGCATCCTGTGAGTGTCCCTGTGAGCATCCTGTGAGCATCCCTGTGAGCATCCTGTAAGCATCCTGTGAGTGTCCCTGTGAGCATCCTGTGAGCATCTTGTGAGCATCCTGTGAGTGTCCTGTGAGCATCCCTGTGAGCATCCTGTGAGTGTCCTGTGAGCATCCCTGTGAGCATCCTGTGAGCATCCTGTGAGCATCCTGTGAGCATCCTGTGAGTGTCCCTGTGAGCATCCTGTGAGCATCCTGTGAGCATCCCTGTGAGCATCCTGTGAGCATCCTGTGAGTGTCCTGTGAGCATCCCTGTGAGCATCCTGTGAGCATCCTGTGAGTGTCCCTGTGAGCATCCTGTGAGCATCCTGTGAGTGTCCCTGTGAGCATCCTGTGAGCATCCTGTGAGCATCCTGTGAGTGTCCCTGTGAGCATCCCTGTGAGCATCCCTGTGAGCATCCTGTGAGCATCCTGTGAGCATCCCTGTGAGCATCCTGTGAGCATCCTGTGAGTGTCCCTGTGAGTGTCCCTGTGAATGTCCTTGTGAGCATCCTGTGAGTGTCCCTGTGAGTGTCCCTGTGAGCATCCTGTGAGCATCCTGTGAGCATCCTGTGAGCATCCCTGTGAGCATCCTGTGAGCATCCTGTGAGCATCCCTGTGAGCAACCTGTGAGCATCCCTGTGAGCATCCTGTGAGCATCCTGTGAGCATCCCTGTGAGCATCCTGTGAGCATCCTGTGAGCATCCTGTGAGTGTCCCTGTGAGCATCCCTGTGAGCATCCCTGTGAGCATCCTTGTGAGCATCCTGTGAGTGTCCCTGTGAGCATCCCTGTGAGCATCCTGTGAGCATCCTGTGAGCATCCCTGTGAGCGTCCTGTGAGCATCCTGTGAGCATCCCTGTGAGCATCCTGTGAGCATCCCTGTGAGCATCCTGTGAGCATCCTGTGAGCATCCTGTGAGCATCCCTGTGAGCATCCTGTGAGTGTCCCTGTGAGCATCCCTGTGAGCATCCTGTGAGCATCCCTGTGAGCATCCTGTGAGTGTCCCTGTGAGCATCCTGTGAGCATCCTGTGAGCATCCCTGTGAGCGTCCTGTGAGCATCCCTGTGAGCATCCCTGTGAGCATCCTGTGAGCATCCTGTGAGCATCCCTGTGAGCATCCTGTGAGCATCCCTGTGAGCATCCTGTGAGCATCCTGTGAGCATCCCTGTGAGCATCCTGTGAGTGTCCCTGTGAGCATCCTGTGAGCATCCTGTGAGCATCCCTGTGAGCATCCCTGTGAGCATCCTGTGGGCATCCTGTGAGCATCCTGTGAGCATCCTTGTGAGCATCCCTGTGAGCATCCTGTGAGTGTCCCTGTGAGCATCCCCTGAGCATCCTGTGAGCATCCTGTGAGCATCCCTGTGAGCATCCTGTGAGTGTCCCTGTGAGCATCCTGTGAGCATCCTGTGAGCATCCCTGTGAGCATCCTGTGAGCATCCCTGATGCAGGGCAGCGGAGCCTCTGTCAGCGCCATGGGCACCCAGCGCCAGCAGATTGCAATGGGAAAGGGAAGCACTGAGCATGAAACACCTTTGCTGGGGCTGCTGCAGCCCTTTTATCCCCTCATTATTCATTAAACTGGGCCCTCCAGCAGACATTTTTTCCCCCACAGTGCATAAGCATGAGAGTTTTGCCTGTTTGCAGCTGGAAGGGCCCTTGGTGGCGAATCCTGGGGAGCTCAGTGCCTCGGCAGGCAGAGTGCAGCTCTCCAGGGGCTGCAGGGTGGGATGTGGAAACCCTCCCAGGTCCTCCCATAGAGAAAGGACACACCTTTATCCCTGGGGCAGCCTGTCAGGACTCCCACCTGCCAACACCCCGGTGCTGAGGGGCAGAGCAGAGCCAGCACAGTTCCCCAGCACATCCCAGTCCTGTGGAGCAGCCCCGGAGCTCCGGGGCCAGAGCAGGCTGGATTTATGAGCTGGGGAGCAGCAGCAAGGCAATGCACTCAGTGGCATTGCATAAGCAGGGTATTTGCAGACGCAGGCCAGTTCTGGTGCTGATGTCAAAGAGCAGAGCTCAGCTGGAGTCAACACAAATCTCCACCTACTGAGGATCAGCGTGTGGTGCCAAAACTCCAGAGTGTTTTGTTTTCAGGGCACCAGGAAAATATTTCAGGCTTGTTTTTTTTCTCCTTGCATTTGGAGAGCTGAAGTAAACAGTGGCGTGAAGCAGCTGTCTCAGTGCTAAGGCCTCTGCTGGCCGGGCTCTTTGGCAGCTGATGGAGTCACAGGGCGCTTCAAGGGGGCGGTTGTTCCTGCGCATGAGGCTCGGTCACGGGCCAGGGTCAGAGACCCTGCTCGGATATTCAGGCTGAGGTTTCCCGCTGTGAGCCCAGGTCTGATGCCGCTGCAGGGTCCTGCCATGGTGATCACAGACTTGTTCTGGGCTGAGGGGCCCCAGGGGTGGGGAGGGGAGCCAAAGCTTCAGATCCCCTGCCCTCCCAGCTGGGGAGGCAGCATGCCTTGTGTAGCAGCCTTAGACAGGGAGAGTGCGCCTTGCAGAGGCCCAGTGACACTTCTGATGTCCCAGGGGGACTCAGCCGTGCTGTAGCAGGTAACAGGAGTGGTTGTTTGCCTGGCAAGGGCATCGCTCTCTGCCTGTGATCTCCAGCTCAGCCTCCTGGCGGGCAGCAGCTGCGGAGTGGCCAAGCCCCAGGTGGATGGCAGGGACATGGCACGTGTTGGATCGAGGCAAGAGGAATTCACTCTCCAAGGGCACTTTTACAGCAGAGAACCCCTGTGAGTAGCTGTGGTGAGATATGGCAGCCTGGGCAGACTGTGGAGATGGGCAAGATGGGCACTGGCTCCTGTGTCCCCCAAAAACCTCCCCTGCCTGAGCTGCAGCGAGGTCCTGCCTCACAGGGCCCCCAAAGGGCACTGCTACCCCAAATCCTGGGCTGGGAGCTGCTCAGGGCAGGGACCCTGTGCAGCTTTGTGCTGCTGGATCAGCTCCTGCTGGCCTGCCCTAACAATTCCTGTTAAAAACGCCTTCTGTCCCGGGGCTGTGTCAGGTCTGTGGGTCGCTCTCCTTCCCTGCATCCGCAAGGGGTGGGCAGGGGGCTCAGGCAGCCCTGCTGGGCTCGCTGTGCTGGCTGTGCCCTGCCCCCCCCCGAGCCAGCGCTCCGTCCTCTTGACCGGCTGCGAAAAAGGAATTATTTATGTCTGCTGCATATTTCTGGGCCCGACTGCCAAAAATGGCAAGCAGCACTGGGGCACACGGCTGGCGGCGGCTGGAGCAGCCCCGGAGGGGCACAGAACCCCCGGCCCGTCCATCCTGTCCCACTCAGAGCAGGAGGGCAGGGCAGGGGCTGGGGGTACCCAGAGTGCCTGTGGGGGGTGAGCTGCTCCGAAATCACCAAAGGTTTCAGTGCAGTCTCTTTTTCCCTGAAGTACTTCTTATAAAAAAACACCAAACCTTTTTTTTAGCTCTCCGTAATGGATAAAAATAGGTGATCTGTTGTAAGGGAGGCAGAGGCGTGCCTGCCCCGAGGATGGCTGTCCCGGTTCGTGTCCGCGCTGGCCAAGTGCAGCAGCCCCGCAGATGCTGCTCAGGGAGGAGCTGCCTCTGGAAGGAGGGATTCAAAACACCCAACCCATTAGAGGTGCCCATCCCCTGAGAAGAGAGAAAAAATTATTCTGAACAGACATTGGGTAATGTCTGCTTAAATAAGGTGTTTTGCTCCATGTTTTCATGGAAGCAGGAGGCTGTGGCAGAGCAAAATGGGAGCAGGGACTGTGGTCCCACCAACTGGGAACAGTCCTGGGTCTTGGAGATGCTCAAATCTTGTCCAGGGTTTTATTAGGGTAGAACTGTGCCCCAGGAAAAAGGGGGTTTACTGTTGAAGCCACATAACTTAGCAAGAAACTTTGGTTTTGTTAAGAAATCTGCCAACAGAACCACAACATTTCAGTCACATCTTCAAATTAAGATGCTTTGTGGGCTGTGTTAATTTAGTCTGAATTCCCCACTGGAATAGCCCAAATGAACTGATGGTCTTGTTTTGTTTAATTTTATGTTAAATACGGATATTGTATTTAACTGTAATTTCCTTATTATAGTTAATATTCATATCATGCATACCAATCTGCTTGGAGCGCAGCGTTTCGGTGAGTCAGCTGTTCCTTGAACTTCATTCCGTAGGAAATTTCAACGTTTGGAGCTGTTTCTCTCCAAGGCAGGAGGATTTTATTATCTAAACCTGCAATAACCCGGATTTCCTGCGGCTGGCAATTGTGGCTCTCTGCCCACACGGCTCTGTCAGGCCCGGCCGCAGCCGCTCCCGGGGCCGGGGCCGTGCCAGGGCTGTGCCACAGCCATGCCAGAGCCGTGCTACAGCCGTGCCAGAGCCGTGCCAGGGCTGTGCCGAGGCTGTGCCAGGGCTGTGCCAGTAGGGGGGGACACAGCTGGACAGAGCCAGGCACAGCTGGGCACAGGTGGGCACAGTGGAACAGAGCCGGGCACAGCCAGGCACAGCTGGCACAGCCTGTGTGAGCCGTGCAGGTGTGGGGCTCACACCTGGTCCCACAGGAGAGCCCCCTGCACTCTGGGGGCTGTTCTGGCCATGGGGCCGTGGTGGGTTCAGTCCCCCAGCCCAGCCCAGGCACATCCCTGGTGACAATCCTGCTCGTGTCCTGCCGCCCGATGGCCACGCAGCCCTGATCCAGGGAGCCAGGCAGGGGTGAACACTTCCCTGCCCAGGCATTCATGAGGGTGAACTTTTATCACTTCCCTTTGCCTCGAAATGAGAGTGGAAAATGCCATGCCCCGAAATGCTGCTGAGCGTCGGGATGCAGCACTGCGAGTGCAATCACTAATAACCTCCTAATGAGGGAAAATGACATTAGGCAGTCTTTGGCTGGTGCTTCCTTTGGATAATATAATTCAAGCATGCAGGCTGTCAGCCTGCAGTCTAACCCTGCTGCCACAAACAGGGAGATTAATCGGATATATTGTGATTTATCTCATAATAAAATTTGTCAACATGCAGAGTTTCTAAGGGCTTGAGCTGCAGAGCCTCCGTGCTGAATCCTGCCGTGGCTGGAGCACTAACCCCCCAGCAGGAGCCAGGGCACAGTCCTGCATCCTGCACTGGACAGCGCTCTGCCTCTGGTCACAAATTAACATCCCATTAATTTCCACAGCCCAGAGTGGGCACAAAAGTGAGTGAGTGCTTCTGAGGAGGTTTCTTTGCTGGGCTGACAATAATAAATCCCTTCCCCTGACATTACATGGGAGGTTGTTAAGCAAGTGCAGGCGTGGAAGAGCTGGGCTGGCTCCTTCGTCCCTGCTCCCTGCCCTGGGTGGTCTCTGCAGGCTACCTGCAGAAATGCCTTCATCCCATCTCGGGAAGGGGGTCAGGCACCCAGCCCTGGCTTTGCCAAGGTCACCTGAGGAGCCTGGCAGGAAGGGCCAGCAGTGCCCTAGGTGCTGGGCCCTCCCCTGGCTGGACTCAGGGATTGTAAAGGAGTAGTTTGTGAATAATAATATTCCATCTGAAAGCACAGATTTGTTGGGTTTGTTTTAGAGAGACACTGGTTAAACTTATGAACCCTTTCCAATGTGTTTGCAGAACAAGCAGTGGAGGGATTGGAAAACTGTGTAGATGTGACATTTGGGGACATGGGTTAGTGGTGGCCTTGACAGTGCTGGGTCAATAATTGGACTTGATGATCTTAGAGGTCTTTTCCACCCTAAATGGTTCTAAGATTCTAAGAAGCAGATGTAAATAGAAAAGGCAGACAGAAATCCCATCAAAACACAACCATGACAGACAAGCTAGGAGCAGCAATGAGGCTTTATTTACATGCTAATCAAATCAATCCTGCTTTGTCAGCCACGTTATCTGGATTGAAAGAGGCTATAAATACACAGGAGCAGAAAGAAGCTCCAGAGAAGAATATGTCTAATTCTGGTGCGGTTTTGCCATTAATAGAAGGATCCGTGCTCTGTACAAGACCTGAGGAAAAGTTTCTGCCCCTGCAATGCTCGAGTGGCTGTGCCTGCCAACCTCAGTCTGGACAGCTGTGGAGTGTCTCTTGTTATTTCCCTTCCCTGTGTGTTGGATGCAGCACTCGTGTGACGCCCTGTGCCGCCTCCAGCCAGGTGCCGCAGCTCGTGCCGTGTCCCTGTGTGAGCCTTGGCTGGGCAGGTTTGCTGCTCGTGTCCCTGTGTGAGCCTTTGGCAGGTTTGCTGCTCATGTCCCTGTGTGAGCCTTGGCTGGGCAGGTTTGCTGCTCGTGTCCCTGTGTGAGCCCTGGCTGGGCAGGTTTGCTGCTCGTGTCCCTGTGTGAGCCTTTGGCTGGGCAGGTTTGCTGCTCGTGTCCCTGTGTGAGCCTTTGGCTGGGCAGGTTTGCTGCTCGTGTCCCTGTGTGAGCCTGGCTGGGCAGGTTTGCTGCTCGTGTCCCTGTGCGAGCCCTGGCTGGGCAGGTTTGCTGCTCGTGTCCCTGTGTGAGCCTTTGGCAGGTTTGCTGCTCGTGTCCCTGTGCGAGCCTTGGCTGGGCAGGTTTGCTGCTCGTGTCCCTGTGTGAGCCTTTGGCTGGGCAGGTTTGCTGCTCGTGTCCCTGTGTGAGCCTTTGGCAGGTTTGCTGCTCGTGTCCCTGTGTGAGCCCTGTCTGGGCAGGTTTGCTGCTCGTGTCCCTGTGTGAGCCTTGGCTGGGCAGGTTTGCTGCTCGTGTCCCTGTGCGAGCCCTGGCTGGGCAGGTTGGCTGCTCGTGTCCCTGTGTGAGCCTTTGGCTGGGCAGGTTTGCTGCTCGTGTCCCTGTGTGAGCCTTTGGCTGGGCAGGTTTGCTGCTCGTGTCCCTGTGTGAGCCTTTGGCAGGTTTGCTGCTCGTGTCCCTGTGTGAGCCCTGGCTGGGCAGGTTTGCTGCTCGTGTCCCTGTGTGAGCCTTGGCTGGGCAGGTTTGCTGCTCGCTCTGCCCCGGCTGACCCCCAGTGCCTCAGAGCATGGGAGCACAGGGCACTGTGGCAATGGAAATGCCTTCCCCTGCTTCCCTCCTGCCCTCTCTGTGCATTTCCATTGTCACTCAGAAAAACGTTCAGCACTACACTGCTTTAATGGGAAAAGGGTTTTCTAAAAAGCGTTCATAAATAGAATTGAGGGCACAGGAGGAACGAGCTGCAACCATAAAATAGATGGGTTTTTTTCAATGGACAGTGATTGGATAAAATTTAACTTGGAGAATTTCATTATTTGAAAAAGAGCATTTCCTATTGGAATATATTTCTTCTGCTCCTCTCCTACCATATCCATTCCTGTCACTTTGGCAGACTAAGTGCAAAGGATGTAACACCAGTCTTCAATCTGGGTATTTTGCCTCAGCTTTAATGGAATTACGACTACACCTTTGATTTTTGAGAAGAGCCAAGCTAAAAGGCAGCAGTGAGTGCTGGTATGTAACAGATATTTTGAGGTATTTGACAGCAGTTCATTTAGTGTCTACATGAGTTTGAGTAACAGGAGAAAAGCAGAGAATTGCTGCTTTCTTTGAGAACATGGTTCGCTGTGTCAATGTCCTTTAGGCACAGAACAGTGTATGTTGGTTAAGATTGTAAAACTTAGAAACATGCCTGCATGTCACCAGCAGACAACTCCAGAACCTATTTCAGCTCACTTGCCTCTGCATCATTTCAGTGGCAAATTGGGAGTGGGCCCTTTTGGGAGTTCTTTGTGTACAGTCCTTGCAGCCCCATGAAATTGCTTTTTCCCTTATGGCTCCATGGACCAGGAGCTGGAAGCCAATCCACTGAAATTTTTACCAAATCCAAAGCTGTGGGGAACACAGCCATGCAAATCATGCTCAATTAGGTGCTTTTCATGCACATTCTGTCCAGTTGGATCCTTGGGTCCTCTTTCTTCTGAGAGAGAGTGCTGTCTCCATCCCCAGAGACCACAGACTGACTCTCCCTTGTATCTCCTTTTCCATGGGGCTTTGCTCCCTGGAGCTCCTGGAGATGCTCTTTGGAGCCCCTCCTCCTCCAGCTCATTTGCAGATTTTTTTTTTCTCTGCTTGCTCTAAATAAAAATAGGTCAGTTGTAAGTAATTTTATTATGCAAATGATTTTACTATATTTTGCCAGATATAAAATCATACAGTTGTAGCAAATTTTAGTCTTGAGCAAGTGATAGTTCCACTCCAGCTGTTACAGATCTTCATATAAGTTGCTCTTGAACATTTTTCAGAGTTCTCAAATATTGTTTTTCCTGAAATGAATGAGCAAGTCAATGAATGTCTCTTATTCTTTAGAAGAAAACAAAAAAGTTGGGAGTATGACAAAATATTGAGCATTTGGTTTTTACATCATAAAAACTGTCTTCTAAACTAAAACCAAGTTTCCAGTTTCTTTGTGGGTTTGGCGAACATTAGGGCTGCTGTGAATCTTAAATTTTAGAAGCAGAAGGTTTGAGATATGGGTGCCTTAAAACAACCAGATTTTTCTGAGCCTGTGGGGGTTCAGCTGAGCTGTGTGCTGGGCTGGGGGCTGCATTTGGGCTCTGCACCCTCTTCATGGCACAACAGACATCCCAGCCTCTCCACAGTGCCCCAGGCTGGGACTGGGGGCAAGGATTGTGCTGACCCAGACTGCAGAAAGTCTGGACTAAGCCTGGTTTTTTGTGTGTGTGTGTGTGTGTAACCTCAACAATGGCCCTTCTCTGCATTTTTTTATATGTGCCAGAATAGGAGTGGAAAGGAAAAAAGCACTTCTGTCAAATTCTATTTTCACCCTACATTGTCCTCTAGATTTATTTTTTTTTTTAAGTCAATGCAACTTGGCGAATCCTGCAGCTCCATTAGAAAGTGGAACCTGAGCCCTGATTGCTGCTCTTTGCCTGGGGTGGCACCGTGGGACACACAGGGCGCTGTGTCCTGCTGTGCTTCTGCCCTGTGCTCTCTGGGCAGGGGAAGCGCTCTCACTCCCCCTCCGTGACAAGGATCAGCGTTTCCTTCTGGGCTGATTAATGAGCACAGGCAGATGAGACAGACTCACATCCAGCCTCGGGATCCAAAAACGTGTCCATCTTTTCTCTCCTCGTCCTTTTGCTTCTCTTGCCTGAGCCACCTCCCGCAGCCTGAAACATATTTGCAAAATCTATTTTCAGCCTCTCAAGGCAACATGATCCATATCAGCTCACAGTTGTCGACCAAAAATTATGTTGATTGGTTAAAAATTACAGAGCAAACCTTACTGGAAGTAAACTGTGAGAACTTTAGAGCCATTCATTTATTACCATCTACAGAGCTGATACTATTTTTACCCACCAAATATTAAGATTGTTCTTTAATGCATAGGACTATGCTAATGACCCATGTGCAATTACTGGGAACATACAGGGAAAGGCTATTTTATTCTGCAACTGCAGTAATTAAATGTGCATAAATTGGGTACATTTTTGGGAAACAGGCATATTTGAAATGAAACGTTTTTTCCCCTCTTTATTAGTTAGAGCTCAGATGGCTGATTAGTGCTGTATAACTGATGTGCAAACAGATCCATTTTTACTGGGGAGCACAAGAGGTTGGGTTTTGCTTCTGCAAAATTTGGTTTTTCTTTCAGTGCTGCTGCTCAGTGCTGTCACTCAGAGCCACAGCAAGGATCCCTTAGGGCTCCTTTGTCCACCCCCACGGTCACGACCTGTGCGACAGGGCTGGCCTCCACCCCTTGTCCCCAAGGACTCGTGTGGGAAACAGGGCGGAGAGCGAGCTCCCCGTGGGGCTGGAGGATGCCCCTGGGGCAAAGGGGGAGGAAGAGGAGGGCAGCAGCTCTGCAGCTGTGCCAGGGGCATTTCCAGCTGGGCGAGGGCAGTGAGTGTGACTGCCCCTGCAGGGCAGCTCAGAGGGTGTTGGCACAGAACACGTCCCCTTTTCACTGGAAGAGTGAGTCTGCTGTGCCCTCAGGACCCCTGCACATCAAGCAGCAGGGTGCCAGATTGCTGTGTCCTCATTGTCAGGCTGGGATCTCTCGCTGGTGTTGTTCAGGGAAGGTCACTGGCAAAAAGGGGTTGTATACAGTCCTCTGTTGGTCCAGCAGTAAGTTTCCGTATTCTGCCTTAAACATTTTGCTGCCTTTGCCTCTCTCTGGAGGGACTTGGGTGCTTTCTGGAGAGCTGTTTGTTCACTGGAAATCAGAATTGTTCTTTTCATACAAAGACAATAGTGCTTCAGGCTATAAATTATAGCCAAGTAAAAACATGTCTGTAAAACATGCTCATCATCCTCATCCAGAGTCCGAGGAGTTACAGACAAGGGACTGCTAAAATTATAGCTGGCTTTTAATTCCCATGCTCTTACTCTGCAAACATGCTCCTCTAACATCATTTGATTTTAATGTAACATTTTTATGGTCAGTAGTGGGAGGCAGTCCCACAAAATTAAAATCTCTGGAGTAATGAAAATCAGCTTTGGTTTTATTTTGTTTTGCATTTTATTTCTTGCTTTGTGCATCAAGCGGGTGTCCTGGGGACAGTTACAGCCAAACCACACCCAGTGTCATGGATGGGTGGTTGCAGGGCAGGTCCGTGCAGAGAGGGGTCCCAGTAAAAACCATTTGGGGGTTTCAGTGGGACAGGAATGGGGCAGGAGGAGCTGGGGCTGCAGTGTCAAAGAGCCTTTCCATGGGTGTGCTTTGCTGTGTTGGTTTTGGGATCAGATCAGGTCCAGCCCATCTCTGGCGCTCAGGGCTCTCCTGGGCCCTGCTGCTCTCAGGCTGCTGGCAGCTCTCAGCTCCCTGTGCTCCTCTGGGCTGTCAGCAGCAGTGGAAAATCACTCCTGTCTGCCTGGCTGGGAATGCACAGAGCCTTCCCAATGCAACTCTTTTGGCTGAACTTGTCCTCAAATTTGCTCAAAGTTGAGTAATCAAAGCTGGTGGGGGAACAGGACCAAAGCAGGGAAGGAGATGCTGTCAGCCAGGCCTTGATCTCAGAGACCCAAGACCAAGGCTTGATTCAGGAGGAAAGCTGCTCTGTGCAGCTGTTCCCTCAGGTGTGAAACCTCAGATCCTGGCCCTGGTTTTTTCCTAACCTGAAAGATTCCCAGTCACTCAGTGGGAGATTGGACCACATCCATAATTATGCACAGCAAAAAGATGAGCAGAGAACTGGGCCTGTTCCTCTGTGCCTTTCATTCCTGCCAGGCTGGACCAGACTATTTAAAGAAAAACAACCATAGAATATGCATGGTTTTGAAGAGAAAAAGTGGAGCAGTGAAGCTGTTCAGACACAGCAGAGAGTGCTCAGTAAACACGTTGTATTTCGGGAAGGACAGCTGAGCTGTGCTCTGGAAGGCTCCCTCAGCTAGAAGCCAAGTCCAGGAAACTTTGCTGCTATGAAACATTTTAGTTCTGCCTCCCATTTAAAAGTTCTGATAGGTCACAAAAGGCTCTTCCCTTCCAGGTGTATAGGGTTGAAAAGCACCACCACCACCTTGCCCCATGTGCCCAGGCAAGAGCCTCTGGGCCTGTGCCTGCTCAGAAGGGAAGCTGTCTGCAGAAAATTCCTACTTTTGTTTCCTTGAGGAAAACACAGGCAAATGATAAGGATAAATTTTTGGAGAGGCTCTTGTGGCAGCAGTTACTGTTAGAGAGCTCTAAAGAAAAGAAGGGGACAGTTCTGGAGGAGCTAAAAAGTGGACATTCACCTCCAAGACATTTTTGCCACTGCTGGTCAGGGTTCTCCCTGCCAGTCTCTGAATCATTATGATAATAATGTAGTAATAATAGTAATAAACTGTGACCATCTGCAAGGGAAACATTAACCATTTATCCACTGTCTTTATTAGTTCCACAAATTCATCATTATGACAAGAAAAGTAGAAAATATTCTCAGGCCATTAATTTTATGTTGAGATCATCATTCACCCACTGTATTTTTCTGTAAGGCCAGGGATTTTTTGCCCAAAGCAGGTCTCATGTCCTGTGTTTTCCCATGAATTTTCAAAAGTGTTAATGCTCAAGGGATAAGGCAGTGATGTGGAAAATAGCCAGCCCCTGTGGGATTTGTTCTCATGATGATGCCAGAGGCTTTCTGGTTCAGTAAGGATAAAACAAATTTTAAGTCCAGTTTTGAAAGGCTCTAATGGCCCTAATTCCTATGCAAATGCCTAACAGCCCATATCTATTAGGTCCAAACTAGGAATTAAGTATAAAAAATATTTTGTTGTTTCTTGGCATATGGACTCAACTGTGGCTCCCCTCCAGGGCAGAGCAGAGGAGGGGCCAGGACACCTTAATTCTGAGCAAAGACAGGAGCTCAAAACATAACCTTTTCTTTCTATGAAAAACTTCATAAATCTCTGAAAGGACTCAAACATACCCAGCAGGATCTGGCTGCCTGACCTGCAGTTATTTTCAGCTGCTGCCTCTGAGGATTAGCTCCTGTATTTTGCTTTTGTGCTGAAGCTGCTGTGAAAAGCTGGAGCCTGGCAGAGTCCAGGAGTCATTTTGGAAGGAGGGTAACAGGGCATCCCAAAATGTCCCCCAGTCACTGTGGGTCCATTTCCTCCCTCCCAGCCTTTCTTCTTCTGCGAGAAAGGAAAGAGGTCAGAAGGACCTTGGTTATTTTCATTTTTTGGCTGGCCAGGAGGTCCGCTGCCCTTTTCCATGTAAAGAAGGTTGTGGGAGTTGCTGGCACAGAGTTATTTCGTAAAGCTTGTGACTGGAAACAGAAAAACTCAGACCCTGTTCTGACCCTGATCTTGGGCTCACAAAAACCACTCAGCTTTCCATCTGTGGCAGAGAAGATGATGGGGCCTTTTCTTTTCTTTGTAAAAATGCCTCTAACTCAGACTTTACCTGGAAACTGTGCAAAACAGGGGTCACTTGTCAGAGGGCAAGCAATTCCTGCTTGGGTTTGCCTGGAGGATGGGGACAGGATCAGTGTGTGTCCTCTGAGCAGCTGCTCTGGACTCAGGGAGGGAACGTGGTAAACTCTTTAAAATGGGCTGATTTTTCATTCTCATTTGGCATGGTCTTATTTTCAGTGTCATTGCTTCAAGAATGTGTAATGACTCAGTGAAGGACACTCTTGTATCTGGGAAGACTTGGGAGAGAAGTTTTTTTGGATCAAGCCCCAGTCCCCATTCTTTGTGCAGCCCCCCACTACAGCCCCCAGTGCCACCATGGTCCACAGCCCCCAGTGCCAACCACCAGCCCCCCAGTGCCACCATGGTCCACAGCCCCCAGTGCCATCACAGCCCCCCAGTGCCACCCATGGTCCACAGCCCCCAGTGCCACTACAGCCCCCAGTTGCCCACCATGGTCACAGCCCCCCAGTGCCATCACAGCCCCCAGAGCCAGCCCCCAGTGCCACGATGGTCACAGCTCCCAGTGCCACCACAGCCCCCCAGTGCCACTACAGTCCCCCAGTGCCATCACAGTCCCCCCATGCCAGCCCCCCAGTGCCACCATGGTCACAGCCCCCAGTGCCATCAACAGCCCCCAGTGCCAGCTACAGGTTTTCATTTTCAGAGGGAGCAGGTGGAGAGGGATGCCACAGGGTCCCTGTCCCCACAGCATGGGGACACAAGGGGGGCTCTGCTCAGGGGAATTGGGCTGCCCAGGGCCTGCAGAGGAAGCTCAGCTCTGCCAAGACACCAGGCTGGAGTGGAGGCAATGGGCCAAGGGCTCCCAGCTCTGTCTCACTGGTGCTGGCCCCCTGCAGTTCCCATCCTGGAGCACTCTGTGGAGCAGGCACCAAGCGGGCCCGTCAGGACCAGCTGGGGAGCCAGGGCCTGCTGGTGAAAGTGCTCACCACTCTGCTTCCCCTTTAAGAAAAAAATGTGTTTATGGCCAAGACTTTGGGATTGATAACCCTAAGTCTCCTATTTTAAGATCTAGGGACAATGTGATGCTGTAGAAATGCTGTTTGGGAAACTTTCTGGCAAAATATTTTTTGTTGGAAGATGGACTGTTGAAGCTGAAGCTGATACAGGAAAATGACAGTTTGCTGGGCCTCCCTTCTTTGAAACAAATTTAAAGCAGGAGATTAAGAGAAGCTTTGAAAATTATTTTTCTGATGCGTGATTCAAAACAGCTTTTACAAGAAAACTGCGGCTAATTAATGCTAAAATTTAATATTAAAAAATTAACCTTTTTATTTTTGCAACAATATTTTGAAACTATAGAGATCAGAAATTTAGATTATCCTGCTTATATGATTTTTTTTTTCTTTATTTTCTGATATAGACATAAATTTTCCATCACTCTCCAGTGCAAAATTTAGTCTGAGAACCAGGCAGGGGTGAAGGAGAGGGCACGCGTTTCCTGCCAGCACAGTTCCCTTAGTGACTGTCCTCTGCTCCAAAGGAAAAAGGGGTCTGAGCTTGCTCGAGGGCCCCCTGTGGCCCTGTGCAGTCAGGAATGTCTCACGGGGTGCCCAGAGCCCCTGCTCCGTGGCAGTTTGGGTGCTGAGCTTTGTGTTTGCTCTGTGCTGGCTGCACTGAGCAGGGACCTCACCGTGTGTGACCAACGTGGGTGGGCCTGGGACGTGCTAAAAGGCTGTCCCAAGGCCAAAGGCAGAACATTTTCTTCTCCCAAATTACAGGTGTGAGGGTGTTCTTAGGGAAATGATTCACCCCTGCTTGCAAACACTTTTGTCATCCCAGATACCATCCCTGGAAATGCCACCACTGGCCTTCAAGCAGTGAGGACCAAGGACACAAAGTGTGACCTTCACGTCTCTAAGCAATTTAAATTGTGGGATAAAAAGGGTGGAAACATGCTAAAGATTGGAAACAGGTTTCCCCTCCTTTCCATTTTCCTCCAGGTAAAGCAGGTGGAATTCCCCTGCCAGCCCCCGGCTGTGCTGTCCCAGGGTGTGTGTCCTGCTGCACATCCCTCTGCTCCTGGGGCTGCTAACAGGGACACATTTTCCTCAGGACCTTTTGGAAGAGAAAGGGCATAAGGGCAATTTATATACCTTGATTAATAGTCAACCAGAGCTCTTTGGACCTGTTTTCCATGGGGACCACAGCCATGGCTTAGGCTTGTCTTCAGTGTGGGTAATGTGGATAATAAAAAGCACTGAAGATGCTGCAGAGCCCTGGGGGGAAGCACAGGCCAGGCTGTTCCCTCCTGCTGCTGTTGCTGATGTGAGGGATCTGGAGCTGGATCCTTGGCAGTACCCCCAAGGCTGTTCCCATACACCAGGAGGGCTGGCACAGCCTCCAGCTGCTGGAAGGAACATCACTGAGGGTACAGGGAGCAGAGCAGGGGCCCAGGAGGGCAGGGGTGATGCTGGGCTGGCCCTCACAGGGACCTGAACCCCTCCAGGCTCTGCTCCGGAGCTGCACCAGCCCAGGGGGCTCCTCACCAGAGAGAAAACACAACAGGCTTGTTTCTGAGTCCAGGTGCTGCCAGGATTACATCTTGTACAGCTCCCAGTACAACTGGAGCACGTACTTGGTTGAAGGGCTGGGGGGAGTTATGGCAACAGGGGACAAACCACAACAAGCAATAAAATGCCTCTCACGTGCCTCAAGCTCACATCTCTGCAGCTCCACTGGCTTTCAGAAGAACTGTCCCTGCTGCCACCAGTGTGAGGGGAGACCCGAGGCTGGGAGAAATAGCGTGTTTC